>CM019151.1:84777274-85456240 GCA_009733165.1 Naja naja
ATCTTTTCTATCTTGGTGTAGTCGTCCATCATTCTGAAGGATTTGAGCTGAAAGAACCAAGCAGAGTAACCATTTGTAGCAAATTTGCCTCCTTTGGATACTTTCTCTTCCTCCACCCAACTCAGCTGATTTTCCTCCCTTTGACCCCTTTGCCTGCAGTGAAGAGCTGCCCAGCAAAGCCTCCCACTTCCTTTGGCAACCTCTCCAGTCTTGTGCCACTTAAGACTTGGTGTACTTCAACTCCCAGAATTCTCCAGCCAGCTGGCTGGAGAATTCTGGGAGTTGAAGTCCAACAAGTCTTAAAGTGGCCAAGCTTGGAGAGCCCTGCTCCATTCGGGTGCAGCAGCCCTGCAATCGCCTGGAAAAGGACAACGGGGCCAGGCCAGCCCCGGAGTCCTTTCCACAGGGGCGCATCAACGAATACCGGGCCTTCTCGCAGCTGCATGCCAGGCCGAGAGGGAGGGGGAGGGAGACGGACACCGGGGCTAGGACCTCCCACCCCGGGAGGGCCCTGCGCCTCGGCTGCCGCTCCACCGCTGGCCTGGATGGAGCGGGTGGATGGAGGCTTGCAGCAGGGCGCCCGTGGGCGCCTCGACTTACCGCTCCTCCGCCGGTGCCTCCGCGGCGCAAGAGCCTTCCGGACCGAAAGCGCCGCCGCCGCCGCCGCGCGAGCTACGCCGGCAGATTTCAAATTAACCGCGTCGCTCCGTAGCCGCCCGCCCGCCAATGACGCGACGCCGCCGCTTTCAAACAGGCCAATCGGCGCGCGGCGCCAAAGCGGGGGCCCGGAGCGGGCAGGAAAGGCAGGCGGGCGGGCCCGGCAAGGCGAGCGGACGCTGGTCCTCGTTCCCCACGCCCTAGGGGATTCCGGCCCGGGAGGGCGCAGCTCCCCGTCCGGCCAAGCGCTCCAGGACGCTGCTGTCCGAGCCCCCTCCCACCGGTGCAAACGGCCGGCTGGGGCCACGCGTGGAAGGAGACCCGCGGGGCTGGGCTCAACTCCCCCCCATTGCCTCCTCGCTCCCCCCGACTCTGCGCAGCCCCTGGAGCCCCCCGTCCGCCGGGCGGGCAGCTGTACCTCTCCCCCCGCACGCCCGGTGGGCTTGGGTGGCTAGAGGGGCTGCCTCGGCCAGCTGGCCCACGCCACCCTTCCAGCCTCCCTCCCTGCATTCAGACGCCAGGCGGGGCGAAGGGGCGAACTAACCTGGGCGCTTCCTTGAAGGACGGAGAGAGGGAGCCGCGCAGCCGCTGATCCTAAGGCAGCTCTGCTGCTGCTTGCGCTCCTTCCCGCCTCTTCCGGCGGTCGCTTCTCTCCCCCCCGCCGCCCCACGTGCCTTTGCTCCTTCGCTGCAGGGCTGGGGATGATGGACGCTGCGCTCCGGCCGGGGAGGTTGGCTTTAAGCGAGCCTCTTCACGGCAGCCGAGACTTGCAGAGGAAGTTTGAAAAAAAAAAAACTTTTCCAGAAAGTTGAGAGTTGTGTAAAGGTGCGTAGTTGTTGTTCCCTGTCGTTTTGGTATATCCGGAGGCTTGGAATGAATAGCAGTAGCACTTATATACCGCTTCACGGTGCTTTCCAGCCCTCTCTCAGCGGTTTACAGAGTCAGCCTATTGCCCCAACAATCCGGGCCCTCATTTTACCCACCTCGGAAGGATGGAGCGGAACCTTGAGCCTGGTGGGATTCGAACTGCCAAATTGCAGGCATAGAGTAGCTGAAAATTGCTCCTGCTCTAGTAGGAGCCTCCGGTCTGGTCTGGCAAAGGGTGGCAGTCTTGCCCTCGCAGGGCTTTCAGCTTCTTCCCAGGCAGCTGTTCCTGGAAAGCCTCCAAAGGGAGAAGCAGAAGCTCCGCTTCTGTCGCTAGACTCGATTCTAGAAGCTACGTTTTCTTTCGGTCTGCACGAACGGCAGCTTCTGTCTTTGTGAAATCAGATCTTAGGAACGGATGATGATGATGATGATGACGACTTATATGCGCCCTCTTTCCCTCAGGACGGCTTACGTAAAACTAGAAATACAATAAATTACAATAGATTAAAACCAAAATAGCTAAGTCCAATAAGAATAAAAACCCCATTGAATTTAAATTAACAATAAAACCCCACCCCATTACCCTTCAGTCCAGGCCGGATTGTTGAAACAACCAGGTCTTAAGGTCACGGCAAAAGGAACGGAGGTCAGGGGCCAGCCATTCCACAGGGTGGGCGCTCCCACAGAGAAGGCCCTACCCCTGGGCGCCGCCAGCCGACACTGTCTTTGCAGTTGCTTCCATTTGCCTCCCTTACCCGGCACACCAAACAACCTGGTCATCTTCACAGTGACCTTGAGAAAATTGTGAACACTGCAGGGAGAAGGCCCCGCATGTGCAGGAATCAGGGCAAATCTTCTCACTGCCAACCCTGGCTCATCTCTTGGAGCTGGCAAGTCTTGCAGAGCCAAGGTAAGGTAAAGATTCCCCTTGCACATAAGTGCTACTCGTTT
This sequence comes from Naja naja, assembly GCA_009733165.1. Lineage (NCBI taxonomy): Eukaryota > Metazoa > Chordata > Lepidosauria > Squamata > Elapidae > Naja > Naja naja. Next base: position 84,779,750 of record CM019151.1, read on the forward strand.
CCAGCTCTAGGGGGCGGTGCTCATCTCCCTTACAAAGTGGAATTGGCAGCGCTGTCCGAAGATGTCTCCGTGGTCATGTGGCCGGCATGTCTAAATGCCAAAGGCGCACGGAACGCTGTTCCCTTCCCACCAAAGTGGTCCCTGTTTTTCTACTTGCATTTTTACATGCTTTCAAACTGCTAGGTTGGCAGAAGCTGGGACAAGGAATGGGAGCTCACTCCATTATGCGCCGCTAGGGATTCGAACCTTGCAGAGCCAAGGGCCATCCCCAAATCAGCTTCTTTGCACAGAGCATTGGACAGAAGAGAAGCAGCAGCCAATTCCACTCCTTAGTGGCAATTACCACACGGCAGATTTTTCAGTACCAAAATAGCTTACAGTGAATGAAAAGTTGTTTCTTTTTTTCTTAAATGGCTTTGATCCCCAGGATGGGTAGGAACAGGCTTCTATAGAGGAACATTGTTCTGTATAGAGGCAAATGGCTTCAGAGACCATAAAATACATTTACAAGGAGGGCACCTTTTTTTTTTCAGTTTAAAAATGTACCCACTATCATTCTGGCTAGGATCACTGTATTGTATACAATTAAAGCAAGGTTTAAATATAATTGAATGGAGTTAATGTTTAATGATGAAATTACAGAAGGAGTTACAGGAACACCCTAATTACTTATTTTGGAGAACAGAAAAGTTGAGCTGGTTGTCCAGTAGACATAGAGTATAGTAGAGTATATACCGTATAACTCCGTGATGGTGAACCTACGCGTGCCACAAGTGGCATGCAGAGCCATTTGTGCAGGCATACAAGCCCCAGCCAAACTTACCTGCACTGCGCATGCATGTGCCTCCCAGCTGATTTTGGGCCCATTTGAGGCCTTTTTCGGCCTCCCAGAGACTCAAGGGAAACATCTGCAGCCTTTGGAGCCTGAAAAATAGGCCAGTTTCATCACTTCCGGTACTTCCGGTTTCGTCACTTTGGGTATTTGGAGGCTGAAAAACGGGCCCATTTTTCGGCCTCCAAAGGGCCAAAAATCAGCTGGGAGGCACGCACATGTGCAGTGCAGGTAAGGGGGTGGCAGGGGAGGGTGTTGTGTGTACAGGGGGAGGGGAGGGGCACGTTGCATTGTGGGTGCCGTGTGCGCACATGTGCTATTGTGTGCGTGCGCGCTTTGGCACACCACAAGAAAAAGGTTCACCATCACTGGTATATCTAATGATGACATTAGTTATTTTGGGAATAGTTGAGCTTGTTGTCCAGTACAGCAGTGGTCACCAACCAGTGGGCCGGGGACCACTGGTGGTTTCTGAGAAAATTTTGGTGGTCTGCAGAGAAATGTCCCCCCAAAGCAATTAATCCAGGCTGCATGGGAACACAAGGCTGCACCACCCACATGGCCCACCTACCCGCTGGCCCCCACCCTTCGGCCAAGCACAAACCTTACCTTGAGTAGAGCCACGTGAGCTGGAACTGGAAGGTGAGACCAATGGCGGGGAAAGGAAATCCGCCCCAGGGTGGCTTGCTGACATTGGTGGGAAAGTCAGTCCCTATTCTAGAGCTGCAGGAGTCACAGGACTGGCCCTTTGGTCACCCCAGAGCAGCTGCTCCAGTCCATGGCAGGCCGGTGCACCCGGGTGGAGGAGCAGCTGCTCCGGGGTGAACAAAGGGTCAGTCCTGTGACTCCTGCAGCTCTAGAATATGGGACAGACTTTCCCACCAACATCAGCAAGCCACCCATCAGTCAAAATTCATATTAGTGGTCCGCGGGATTTAAAAATATGAGTTTGGTGGTCCCTGAGGTCCAAAAGGTTGGCGACCCCTGCAGATGCTCTGCCCTCCACTGGACAACAAGCTCAACTGTTTTCCAAAATAAGTAATGTGATCATTAGAGCAACGTTTGAGAAGTGGCTTGTTCGCTTCTCTGCCTCTTCCTTTTTTCTTTTGCATTAGGTTTTTAAAACTTTGTGCAGAAATCGTCTGGTCTGCAACATAGACTTAAATCAGTAGTATAGATGAGTCTTCTAGGCTGAACCTTTCCAGGTTCTGTTCTGCTGGTAGTGGCTCTTTTTCACAGGCCTAAAACACTGTGGACCTTGTTCCCCTATCAGCCACCAGTCCAACATAGGATGGTCCTTCTACTGATGGCCAGGAATCCTCCAGGATCGCCATCACAAGGGACTTTTGTTCCGACGGGCAGCAGCTGCAGGATTCAATGCAGTTTTGTCTCTAGCGTACACGTATTATATTCCCTTGCAGTAATGATGCCTCTGTAAAGGAAACAGAAAGTATATTCTGCTTTTTACACAATGTTGGGGCCTAAGCAAAGCTGGCCTATTGAGGAGTCTGAATCAGGTTGGTTTAAACAAGAGAGAGAGAGAGAGATGATGATGATGTGTCCATTGCACTTGCTGTGGCAGAAGTCAAGGGGACGATTTATCAAGAGATGTTCAACTGAGGGAGAATTATTGGTTTTGTTTACAAGTCCTTTGTCAGAAAAATGGGGAAGAAGCAGGGAAGTCTCTTCAGCAGGACAGTTGTGAGGACTTTGCTTTAAAAAATTAAATAAATTTCCCGAACAGGATAATTTTTGGCTATCTCCGAAAATACCATTTGTGTATTGCTGTCTAGAGCAGGGGTCTCCAACCTTGGCAACTTGAAGCCTGGCGGACTTCAACTCCCAGAATTCCCCAGCCAGCTTTGCTGGCTGGGGAATTCTGGGAGTTGAAGTCCGCCAGGCTTCAAGTTGCCAAGGTTGGACACCTCTGTCTAGAGCAGGTAGTGATATCTCCGCTCCAAGCTTCTGGATATCATGGACTTCATTTCCATCTGTCTTCACCTTGGTGGACAATCTGGGGTGGAAAGTGGAAGAGGCTTTGAAAGCCAAATTCTGGGGTGTTGCCACTGACCAGGGCGCCCCTTCCTTGTTATTTCCCTGAAGGCTGTTTTTTCAGCCTGGAAAACTCCACCCTGTGTGCACAGATCTACACCGGAGCCTGGTGCTTCTTGGAATCCTGCCATGTTGGAGGGATGCCAGGAGAAAGCCCTCTGGCAGGGAAGCCCAGGGATTCCCCCTCCCTAGGAAAGCAGCCCCTCCTTGCCTCTGCCAGTGCAGGCTCTCCCCCCCACCCACACACACACAAGAGAGATTCTCTGGTTTGAATGAATTGGCTCAATGGGCTACATACCGTACAAAAGAGTTCCATTGTATATTCCCTTTTTAGGTGTGTGTTTTTATTTTTACAGCTTCAGGGTAATCTCTGTTTTATTATTATTAGCGGGCTCATTTTTGGCAGAAAGGCAAAGCATCTTTGCAATAAGTAAGCAGAATTTCACCACTGCTGCAAAATTACTACAGAGCTGAGACTGATTCCATGTAGTGTGAGCACCACATCACCACAGAATATATTCCTCACTGAGACATTCACGGACTTCCTGCCCCTCTGCTTTGTAGTTGTGAGGCTCAATCCCCATAACTGAGTTACTCAGTGGTGGGATTCAACATTTTTTACTACCGGTTTTGTGGGCGTGGCTTGGTGGGGGGCAGGGGAAGGATACTTCAAAATCCCCCTTCCCTTCCCTTCCCTCCCCACCCCACTAACCTGCTTTCCAGCTCCGTTCTCCTGCGCAGGGCAACCAAAGAAGACCCAGCCAATCAACTGGGACTCAATGGGAGGCAGAGAAGAGATGGGGGCGGGGCCAGTCAGAGGTGGTATTTGCTGGTTCTCCGAACTACTCAACATTTCTGCTACCAATTCTCCAGAACTGGTCAGAACCTGCTGAATCCCACCTCTGGAATGATACATTTACCAGGAAATCTTGTACATCTTTTCCTGTATATGATAGTGAACAAGAGCCTTGGTGGTGCAGGCTGTTAAACACCTAGCACTTAGCTCCAGCTGCCTGCAATTAGTGCAGGCTCAAATCCCACCAGGCTCAAGGTTGACTCAGCCTCCCATCCTCTCGGAGTAGGTAACTTGAGGACCCAAGATTGTTGGGGGCAATAAGCTGACTTTGTAAAAATGCCGCTTAATAATAAGCAGGCATATACAATGGAAGGAAGGCTATTGCTGGGCACATTGGGTTGTGCTCCAAGAAATTGTAAGCCGCCCTGAGTCTTCGGAGAAGGGTGGCATATAAATGTAATTAAAACAAAAAACCCCCACAAAGATTAAATTGTGTGTGTGATCAAATGAAATGACTTTAAAAATCAATTTGCTTTGCTCACAGATTGACCCAACTGCATTGGGGTATTTGCCACATAATCCCTGGAAGGGTAAAGTCGTGGGTGGGAAATGGGTTTGCTGGGTCGAATCCTGCAGGAGATGACCAATAAAATCACAATGGGTTGCATTTCATGAGAGAAGCCGTATCTTGAATTGATTATGATTAAGAGCTCTGGTGGTGCAGTGGGTAGAATGCAGTATTGCAGGCTAACACTGCCCATTGCTAGCAGTTCGACACTGACAGGCTCAAGGTTGACTCAGCCTTCCATCCTTCTGAGGTGAGTAAAATTGTTGGGGTCAATAGGCCGACTCTGTGAACCGCCCAGAGAGTGCTGTAAAGCAGGGGGGGTCTCCAACCATGGCAACTTTAAGCCTGGTGGACTTCAACTCCCAGAATTCCCCAGCCAGCTTTCCTGGGATTCAATTCTGGGAGTTGAAGTCTGCCAGGCTTAAAGTTGCCACGGTTGGAGACCCCTGCTGTAAAGCACTATGGAGTAGTATACAAGTCTAAGTGCTGTTGTTATTGCTATTGGTTATGCAAAGGCAACCCCTCCTGTCTATCTATTTCTTCCTTTCTTTCAATGCTGTATCTGGGTAAGCAGCTGGAGAATCCATTTTGTATGGAAAATCCCGATCTCAAGGGATTTACCCTCTAACATAACGATAGACACAAACTGGAATGGAATTGTAGAAAGGGGAAGACTTGAGTATGTATGTATGTATGTATGTATGTATGTATGCATGCATGCATGCATGCATGCATGCATGCATATATATATATATATATATATATATATATATATATATATATATGTAGGTCTTGGTGTATTGGTCTTGTCCGTGTATGATTGAGAATACCTTGGCAGCGTTTTGACAAATCTCATCCGTCATCTTCAGGCTGGTGTCTTCAGTTCTTCTGGGAAAACCATATATATATATATATATATATATATATATATATTATATATATATAATAAAAGCCACGATACACATTCTCCCAGGAGAACCGAAGACACCAGTCTGAAGATGGCAGTGGGATCTCTGAAACGCCGCCAAGGTATTCTCAATCTTACATGGGACAAACCCGAATACACCAAGACCTACATATATACATTTATTTATACATAAACGATATTACTTTATAATTTCTCATACATTATCATTTGATGCCTTTGTGTCTTTTTTTTAATTCAGAAAATTTTGCCCAACTCCTCCTTGGCTCTTGGTGGCTTCCGAGAATAAAACCGCAGCACAGAAACCAGTACAAAAGCAATGGCATCATTTCCCCTCTTCCTTGTGTATATGTTGGCTTAGCAGAAGACAGAGGCTCACAGCAGCTCTCAGAATTCTTTGAGGGTGATGAGAAGGGACGTTACTGTCTCGGAGGAGTTTTCAGGCTAAGCTTTCCTTGTCCTAGCTGGGGCTGATGGGAGCTGGAGAAGTTGGAAGCAAAGGGGTTGGATGGAGGGGAAATGTTAGCGAAGGGGGAGGGAGAGAGAAGAGGCTGCCTGTCACCAAAAGCCACATTCAGGGAATTGGCTCTGTGTCCCCTGGGCGCAAAGACGAGCGGGAACCAGGCTGCCAGCCCAAGTCGTACCCCTGCACTTCTTTGCAATGGGCTTTGCTGAAAGATCTGCTGGTATCTTTTCTCCCACCCACACAGCGAAAGAACCTGCTTTTCTCTTAGAAAAGAAGCGCCTGTGTTGGGTGGCGAAACTGGAAGGGCTGCGAAATCCAGCCTGTTCAGTTGATGAGGGTGCAGGGCGGGCTCTCACCTGGATATGCATGAACATCTGCTTTGTGTGGGCATAACCCCCAGCAGATGCAGGAGAGAATATGCAGATTCCCTCATCCTGGACCCCCCCACCCCCGATTACCCTTTGGTTGCTGGTGTCTTGAGAGAACATTTTGTTCTCTCAAAGACTTGCTGTCTCCACTCTTCCCTTGGTCATAGGTCCATCCGTGGCTTGGATGATCTTCAGCCACAGAGTGGTCAAAGTCTGGAATACTCTACCTGACTCTGTGGTTTCCTCCCCAAACCCTAAAAACTTTAACCTTAGACTGTCTACTATTGACCTCACCCCTTTCTTAAGAGGTCTGTAGGGGGCGTGCATACCGTCCCTGTCCTATTGTTTCTTTTATTTCTTTTATTGTTTCTTTTATTTTTCTTATATGTATCCATTTCAAGTACTCATAACTATGTTTATACTTATACCTGTTATCTTATAATCACTTGACAAAATAAAATAAATAAATGATCTTACCCTGGTTGTGATTGCAAGTGTGCTGAATTCCAACCAGCCAATCATGGGAGCCTAGGATAGGTATAAACCTAGCCTAGGTGCTTCATGTGTACTTCTGTGTTGTACCCAGTCAGGCCCTTGGGTTTCTTCTACAAGGCTGATGAAGTCAAGCACTGGTCAATGTGAGTCTCTCAGGGCAGAGGCCTCCAAACTTGGCAACTTTAAGACTTGGGGACTTCAACTCCCAGAATTCTCCAGCCAGCTATGCTATTCTGGGAGTTGAAGTCCACAAGTCTTAAAGTAGCCAAGTTTGGAGGCCTCTGCTCAGAGAATGCCTTGTAGGGGTGGCTCTCATTCCTCCCTCAAGAGGAGGTTGGGCTTGCCCTCAGCAAGCCAGGTCTACACTGCTTCTGGAGGCTTCTCCAGAGCCACAGAAAGTCCAAGTAGCCAATCCTCTTCTCCTTTGAAGTCACCTGAGCCGGTGGTCATCACAGTGGGTTTGTCCTTGATAAGGTATTGAAGCAACCCCGATAATTGTTCTGACTCGACCATTTAACTTTTGGGAGGCATTTGAGCCCATAGACATACTGCAGAAAAAACAATTACTTTCAGCGAGGACCTATATACTGCATGAGTCAAAAAGAGCTGTGAAAATATTTACAGACCCCTCACATCCTGGACATAAACTGTTTCAACTCCTTCCCTCAAAACGACACTATAGGGCACTGCACACCAGCACAACTAAACACAAGGAGTTTTTTCCCGAACACCATTATTCTGCTAAACAAATAATTCCCTCAACAATGTCCAACTATTTACTAAGTCTGCACTACTATTACTATTAATCTTCACATCACTCCTTATCACCCATCCCCTCCCACTTATGACTGTATGACTGTAACTTTGTCGCTTGTATCCTAATGATTTATATTGACTGTTTCCTAGTATGATTTGATTGCTTATTGTACCCTATGACTATTATTAAGTGATGTACCTGATGATTCTTGACTCTTGACGAATGTTATCTTTTCCTATGTACACTGACAGCATTTGCACCAAGACAAATTCCTTGTGTGCCCAATCACACTTGGCCAATAAAGAATTCTATTCTATTCTATTCCCTTCCACTCCCTTCCCTTCCATTCGCTTCCTGTCTCTTTCTATTCCATTCCCTTCTCTTTCTCTTTCTCTTTCTATTCCTATTCTGTTCTACAAGGCAGAAGAGTCAATCTGTCCTCCATCCGCTCCTTTCACCCACCTCTCTGAAGAGGGAAGGACGTCCAACCTCCACCTGTTCCTGTGTTTTTGCATGCCCAGGACAGGGAGGGGCACCTGCAAGCCGAAGCAGAAGGTAGGCTCGGAAGGGAGAGGCTGAGCCATGCGGCCCAAAGGGGTAGTTTCTCCCTTGCGCAAACCGAGAGCAGTTGGGAAAGAGCTGCCTGTGTGGCTGGCGCTGCTCTCGGCAGGGACCTGCTCTGCTCTCCATCAGGGTTTGCTTCTGCTGCCATTCAGCCCAGGAGAGGAGAGCAAGACCCCGTGATTCATGGCAGGGGGCCTCTGCAATCTGTGGTAAAGCAAGTTGCAGGTTAGCCTAATGCTGGAAATGCTGAGTTACCTTTACAGCCTGTAAAGCAGGGCTTTCCAACCTTGGCAACTTTAAGACTTGTGGCCTTCAACTCCCAGAGTTCCTCAGCCAGCAAAGACCCCTGCTCTAAAGCAGTGGTTCTTAACCTTTTTGAAAGAATCACCCCCTTGAGCCATCGAGGAAGTTGTCATCGCCCCCCTCCCCCAACATAACTGCCCCCCTGCCACCTCTTAGCATCCCCAAGGGGGCCAGTAGAGGGGCGCTAAGAGGCGGCAGGGGGGCAGCGCATCAGCACATAACGTGCCACTGCATCCGCATTGGAGGCGCCAGCTCCAGAGCAGTGCTAGTCAATGGGTGAAACTGCAGGGCCGGCCGGCACCTCAAACACCCCCATTGCCTCTTAGCGCCCCTCTGCCGGCCCCCTTGGGGACACTAAGAGGCGGCAGGGGGGCATTCGAGGCGCCGGCCCTGCAGGCTCACCCCATTGACTGTTGTACCATACCTGAACCGGTGCCTCAAATGCGGCAGCATGTTGGGAAAAGCCAGCGCCACCACTTTCCCAAAGTGCTGCCACTCTCACATTCTGTCTGTCCATCTGTCCGTCCGTCCATCCATCCATCCAAAAGGTCTGTTTGCCTGCCTGCCTTCCTGCCTATATACCTACCTGTCTGTCTTTTTGTCTACCTACCTATCTACCACTATAGATCTCTCTCTCTCTCTCTCCCAATATATCTCGCTCCATCGCCCCCATATCACCTCCCTTCCCTTCCTTCGCCCCCACGTCGCCCCTTTTCGTTCCATCATCACCCTGAAAAACAATCGCCCCTTGGGGGGCAATATCGCCCAGGTTAAGAACCACTGCTCTAAAGCACTTGTGACAGTCATAACATAGCCCTCCCTCTATGATCACATGGTCATACAATTGGATGTGGTCACATGGGATCCTTGACTTACTACCAGAAATCGGGCCCCTAACACAGCCTTAAATTGAGGACTACTTGTAGTGCTGACATAAGGGCATGTCATCACACGCAGCATGAAATAATGCAAATTGGGTGAAGTTGGTGCCATTTCCCATCATGCCCCCCCCCCATGCTGTCACTTGTGTCTTCAACTGGGCCTCCTTCCTGGCTGAGGGGCCATTTGCCTCACCCAGCAGCATCTCTGCCTAGGGGCGTTGGGACAGCTGCTGACCGCAGCAGTCTGCCGCTAGGTGAGTGGGAGGGACATTTAGCCAACAAAGCCCTGGCGAGGCTGGGAGAATTCCCCTGGGACACTTTCAAAGTCAAATACCTGTCCTTCAGGTGCCAATTACTGGCCGGCCAAGCCTTTAATCGGCCCCTTCCCCTCAGGCCTGCATTTCCATTCTGTCTGGCTCGGGGGAAGTCGTGGTTCACCCTGCAGCTTCCTGCTCCAAAGAGTCTCCAGTCTGCATCCTCCGTTCTTGGCACGTTGTTGCAGCATGCATAGGTAGTTGTTTCTAAATACACCGAAGGGGCTTTGGAGGCTGCTGAAGACTAATTGCAGGATAAGAAAAGACTCACACGAACCTTCCCTCCCAGCCTCTCTGCACTGGAAATGCAGGAAGAGATTTTTCTTTTCTTTTTCTTTTTTTCTCTTTCTTTCTTTCTCACTTTCTCTTTCTTCTTTCTTTTTCTCTTTCTTTCCTTTTTTTTCTTCTCCTTTCTCTTTCTTTCCTTTTCTTTCCTTCCTTCCTTTCCTTTCTTTCTCCTTTCTTTCTTTTTCTTTCCTTCCTTTCCTCTCTTCTTTCTTTCCTTCCTACCTTCCTTCCTTTTTTTTTCCTTCTATTCCAGCAAGTCCTTCCTTCCTTTGAAACTTGCTTAAACAACTTCCTTCCATTCAAGGCTTTAGCGGTTTTCCGCCAATTCCTTTCTTTCACCTAAGGCTTTCTTTCCCTCCGCTTTCTGATCCTTTCTTTCGCCTCCTTTCTTTTCGCCTTGTTTCTTTCCTTTCTCGTCATCCTTTCCTTTCTTCCCTTTCCTTCATTCATTCCTTCCTTTCTTTCGGCTTTTCTTTCCTTCCTTCCCTTTCTTCTCGCCTTCCTTCCTTGGAAATTTTCTTCCTCTTATTTCCTTCCTTTTTCCTTTTTCCTTTCTTCCTTTTTCTTTCTTTCCTTTCCTTCCTTCTTTAAATTTTTTATTTTAAAACAAATCCATCTTTCAGTTATACAGTGTGTCGACTGAATACATATATCTTGTGCAAATGTTTACACTTTGTATACATGTCTTACTAAGATTACATTCATGTTACAACCTACTCAACCTTATATATCTTATCATAACAATATTCATTTGACTTCTGACTTTATTATCCAACCATTTATAAAATAAATCCCATATCCTATCTTATCCCACTTCTTCTTGTTCTTTAATTGCCGATGTTAATCTCATTTCTGCACATTCCAATATTTTCACAAACCACCTCTTCCTCTATCAGAATCTTTTCATTTTTCCCAGTTTTGATCACACTCTTCCTTCATGGCTGTGTCCGTTGTGGCTCCTGGGTTGCTTTACCTGTTTTGTGCAGGGCTGGGGAAACCTGCATGCCCTTTTGCCAATTCTCCTCATCCAGGAAACTTTCAGGCAGCTTTTGTTTTAGCCCCATTTCCTGGACAAGGTATTTGAGGAACCACTGAGAAAATGGCTCCATTTGGAAGCTGGCCAAGATGGGCCGCCCAAGAATGAAGCTGTGCTTGGCTGCCCTTCCCAGGTGGGAACCCAGCAGATGTGGGTCTACACCCAAATGTGGCTGTGTTGGTTGGAGTAATTCAACCCTCACCAGGTTCGGTGTATCTCCTGCCTTCTCTTCGGGCACGCCAGGCAGGGTATGCTGCTTCTCTCTTCCCCCACAAACAATGACCCTGCAAGGTAGGTTGGGTGTAAAGGGACTGTCTGGTGGAAACTGACCGGTGTAGTTCTGTGCCTTGAATCCATCTCCTTGGATTTTGTCCAATGCCTTCTGTCTCTCCCAAATTATATAGCCAGAGCATTTTGAAATGTGCTGGTTTTTTATTATTTAAGCCAGTGGTCCCCAAATTTGGCCACTTTAAGACTTGTGGACTTCAAGTCCCAGTATTCTCCAGCCAGCTGGCTGGAGAATTCTGGGAGTTGAAGTCCACAGTTGCCAAGTTTGGAGACCTCTGGGCTACACCTTGCCTGCTGCTTAAGGGAGTGGATCAGAGGGTGCCCTGAGGGGGAAAAAAGGTGGTGGTGGGGAAGCATCTCCTTCCCTTGGTGCCAATTCCAGGTGCAGGTGGCCGAGGAAAGCCAGGTGCAAATTCTCTGCTTCGGGAGGCCGATAGGTTTGCCCAGCTGGGCACACCCCATCACAATGGGGGCTCTTTTGTTGCCGCTTGGTAGCTAGGCAGGTAACCTGACCTGTGTTGGTGCCCTAAACAGAAGCAGGCGTGGCATTACAGGCGTCGCGACCTCACCAGAGTCAAGCAGGGAGCCTCCCTCTTCCCCGCACAGAACACGTCGGAGCTGCACCTGGGAGAGCCACCCCCACCCCCCAAAATGCGGCGCCCACTTAGCCGGCAGGTCCAGCCCGATCTGCGTTGCTAGCAGCAAATCCCGACTGGTTGGAAACAGGCAGAGGCTCTGGGCTTTATGCCGATGCAGGTTCGAGTCCCGCCACTGCCTCCCCAGGTCGTGTGGCCCCTTTCATCAGGGGAGCCGCGCTGATGAAACGGCCGTCCCCGGGGGCCCTTCAGCCCGGCCTGCCCTCCTTCCCAGGCCGGAGAGGCTGCCACGGGCGCCCAGCCGGCGAGGACTCTCCGGGCCGGGCCAGTCACGCCACGCCCTCCCCCCCCCGCTTTCGGGCGGGGCGCCCGGCTGGGAGCCGCCGGTTGTTCGCGGCCGCTGCCACCTGTTGGTCCCGCTGGCCGGGCAAGCGGGAGCTTGGAGCGGCTCCGTTCCTCGGGGGGGTCCCGGCGGGTCTTTCCGACGCGGCCATGGCCTCGGGCTACGAGCAGGTGAGCCGCGGCCCGGAATCCTCCGGGGAAAAGGGGGCAGGGAGGCGGGGGGGGTCGCCCCTCGCCCGCTTTCCTGGCCCGAGAGAGCGGCGTCCTTGCGGGCTCCGACGGCCGCTAGGCGAGCGGTGCGCGGGCGGGCGGGCGAGTGACGCCTCCGGTAGTTCTGGACCGAGGAGGGCTTGGCCGTGCCTGGCCTCTGCCCGGTGGAGCCTCCCTCTGCGCCCCGGTGGAGACCCCCGGGCGGGCCGGGCGGAGTTCCACGCAGGGCGCTTTCCCGGTGTCGGCCTCGTCCGTCCCTCCTGGCAGCCCGGCTTGCAGGGCGAGGGCGAAAGCTCCAGCCGGAGCCCTAAGAGAACCAGGCGGCGGGGGAGGGAGGGACCCACGCCCCGAGGAGCGGCCGGGAAGCCTGTCCGAGGAGAAAGGCGCGCGGGCGGTGGGCGCGGCTAGAGGGGAAGCGGCCCAGAGAGAGAGAGAGAGAGAGAGAGAGTGTGTTTCGGTGTGGAGCGAGGCCAGCGGAGGCTTCCCGGGTCCTTCCCCGAAAGTCGCCTGCGCTTCTTCCCCCGGCCGGGCGCCCGGTCCGCCTCCCCGGCGGCTCGCTCGGGGCTCTGGCTTGGGTTGGACGAGAGGGCGACCTTCTCTGCCAACGGGCCTCTCCGCAGCCAGAGCGGCTCCTCCCGCAGCGTTAAGGTAACCTCGGTTCCCAGGGCTGGAAGTCCCTGCAGGGGATACCCAGTTTTTCCCTTTAAGGCAGGGCTCTCCAACCTTGGCAACTTTTAAGGCTTGGGGACTTCAACTCCCAGAATTCCTCAGCCAGGAATTCTGGGAGTTGAAGTCCGCAAGTCTTAAAGTTGCCAAGTTTGGGGACCCCTGCTCTAGAGCAGTGGTCACCAACCAGTGGGCCGGGAACCACTGGTGGTCCACGAGAAAATTTTGGTGGTCCACAGAGAAATGACACGCCCAAAGCATTTAATCCAGGCTGTGCGGGAACACAAGCCTGCACTGCCCACATGGCCCGTGGGAACACAAGCCTTGAGTCGCTTGCATTGCAAAAAACACGAGGTAGTGAGAGGAGGGGGAAAAGGGCGGAGGGGGGAGGAACTGGCCCCACTTGCCCCATGTTCCTCTCCTGGCCACCAGGCTGCTTCTTTCTGCTTCTTTCTTCTGCTTTTGGCTGCCCAAAAGGAAAGCAGCAGAAGTCTTTCTCTCCCCTAAACTCCACCAGAAATGAGTCTTTGGGACCCTGCAAAGCCTCCTGCTCCAAGAGCAAAGACTCATTTCTGGCAGAGTTTGGGAGAAAGAAAGAAAGACTTCTGCTGCTTTCCTTACATGAAGCCAAGAGTCTCTCTCTCTCTCTCCCTCCCTCCTTCCCTCCCTCTCTCTCTTTCTCTTTCTCTTTCTCTATCCCTCCCTCCCTCCCCCTCTCTCTTTCTCTTTCTCTCTCTCCCTCCCTCCCTTTCTCTCTCTTTCTCTTTCTCTCTCTCCCCACCCCCTGAGACAGTATCCTGCGAACCCAGATAATGAATGATCGATTGGTAGGAAAACAGGGTGGGGGATTTTCCTGCAGACTTTTTTGGGGATTTTCCCAGGGTCTCTGGTCCACGGGATTTAAAATTATGAGTTTGGTGGTCCCTGAGGTCCAAAAGGTTGGCGACCCCTGATCCAGAGAACATCAAGAACCCCATAACTCCATCCTGAAATATATACGTTCTCTCCTCTAGAAGAACTCTTGACTTCTCCAAGTGGATGATCAGGCTGACTTTTTTAAAATGCTGGATTAAAAAAAAAGGTCATCAAAGCAGGCTGAGGAATTCTGGGAGTTGAAGTCCACAAGTCTTAAAGTTGCCAAGGTTGGAGACCCTTGCCTTAAAGGAGCCCAACACTACCCCTGCCCCCTCCTCGGTCAGAGAAGTGGCATTGATGAAGCAGCCTCGGGGCAGAAAAGAGCTCTGGGCTGAAATCTGATACTTACCTTTCCAAAGCCTGTAATACAGTGGTGGGATTCAGTTTGTTTTTACTACCGGTTCTGTGGGCGTGGCTTGGTAGGCATGGCTTGGCATGGCTTGGTGGGCATGGCAGGGGAAAGATACTGTAAAATCTCCAATCAGAGGTGGGTTTTGCCGGTTCTCCAAACTACTCAAAATTTCCACTATTGGTTCTCCAGAACTGGTCAGAACCTGCTAAATACCAACCTCTGCTGTAGTATGAAAAGTGTTGAAACCTCAGGGGCTGAGAAGGGGTTTTAGCTCTCAAGGGGGGGTAAAAGACCCCAGTCCTCCCAGGGCTCAGAAAGAGGGCTTGGAAGGTGATTTCATGGCCCCTTGAAGTAACAGCCTAACAAACATGGGGCACATTGCTCTACATTTTATGGCATCTTCCCAAATGTGGCTGTGTTGGTTGGAGTAATTCAACCCTCACCAGGTTCGGTGTATCTCCTGCCTTCTCTTCAGGCACGCCAGGCAGGGTATGCTGCTTCTCTCTTCCCCCACAAACAATGACCCTGCAAGGTAGGTTGGGTGTAAAGGGACTGTCTGGTGGAAACTGACCGGTGTAGTTCTGTGCCTTGAATCCATCTCCTTGGATTTTGTCCAATGCCTTCTGTCTCTCCCAAATTATATAGCCAGAGCATTTTGAAATGTGCTGGTTTTATTATTTAAGCCAGGGGTCCCCAAACTTGGCCACTTTAAGACTTGTGGACTTCAAGTCCCAGAATTCTCCAGCCAGCTGTGCTGGCTGGAGAATTCTGGGACTTGATGTCCACAAGTCTTAAAGTGGCCAAGTTTGGAGACCTCTGATTTAAGCCTTGCCATTTAGAGTTCAAGGGATCCCAAGTCCCTTTGTGTCATTTTCCTTTTAGTAATTGAGAAATACACCTGTTTTTCATAAAATGTGTTTTGTGAAAAACATATGTTACATTTTCCATAAACAATAATTTAGAAAGACTTAGGTTTTTCATAAAAGCAACATTTAGCAAATTAAGAAACCATGACCAAAGCTTTTAAATGTCAGCATTTTCCCCCCTTCACATTGCTGTCTTTCTCACATGGTGGCGCTGTAGCCTAACGTATGTTAGAACCCCGCTTTCCCCATGAAATTTGCCTGGGTTCATTTAATGTAGTGTTTGCTCTCTTATGAACAGCCTAAAGGTATTATTAATTCATGCTTGGTTAGAAGTATGTAAAGTCGAGAGTAGGATGTAAACACATGAAACTCCGGTTGTTTTTATGCACAACAAAACATATTGCAAAAACATACACTGTACACAAAACAGATTGATTTTGTCAGGAGTTCCAGGGATGGGTTTCTTCTGTTTTCCCCTCCAAGGTTGCTTCTCTGAGGAGCTCTCTGTTTCCAAATGGACCATCCTGTTGTCCTCCATCCCCCTTTGCAGGTCTAGCAACCTCCTCCTTTTTCTGCCTTAGATCAGGGAGGAAAGGAGCATCCAGCCCTGGTGAGGCTTGGATAGGAAGGTGGTACGCAGAAGGACTCTTTTCCATGCACAGGAGATGCTGAAAATCGGGCAAACGATGAAGCCCCCAAGGAAGACACCATCAAGGCCTTTGATGGGGCAGGGCTGTTTCTGAGCATCCTTTGTGTTGCTCACAGGTGTGCGTTTGTGTTCTGTTGGGACAAGGTTGGTCTAGCCTGCGATTATGTCCACAAAGTGACTAATTCAGGTTGGCTTATTTATATTCTTACTAGCAGGGTTCCCATGCTTCGCTACACAACTATGTGATCGGGCAAGTTTTTGAGGTGGAAAATACAAGGCGGGGAATTCTGCCTCTGCCTACCAGCATCCATCAGTATTCAATCTGGCTAGTGTCCTGTCAGTGTGTGAGAGAGTTGAGGGCTGTTTGGAAACTGAAACAGTATTTGCTGTGTGAGTAAGAAGGAGACAGCAAGGAGCCTGGGCGTGGCTTAGCTCAACTGCAGTTGGAACAGATTTCAGGTGGGGAGGGAGAGTAGAATTCCTTTGCATCAGAGCGTGTTAATAATAATATAGGAAATACAAATGATCTGATGGTCATTTTGAAAAACCCTTTCTTAGTGAGCACCTAGAAGCCAAGAGGAACATACGTGCCAAATTTCAAGTTTGTACGCTTTACGGTTCTGGAGATTTCGTGATGATGCATGAGCAGTATTCCACTTTTATATATATAGAAGATTGTAGGAGGTTGAAAGGGGCTGTGAGCCAAACAGGCAGAGCCGAGTGACCCAGAAGAAAGTTTTCTAGAGGTGACTCTCCTCCCTTGGTGACATCTCTGTCTGGAAACAACCTTGCTTGGTTTGTGTATTATTGCTTTAATATGTTTGTGTATGCATGTTTTTCAAAAGTTGCTCAGGAAGAAAATCTTTCACAATACTCTGAAACTCCTGAGACGGTTGTGCGCTTCATACTAAATCATGTTCCTTCAAGCACAGCAAGGAAAAAACATCCAAGCCACTCCTGGAGAAGAGGCAAGATAGGAATCTCAGATATCAAACTGAGAAATTTAATTCAATAGTGAAATGAGGTCATTTCCCGCCCCCCCCCAGGAAAGCAGGTTTTTCAACTGCTGTTGCTTCCACTTTTGCTCACTTGTTCTTGGTTACTTTCTGATGTGGTTCCACAAAGGCCTCTTATCTAGGACTGAGATTATTCACCCTGGGTGGGATGACAGCTGCTACCCTCAAGAGGGGACAAGAAATGGGGAGGAGGCCAAGGAGTCTGTTGGTGGGGCTCAACCACCACACTTCCATGCTTATTCCTTGTCAGGGGAGTTAAATCTCTCACGGCTGCTCTCATTGCTTTTCCTGCACAGGATGATTTGAGCTGCATGATCTTGTGGGTCCCTTCCAATTCTACAATGTTGTGATGTTGTGGGTCAGAGTTTTGCTGCAGAGCATCAAGCCCAACCGAACCACTGATTTGTAGGGTGGAGGGATAGCGAAGAGAAGTTGCAGCTGATCCATTCCTGATCTCCACTGTGGTTTCTAATTCTTCTGCCATTCCCAATATGCTCCTGATTTCTTTCCCATTGTAGTCAGGGTCATTTTGACCCAAATATGCATTCTGATATTTTGTGTGTGTGGGGGGGAGAAGGCTTAAAGCCCCACCCTTGTAGAAAACTCCTTTGGGCTGCCGATTTGCTGAGCTACCTCAGGGCTTCCTGCTGCAGAGATCCTGCTGCTTTCCTAACTTGGCTGATGCAATGGAGATTCCAGGAGCCTGGCTTGAAACATGTGGCTAGTGCACTTGCCTAGATTCCTCCCTCCTCTTGCCCTGGGCGATTTCCAGCTGATGCTTTGGGAGCCAGCCAGCCAGGAGACTCAGAGATCACCAGGGAGAGAACCTGTCAACCTTGGGAAATTTCAGAATTGCAGCAGGAATTTCCCCGCTTGGCGGTGAACATTCTTGTCCCTTGCATATGAAAAATGTGATTAGTGTGTGCGTGCGCTGGGCTGCTCGAAGGAAAGAGCAGCTGCAGCAGCACGGGCGACTCGGGAGTAAGGCTGCAAGGTGATGGCCCCTCCCTTAAGAGATAAAAGCCAGCTGAGAAACTGGAGTTCTTTGCAGGAAGCAAAGAAGTTTTTGCGCTCAAGCCTTGTGGACGTTTGGACTATCTTGGTTTGTGTTGAATATTTGTTTGGAATATTTCTTGGCAACTTAATCTAGTGCTTTTGGCAGCCTTCCACAACCTTGGAAAGGCTTGTTCTTATCAGAGACAATTAGTTTTAATAGCCTTTTAACCGTGAATTAACAGAATTCGCAGAGAAGCATTAAAAGGTTTTGCTTTTATCTCTGGTGTTTGTTTCCTTGGAACAAGGTCTGGGTCAGAACACCTCTCTAAGTGATTTTACAGAGTCAGCATATTGCCCCCAACAATCTGGGTCCTCATTTTATCCACCTCCAAAGGATGCAAGGCTGAGTCAACCCTCAGCCGGTGAGACTTGAACTGCTGGAAGCCAGCAGTCAACGGAAGTAGCCTGCAGTACTGCATTCTGACTAATGTGCAAAATCAGGGCAGAAACTCTTGGGAGAGCCCATTCTTGACTTGACCAATCAGCCACCCATCAAAAGTTAGCACAACTCAAAGGATTCCTGGCAGGATAACAACATTGAGAAATCTGCAGCTGTTGTCTGCGTGCTCCTTCCTTGATTCATCCCACTTCCGGGTGCATTTGGAAAGCTGAACAGCAAAACAAAAGAAGGATTCCTGGTCAGAAGCGTTATGCGGAAGGAAAGGGTCAACTTTAAACTTGGAGCCACCAACTTGGTGGCTCCAAGTGGCATGCTGAGGTTTTTCCTCTCATTCGCTTTGCTCTTATCTGAGATAACAATTCCCTTTTTGTTCTTCTTTGGCACCTGCTCCAGATTTGGAGCAGAGTCAGGCACAGCTGTTCACTTCTGCTTCGCCTGAGCTGCAGCTCAGCCATCTGTCTAAGGTTCTTCTGCCACAAGGAACCCTGATTTAAAAAGTCAGATGCCATTGTTGAAAAGCTTACAGACTGCATCAGAATTCCAGTGCATCCACATGATTAATATTTTAAAGAGCATGTGGAGGATGTTACATGCTTTTGAAGTAATACGTTGACTTAGAAAACCAGGTTGGGTGCAGCAGTTAAACGCACCAGAGATGAGCTGGGAGACTGTGAATTTGGGCAAGTCCCTCCCTCTCAGCCCTAGAAAGAAGGAAGCGAAGGCAAAACCCATTTCCAAACATGTTGCTATGTGGTTGGCATGACTAGAAGACATGTGGGAGCTTCATCATTGGAGGCTTTCAAGAAGAAGTTGGACTGCCATTTGTCAGAAATGGTGTAGGGTCTCCTGCTTGGGTGGGGGGTTGGACTAGTTCTGGGGTCGCCAACCTTTTGGACCTCAGGGACCACCAAACTCATAATTTTAACTCCTGCGGACCACTAATATGAATTCAAATTTCTTAACAACCGGTTCTGTGGGCATGGCCTAATTTGTGGGTGTGGCTTGGTGGTCATGTGACCGGTTGGGCATGGCTTGTATGTAAATATTATAAATATTTATGTAAATAATTGATTTTTTTAATAAAAAAAGAGCAACTTTTACCCAAAATCAGGCAAAGCAGGCAGGCAGATTGAGTTGCTCACAGAATCACAGATTCATTCAGAGATCTGTCTTTCTGCAATCGGCTACCTGCACTGACTAATAGAACCTTCAGTCCTAGGGGAGGTTCGGCTCTGCTTAAAAACAGCCGAAGATTTAAAGATTAGCTAGAAAGCAAGAAATCCAATGATTTCCTGCTTTCTAGCTAATCTAAATCTCCTGGCACAGCAGAACAGCTGATGGTCAGGGAAAAAAAAAGGAAAAATAGCAACTTAGCAGACAAGTTTGCCAGGTAAGGAGTAAGTGGACGGGGAGGGTTCCTGTGGGCCATGTGGGCAGCACAGCCTTGTGTTCCCGCGCTGCCTGGATTAATTGCTTTAGGGGCTACTCTGGGGGCGAGACTTCTCTGTGGACCACCAACATCTTCTCACGGTCCACCAGTGGGTCACGGACTACCGGTTGGCGACCACTGGACTAGATGACCTACAAGGTCCCTTCCAACTTCGTTAATCTGTGTCTTCTCTCTGTGTGTGTGCATACATACAGAGGGGGGGGGGAGAGGGAGAGAGAGAGAAAATGAAGAATTCCTGGAATAATTTTTTCAGGAATTGGGTTGTATCCCAAAAACTGTAAGCCGCATTGGGTTGTATGCCAAAAACTGTAAGCCGCCCTGAGTCTCCGGAGAAGGGCGGCATATAAATATGAATAAAAATAAAAAATAAAAAAAAAATATAATTTAGACTGCCAGTTGCTCCGAAATCCAGTCACCTTTTTGAGCAGCTAAAGATCTGATATTTAAGGTCCCTCAAAGTGTTAATTTCTTGCTCCCTGGCTCATGTTTGTTTGCATGCCTCTAGAGAAGATACATTAAAAAGTTATTTTTATTATTGTCCTTAGTTGTTCATGGTATCCTGATTACAGTGGCACAAGAAAAATAAACCAAGTTTTGAGGCTTTTGATAGATTTGCTTTGCAGAACTGCACTGCAGTAAAGAGTCACAAGGCTAAATCTCCTGAAGGTTCAAATGCATGAGTGTCCTCCTAATCTCACGATGGGAAGTCAGCAGCCAGGAAGGGATCTGGATGCCCGCAGAACTTCAGATTGGATTTGGAAGAGGAATCCTTTCTGCAGCAGCCAAGGAGTCCTAGAAACGGATACGGCTGCTTTAATGAGCCTTCAGGGCAGGACAGGTGGAAACACTACAGGTATCCCAGGAATGCTATTCTACCATAGTAGGGTGTAGTAACAGAATTGTGAAATCACAACCAGGCTTCTCTAGGTCCTATCTCATATGAAAGAAGGTCAGGGCAGGGTTGTTGTGAGTTTCTTTCCCACATCCCCCCCCCCCATCTCTGGGCTGTGGGGTCTTTTCTCCAAGTCCCTCCTTCATCAAGATCAACTTTGAATTCCTTCCCATACAAATATGTAGCTGCTGTGTTTGTGTTCCCAGGTCTCTTCCAAACCAGATCAAAACTATTGCATCACCTTCTGTCCTACACAGCACTGTGGGCAGCTCTCCTGTTGTGTTTGGTGGGGTGTGGCATTGCCTAACAACTTGTCAACATGGTCAGGGTTTAGGCAACTGTGCCACAATGAGGTGAAGAGGAAGGAAATGGTTGGGTCCGGGCACGTGCAGGCCACTTCTTAACTCAGAAGGTTCTTGGGAAAAACAACCATCAGCTGCAACAGTGACAGTGTCTTGGAAAGGTTGAAGTGATGGTTATTTCCCAGAAAATTCACCAGAAGATCCCGCTTGTGACCAACTTTAAATTGCTGACTGGCTTCACAACTTGTCTGTCATCTGGGAAGGATCATTAAGTTGATTTCTCCCATCTTCAAAAGTTGCCCTCCTGCATTGGGAATAGGGTAACATTTTTTTCCCCTTTCTCTCCATTCATTTTCTTTGCATAGCTACTTTTTCTGAAATTATTATTATTATTATTATTATTATTATTATTATTATTATTATTATTATTTATTTGACTTGTATGCCGCCCTATTCCCTAAGGACTCAGGTCGGCGAACAATAAAACAGAGAAAAATTTACAATAAAACAAAATTAAACAGTAAACAAGCCAAATAAAAATTAAAATAAACCCAACCCCCCCCGGGTCATTCAAGGCAGGCCCGTTGGAACAACCAAGTCTTCAGGTCCCGGGAAGGAGTGGAGGTCAGGGGCCAAACGGAGATCGACGGGAGCTGATTCCAGAGGGCAGGTGCTCCCACAGAGAAGGCCCTAGCCCTGGGGACCGCCAGCCTACAATATCTGACTGACGGCACCCCAAGGAGGCCCCTCCTATGAGAGCGAACAGGGCGATCGGAGTGATGCTGGCAGGGCGTTCCCGAAGTACCCTGGACCCAGCCATTAAGGGCTTTATAAGTTGTAACTAATACCTTGAAGGTGACCGGAGGCAACCGGCAACCAATGCAAGCGGCGGAGGGTGTAACATGGGAGTATCGGGATACCCCATCACAACCAGCGCTGCATTCTGCACCAGCTGAAGCCTCCGGACCGATCCATAAAGGAAGCCCCATGTAGAGAGCATTGCAGTAGTCAATCCTAGAGGTGACAAGCGCATGAGTAACCGTTGAAGGGCATCTCGGTCCAAATAAGGAAGAAGACTGGCTGAACCAGCGAACCTGGGCAAAAGCCCCCCTGGCCACAGCTCCCACATGCTCCTCCAAACCGAGCTGTGAGTCCAGGAGGACACCCAGGTTTCTCGCCTATCCGGGGAACACCTCTCCCCATGACCAAAGATGGTACATCCAATAAGACCGAGATGCCGGTAAGAACAGCCACTCCGTCTTGGTGGGGTTGAGCTGAAGCCTGTTACTACCCATCCAGACCATACAGCCTCCAGGCACCGGGACATCACGGAGAGGCGTCACTGATCTGGCCTGGGGTGGAGATATAAAGCTGGGTATCATCAGCATACTGATGATACCTCACCCCAAAACCTCGGATGATCTCACCCAGCGGTTTCATGTAGATATTGAACAGGAGAGGCGAAAGGACAGACCCCTCGGCACCCCACAAGTGAGGGTCTCGGGGCCGACCTCTGCCCCCCCCAACAACACCGGCTGCGAACAACGCAGCGGCCAAAGGAAGGAGGAAAGAACCAAGAAAAAGCGGTTCCCCACCCCCAAACCTCTAAGCCGCGCTGCAGAAGGATACCATGGTCGATGGTATCGAAAGCAGCTGAGAGATCTAAAAGGACTAGGACAGAGGAAAAACCCCCTGTCCCGGGCCTCAGAGATCATCCATCAGTCGCGACCAATGCTGTCTCCGTGCTGTGTCCGCCCTGAAGCCGACTGATACGGATCTAAATACTCAGTTTCCTCCAGGAACAAGGGAAGCTGCTGAACCACCATCTCAACAACCGCAACTAAAAAGCGGGAGGTTGGAGTAAATAGTTGTTCAAAAGCGGCCGGGTCCAAGGCAGGCTTCTTGAGGAGGGGCCTCACCACCGCCTCTTTCAAGCGGCAGGAAAGACTCCCTCACTCAGAGAAGCATTAACAACTGCCTGGAGCCAGCGCCCGTAATCCCTGGAGGCATATACCAACCAGGAAGAACGCGGGTCCAATAAACGTGGTGGAAGACAGCCTCCATGCGACCTTATCCGCCAGATGTAAGCTAAATTCCTCTGCTCTGCCCTGCAACGGGTCATCCCCCCCCTTCAAAACAACAAAGCACTAAAAAAAAGATTCAGGTTTTCAGTCAGCATTGTTTGAGAGATTTCCACACAATTTTATTCCATTTGATAAAAATGAAGACGTTATAGGCCAGTGGTGGCTAACCTTTTTGAGCTTCTGTGCCAAAAATTGTGTGTGTGCGTGCTCGCGTGCCAGCACCCAGAAGGCAATGCATGCGCCTCCCCCACGCCCCCTGCGCATGCATGCGCAATTTTCCCCCTTTCCTGCACTGCGCCTCCCAGCTGATTTTTGGCCCGTTTGAGGCCTTGTTCAGCCTCCCAGAGGCTTGAGGATAGCTTCTGCAGCCTTTGCAGGCCAAAAAATGGGCCTGTTTCGTCACTTCTAGTATTTCCAGAAATACAGGAAGTGATGAAACAGGCCTATTTTTCGGCTTGCAAAGGCTTTCCTCAAGTCTCTGGGAGGCCAAAAAAGGCCTCAAACAGGCCGAAAATCAGCTGTGAGGTGCGCGTATGCGCAGTGAGATAAGTTTGCCTGAGGCTTGCGTGCCGGCACAAATGGCTCTGTGTGCCAGAGGTTCACCATCACAGTTATAGGCCATGTCCGGTGCTTGTTTGTTTTTTTTCCATGTGAAATAGGATGATAGTTCCTGAACAGTGAAGCCATCAAAGTAGTTTACCTCTGGGGAGTGACTTTGTCTGGCTATTTCGAGATTAGGGTCCCTAGTTCTTGAAATGTTCTCTGCACAGCCCTGGACCAAAATTCATTTTGTGTCTTGAAACAAGAGGGAGATGGTGATAAATAGGTGTTAATGGTAAATTTGAATTTCTCCAGCATTCAGTGCTGATCATAATGCCTCGTATAACATATCAAGTTACACCTGGACTGACAGGTTGGATTGTGGGTTGTGGGTGGGGAGCCAGAATCCTCCGAAGGCCACCCAGGAGTGTAATGACTCAATGGGAACTTGAATGCGGCTGCAGAAGGCACAGCTACAACCTGGGATCTCCAAAGGCAGATCCTGAGTGAGAAAGCCACGAGAAACCAGTTCTCCGGAGTGGTGTTGGCAGCAGCAGTGGGAGTTGGGCCCTGGGAAGGAGGAAAGTTAAGGCAAGAGGCGTTTTCCTCACAATGAACCAGTCTTTAGGTGGGTGCCCAGAAGAATGTAAGGCTGGGCCTGCTGGATCAGAACAAAGAGCCCACCAGAAGTTTGGGGGGAGAAGGGCTTTGAGCTAGACAGGATGCCCACCTTCTCACCCTGTGTGGCCTTGAAGTTGGACCAGAAGCAAAGCATGAAGGAACACTAAAGTAAATCTGTCAAGTAGACCAGTGGTGGGATTCAATTTTTTTTTACTACTGGTTCTGTGGGCATGGCTTGGTGGGCATGGCAGGAGAAGGATACTGTAAAATCCCCATTCCCTCCCCACTCTGCTGACCTGCTTTCCAGCTCCGTTCTCCTTTGCAGGGCAACCAAAGAAGACCCAGCCGATCAGCTGGGACTCGATGGGAGGCAGAGAATAGGTGGGGTTAGCAGGGCCAGTCAGGGGTGGGATTTGCCGGTTCTCCGAACTACTCAAAATTTCTGCTACCGGTTCTCCAGAACTGGTCAGAACCGGCTGAAGTAGAGGGCATGCATAAGTGCACTAACATGCCTACTATTCCTCTCCTATTGTTTCTTTTATTTTTCTTAGATGTATCCATTTCATGTATTCACAACTATGTTTATCCTTATACTTATTATCTTGTAAGCGATTGACAAAATAAATAAATAAATAAATAAATACCACCTCTGAAGTAGACCATCATCCCTGAAAAGATATGAGTGCTCTTGCCTGTTGTGGTTCGCCAGCAGCAGGTGCAGATGGCTGAGGTCTCGGAGGGCGAGGACTCAGATGAGGAGCCTGCGTGTGATGCAGGGATGGGGCCAGGACCATCAGGGTGTGGAGTGCTGCCTTTGGAGCTTGTGGAGCCTGGCAGCAGTGAGGAAGAGGTCCCTGAGGAGCCTGTGCCCAGTGTACGTGCGCGCAGGGCTGCTCGAAGGAAAGAGCAGCAGCATAGGTGACTCAGGAGTAAGGCTGCAAGGTAATGGCCCCTTCCTTAAGAGATAAAAGCCAGCTGAGAAACTGGAAACTTCTTTGCAGGAAGCAAAGAAGTTTTTGCACTCAAGCCTTGTGGACGTTCGGAATATTGTGGTGTTTGGAGACTCTTTGTGGTTTGAAATATTTCTTAGTAACTTTATCTAGTGTTCTTGGCAGCCTTGCACCATCTTGGCAAGGCTCGTTCTTATCAGAGACAATTAGTTTGAAACAGCCTTTTAACCGGAAAGGAACGGAATTCGTAAAGAATCATTAAAAGGGTTTTGCTGTTACCCCCGTTTCGTGTTTGTTTCCTTGGAACAAGATTTGGGTCAGAACAGTGCCCAGGTCTTCCCAAACCTCTAGGGGCAGAAGGGGAGTTTAAGGTTTTGTCCTCCATCTTATTCTGGGGCACCTGACTGGGATGGGCTTTAGGGAAAGATCATTGACCAATGAAAACAAAAGTCCAAGAAGACCACACAGCAACCCTTTCTGTGCTGTTGTCACCGCCACAGCTGTGGAACCATCTAATCCAGGGGTGTCAAACCCGTGGCCCGCGGGCCAGATGTGTCACATGCTGGCCCCACCCCCATCCAGTTTAGCAAAGGGGGAAAAAGTCACATTTATATTTTATACTTATATTTATATTTGGATTTATATGCCGCCCCATCTCCAGGGGACTCGGGGCGGCTTACACAGAAACATACACAATATAAAACTTATTCCAAAATCCAATCCAAATAATTCTAAAATATTAAAAATATCCCCAAAATTAATATCCCCGCTCAATCCAGGCCGGCCTGTGAAAACAACCAGGTCTTGAGATCACGGCGGAAGGAGCGCAGGTCAGGGGCCAGACGTAGCTCCAGAGGTAGTTGGTTCCAAAGGGTGGGCGCCCCCACAGAGAAGGCCCTCCTCCGGGGGACCGCCAACCGACATTGCCTGGCTGACGGCACCTCCAGGAGGGCCTGCCTATGGGAACATACCGGGCGATGCCACTGTGACGATAACAGATAATCAGAGTTGGAAGGGACCTTGTAGGTCATCTAGTCCAACCCCCTGCCCAAGAGGGAGATCCTACACCAGTGGTTCCCAAACCTTTTCAGTCCACCACCCCCTTGGTGCTACAAACTCATCCTCAGTGCCTCACACCTCCTATAAATAGCATTATTCGGAATAGCGGTTTGCACGACCCACTAAGGAAGATAGTAGCAGTAAAATTCAAAACTGTAACAATTAATTGCACATTTA
This sequence comes from Naja naja, assembly GCA_009733165.1. Classification (NCBI taxonomy): domain Eukaryota; kingdom Metazoa; phylum Chordata; class Lepidosauria; order Squamata; family Elapidae; genus Naja; species Naja naja. The sequence goes on from CM019151.1 coordinate 84,805,826, forward strand.
TTCAAAATCCAATTTAAAAATCTTTTTAGTTAATGTTAATTCAACAAAATTGTTGAACATGATACAATGATACCAGGTTTTCAAAGTCTGATAGTCATTTATCAAGAACCTTAGTGACTAGTAACTTAGTAAACTCAGTAAAATTTAGTAACTACTTCACTGTTCAGTAAATTCTTAATGTGATGAATGAAGTGATACCAGTTTCCAATGTCTGGTTTTAAGTCACTTAGCAGGAGTCTTAAATCACCATGTTCAGTAATCTGGCGTCGATTTCTTTGCTTGGAGAGAAGTTGGATGACCACACAAAACACTAAGGCTTTATAGAGTGGTATCAGTACCTCCCTTGATCTCGATTGTATCTCTCTGTTAATGCAACCTAGGATTACATTAGCTTTTTTGGCTGCTGCTGCACACTAGTGGCTCCTATTTAGCTGGTTGTCCACTAAGCCCCTTGTGCTCTGGAGAGATTCCTGGATGGCCAGTCACTTGATCAAATCTGCTTTGGCCAGTCAAATGCCAGCTCTACCTTATCAGGCTGCTGGCCTTGTTATGACACTTTATTATTGTGAACAGGATCTACTACTCTTCTGGGGCAAATTCTACCACCTGTCTCATAGTCATACACAAAACTTGTGATACAACAGGAGCCGGCTAGGAAAGATCCAGTCCAGGCAATCTGTGCCCTCAGAACGAGGGAATACAGAAGATAAATAAGACTTGCGTTGTGGATGTTGGGCTGTTGGCTCTCTAAGTTATTGAACTACGGGGCCTGTCACTTGCCCAAACCCTTTGAGGGTGAGGAGAATTCATCTGCCGGCCACTATTACTCTGGTAACAAGAGCCACCTCAGGAAAGCTTGCCATAACCGAGCAGGGACTGTGCAGCTGACCTAAAGGCATGACTACACTTGTAAAAAAAAATGCATGGAGGTTTTCTAAAACATTGGATGAGTAGATTTATGACAGGACCTGTACTGATCATGCAGGTTTTTATATCCAGGGATCTCATGAAATAACTAAATGGGAACACCAAACTATTCTTGGGTGATCTCAGAAAAAACTAAGGAGGATTAGACACGGATAATCTTTTCCTTCCTTCCTTCCTTCCTTCCTTCCTTCCTTCCTTCCTTCCTTCCTTCCTTCCTTCCTTCCTTCTTTCCTTCCTTCCTCCCTCCCTCCTTCCCTCCTTCCCTCCCTCCCATCCTCCTTTCTTCCTCCTCCCTTCCTCCTCCTCCTCCTCCCTCCTCCCTCCCTCCCTCCTTCCCTCCCTCCCATCCTCCCTCCTTTCTTCCCTCCCTCCCTTCTCTCCTTCCTCCCTCCCTCCCATCCTCTCCCTTTTCCTTCCTCCCTCCTTCTCCCTCCTTTCCTCCCTCCTTCCTTTCCTTCCTCCCTCCCCCCCCCTTTCTTCCTCCTCCCTTCTCTCCTTCCTCCCTCCTCATCCCTCCTCCTCTTTCTCCTCCTTCCTTTCTCCTTTCCTCCCTCCCTTCTTTCCTCCTTCCCTCCCTTTTTTCCTTCCTTCCTTTCACCCTCCCTCCCTCCTTTCCTTCCTCCCTCCCCTTCTTCCTTCCTCCAGACCCAAATCTTGTTCCTTCCTTGGTGGTTTTGCTCCTTTGTTTTCAAGCATGATCAGCTTTGAGTGCTGGGAGATAATGTAGCGGATGAAAGAGCTGTGCAGGGCAAAGCAGGGGACAGCAGAGGGCACCCTCATCTCATGCAAGCACTCAGGAGGCAGCATTGGAGAAGCAGCTGTAACCTGCATTATTGGCCTCTCCTGGTTTGTCAGCTCTGATCGATGTTGGCGCTAGCTTCGTTGGTGTAATTGTGTTCTATCTTCCTTTTGATCAGGAGGCTAGATGGAAAAACAGGCTTGGTGGATGGTTTAAACCAGGGGTCTCCAACCTTGGCAACTTGAAGCCTGAAGGACTTCAACTCCCAGAATTGCCCAGCCAGCCAGCTTTGAATTCTGGGAGTTGAAGTCCGTCAGGCTGAAAGTTGCCAAGGTTGGAGACTGTAGAGTTGCCCTGGTTTAAACCGTAGAGATTCACTTCTGTTTTCTTCGGGGTTTCATTTGTCCCTCACTCTGAAGAACTGCAGAAGATAAAACACGGTTATGTTATAGAGGAATCTGGGCCTGCAAAAATCCTTGCTGGTATCAAACCAGAGGCAAAGAGAGAATTTGGGATGGGGGCAGTGAGGGCAGGGGTGCTAAATACCAGCCTAGTGCTTTTTCGGATTGGATTGGAACCAATCAGGAAAGATTTGCCCTCATTTAGAAACTCCAGAAAGCCAGAGTTGGGTCCTTAACCCAATAAGCATAATTTTAACTTACGGTATGTAAAAAAACATTGCTGGCACTAAGCATCACTATCAAAATTTGTGGATTCAGCAGCACTGCTGAGTTTTTTATTTTTTAGAAAAGCTTTATTAAGCATTAAAAAGATAAATACAAAATACAAAACATTTTATTAAAAACATGAAAAAACATATACATTACAAATTAATTAGACAGTGCTTACATATCAAACATTATTCTAATACTTATTTCATATATCTGGTTGTTACTCCTACTTTAACCTCTTTATATTCTTCCTTCCTTGTTTATTTACTCGCTGGTTTCTATTGTTTATCCAATTATACCAGTTTTCCCAGACTGTATAATATTTTGAATCTTCCTTTTCACTGCTGAATTTTTTAAATTGTGCACTGACTTTTAGAGTTTGCCTGTTGTTCCAAGGCTGCCTTAGGGAATTCTGCCTTTGTAGAATCTCAGTTAATGGACAATCTATCTTTTATTTAGAAGAGGTATGTGGGGGTGTATGTATGTCTGTATTATACATGACAATCCTAAGTGGCTCACACTGCCATTCAATAAAAGCAGAACAGGGGGTTATGAGTCGTCGGGATCTCTATCTGACTTAAATTGTGACTATTCTATATGTTATGTAGTTTTTTCTGTTTTTAACTTTTGGCAGTATTTACAGATATGGTCTTGCTAAAGGGATATATTTTGAACGGGCAATTTTGTCTTGACTTGAGCTTTGAGGCCTTCTAGGGCAGGGGTTTCCAGCCTTGGCAACTTTAAGCCTGGCAGACTTCAACTCCCAGAATTCCCCAGCCAGCTTAGCTGGCTGGGGAATTCTGGGAGTTGAAGTCCGCCAGGCTTAAAGTTGCCAAGGCTGGAAACCCCTGTGTAGGGGAATGGCTAACCCACCCAGCCCTTGGCGTGAACCCTCTAAAGCAAACTCAAGGCCTGGGGGCCACATCTGGCCCAAGGGGGGGTGCTTAGATCTGGCCCGCGGGGCTGCCCTGCAAACAACAGCAGCACTGCCCTGCGGTACCTCTGCCAGCGAAAACGGAGCTCGGGAGGACTCCGTGCGGCCCTCCTGAGCTCCATTTTCACTGGCAGAGGGTTGCAGGAGGCCGACGCAGGTGAAAATGGAGCTCAGGAGCCCATTTTGTTGGCAGAGTATTCAGGCTGCCACAGAAATGAGTGATGTCAAGGTGGCCATGCCCACCCTGGCCACACCCACACCCACCCTTCAAGGTCAAACACGCAACCCTGATGCGGCCCTCAAGGAAATGGAATTTGACAGCCCTGCTCTTAAAGCAGCCAAATCATTAGCAGCAGGTGGAAGGCAAGGAGCCTTGGTGGTGCAGGCTATTAAACGCCTAGCACTTAAGTTCCAGTTGCCTGCAATTAGTGCAGGCTCGAATCCCACCAGGCTCAAGGTTGACTCAGCCTTCCATCCTCTTGGGGTAGGTAAATTGAGGACCCAAGATTGTTGGGGGCAATAAGCTGACTTTGTAAAAATGCCACTTAGTAATAAGCAGGCATATACAATGGAATGAAGGCTATTGCTGAGCGCATTGGGTTGCGCTCCAAACATTGTAAGCCGCCCTGAGTCTCCGGAGAAGGGTGGCATATAAATATGAATTAAAAAAAAATCTGGCTGGTGCCTGAGAATCTGAGGGAGGCTGGGATTTGGTGAGGGGATGAAGTGGAAAGGAGGAATTGGGAACTCTGGGTATGATTTCGTTTGGAACCCATCTGTTATCCTTGCTACTGTTCTGATGCAAGGAAGCATGGAGAATTTTGGCAAAGAGTGGTAAAAGGAATATGTGATTGTTAATGTTGAGCAGGGGTCCCCAAACTTGGCAACTTTAAGACTTGTGGACCAGTGGTGGGATTCAAATTATTTTTACTACTGGTTCAGTGGGTGTGGCTTGGTGGGCGTGGCAGGGGAAGGATACTGTAAAATCTCCAGTTTGAGGTGGTATTTGCTGGTTCTCCAAACTACTCAAAATTTCCGATACTGGTTCTCCAGAACTGGTCAGAACCTGCTGAATCCCACCTCTGTTGTGGACTTGTGGACTATGCTGGCTGGAGAATTCTGGGAGTTGAGGTCCACAAATCTTAAAGTTGCCAAGTTTGGGGACCCCTGATTTAGAGGGAAAAAGAGGGAGAGAAAAATATTTGCTTTTATGGGCTACTGGATGCTTCTGGGAGAGGGAAGTGTTACCAGATCAAACCAGTGTTGACTGTGGAGCTTGGATGAAGAGCGCAGCAGATGTGACCATGTTAGCAGAAGCGCACTGTTTCTTATGTTGCATTCAGAGAATTCCAGAAACGTTCTCATTGTGTCCCATTCAGAATATATTTTTTCTAACATTGAGCCTCTTGGGCAGTTTTGATTGTTCCTGCATATCAAGCAGTTTGGGGAAAATCCATATAACTGCCTCCTTTTAAAAGTTCCTATATAAAATAAATAGGAGATGAATGAATGGATTAATGTATTTGTGACACTTAAAAAAATCAATAAGTAGGGCAAGGGGTCATGGAAAGAAGGAAAGCATTGATGACCAGGCCACAGTTTGCCCAACCAGTTGTGAGGGAAGAGTTTCTTTCTTTGTTTTGGGGCTCATCAGGAATTGCTCCCTGGGTTAATCCAAGGTCCGTTTCTCATCCAGGGCTCAAAATGCTAGTGGGTGGAAGGATGCAGGAAATAGCTGGAGTCCAGGCAGCTGCAATTGACCAGTTGGCTTCCTTTTGCAATCCCAGCCTGGATCTCAAATGACTTTGCAACCTTCCCCAATACGGAGCATATGTGGGAGGCATTTTGCTCCACTGAAGTGAGCTGTTTCTCTTGGCGTAACTGAAAAAATTAACCAAAAAAAAAGAAAGAAAGAAAAATGAAAATTCTGATTCAATACAGCAGGGAGGTATTTTTGCTTCCTGCTTTACTTAAAATAGCGCTTAGCATCTCACAGTAGGGTTATTGATTATATGTTTTGCTTCAGAAATGGAGATTTGTATAAAGTAAGTGTATCAGTTTTTCTTTATAAATGAGACCTGAAATATTTTCGTCTCGAGACATCCTCGTTTTAACTTGCTGTTGCCATGGTCACTCATTAGTATTCCATGAAGACCTGGTTGCCATGGAAAAATGTGTAGTTGTACAAGGTTTCCATAGTTACCCTCCATCATTATGAACCTTTCGATATATCAGCTAGCAGATCTGTTTGGGTAAGCCTGAAATATTACAGCAGTATTTAAAGCTTGGGCAATTAAGGTGGGGTGTTCAGTCTGCAGCTCGGATATTTATCTTTAGACTCCAAGGGAAAGGGTTTTTTTGGGGGGGGGTCAGAAACAGCCATGCTAAAAATAAGGCTTTCAGAAATGGCTTCACAGTTGGGAATTCAGCCTCCGTTTACATTTTGTGCAGGTTTTAAATAACAGGTTCAAAAGAAGGTGTTCCCGCGTCTTTTCTGAACATGGATTTGCATCTGAGGTCCTTGAGCATTCCCACGGCAGCTGCTGGCTGTCAGTCTTGGTTGGTGCGGCCCCTCCCACGCCAGAGGGGCCTTGGGTCAGGAGTGGGGAGGGCAGGGGATGCGGGAGGCCCTCAGGGGACCCTACCTGGGGTGATATTTCCCAAGAATTTCTTCAAAACAAAAATCCTATAGGATTAGGAGCTGTGAAAAGGTGGAAGAAGACACATTCTCTTATCTTTATCCTGGAATCCTGATTATTCTCTGGAAGACTTTGTTGCTTGGAGGCGCAATTCAGTTTTCATAGCCTGTGGAGGTCTGTCTCTGACTTAGGGGGAGGCAGTTGTTCCTCTGGTGATAAAAAAAAAATCACCCTCCTGCAGTTAGTTAGGAAAAGATTTTTAGGATGGAGAGGGAAAAGGTTCTGGAAACAGTTCAAACCTTCACAGCAGTCGTGAATGAGGCAATCGAATGAGGTTGTATGATAAGAATACAAAATAAAACAAAATGCGGAATGAATGAATCTAAGTGGGGTCTCTTTGTTAAGAGGCAAGCCAGGGATGGGATTCTACTGGTTTGGACTGGTTCGGGTAAACCGGTAGCTCCGAACATCAGCTGGGAGTGAACTGGTTCACTCCAAAGATCAAGGTATTTCCTTTCCCCCCCAACGATCAGCTGTTTTCCAAAGATCAGCTGTGCTGCATCAGATTTCTTGCTTTCTAGCTAATCTAAATTGCACGGCACAGCTGATCCCCCAGGAGGCTTCCCTGAGGCCCAGTAGGCAAAAAACCCAACAACCTCACACACACCCAGTCACATACCTCCTGACCACGCCCACCTGCCACGCCCACATAGCCATGCCTACCTAGCCACGCCCACCTGGGCACGCCCACAAAACCAGTAGTTAAAAATTTTACATCCCACCCCTGAGGCAAGCTATCCCTGAGTGTCCAAAGCTGGCGACATGGTCGTTTAATCTGGCTAGCTGGAGGGAGTTGCAATAGACTCACTCTGGACCTGGTCCAGAAAGCGGTTCACATTTAACTCTAGCTGGGATTAATATTTGGAGGGACCTGTGATGTCTCTGGAAAAAGTTGAATGAATGCCATTGTGATCAAAAGATATACACTAGCTGGTACCGATTTATTAATATAGCATGAGAATAAGAATGCATGAACACAGTGGGAAGAACAGATTGAGTTCTTGGTGTCCTCTGAGCCGGATTGTTTTCCTGCAGACATCTCCTTATCAGACTAGGTAATATCATCAGTCCATGGGGAAGGGTAGTTTGCTGGGTTTTATAGAGACAACACCTTGACCGTCCAGTCTTGATGGACTGTGGCCTTCTCCCTGGTGGTTCCTGGATTAAAGAAACTTCTTTCTGTTTATTTGTCACTGTTTTTTCCTGCTTCTCTGGATGTTGACACCAGAGAATCTTTGATTCTCAGCTTCTGGCTGAGGAATTCTGGGAATTGAAGTCCACAAGTCTTAAAGTGGCCAAGGTTGGAGATCCCTGCTCTAGGGAACATTAAGAACCCCATAACCCCATCCTGAAATATACACGTTCTCTTCTGTAGAAGAACTCGTGACTTCTCCAAGTGGTTGATCAGGCTATCAGAGTCAATACTTTTTTAAAATGCTGGATTAAAAAAAAAAGAAGCCATCAAAGCAGGCTGAAAAGGAAAAAGCTCAGTGGAAATTTTGAGAAATTATTTCTCTGAGAAAACGAATCTCTGTCTTCTGTACCTCGTTGGTTGAACCAGCACCAGCCCACCTGAGTGGCACGTAGATGAAAAAGCAGATGTGGGTGAACGGCTTTGTCTAAAATTGTCCTGAAGATTATTTCCATGCCCGTAGCATGGATTAAGCCATTTCTAGAGAAACTGATGAAATTAATCTACTTAGCTGGATGAGCTTTATAACAGGGACTGGAAAAATCTTATGCAGATGCATTTAATGCTTTGATTTTTTTTTTTAAATAATCCATGCAATTATCCTTGCTTGAGTTTGCCTCTGAATGCCAGACCATTACATTGAGAAAGCTAGTTCAAATTCCTCATCTCTCACCCATAATAGCTTTTGTTAAAAAAGAGAACATGTTGTAGTTTTCTTCCCTAATTAGAATCTACAGTATATGTGTAATGGTATGTAGGAATGACCTTGGGAAGACAGAGCAAAGAGGCACAGCCAAAGGCAGATCACCCCACAGCTGGAATGTTTCATGGAATAACAGAGTTGGAAGGGACCTTAAAGGTCATCTAATCCAACCGCCCCCCCTCCCTGCCGCTGGAGCAGGAGAGTCTATTCCAAATATTAACCTCTACCAAGGACTGAACTCACAGCCTCCTGATTGTGAGGCGAGAGCTCCACCAATACCCTCCCAGGTTTTTTGGGGCTGTAAAGGATATGGGAAGAGGGTAAGAATTGTTCTTTAAGACTTGCAAGATTTAATGGAACCTTACAAGGAAGGCTGCAGAGGCTTCCCGGGAGGGCGAAAATGGCCTCAAACGGGCCGAAAACGAGCTATGCTGGCTGGGGAATTCTGGGAGTTGAAGTCCACTGCTTTTAAGATTGCCAAGGTTTGATGCCATTTTAATTCCTGTGAATGTAAGATTTATTCACTGGACCGCAATGACCTGACTTTAGCGTTCTTTTTTAATAACAGGTTCTCATCGCCCCTCCCATCCTTTTCGCTAAAGCTCTCTTTTGTTATTTTAGGTTTATCACAGATTCTATCCTCCTGGAAACACTGGAAAAGTAAGTAAATGAATAAATAATGCTTCTTTAAAAAAACAGCCTCCCTCTCTGCTTTCACTCTTTGGTATTAGAGGTGAACAATTTTTAGACACTCGGTGAATGAAAGTGTATGCTCAGCTGAGGCGACCCAATCTGTGTGGTTGAGGTTTGGGAAATAAATAGCACTTCTTAAAATATCCCATTAGGAAATCCTCTGTTGAGGAAAAGAATACCCCAAATCTCCCCTTGATAACAGAGGACAGGAGAGCAACAGAGTCCTAATGGGAGGAATAATCGGAAAATTAGACAAATATTAAAATAAATAAAAGGACCTCCCAACTGAAGTCCTCCCTTTTATGTTGACGTAGGTTGTATAACCCCTGGGAAAGGGGTGAGGTTTCAAACACCCCATTGCACCTGCCATTTTGGCAGTCTTCAAACCTTTCCTTCTGCATTCCCAAATGGCCCTGCCAGTGGGACTGATGTTTGATTGAATTGCCTTGGTTTCGTTGCATTTCTCGTTGACATGACTTTAAATGCGGGACCTTTTGTCTTTTCAACAATATTTTTAATTGTTCCAAAAGCTGCTGAACTTTGGGCGGGCTTCGGGTGAACGCATCCACAACCTCTTGCATCATTATCTTGATGCTTCTGCTCTACAAGAAACAACGCAGAATCATTTCATCCCTTCCCTGCTCCCAAGGGAGAAACGAACCAGTGAGAGGTGAATTCAACGGCTTATAGCCCCACCCCTGAAGATATAAAAATCTTTTTCTAAAGTTACTAGATGAACCGGCTCTGCTTGTTGACTTGCAGACTGTCCGGGTTTCCATTTTTAAGCTGTCTGTGGAAATCCTAGAAAGATGGGGCTCTGTGTGTGTGTGTGTGTGTGTGTGTGTGTGTGTGTGTGATTGAAGCGATTTCTGCATAAGGATCTAAGGCAGAGATCTCCAAACTTGGCAACTTTTAAGACTTGTGGACTTCAACTTTCAGAATTCTCCAGCCAGCACAGCTGGCTGGAGAATTCTGGGAGTTGAAATCCACAAGTCTTAAAGTTGCCAAGTTTGGGGACCCCTGATCTAAGGGGAGGGGAGCCCCTTTTGGGCTGGGGTCTTTCCCTGAGCGCTCCTGGCAGTCGGCCACCTTTCAGCACCAGGGAAAGTCTTGGAGGAGGCTCACCTTGCAGCCATCTTGCATCCTGGTTGGTTCTGAGTTTTTAAAAAGCACAACTGCTGTTTTCATTTTGCTTCAGTCTTGTGGTTTTAGTCCGAGCTTACATTTTATGTCCTGATTTCCACATGAGACGTTTGTTTGCGAGTAGTGTAAGAAATACAATAAATGCGTTCATTAATTTTACGGAGGACTCGTTGTTTTAAGAGATTGTTAGCCCTTTGCGTCTTCCCCAATACCAAGCAGCTTGGCTAATTAATAAAAAAAAATGGCACAGTGAGTGAGCAAAGCATTTCCAATTTGCTGCGTTTACACATCTATCTGCTATATCCAGCTCCCAAGACTCCAAGTGGCTTGTAGTAATGAATCCTGAAAACATAAATCAGCTACAACAAAGCTGGGAAACCCAGAACAGCATAATAAAAATAATAAATTCCTTCTTGGGCAAGGCAGTGACAGCAGATGCAAAAGCCACCGGAGAACCAAGGCCCCCACTAACCTTGCCTGCTGTTCAACATGTTAACTCCAGATCCCACTTAAACCATTTTTTAAAAATAAATTTTATTAGGTATAATCTGTAAAAACATTGAACATGGTGGACTTTTTTGACATGCGTTTTTGTCGTTACATATTATATTAAGTACTCTAAAAGATTTTGTACGTTTATATACATATATACATTTAATCTTTATACTTCTTCATTCCTTTCTATTACCTTTCAGGTATATCATATAAACTCTCATATCCTTCCTGCTTCTCCTTTTGTCCTTATTCCATTTTGTGGACTCCCTTTCATTTTCCTCCCATGGTAAAATTTATTCCATATTATATAGTATTCTGACTCGTCTTTGTCCTTCAGTTCCAATGTCAACCTATCCATTTCAGCGAATTGTAATATCTTATCTATCACCTCGTCTTCCCTAGGAATTTCTCTAACTTTCCAGTTTGGGGCAAATATCATTCTTGCCGCTGTGATTACATGGATTATTAGATAGGTATCAGCTTTATTATACTTCTCTACCATTATTCCCAATAAGAACAACTCAGGTTTGTAGATTATTTTTAGCCCCATCATTTCCTCCAACCACAACCAAATCTTATGCCAAAACTGAGCCTTTTTACAGGACCACTATACATGATAACTTAAACCATCTTGATGGCCCTGTGGGGAGAGGGTCAGGGAGGAGAAATGATACACATCCCTTCATAGAGGAAAAGTGCCTTTGGGTTTGCAGACCCTCAGATCTCTCGTTGGTGGAGGGTCCTTTTGGGACACCCTGCAGGAGCCCACCAGGGTTGGTTTTTATGGCTTGGTCTTTTCCGCCTGCCAGTTGTTCTTTTCTTACTGACAGTCGACAAACGCATTTTGCTCATTAGGAAAGAGATGACCAAGATTCAGCCTGACGCTCAGAGGCCGCACTCTTTGGTGTCTTCGTGAATTGTACAATCAGGAGCAGCATGTCTTTGTTCATCTGTTGGGCTGTTAAGGCTATTATGTTCAATATCTTAATGTTGTAACTCTTTATTATGGTGTCGAATGCCAAAAACAAGCCTGTTTTGGGGAGGGAAACTATAGATCATGGAGATGTTTCACTCTGGCTTGCAGTGCTGAGCAAGCCACTCTCAACCCTGGTACAGATAAAGATTAACACAGTTGTCTGCCATGCTCTCAAGGAAAGGGAGGATTGTCTTGATTTGAGCCAACCGACGCCAAGATCCCCAAAGAGCTGCCTCAAATGGCTTGACTCCCTTTTAACTCCATGCCAGTCCCAGTTCTCTGTGCTTAGCCCTCAGGAATCCAGTTTAGTGGAGAGAAGTTGGCCTGGTTCCTGTTTTTATGGGCCCAGTTCGATCTCGTGCAATCATCAGATCTGGAAAAAAAATCAGGATTTTTAAAAAATTTATTTCCTTAATTTGTTCTGGATTTTTAAAAAAATCTTTGTTTTGCTGTATTTGTACTTAACTGCAATTCTTGCCATATACAGTACCTTGCGGGCAGCGGTGGGATTCTCCCAGTTCTCACCTATTCGCTAAAACCTGTTGTTAACTTTCTAAACAGTTTGGATAACTGGTTGTTGTTGCCTTTCTGGGGGACATGTGACCTTTCCTTAAATCTGGATGATTTCCTTAGGATATCTTGTGAGGTGAGTGAGACCAGCTGGTGTCTTTAAGTGGTGCAAATGGACCTAAGGATTGCTTCTCCTGGGTGTGCTCCTTCTGGAGAGCTTAAATGACTTCTCTGCTAAAGGGTTTCACTTTATGAGCAAGAGTTGGCTCCTGATAGTTATCACTGCATTTTAAATATTTTATAAATAAATAAATAAATAAATAAATAATTTTTAAAAAAATTCGTATTTATATGCTGTCCTTCTCCGGAGAGTCAGGGCGGCTTACAATTTTTTGGAGCACAACCCAATGCGCTCAGCATTTTAATTCCTCAAGGTGCTCTGGCACCCTGCCTGATTTGTAACTCCAGCTTGCAGGTGTTTTTAATCTAATGATTGGTATTTAGGGCAGCTTTTTGCAAGCAAAGAAGCTTTTTGTATTTTTGTACAGGTAATCCTTGACTTACCACAGTTCATTTAGTGACCATTCAAAGTTACAATGGCACTGAAAAAAGTGACTTATGACCGCTTTTCACACTTACAACCGTTGCAGCATCCCCACAGTCACGAGAGGCCAGGCGAGGAGAAGCGCCCCTCGATGTGAGTGATGTTGAGTTGGCCATGCCCACCCAGTCACATGCCCACCCAGCCATGCCTACCCAGCTGGACGTTAGGGCAGAGAACTGGTTGTTAAATTGTTTGAATCCCACCACTGCTGGCAGGTTCTAAGCCGTATTCTTAATTTCTCTGGTAGCTGCTTCCGTCGTGATAAAAACAGCTGGTCCAGAGCCTGGCAAGAGCAGTAGAGCTGTGGTGGCTGTCCCAAGGCTTCAGACTTCTCCTCCGACAAAAATGATGAATTCTGCTCTGGAAATGTGGAGACAGCTGGGCTTTTCTCCAGATACACATTATGTAATCATTTTCTTATAGCTCCACAGTGCTTTGCTGATTGCAGAGGGGTAGAGAAATGGATCTCCGCTTCCTGAAACAGTCAGTTGAGGACACCTCGAATTCCTAGGTGAGCTTAGTGCTGTTTACGAGACCCAGGGAGAGCTCTCAGTCTTGGAGGAGGATCAGGCACATCAGCAAAGTCCAGAAGCTCCTGAGAATCTGCTAGTTTCTTTTTCTTTTTCTTTAATAAAAGAGCCAAATGCTTCCAGGATCCTTGTACCATCTTCCTCATTTTTCTGGGCTCCAGTTGTGTCTTACTTCAACTCCAGTGTTTGGAGAAGGCTATTCTAATCATCAGGTTGAGCTTGTGGGAGTGGGGCCTTTGCATATATGTTATGAACTCATGTATATTATCAACTAGCTGGATACCCGTGCTTCGCTATGAAACTATGTGGTCGGGCTTAGTTTTTGGGGAGGAAAATAAGGGGGGGGAATTCTGCCTCTGCCTACCAGCATCCATCAGTATTCATCTGGCTTGCATCCTGTCAGTGTGTAAGAGTTGAGGGCTGTTTAAAAACTGAAACAGTATTTGCAGTGTGAGCAAGGAGACAGCAAGGAGCCTGGGTGTGGCTTAGCTCAACTGTTCTGTACTAAAGCTGCTTGCTGCTGTGAAAGTAAAACTGAAACTGAAACTCCTCTCCTCTGCTTGTGTTTTGCATTTGGAACATATTTCTTTTTAGGTGGGGAGAAGGAGTTGAACTCCTTAGCATCAGAGCGTGTTAATAATAATATAGGAAATACTAATGCTCTGATGGTCATTTTGAAAAATCCTTTCTTAGCAAGCACCTAGAAGCCAAGAGGAACATACGTGCCAAATTTCAGGTTTGTAGGCTTTACGGTTCTGGAGATTTCGTGATGATGCATGAGTCCTTTTTCACTTTTATATACATACATACATACATACATACATACATATATATATGTAGGTCTTGGTGTATTCGGGTCTTGTCCCGTGTAAGATTGAGAATACCTTGGCAACGTTTCGACGAAATCTCATCTGTCATCTTCAGGCTGGTGTCTTCAGCTTCGTTCTTCTGGGAGAAGTGTGTGATAGTGGCTGTTTTTCCCTTTTAAACTCCAGAGTTGGCTGTGTTGTTTCTTCTTGATTGGTTGATGGAGTTGATGTATGCAGATTGGATGGCTTTTTCCTGAGACCCTGTGTGGCTGAGGTGCTGGCTGTGTGTCTCTCAGCCTTTTGTGTTGTAACGACCTGGGTAATGGGCTGTGTGATGACCTTCTGAGTTCTATTGTTGTGACGTCCTGGGTGTGGTGCTGTAATCTCCTGGGTCGTTGTCTGTGTTGCAATCTCCTGATGTTTTATGTTGTAATCTCCTGAGTTCTGTGATGTAGTGTCCTGGGTGGAAGGCTGTGATGTGACATTCCGGGCCTTGGTTTGGCTCCGAGTTTGAGACCCCCAACAATAGAACTCAGAAGGTCATCACACAGCCCATTACCCAGGTCGTTACAACACAAAAGGCTGAGAGACACACAGCCAGCACCTCAGCCACACAGGGTCTCAGGAAAAAGCCATCCAATCTGCATACATCAACTCCATCAACCAATCAAGAAGTAACAACACAGGCCAACTCTGGAGTTTAAAAGGGAAAAACAGCCACTATCACACACTTCTTCCAGAAGAACGAAGCTGAAGACACCAGCCTGAAGATGACGTCAAAACATTGCCAAGGTATTCTCAATCTTACATGGGACAAGACCCTACATACTACCCATAAACTACAAACATATATACATATACACATACACATACACATACACATACACATACACACACACACATATATATATATAAAGATAAGATGAAACCAGACTTAAAGAGGTTAGAGACTTTCCCAGAAACACAGCCAAAATCTGCTATTTTTCAGGCTGAGGACCTCAGTTGGTTTACATGGCTGATATGCCTGAATGTTGAGAAGACAACCCTTGGGAGGCAGTTAGTTTTCATCTTTAAAGTTTTTCCTGGGAGAAGTTCCTGTCTGACTTATTTTTCCTGCTAGGCTGTTTTAGAGAGACAATATTAAAGGTTTTGTAACACCTTCCTGTGAACCTTGAATTTCTTGTGAAATTCAAGGTGTTGGTATTAACATTCAAGGTCCTTCATGGCTTGGGTCCGGGGTATTTGCGGGAGCGTCTCCTGCCGACATCGAATGCCGATTGCCCTATGCGAGCGCACAGACTGGGACTTCTTGGGGTGCTGTCCGCAAGACAGTGTCGGCTGGCGGTACCCTGGGGAAGGGCCTACTCTGTAGCGGCTCCCACCTTGTGGAATCAACTGCCCTTGGGGCTCCCTTTGGCCCCGGATTTCCGCTCTTTCCACCATGAACTGAAAACTTGGCTGTTTGAACAGGCCGGGCTGGACTGACCTCCTGGGGGGGGGGGGTTATACTGATTTTATTTGGGCTTGTCAGGTTTAATTTGTTTTTAATGTATTTATTGATTGTATTTTTAGTCGTGAGCCACCCTGAGTCCTTTCGGAGGGGGGGCGGCATACAAGTCCAATTATTAAATTAAATTAAATTAAATTATCAAAACCTGATTTCTGGATCTGGTTGTCCTGAGGCTGGGGAGAGGCTGGGATCTGAGTTTCCGTTTGTTGATTTGGAATTTTTAACAGCTTCTGCCACAACAGAGGAACGCTTGGGTGCCTAGAAAGGCTTCAGGTGAGTTGGGTTGTGGTGGAGTAATGCTTGACATGTTTTGTGTACTCTCTCCTACGTCACAATAAGAAGGAAAGAAGCCCATCGGGAGTGGGCTGCTGGGGTTTACAGAGGTTTGGGAGAGCCCCTAGCTAAGATTCTGTGCAGTTCAGAGAATCCCCAAATCCCACCCCTGGCTGGCCCCGCCCACCTCGCCCCTCCCAGGAGTCCCCACGTGGCCCGTTTTGGATGCAGGTAAGTGCAGGGTGCATGTGGAGGCTTGGGGAGGGCAAAACAGGCCTCCCAGAAGTTTGGGAAGGCCAGAAATGGGCCCGTTTCCTGCTTCCAGAGAGCCCCCAGAGCCCGGGGAGCGCAAAAACGTCCCCCCTGCTGTGGTGCAGGAGGCCAACTAGGCCACGCCCACCATGGCCATGCCCACCCAACAACCAAGCAGAGAACCCGTTGCTAAAAATTTTGAAGCCCACCCCTGAAGCCCATCCCTTGGCATCAAGGCCACAGAGGTAGTTGGGGTGTTGGTTTTTGCTGTGGGCTTCCTAATGCACAATTCACAAGAAAAACAAGGCCAAAGGTGTGCTTTTTAAAAATCTACTTTTGTAAAAACAATCTCCTAGCAAACAGTGGAAGCCACAGCTCAAGGCATGTCTTGCAGCCTGTCAGTCTCAACATAAAGTCCCTAACATGGAACTTGAATAAAGATGCAACAGCAATGGAGGCACTGCAGCACAGGCCACGAATAACAAAACGGCAGCAAAAAAGCATTTCTCGGACTTTTTGATATCTCCATAACGTAGCTGTGCAGAGTAGTTTTTGCTTTTGGCAACTTGCCTGTGAAGTTCAACACGCAAACTCCTATTTGTGCTGGGCAGTAACAACATGGCCTGCCCTTGTGTCTCAGCACAGTTTGCATTTCGTTTATTTGCCTAATTAAGAGGCACTTTGAGCCTATGCATGCTGACTTTCCCCTAGCAAACTATGAGGAAACAGCAGCCCAAGTTTTATTTTTCTTATCTCTTCTATATAGTTCTCTGCTTTTGAGCATCCGCTTCAGTGATTCTCCCTTACCTCCTCCCCAAATGTCAACTGGCTGCAGGCAGGGAAGTGCAAGTTTTAACTGCTTAGATCAGTGGTGGCTAACCTTTTTGGGCTCCTGTGCCAAAAATTGTGTGCCAGCACCCAGAAGGCTATCGGCGCCTCCCCGCTTCGCATGCATGCAATCCCTACCCACCGCCCGCCTGCACTGCGCCTCACACTGATTTTCGACCTCCCAAAGCTTGAGGAAGGCTTCTGCAGGGCACGAGCTAACCGTTTCATCACTTCGGTATTTTCGGAAAAACAGGAAGTGACAAAACAGGCTAGTTTCGGCCTCAGCTGCAAACTTCTGGAAGTTTGTAAAAGGCCTCAAACTCTCCGAAAATCAGTTGTGAGGCACGCGCATGTGCAGGGAGGTAAGTTTGCCTGCAGCTCACGTGCCAGCACAAATGGCTCTGCGTGCCACTTGTGGCATGCGTGCCATAGGTTCACCATCATGGGCTTAGATTTTGTCAAATCCTTCCCTTTATGGCCTGACTTTGCTCAAAGTTTTAAAATAAACCCACCCATCGGGTATGATTTTTATTAAACTCTTTTTTAAAAGAGTAATAAGACAAATAGATCAGAAGGTTTAAACATGAAGTGAGTGAAAAAAAAGGTGAAGAAAAAGAAAAGGGAAAAATGGAAAAGGAAGGGAAAAGTTACAACGGCACTCAAAAAGTAACTTATGACAGGGTCCTTCCAGTTATGACCGTTGCACCATCCCTGTGGTCACTTGACTGTGATTCGGATGCTTGACGACTGGCAGGCACTTATGACAGCTGCCCGAGGTCCCAGGCAGAGATGTATGGCTTCCAACAAGCAGTCAGCGGGAAAAACTGGATTCGCTGAACTATTGCTTGACCTCCCTGGCCAAAAAAAGGTAGTAAAATTAGGCATAACTCACTTAACAACCGCAGCACTTAGCAGTGGAAATTCAAGTCACAATTGGGGCCATAAGTCAAGGACTAGCTGTATTCTGAAATATCTATCTTTTGCACTGGGACTGTTACTCCCTTCAGGGCTAGAATGACAACCTGGGTGTCAACCTGCAAATGGCTTCAGCTGAGGCTGTGCTTGATTCTGCTTCCTTTCTTGGTTGGCCTTCAAGGGGGAGGGGGAGAGCATGAAGGGGAACTCAGGAATGTGGTGCCTCAGCCGGCTAACCCAGTGGTGGGGTTCAAATTTTTACTACCGGTTCTGTGGCCGTGGCTTGGTGGTGTGGCAGGGAAAGGATATGCTGTAAAATCCCATTCCCTCCCACCCCACTTAACCTGCTTTCAGCTCCTCCTGTGCAGGGCAACAAAGGGACCCAGCCAATCAGCTGGGACTCAGGAGGCAGAAGAGAGATAGGGGGGCCAGTCAGAGGTAGCATTTGCTGGTTCTCTGAACTACTCGATTTCTGCTACTGGTTCTCCAGAACTGGTCAGAACCTGCTGAATTCCACCTCTGGGCTAGCTATAACATCTACCAGCCTGTGTGTGAACCAAGGTCATGTCAATGGAGAGTTTTCAAAGTTGAACAGGAACCTACACCTGGACCAGAGGTGGTGTTCAGCAGGTTCTGACCAGTTCTGGAGGCAGGGCGAAAATTTGAGTTGTTCAGAGAACCAGCAAATCCCACCTCTGAATGGCCCCGCCAACCCCATCTATTCTCTGCCTCCCATTGAGTCCCAGCTGATTGGCTGGGTCTTCTTTGGTTGTCCTGCACAGGAGAATGGACCTGGAAAGCAGGTTAGTGGGGTGGGGAGGGAAGGGGGATTTTGCAGTATCTTTCCTCTGCCACGCCCACCAAGCCACACCCACAGAACTGGTGGTGTAATTTTTTGAATTCTACCACTGACCTGCACCGATTGGCCCATGTGAGCTGAGGGACAAGGGGATGAGGATAACAGACAAGAAATAATTTGCAAAATAAGAATCTTCAGGCTCCTCAGGAACCTCCTCATCGCTGCTGCCAGCCCCCACAATCTCTGAAGGCAGCAGTCCACTCCCTAATGGTCCTGGCCCCTCATCTGAGTCCTCGCTCTCCTCAGCTGTCCGCACCTGCTGCCGGCTAACCACAACAGTATGCTGAAGGAGGACATACTGTACTTTGTTGTGGCAAAGGCGATTTTCTTAAATGTTTTCTGATGTTTGATAACGAGACAAACAAATTTGGGGCTGGGAAAGTTCAAGAAAGAGACATCTAGAATGTAATAGAGTGGAGGTATATCAGGATTGTCACAATCCTCTCATTGACCAGTGCAGAACTGTGGTGGAATGATGTCTGGATTCCCAAAGAGAGGAGCCACATTCCGGAGGAGCAAGAGACAGTGAAGTTTAGATCGTTGGGTTGGGAGGAAGAGAGTTAAGATGGTGGCTCCCGAGCAATTCTCAGAGTGTTTCTTTAACAATGAAAGGTAGTTGCCTCAGTTTGGCAAGATTTCCATGTTTTTTTAGGCAAGGAACAATAAGGGAAACCACTTAAAAGCTACCCTGCATGTCTTCCTTGGTTTGGGGGAATGAAAAGAATTGTGGAATGGTGTGCTCTCTACAACGACATATAATGTGGTGTGAAACTTCACAGCTTATTTTCTTTTAGTGAAGGAAACCTGCGAGATGTGTAATCCAGGCCATTTTTTTTAAAGCCAGCAGACTCATTTTGGCAAATGGCCCTGAATCAGTAGGTCAAATACTTTTATACCTTTTAAAGTTGAATTTGAATTATTACTCTTGAGTCAGGCGGGCTGGCTCGGAGGCTGAGTTCTTCCTACCCCAAAGAACGATGACCACGAACACAAGAAAGGGAAGAATTAATTAAGTCTAATGGCAACGCAAGAGTCTTAGTTTATTGTGAGATTTGACTCAGATGCACAATAGCAGCGCTAAAAGCAAGTAGACTTTTTAAATATCTGTAAATATTTAAATATTATAATATTTATATTTGTAAATATCTTACAATGGGCATCTTTCTAAAATTTTGATTTTAAGAGAACGTGTCTTTGATAGGATTCAAATTTTGTAACATCTGGTTCTGTGGGTGTGGCTAGGTAGGTGTGGCCATGTGATGGTGGGTGTGGCTTCTTTGTTTTGCAGCCCTCTCCCCCATTTTTGGGCCTTCTGGGCCTCAGGGAAGCCTTCTTGGAGCAAAAATGCCCCCCAGAGGCTCCCCTGAGGCACAGGAGGGGGTGTTTTGTGCTCCCAGGAAGCTCCCCTGGGGCCCAGGAAGGCAAAAAATGGAGGGGGTGCTGCTGCTGCGCCCCTCTCCATTTTTTGGGCCTTCTGGGCCTCAGGGAAGCCTCCTTGGTGAAGTACTAAGGAAGTGAGGGGAATCTCAGCACAGCTGATCATAGGAACAGCTGATCATCAGGAGGGGGAAAAAAGAAATACTTTAAGGAGTGACTGGGTTGGGAAGAAAGCAGTCAGCGATGTCGAGCATGTGCGAAATGTTGCGCATGTGCGATAACTCACTGGGTGGGGAGGGGAGGGGCAGTTGGAGAGGGGCGGGGCCAGCCAGGGGCACCATTTGCTGGTTCTCCAAACTGCGCAGAATCATAACAACCAGTTCTATAGAACCGGTCCAAACCGGTAGAATCCCACCCCTGTTTGATAAGCATTGTGCACAGACTAATTTTGTAGGGGGAAAATGTATTTCTTTTGTGGCTAGGGATCCAAAGAGGGACATGTTGCCAGTCTCCAAGGGAGGGTTGGTGGTTCATTGACTCTCTTCCAGACTTGCCAATCAGAAACAGGGACAAGCAGGGACTGGAAGGAGGCAGATTTCTGTAGGAGACCATTGAGCTAATTATCTCCTGTAAAAATGCACAAGCAGGCTCACCGCCTGGCATCGTCATTTTTTATTCATTAATTGAAAGTGCCACTTGGCTTTTTCAAAAAAAAAAATCACAAAATGTTTCTAATGATTATGAAAGCAGAAGATGAAGCCAAGAAAGATTTCTTATTTCTTATTATTATTTTTACCATTCCTTGCTTTTAAAGACTAAGCTGTTCAAAGACATTTGTAATCAGGTGCCTTCTAAATCAGGGGTCTCCAACCTTGGCAACTTTAAGCCTGGCAGACTTCAACTCCCAGAATTCCCAGCTAGCAAAAGAATTCTGGGAATTGAAGTCTGCCAGGCTTAAAGTTATGTTGAGACCAATCTAAATATATAAATTAACAATTAAAAAATGATGTAAAGAACATTCTAAAATGGGATACCTGAGCTCTGGAAAAGCCAACTCAACCAACTCTATCTTCCTCCCGCCCTCCCTCTCCCTCCCCCCTCCCTCCCCCCTCTCTCTGTAAAATTGTATATATAAATGACAAAAAACTTGGAAGGGGAGAACAGGTTAGCATAGGGTTAGTCAGGATACTTTCTTTGTCTTTACTTATTTGGGGATTTTAATGCAAATCACACAGAGATCTACCTGCACTTTCTGGGATGGAAGACATTGGTTAACAGTCATAGCCTCCATTGGCTGCCGGTTGCCTTCCGGGTGAGATTCAAGGTTTTAGTAACAACATATAAAGTCCTACATGGCTTGGGTCTGGGGTACTTGTGGGAACGTCTCCTTCTGGCATCACATTCCGATCGCCCTGTGTGCTCCCACAGACAGGGCCTCCTTGGGGTGCCGTTGGCCAGACATTGTCGGCTGGCGGGGCCCAGGGGTAGGGCCTTCTCTGTTGGGGCACCCACCCTGTAGAATCAACTTCCCTTGGACCTACATTTGGCTCCGGATCTCCACTCCTTCTGCCGTGACCTAAAGACTTGGTTATTTCAGCAGGCCGGCCTGGACTGAACCAAGAGGGGAGGGGGGTTTCTTTTAAAAAATTTTTTAATGGTTTTAATAGTTTTAATGTTTAATATTAGGTTTGTACTGTTTAATTATTTTTAGTTAACTTATTGTATTGTATTTTTTATTATGTGAGCCTCCCTGAAACCTTAGGGAGAGAGGGCGGCATACAAGTCTAATAAATAATAATAATAATAATAGCCTCCCTATGGGTAGCTATGCAGACCCTATGGATGGACAGTTTTATGGGTTTTCCTGAACTTTGCAGAGGGTTGAACAAAATGAGCCTTCTGTTCCTTTCCAGCTCTGCCTTTCCAGAATAAATATGGAGGGATCTTGGCCACAGTTTCCTTGATCAATCAGTGCTTTAATTGAGTAATGGAACAATTAAAACGAGTGGGAAATCTGAATGTTACATGCAGGTAATAATGGAATTGTGAGTCAAAATGCACCCAGCCGTTCTTGCAGCTTTGAGTGTTACGATTTTTTGTATTTGGATTAATGAAGAAAGTCAATTTTATTGGGCCGGCTCCTTGCCTGCCTGCTCCCCCTTCTCTCTGGGAAGTTCGCCATAGCCGTCAGGAGGGTGGCCTCACCCCTACCAGGCTAAAACAAATTGCCAAGAGAGCAGCAGATGGCACTGGGGCCTCGTGGCAGCCGGGTGCACTCAGGCTACCAGCAAGGGAGTTTCTGCAAGGACATTGGGGCCTTCCAAGGAATTCAGATCAACCCCTGGTGGGGCTTCAACCACCCTGGGAAGAAGCTGTCCATTGGTCCCCCCTCTTGCCGCAGGGATGGAGGTGCCCCCTTGTTGCTGGCGGAGGTGGCCCAAGGCGCATTTCTCTCCCTCAAGGCCTTCTTCTCCCTCCCAGGGTTAACATACCTCTCCCTTCTCCATGAGTCCAGTTTATAAATAGAACTGTCCTGGTGGACTTCTCTTGGCTTCCCCTGTTGTCCTCTTAGGCGAGTTATGTTTGATCCCAAAATAGAAATCTGCCAGTGGATCTGCATCGCCGGGATTTTGAAAGGTTCTCGCATAAACCAAGTTGCACTCAAGCTGCGTCTTAGCAAAGGAACGGCCACCATTTATGCTTGCCCTTTGGAGAACCGGGGCCTTGTGATGCTCAGGGAGAGAAGGAACATGTGGAACATCATATCAGGACATTTAAGAAATAATTACAACTACAGCATCCTCCAAGGCAGATGGGTCTTCAGCATCCTCCAAGGCGATGGGTCTTCTTGTAAAAAATATGTGCATGTTTAAGGAAATCTGAATTTAAAGAGTACAACTTTAATTTAGCCAGCAGCTTTGGAAATTGTACGTCTAAGGAACATAGAGCACTTGTGAGTCTTTGTGTCTGTTGAAATTACACTAGTTTCAATATTTCCTAAGGCCAAATTACGTATCTGGTTGGTTTAATTAAAGTCTGTGTTTAACAAGGAGCTCTTCTAGCTTTGCAGATACGACTTGGGTAACTCTCTGTGTCGTTTTTAGGCATTTAATCCTTTTTCCATATAGACACCAAAATATTTTAGCCCCCCTTGTGAAGTGGCCTCCCTGCTTTTCCACAGCAAAGTCACTTGGCTTTTTTTTTGAATTGGTAGCTTTATTTTAAGTGTTATTTCCCCTCCCCCCAAATCAGCCAGCAGAGAGCACTTTCTAACTGCTTAATATCAGAAGGAAGAAATCAAATCAAGGGAAGAGACTGGATTTCTCCTGCTTTTAGTCTGTTAAAGAGTAAAAAGGAAGGCAGAATAAATGGTTTTTGTCTATTTCTTTCATCTTGAGAGAATGAACCTTCCTTTGGATCAATGTTTCTCAACCTTGGCCACTTAAAAATGGGTGGACTTCAACTCCCAGAATTCCTCTGACAGCTATGCTTTACCTATGCTGGCTGGGGAATAGAAGTTCACCCACCCTCAAGGGGCGAAGGTTGAGAGACACTGCTTTGGACTATGCCACTTCATCCTACAGGTACAAATGCTCCCATCTAGCACCAATGGCTAGTAGTTGGATGTGTAAGGGTAGAGTGGATATGTCTGTCTTATGTTTGGTTTTCCACCTAAAGACTGATCTTTCTAGGGGTGGAGATGGAAACACACATATAGAGGAGAGAGATTCCATTGTGTGAGCAAGTGCATCCTGGGCTGTTGGAACCAAGGAAGATCAAGTTCTTTTTGTCAAAGGTTACAGATTTTAGACTGGAAGTCACTCTCTCTGTTTTGCCACAGTCATGACGGTGCTGGGAATGATAAGTCAGGAGAACATCAACATGTCTTTGTTCCTGGTTCTTCAGTTAAGTGTTTCTGGGTCTACTTTGACCCACAGAATATCTTCAGTGCTGTAGGGCACTTGGTTTTCACTCAGTATTTTTTGAGTTTTTCTTCTTTGGATAAAAATAATCTATAGAAAATAGTACTTAATCAATTGTTGTTAGAAGATTCAATGATTCATAGATTGTATATAACAATGTCTACCTCTAAAACTTTTCCTGATTCTAGCCAATACACTACACTGGTTGCAGTGATCACATCATAAATGAGTTTTGTGTGTGAAAATCTCATCAGTCTTCTTAGAGCTACATATGATACCATGGAAGTCAATTGCTAGTTGGAATAAATCTTCTCCTTCTCTTTCTTGCTTATTGTACCCTATGACTATCATTAAGTGTTGTACCTGATGATTCTTGACTCTTGACAAATGTATCTTTTCTTTTTTGTACACTGAGAGCATTTGCACCAAGACAAATTCCTTGTGGCCAATAAAGAATTCTATTCTATTCTGTTCCATTCCATTCCATTCCATTCCATTCTATTCTATTCCATTCTTCCTCCTCCTCCTCCATCATCACCATGACCATCTAGATTCAGCCTGTCAGCAAAAGGATACTCATTCATTTGGTGTCACATGTCTTCTCTCGGTTGCAAAACACTAAGCCAGATGTTGCTGGCTGGATGCCTCCGCTTTGTGACCTGGGCTGGTGGCCTGCTTGGCCTTCAGATGAAGTGATGATTGGATGCCTCCACCTCGAGGCCAATGAGCAGACCTGCATTGCAGTGGCTCCCCTCCTGCCTTGCCACGCCGGAGGGTCCTGAATGGGGGCTGGGGGAGATGGTCTGGAAAGGCGCACGCAGGAGGAGCACCTATTCACAGGGCTTTGGGATATATAAGGGACACGGAATGTAAGGAAAAGGGCTTTTCCCCACCACCACCAACCCACTTTTGAAAGGGGGCAGAGTCCAGAAGTGACACAATGGTGCTGCCGACTATTTTCCGGCTTGCCTGAGAGTCCTGAGGTGCTTTGCCAAAGCCGTTTTCTGGACAAATCCCATCAGTGTGTGTGGGGGTTGGTTCTGACATCTCCCCCTCGATGCCTGGGGATCCCCCTTTTCTCTGAGGGGAGATGGCACAGTGAGATGGGAACCAGGGAGGATCCTCAGTAAATATCCCATTGACTGACAAGACAGTGAGGGCCACAGCCAACCTGTTTTGTGGACGCGTTAGATCGCAGGGTATTCACAGGGTAAGGGAAGTCAGCGTCAGGAGGGGTGGAGATGGGAGCGGCCGCCCTTCGGTCAGGTTCTCTGGGCATCTGATCTGCTGCGAGCGCGGAGCCGTTGTTGAATCGATCAGGCAAGCGGTAAGGATCCGGCTGCAGATCCCACCCCCACCCCGCCCGTCTCCCCTTCCCGGCTCTGCCGGCGGGAGCCGCTTTCAGCACACGGGCTGGCGTTTTGTGCGCGGGCAAGCGGAGCGCCTCAAACGCCGCCGGCTTCTCCATCCACCAGGAGGAGCAGATCATTGGCTGGCCCGGCCACCTTGGGGGCCTTGTCAGCGACCTGCCGCCGATCGCTCTGCTCGCGGAGAGCATTCGGAGTGGAGGAGGCTCTCTGGGCGGTCCGAGCAAGCGGACTCTTGCCAAGAACCTGCCCCGGGGACGACGGCGGGCGAACAAAGCGAGCGAGGAGGGTGGGAAATCGTGGCTTGTCTCGGCTCCTGAACAGAGAGGGAGGCAACAAACAAACAAACAAGGCAACTCCTGAGTGGAAGGCGGTGGGCTCTCCTGGGAAGAGCCGGGGCCGGGTTCAAGCAGACTTACCCGGTTCCTTGTCTGAGAAACGACCTCGGCACATGGGCTTTGGTTTCCATCGCCTCTGGATCTTGGAATGCCAGGAGAGATCGGTGGAGGGGTATTTTCTGGGCTGAAAAATGAGTGAAGAAGCCAAAGAGAAGCCAGCGAAACCTGCCCATCGAAAGAAGAAGGGCAAAAAGGTAAATAACCCCCCCCAAAAAACCAAAAACCCTTCTTCCATTATCTTTTATTTTCTCCTGTCGCGAGTGGGGGTGTCAGGGCATCGCCTCGGGTTTTCTGGCAAGAGGACAGAATATGCTGGCTGTTATTTGTTGCAAGGAGGCGCCGATGGGTGTGTTCCCTTGCCAGGAAGCAAGTGTTGCTTTGCGATGGCTTTTGTGTGGTCGAATTGCTGACATGAAAGGCTCGGGAGAGGCTTCAAGAAGGGGAGATCTCTGCCTGGGCGCAGAGACCCCACCACCCCTGCCCATCCCACCCAAGCAGAGCTTTCATCAAGCAAAGCCTTTTTAATTTGGGCAGGGCTTTTCTTTTCTTTTCTTGTTCAGGATCTGAACCGAGAGGAAAAGCAACTTTCTGTCCAAAACCTGGGTTTGAGGATGGGCATTTTGTTTTTTTGGTTTTTTTTTTAATGATGGAGAATCTTACAGATGGCTCTTCAGTGAATTGCCAGAAGGGAGGGTTTGCTTTCTGTATGGATACTTGGCTTTGGTTGAGCCCTTCTATGAAATATTCGGCATATTAAAAAGCAGGTAAACATGTTAGTGAGTTCCTGTGACACCAGTTGCAACCCTCAAGCCCTTATCAATCCATGCAGTTCCACTAAATGGAGCTACTTAGAGGGTAAAACTGACAGCACTGGGTGGTCTTTCTTCTTGCAAGCCACCTTATCGGGTGGAAGGTCCCAATTCCCATGGACACCGAGGTGGAGACATGCCTGCTGGAGCTCCCTGTAGCCTAATTTTTTTTCCACCAGCAAGTGGGATTCAGCCTCTCAGAATAAATCCAAACAGTGGGGTTTAACTGATCTCTTCCACAGGTGGGATCGCCTACGTAATAAATTAGTGCAGAGAAAATGCACATTCTACAGAGGTATTGATTGACATTTGAAAGGGGAATTATATACCCCTAAACATCTTAAGAACATATTCTATATTTTGTTTCAAAGGAAAAAGCTGGAGAACATTCTTAATGATCAATCCATATTATTGGAGCATTTCTCTTGATAGCATGGCACTCTTTTAAGGGCTGGGCTGGACTTGCTGTAGGTTTATGTATTTTGAAAGATTGTGTGGTTCTTTTTCTTTAATGTATGTTACTGTAAGGTGTTTACAGCTGTTTTTAACACGCGTAACACTATGAAGCGAATGTCTCTGCTAGAAATCCCTGTGCGCTGGAGAAATATCTCTTGAGCTTTGAGGAAGGGTAGCTACGTCCATTAAACATGGAGGGGTTTCTGTTTCAGGATCTTGAAGGTCTGGTTGCCTTGAGAATAATTCAGGTCCGAGAGCAGCCATGACCCTACAGCCCAAACTCAGTTCTTGGGGTTAAGATGGATCTAACCTGTAGACATCATGTATCTCCCTCAGGATGCTTTCTTAGGGAAGAATGGATGGATTAGGACAGCAAGGTCATATCCAATGCCAAAATGTGACCCTCTGGAGCTTCAGAGACAAAGTTCCAATGCCAAATTGGACATCCATGTTTTGTGATCTTTGAGAACCTCTTTTCTTCTTGCGGCCTCCTGTGTGTCCTCGCTTATGAAATTGTGATGTTTCATGCTACAACCAGTAGGGAAGTACTCAAAACAAGGTGCTTAGTCATTGTTTTCCAGCTTGCAATGCCCTTTCCTACCTCTTGCATATCATGGAGGCCCATTGAGCAGAGCTGGGAGAGGTTGGGTGGGGAGTTGGCTAACAAGCAATATTTTTGCGAGGCTCATCAACATGTTTATTTTAACATGGCGCAACATTTCAGGATCTAAAAAAAAAAGAGCCCTTTTCTCTGTTTAAAATAGAAAACTCAGGGATGTTGCATTTTGCACCTTTGACTCTTCTTTGTAAATAATGGCTTGGAATGAAGCTGTCAGAGACTTGCTTCTTCTAATATACCCAGCTTGTTATCAGAGGGTTGTGAGAACTGGATTAATCCCTTGGTAGAAAATCCAGCAGTTTCCCCTTCATAATATTGAGGTTAGTTAGTTCTATGCCTAGTTGACTTTGCTCTTTTTTTGAGTCTTGGAAAAGACTTGAGATGATGAAAATTAATGGATGATATACTGAAGCACTCACTTTAATTAACAGAGAAAAATTTCCCAAAGTTTTTGGAAGGAAGCTGCATATCTGAGAGCTAAATTAATAAGATTCTTTTTATGAAACTGGCATTTTAGAAATGTCCAGACTTGAGACTGTATCTGGAAAAACCAAGCGGAACCTACAGCAATTTCCTGTGGTTTATTTATAAAAGGAGATATGATACTAGCATGACATAGTTGGCACATCCTGCGGGTGCTTCCTAATCTAATACCGGCATGCCAAATAAGGGAATGTGAGAACTAAATTTTGTTCAAATTTATTCTGATTTTAATTTCATTTTAGGTTTTGGGCCTGCATAGCATGGAGGGAAATGGAGAAGGATGCTCTTGACTTATTCATTTAAAAAAACAAATTTAGGGTGCAAACTGCACTTTATTTAGGAAGGCTTGTGAGAAACTAGGCAAGTGTTAAAGTTGTGCTGGTCTCTTGCTGGATCTGGTTTTAGTTCAGCCTTTTTAGACAGAGTGCAAAGTCATGACAAGAAGCCAGGCCAAAGAGAAGGAGGAGGAGAAATGGTGTTTTAGAAAGTCAGGCAAGAAAATTTCAAGCTCTCATCAGAAACAGGAGAAGGCATTTGGCAGAGATGTAAGAGCAGGCACGCCTGATAAAGAGTATGCGAAAGGGAAGGCTGACCAGCAGCTTCTCGGAAGTGCCAGATTCCAATAAAGCCGGCTGGTCTTAGGTGAGGGACACGGCCTGGGGCAGAGTAAAGTTCAGACCACCCCACTGGCCATTTGATACTACGGGCTGCTCTCTGATGTTCTCCTCAGCAGCAGTGGGATTGAACTGGAGAGACGAGGTAAAGGGTCACAGCCTAAAACTCCCATTTGAAATGTCCCTCTCGAAGGGGTCAAGGGCCTTTTCATCCTTGGAAAGAGGGCCATGGGTTAAATGCTTGGGTTATTTTCCCCACAGTCTTCAAATGCCCAATCTTTGAGGGGCTGCCCCAGAGAGGAGGAAGGGGTCAAGCTATTTTCTAAAGCACCTGTAGGCCAGACAAGGAACAATGGATGGAAACTGAACAATGGAAACCCCCACTCCTTTAACCTCAAACTATCCACTATTGACCTCACCCCATTCCTAAGAGGTCTGTAAGGGGCGAGCATAAGTGCACCACCGTGCCTCCATTCCCTGTCCTATTGTCCCCATTTATTTGTACCTATTTCCTGTATTCTTACTCATGTTTATGCTTATATCTATTATCTTGTAGGTGATTGACAAATCAAATAAATAAATAAAAAGTAAAATAAAATAAGGAAGGAAGGGGGAAGGAAGGAGAACAGGAAGGAAGGAAGGAAGGAAGGAAGGGAGGGAGGGAGGAGAGAAAAGAAGGGAGGGAGTGGGAGGAAGAAGGAAAGAAGGAAGGAAGGGGGAAGGAAGGAGAACAGGGAAGGGGAAGGAAGGAAGGAAGGAGGGAGGGAGGGAGGAGAGAAAGAAGGAGGGAGGAGGAAGAAGGAAGAAGGAAGGAAGAAGGAAGAGAAAGGAAGGGGAAGGAAGGAAAGAAGGAAAGGAGGGGAGGAGGAGGAAGGAGGGGAGATTGTCCCCATTTATTCGTACCTATTTCTTGTATTCTTACTCATGTTTATGCTTATATCTATTATCTTGTAAGTGTTGACAAATCAAATAAATAAATAAAATAAAATAAATAAGGAGAGATTTAACCTGGAAATAAGGAGAGACTTTCTGACAGTGAGAACAATCAACCCATGGAACAGAAATTGCCTTCAGAAGTTGTGGGAGCGCCATCACTTGAGACTTTCAAGAAGAGACTGGACTGCCATTTGTCAGAAATGGTGTAGGGTCTCCTGCTTGGGCGGTGGGTTGGACTAGATGACCTACAAGATCCTTTCCAACTCTGATTATCTGTTATCTGTTACCTGTCTCATTTCCCCCACATTTTTGTTTGTGGGCTTCCAATCATGCTGATAAGCCCTGCTTGGAAATAAGGTCACCCTAGGAGTCCTCAAAGCTTCATCCAACCATACAAGAGAATAAGCTGGGTATGCACAAATAACACTGGGGGAGACGTCGCAATCTGGAAGCTGCGAGAGAGTTGCTATTTGCTGCTGACTTTTAGGAATGTGCAAATGAATGAGTTTCTTCATCTTTGGTGATAGATGGTGTGCATAAGTGCACCATCGTGCCTCTCGTCCCTGTCCTATTGTCCCCATTTATTTGTACCTATTTCCTGTATTCTTACTTGTGTTTATATCTATACCTATTATCTTGTAAGTGATTGGCAAATCAAAGAAATAAATAAGTATCATGTGGAAAGATTACTTAAAATATAAATTGGTTCAGGACCAGTTTCTTGAAGCGTCTGCTTCCCTGCTGTGTGTTATTTATGTGGCATGAAAAGATGATGATGCATTAAAATAAATGCCAGTTTCATGGAAAATTACACACAAAGTTGTTTTTATACATTGATATAGACACAGGAAGGTCTGGAGTATTCTCTTGTTGGAACACCCTTATGAACAGAAAGATGCTGGTCAGAAACCATGATCATTAAGCCAGTCTGCAACAAAAAGCCAAATCTTAACCACATGGTTGTGCGGTCCGTGGTTTGTGCCATATGGTCGCCATGCAAGGATTCGTTCCAAAAGGAGTGGAGGAAATGGCCTCCCATTGTCTATACCTGCCTACCTTCATGTCCTTCTGTTAAAAACCAGTAGCATGGACATCCATTTTGCTCACCTGTGGGCAGAGCGGGTCCTGGGTGGGGTCACACAAAAAAAGAGAATGTTTAGGTTAACATGATGGCATTCAGGGTGCTCTCAGTCAGCTGCAGGACTGTTTTGAAACCACTGAGTGGAGTGTATTTGAACATCGAGACCTGCATGAATACAAGGATGCCGTACTCTCTTACACCAAAAGTGTGCACTGACAGTGTAACAACGGACAAGTGCATCAGAGTCTATGGGAATTGTAGACCCTGGATGACTGCCAAGGTACGGACACTTCTGAGAGCCCGGGATTCTGCCTTTAGAGAGGCCAGGGCAAACCTTAGAAGAGGCAGGAGCCTCTGTGGCGCAGTGGTTGGAGTGCAGTACTGCAAGCTACTTCTGCTGCCTGCCGGCTGCTTGTAATTTGGCAGTTCAAATCCCACCAGGCTCAACGTTGACTCAGCCTTCCACAAAATTAGACAGACCTTACTAAGTGTATGGAACAAAGTTAAATCTCAATTCTATGTGGAAATGCCAACTTGGTTATCTACATTGGAAGTGTTAATGTGTCCACACTTACTGCGATGAGGACAGGTCATTACATATGAGAACATATTAGATGAGAAGGGAAACTTAAAAACAAGACAGGAGCTGAAAGATTTGGGATTTGAGATAGAATGGTGGGCCTACTTACAATTAAAATCAAGGTATAGTAAAGATAGGAAAGAGTGGGGTATTAGCAAACGGAAAACAGAATTAGATAAAATATTATTAGGTCCGAACGAGAAATTGATTAAAAAAATTTATAAAGTACTATTGGAAGGTTGACTCAGCCTTCCATCCTTCCAAGGTGGGTCAAATGAGGACCCAAATTGTTGGGGGCAATAGGCTGACTTTGTAAACCTTTGTAAACTGTAAACCACTTAGAGAGGGTTGTAAAGCACTATAAAGCGGTATGTAAGTCTAAGTGCTATTGCTATTAAAGCAATTTGTCGGCATTGGAGAAATTTGGCAGGAGAAGGAACAGCAGGGTCCAAGGGACAGTAGTTGCAGGGTATTTTTGACAAAGGGAAAACAAACACCTTTCCCGGTGATGACGTATATCTCTTCTGCTTGATTTCAGGTTGCTGTTTCCATGATTTAGCTCAGGGGTCTTCAAACTTGACAGCTTTAAGACTCGTGGACTTCAACTCCCAGAATTCCTCCTCCAGTCATGTTAGCTCAGGAATTCTGGGAGTTGAAGTCCACAAGTCTTAAACTTGCCAAGGTTGGAGACCCTTGATTTTAGCTAGATCAGGGGTGTCGAACACAAGGCCCGGGGGCCGGATCTGGCCCAAGGGGAGCTTAGATCTGGCCCATGGGACCGCCCTGGAAACAGCGAAGGACTGGCCTATGGTGCCCCTGCCAGCGAAAATGGAGCTCGGGAGGGCTGCTCCCGAGCTCCGTTTTTGCTGGCAGAGGGTCGCAGGAGGCCGTTGCAGGCTCCCAAGCTCCATTTTCACTGACAGAGCGCTCAGGCCTCTACAGGCGCCTGCAACATGAGTGCCATTGAGCTGGCCACGCCCACCCCGGCCCTCAAGGTCAAACACAACCCTGATGTGGCCCTCAAGGAAATCGAGTTTGACACCCCCGAGCTGGATTAATTGTGAGTTGCTGCTCAGGGGCACATTTCGAAATAGGCCCCGTGGGTTGAGTTTTGCTGCCTTGCTTCCTAGAGGGCTGCGGTTATCTGACACTGACAGCCCTTTGAGGTAGGCCAAGTGAAGCATGACTTCAGTGATGTAAGAGAAGAGTAACAGAATCTTTAAAGCCTGCAGGAGTTTCTCTCTCTACTCCAAACAAAATCCAGGCAGGGTTGTTTTTCAGCTTCTCGGTCACACTTTCCACTTTCAAGATAATATTTTCTGAAACTCCTCTAGAAGCATTTGAGTGTTCCTCCCCTTTCCCAGGTCTATATTCTTTAGCAAATACGCTGGTTATGCCGTTGATGCTGCTCACTTGGTTGAAGATCTTCAGCAGGGCTGTTTATTCCACCATAAGGCTGTAGTATAGGCTTCATTTAGCATCTAAGTGACCACTATTACATGGTGGGTGATAGATTAGATGGTCCTTGGAATTTAAGTTCAGCAAAATTGTCATGTGTTCTTATAAGAGACTTTTCAGATGAGGTTGTTGTAGCTCAATTTGATGCCAGAAAAAAAATAATTTATAGTTACTTTTTCTTCCAGTCATACTTCATCTCTACTAAATGGGGATTTTCAATTTCATCCTCAAGAAGAACACAATGCATGCCAGAAATGTTTTCCTCCAGTCAAGTAATGGATTCACAGATAAAATGAAATTTGTGGAGGCCTGTCATTACTTTTCATGGTTGGATTTTTTTGGGAAGTAAATGCATGTTACTTTGCAAAATAAATACATGCCATTCCTGGAGATCTGAATGTGATAAGCCTTACTTCCAAAGAAGCCCTCAACACCTTCATGTTTTGCCTTCCCAGCCTGAGGGTGTGGTCTTCCTTTCATCTGAAAACTCAGCTTCAGATTTTGCCTTGGCTTCTGAAAAGAAGCCTTAAATTTCAGAAAGGATCAAGGGCTCTTGGAGACCAGATTTGGGTAGCAGCCAGGGGTGGAGTTAAGGAATCAGCTACTCCAGAGATGCCTTCTTAAGGTTTGAGTTGAGCACAGGGGAGTGCTAAAACCATGGCTTTTAGAGAGAGAGGGAGGGAGGGAGGGAGGGAGGGGGAGAGGGAGAGAGGGAGGGAGAGGGAGAGAGAGGGGGGAGGGAGGGGAGGGAGGGAGGAAGAGAGAGAGACACAGAGAGAGAGAGACAGAGAGAGAGCCGAGCCTATGCTGAGCTCTCCAAGGTCCTGACTGAACCCAGATTTCTCTTCCTCTCAAGGTAAGGACCATGCCTGAGCTCCTTAGCCAAACCAAGGTTAGGAATTCATATCAAATGCAGAATATTTATGTGGTGCTCAGTAGATTGCATTATCTTTAACCATTTGTGTCCAGATATTTAATTGATTCTTTGAAAGAGCAAAGGGAGACCTATGCAATTAATGGCCCAAAACGGAAACAACCATCAGAACCCAACACCACCTCTCTAATACTCTTGTGGGAAACATTCTTCTATCTAAAAGATTAGTGATGAATCCTGTAGGAGGTTGTTAAGTAGCACGAGTCTGCTGCAATATGGTACTGGTGGCTTTTAAAACATGTCTGCATATTTTTAAGAATTCAGATGAGTGTCAACTTAACAGGAAACTACAGTGTTTACAGCAAGAGAAGCAACATAAAATCTCCTGCGCTTAAAACACATTTTAGAAGTTTCTGATTTAAGTTTCTTAGCCATAACAGATCCTTGGTTAAGCTTGGGTCTTCTCAGACTCTCCACTTCTGCAGTTTGTCATTGCCTTATTTTGGGATCCCCCCCCGCCCCGATCTCCTGGTCTGGCTTAGAAACCTGGGCTTTCTTGGTCGTATGAACAAGTTCCAACTTTTCTTCACTTGCCAAGATCTGCCAAGGTGTTCTAGGTGCTGCCATTGGGTAGATCACAGCTATCAACAACATTTTATTCTTTATGATTCTGTGGATCAGGCATGCTGAACCCTGTAAAGACATTTTAAAAATCCACCTGTGGAGGCAGGCACTGCAATCAAAGCCTCCAGGTCCTTGTCACGTGGATATAACTCCATTTCTACCTTGCCCTCTAGTGTTCAACAAAATGTTTTGGATCTGCTTTGGAAACATCTTTGGTTAGAAGTTCTGGTGAAACCAGTAGGATTCATTTCAAGATAGGTTTTTATAAGTGGCTTTAAGCTTGAATCTGATGGACTCATCGTTTTGTATAGAAAATGTTCCTATATTTTATATTGGGGGCATAATTTTAATAATGTTGATTATTCTGTTTATTTTATGTATGGATCTCTGTATTAGTTTTGAGGGGTGGGTGTTTTGGACCAAATGCTACCCAAGGCCTTTGGGAATAGATGACATACACATAAAGTAAGTAAGTAAGTAAGTAAGTAAGTAAGTAAGTAAGTAAGTAAGAAAGAAAGAAAGATACAATTCAGTAAGCTACCTACTTTAATCAGGTGGTCTTCCAATAGCAATTAGAAGCTGGCAGTTTTATTGGTCATAAATGGGAAAACAGTCAACCTTTAAATGTCCTTCTCTTGGCCTTGACATATTTCTAGAGCACTTACCTTTTTGCGATGTTGTAACCACAGCCATAAAATGGGAGGGGGAGGATGTTGGCTCAAGGGCTTGATTGGAGGGCAAGTGCCAGCTAGTCCTAGAGTTGGCTGATCAGAGGTTGCCATGCTTTCTCCTTCTCTCCTCCTCCTCCTCCTCCTCCTCCTCCTCCTCCTCCTCCTCCTCCTCCTCATTTTCTTCAGCCAGTTAGTTGCTTGCTACTTTTGTTCTGGCTGCTCAGAACTTTCCATTCTCCCATTTCGTTCAGGAGGACGAAGGAGATGCTTTTATTGCTGCCCAGAGGCATCAGGGAATTACCTGACAGCAATCATCTTGATCAGTTGGCTCTCCTCTTAGGCAAACTGGCATCATAGCAGGGAACCTCGTGTAGCTAACATCAGCTTGCAGGGATTGGGATGGGGGAAGCAGAGTCAGGCCTAATTTTTATGGAACGGGGGACCATGACAAAGCAGGAAATTTTCACTTCGTTGCCAGGAGAACAAGTTGTTGGGGTCTATGTAATCATCAAGAGTCTCTCGTGTCTGGAGGGATCTTCACCTCCACTTAGAAGACGCTTGGGATGCCTGCAGTGGATGGGATTTGGCTGTGCCTGAATCTGGCTGGATTCTGTCCACTGTTGCAGTGTTTCTCAACCTAAGCAACTTTCAGATGGGCGGACATCTACTTCAGCATGCGGGTGGGGGAGTTCTGGGAGTTGAAGTCCATACATCTGAAAGTTGCTAAGGTTGAGAAACCCGGATTAGGCCTTAAGCATGAATGGTGGGGCCTTGCTAACTGCCTCTAGGCAGGTGCAGGCCTGCAATGAAAATTAAATTGTGGGTTGTGGATTTCGCTCACAAAGCAGAAATCCTTTTGCTTTGGTTTCTGCGGTCAACAGCAGGTGTTCAGGAAGGGACGAGAAGCCTCCAGGCCTTTTACAAAATGAGCTTAGAGTTTACATGGACCTTCCCTTACAAGAAAGAGAAAGTTGTTTGAAAAGCAGCAATGGGAGACCTTCAATTGTATCCTGAATGATTTCAAATTAAATTGCTTTTCTGGGATAGTTTTTAAAAAAAATGAATGTGAAGCAATGTGCCAGAGGGGAAGTTTTAAAAGCCGTGATTCTGTCGTGGAAATCAGTGACATTATTCAGCCTCAGGTGAAGATGTCTGGTGTGTGTGTGTGTTTGTGTGTGTGCATGTGTTATGTCATCAGATGTTGGAACAATTTCTGGGAGGGATCTCTTGGCCTGCTTCTTCAAGGCCAAGCAAGATACCACACTGGCGCAGGCTAAGTGGTCTTCACAAGCCCTCCTGATCTCCTTTTGCATCCATGCTGTTAGCAGGGATAATGTTGACTTGTCCCTATCAAGTCACGGTGGTGAAAAAAACAAACTGAAAGTAACAAAAAAAAAATACAACGAACAAAATTATAACAAAGATGACTCTGACTTTTTTTTTGTTCCAGAAACAATACAGCAACCTCTCTATACATTTTAACAAATGATACCAATACCTTAAAATCCTAATAATCAACATTCTAAAATACCAATATTAATAAAACATTTTTCTTTTCATTTTAATTTAACAGATAATCAATTGTCAACCTTGTATTTAAAAAGCTCAACATTTTTCCAATCCAGTTCAATCTAGTCCTGAAATCCCAAAATCAAAAGCTGATTTTTCTCCTTGTCTGGTAGGAAATCCAGCCGCGGTCTCCAAGTTGTAAGGAATGCAGTCAGGTTATTATCTCTAAAGCAAAGCAATCAATGTTGCCACCTCGGCCAGCTCCATTCATCTCAAAATCCATTCTTCCACTGTCAATTTATTTCCTTTTTTCTGCCTCTGGGCATAGAGTAAGCAACCTTGCTGTCAGGCAGGTGCCTTTCCCAGGACGTGTCTCTTAGCTCTCTTTGTGGCCTGGTTTTCAACCTGGCGTGGAGCAACAAATCGAGGAGCTCTAGGAAGAGCCCACCACCTACACACACAGACGCACACACACACACACACAGACGCACACCCTGTTTAGAGGGGTGGCAATTCCTAAGCTGTGTCTGCTTTACCCTTCTTCACTTGGAGGTTGGGGTTGACATGCTCAGCACAAAGCCCTTTTCCTTAACCGAATTGCAAGAGAATTGGTTGTGTTTCAACTGCAGATGGTCATATCTGTGTGTAATTTCAGGTTTACAGTTTACAGGTTATAATGTTTCTCCTATTCATTTTCTATTTACATGCAAGAATACAAGAATAAGAGGCCAAAACTGGAAAATGCACAGTCATGGCAAAAACTGACCTAGTCTGTCCATGCGTCCATGCATGCGTCCATGCATCGATGTGTCCATGCATCCAATCATCCATGCATCCAATCATCCATGCATCCGTGCATCCATGCATCCATGCATCCATGCATCCATCATAACAGTTTACCTAAATTCAAACAGGAACGTCTCCTTTTAGACAATACACCACAAAGCAAGGAAGGGTAATAGGATTTTTTAGGGAAAAAGTTAAGAGATTAATTTTACAAAGTCAGGCAAAATGATTTAAATAAATGTAAGCGAAAATCTTCAAAATTTCAAGAAATACATAATAGGGCGTTAGCGGCCAGGGACAATGGAAGGGAAGGAGGACAATGATCTATAAAAATTTGTTCCTTTAAGTTTTTTCCTTAATGTTTTATTTTTTTTTAAATTTTGTTTCAGGACTTCACTTTTCTGCACCCATGCTAGTTTTGGCTATAAGGTTGATGAATACAAACTGACTGCTTGTTTATAATATTCATCCTTCACGAGGGAAGACATTCTTTGTTAAGACAGTATTCATGAATTATGTAAATATGATTCATGGTGAATGGCACAGGAGTTTAGTTCTTGCACAAATACTAATACCACACAGTATTAAGAAGATCACTTTGTTTGCTGCAGGCTGAGTTATACTTACAAAGATCGACGATCATTTCAATTTAAATGATATGGGAGAGGATTAGCTTTTCTTTCACTTAGTTAATTTTCTCCAGCCCGGTTCCCAATTGGACATTTCAGAAAATCTTATGGCATCAGTGGGAAGAACGCCAGGGACCCTGGTCTTCTTACTGCAGACTGTGGCAAGGAACAAAGCAATGTAGTCCTACTTTTATGACAGTGGTACTCTTTCACATAAATATCCAACATTTTCTCCAGAGATCCTGCAAAAGGATCGTTTTCCAACTGAGAGGCAAATGGGATTATTCTTGCATGTGCATCCACACCACCTTTAATTAGGAAGCCACTAATAGTGCCAATGTCATCTTGTCATAAAACTGACACAGTTTTAAATGGGATGCTAAATTCCAGCAGAAATGGGGAGGCTGTCATGCCCCTGTTGGAATCTGACTCCGGGGGAGAGGTGGAACAGCTGACAGGGAGTGGGAGTGTGGCTCTGGTGGCTGTGGAGGAAACTGGGGAAGGACACAGTCCGGCTGGGCATTCAGAGGAAGACCCAGGCCCACCCCCTCTTCATCCTAGGGCATGCAGGGAGGAACAGAGAAGGCAGCAATGTGGGTTACGGGGGAGAAATGGGCCCTGATTCCCTTCATTAACTGCAGCTGGGAAAACAGGATTTAAAAGGGGGATTTGCGCACAGCACCTTGCTGGAAGCAAAGTGTGTATTATCTTTGTTTGTCAAGTCTTATCTGGGTTCCAGTTGTCCTCCCAACTGTGTGTGTTTCATTATCTTTTGAAGTCTGCAATTCCTTATCCTGCCCTGTCTCATTAATTGCTGCAGCATGGTTTGTGTTGGTTTTTATTTATAATTTATATGTACGTTGGGTTCAGATTGAATTTTTTCTCTTTAAAAACTGTTCTTGGGAGAGTTTTTTCTCCAGCTGATGATAACTGGACATTGGGGGCCAAGTTGGAGGAATTAAAGGGACTTTACCTATTTTTGTGACTTTATTGCTTTTGTGCCACACCCCTTTGAGTCATCACAGAAGATGACTTTCCCATCCTTACTGAACATCTTAGGTCTTCACCGGATCCCTCAGTTTGAAGCATTAACCCCCGAGACGAATGATCCTGTCTCCTTTTGGGAAGCCACTCTGTAAAGATATTGGGAAAGTGTAGACCTTCCTCATCACCATCACTCCAGGTGGCACAACAAACTGGGGCAGAGATGGAGAACCTTGTCCTCTCAAAGACCCGAATGGCACCAGACACCTCTCAGTTGGTGTTGTGGTTCACCAGCAGCAGGTGTGGATGGCTGAGGTCTCAGAGAGCAAGGACTCAGATGAGGGGCCTGCGTGTGATGCAGGGATGGGGCCAGGACCATCAGGGAGTGGAGTGGTGCCTTCAGAGCTTGTGGAGGCTGGCAGCAGTGAGGAAGAGGCCCCCGAGGAGCCTGTGCCCAATGCGAATGCGCGCAGGGCTGCTCGAAGGAAAGAGCAGCTGCAGCAGCACAGGCGACTTGGGAGTAAGGCTGCAAGGTAATGGCCCCTCCCTGAGGAGATAAAAGCCAGCTGAGAAACCGGAGTTCTTTGCAGGAAGCAAAGAAGTTTTTGCACTCAAGCCTTGTGGATGTTCGGAGTATCTTGGTTGGTGTTTGGAGACACTTTGTGTTTGGAATATTTCTTAATAACTTTATCTAGTATTCTTGGCAGCCTTGCACAACCTTGGCAAGGCTTGTTCTTATCAGAGACAATTAGTTTGAAACAACCTTTTAAGAAACGGAATTTGTAAAGTATCATTAAAAGGTTTTGCTGTTACCTCTGTTTCGTGTTTGTTTCCTTGGAACAAGGTTTGGGTCAGAACATTTGGTGGGCACCATTGTGGCGATGCTTGTGGAGTCACAGGGTTCCTTTTCCAAGGAGATCCTCCTTTGAGCTGAAGGATTTATTCCAGAATACCATTTTTAAAAAGCAAACTTTAGAAGGAAATATTTTTGGGTGGTCAATTTACAGTGACCGGTAGCTCTTGTTTTTTCATTAGGGGAGTGTTTATGGTGCTTTGCTTCCATAGAGAAAAATGGGATATAAAATGCCATAAATAGCAGTGAGTAAATAAATACTCTTCTCAAGGGTGGGGGAAACCTAATGCCAAAGTTTTTAGTGCTCAAAGTACCGGGTGGCTCTTAAATGCCAGACAGGCTGCAAAGCAACATTTTATTTTCAGACAGACACCCTCCATGCCTCATGAATGTGACAGGAAGGTTTATAACAAGGCATGATGTTTCATCCGGTAAAGGGTTGAAATAACTGACTTAATCCCAGCACTTCCGCCACTTCTGAGCCCCGAGAGGCTGGTTGCCCTCTTGCCCTGAACCCCCCTCCCCCCTTGGCTATTTGCAAGGCCTTGAGGACCTGGGTCTGTGCCCCACCTGCCATCCCAAATGCGCAAAAGGCCCCATTTCCTGGTCATGTTGACATCAGTGGACTGTAATATATTTTCTCCACTGCTGCATGTACTTAATTTTTAGCATTATGACTTTTGAATTGATTTTAGGACTGTTTGCCGCCCAGAATCACTTGTTTGAGATGGACAGCCATACAAAATTGAATAAATAAAATAACGCTAAATTAATAAAAGAGAGTTGGCGAGAGGGAATAGTTGTGTTCAGTCATGAGTCGTACTCAGCCAGCATTGCATTCTTCTAATTGCTTAGAAGAATTACCCACATACAGTTAGCCCTCAGTTTACGACAACGGGACAAGAATTTCTGTTGCTTTGGCAGAGTTCCAGACAGATTCAGAAATCTTAGAAAATCTGTGGGACCTCCATTCATTGTCAAAGCATAGACCAAGGGTCTTCAAACTGGGCAAGTTTAGGACTTGTGGACCAACTCCCAGAATTCCCTGAGCTAACATGACTGGAGGAAGAATTCTGGGAGTTGAAGTCCACAAAGCTGTCAAGTTTGAAGACCCCTGGCATAGACAATGTCCTACTAAACAAGCAAATATCACAATTGTTTTCTAACAATTTAGAGTTTTCACATTTCATGTATCTTCTATTCTTGTTTTGATGCCCACTTCCTTTCTTAAGGAATTAAAGACTTGGTCATGAATTCATGGGAGAATCCATGGGAAATAGATATTCTTTTTAGTTTGTGTCAGGTTCTCAGAAGGTGTCCACTGATGGCCTAAGTTGTATCCTTCAGCTTTCTTATGTTGTCCTTCCTTTTGTTCTCCTTTTCTGGTCAGCTAGTAAATGAAGGAGATCCAAAGGGAATCTGAGGACTTAGTGTAAAACAGAAGGATACAGGCAGAGACTTGAAGAATGAATGAATGAATCAGTCAATCAACCAATCAATAAATGAATCAAGTGAAGAATGAATGAATCCCTTGCATCAGTCTGATATGACTTTGGGTTATCATTCCAAAACAAGACCCCAACCTCTTCCTAAATGCAGAACATGGCTTGTAGTATCATTCTGTGGGATTACTACTCAATAATCTTGGGTAGGTTTTGGCTTTGTTATGATACTCAACAGATGCTGGAGCAGCTTGAACTATGAGTAGAAGACTTATATTTAGGTTAGATAGTTCTGCTACTTTTTTGTATTTCTGAGAAAAATAAGCACCGTTGTTTGAGTAATGAGTGCTCCTTCTCTCTTTGCAAGCACTTTTTTTAAACAACAACAACAGTGGCCTTCAGAAGTAGCATTTCACCCTGTTGATAGTTTGAACGGATCCAGTCCATTCCACCAATTCATATCCACAACCCATTTTACTTAATGGGTACACAGGCAGCCTCACTCTGTATGCTTAAAACGCGAGAGAGTGGGCAGATTAAGACTGGCAATTAAAGATTATAAATGACTTGTAGAGGTTTTTGACTGGCTTTTGTGAGGTTTTTGGTGTGAACTCCATAGATGTCACTAGTCTTTGGCTCTGATTACTTCCATGTACTTTGCCTTCCATGTCAGCGTTAATTATACAGTTGGGACCATTCTCTTTCTAAAAAGTTTTCCTTAAAAAGATGGGTGGGGGCCCCACTAATGGCATGTTCTGAGATTTCATTGAAAGGTCAGCTGAAAGGCTTCCCTGCTGGGTTTTTCTACATTATTTATCACAAGGCTACCTGGTGTCACTGCAGTTCTGCACTACTGTGTTTAGTGCTTGCTGAGCAAAATATGGGATATATAATACACACACACACACACACACACAAAGAGGAAATAAAGAATACTAATAGGAAAACCAGGTACAGGTAATGAATTATGGGTAGATAAAAAACAAACCTGACATAATATTAAATTAATATATCTGTTCTGACCAAGGCTTCCTAAGACACCAACAAACACACATAAAATCCAAGACCCTTTTATTTTAGTTCAATGGCTGTGAATTATCGCCATTCACAGCCCAGAATGAATCCTAACCGGTTATAATTAGTCCCAGGGATGTCTGCCAAAGTTCTTCGAGAGACGTCTGATAAGAACGCACCTTTATCTGACCTGAAGTGCTGCCAACAACTAAAGTCCCAATTAGTCTTTCAAAACCAGAGAACAAATTCACCACGGAGCTTTCAGAGTCCAAACCGATCAGAGCGAACGACATTGCTTCCTGCAAAGGTTTTCCTACTTTTGCACTTCCTTTATACCTTATGGGAGGGGCAATTACCTCCAAGCCTTACTCCCAAGTCACCCCTTTTGTCTTAGCTGCTCTTGCCTTCTGGCAGCTCTGTGTACACATGCACTGGGAACCGGCTCCCCTTGTTCCTCTGCCTTGCTGCTGCCAGATTCTGGAGGCTCCGGAGTCAGCACATAACTCCCAGATGGTCCTGGCCCCATCTCTGCATTGGATGCAGGACCCTCGTCCGAGTCCTCCCCAGACTCCCAGACTGGTCCCTGTTCTTCCCCACTGTCCAATTCTGCTGCTGTCTATATAGGCTGCTGGCGAACCACAACAATATCCATCCACATGCATCATTCAAAGTTCAGGTTATTATCAGATACCTCTGTGTGCCCCATTGAACTTTAAAGTAGAAATGCTCGGTTAACGGAGTTCAAGTTGCTAAAATACAACTCCAGGTGGTAGGCAGTAAACAATACATTGAAAATGCGATAAATTGTACATCAAATTAAGATACAAATTCTAAAATCCAATTCTGTGTGTAAACTTTGTCGTCCCAAAAATGATTTCCAGTTAGAAGGGATCTATTTTTTTTAAATACGAAGTTATAAAATATAGATCTTAATATCCATCCTGGAATTGTGTTATGCCTTGGAAAGAAGGTCCTGGGGTTATTTTGATTAGTTTATACTGAAGAGAGGTTAATTGTTTGAGCAGAATGAAAACCAGACTTTTGGGTACAGGAGAAATGGCCTTCTTAGGACCACTACTAGGTCTCCTCAGGGCTGTGCAGGTGTAGTTTTGGGGATGGGCTTCTAAAGGGGTTGAGAGGACCTACTTCTAGGTGCTTTTCACCTCACCAGACTAGCCAACAGCCCAGAATTTCTTCATCTCAGGGCAAACCAGGGTTTTTGCTCCTTAGCTTCTGAGACCAGCCAAGGCCAGCTGGGTTTGGCCACCTTCTGAGGCTGCATATCAGCATGTGAACAAATATTGGAAGTTCTTCCAGCTCCATCATCCCCCTGTAAGTAGGCTCAAGAGAAACTTGCCTATGTAAAATTAAATTATTGCTTTCTTAACTGAGACATCTGAAATGGTATAGGGCAGGGGTCTGCAACCTGCAGCTCTGGAGCCACATGCAGCTCTTTTGGCCCTTTGCTGTGGCTCCCTGTCAGCTGATTCCCACCACTGGCTGGCCCCTCCCCTCCCCTCCTCACCTGGCCTGAGAAGGTAAGGGTGAGGGTGATGGCAGGGGATGGAGACTCACTCCATATTCCAGAGCAGGAGGTGACGGGGGGGGGGAGTGAGTGACATGGAGTTGGCCAGCTACCACCCAGTCACACTGGTTGTTAAATTATTGGCTCCCAGTGTTTTCTGTGGGAAACGGGTCCAAATGGCTCTTTTGAGTTTTTAAGGTTGCAGACCCCTGGTATAGGTTCTCCTGCTTGAGCAGAGGGCTGGACTGGAAGACCTCCAAGGTCCCTTCCAGTTCTATTCTATTCTGTTCTGTTCTGTTCTGTTCTGTTCTGTCCTGTCCTGTCCTGTCCTGTCCTGTCTGTCCTATTCTAATTATTTTTTCTACAATTTTTCTACAGTTTTTCCTTTCAGCTGCTCTTAGAAGAGGCAGCCATCTCTTCTGCTGCTCCCCACACACCTACCATCTGGAGACCTTTGGGTCCAGAATGGGGTGCCAAAGGTAGTGCAGTTGAAGGTTTTTCCTGCATTGTTTCTGAAGATTAGTGCAGGCTCAAATCCCACCAGGCTCAAGGTTGACTCAGCCTTCCATCCTCTCGGGGTAGGTAAATTGAGGACCCAAGATTGTTGGGGGCAATAAGCTGACTTTGTAAAAATGCCGCTTAGTAATAAGCAGGCATATACAATGGAATGAAGGCTATTGCTGAGCACATTGGGTTGTATCCCAAAAATTGTAAGCTGCCCTGAGTCTCTGGAGAAGGGCGGCATATAAATATGAATTTAAAAAAAAGAGAAGAATGATCAAGGACAGGGGGAATCTAACCCTTAATGTTGTACCTTATGATTCTTGACTCTTGACAAATGTATCTTTATGTACACTGAGAGCATTTGCACCAAAGACAAATTCCTTGTGTGTCCAATCACACTTGGCCAATAAAGAATTCTATATATTTATTATTAACCTCAAAAGAACACGTAACATTGTCAGTTACTTCATTTCAGTGCTTCTGTGACTTTCCTGCTACGGTGCCTTCAGATGTGTGGGGACTACATCTTCCATCATCCTTAGCAACCATATTGGGTGAATTCCTGGTGGTTGCCATGAACATCATTGATGTCTGATGTCTTGACTCATTGAACACTGCTGGTGGACTGATATGGTCCCCTCTCCCAGCCAGGATATCAAACACGTCAATAATAATTTTTGAACTGAGCATATGTTCTCTTTGTTCCTAAGGAACAGAGTCTTCTCTTTTTAGGAATGGTAAACAAAATAATTGAAGCCTTGAAGTTAGCCTCGTTTTTCCCCTGGTTTGAACTCCAGGTATTACGAAACTAAGGGTGATGTCTACCTTCAGGCCACAAAAAAGTTCTTTTGCTTTGATCAAGACCACAACGACAGAGCAAAGCTTCTTTTCTCACTGTGAGTGACAAAGGAGTGCAGTTATCTGTGGAAAAAGAGTGTGTTTATACATACTGGCACCGGACTAGAAATGACTCACATGTTTTCATTCTCTTCGTGGCTGCCTCCCAGGCACGCCTCTGTAAGAGCACCGGCTCTGGGCTTCTCAGCTTTGTCACCTTGAAGAGAACTGGATTTCAACTCCCAGAATGCTGCCGGCTGGGGAATTATGGAAGTTGAAGTCCACATCTCTTAAAGGCGACTAGGTTGAGAAACACTGCACTGGGTCATCTCTTT
Source organism: Naja naja (assembly GCA_009733165.1). Taxonomy (NCBI): domain Eukaryota; kingdom Metazoa; phylum Chordata; class Lepidosauria; order Squamata; family Elapidae; genus Naja; species Naja naja. The sequence continues at coordinate 84,850,776 of CM019151.1, forward strand.
CCCCTCTCGGTTTGAAAGATGCAGCTCTTGTCTTTGAACTCAGGTTGGAACTGAGAGTGTGCATTTGGCTTTCATTTCCTTTGGGTGGATACAGGAGAAACACCCCCTGCCCAGATCAGTGGTGGGATTCAAATTTTTTTACTACCGGTTCTGTGGGTGTGGCTTGGTGGGCATGTCGTGGCTTGGAGGGCATGGCTTGGTGGGTGTGGCAGTGAAAAATTACTGCAAAATCCCCATTCCCTCCCCCACCCCATTAACCTGCTTTCCAGCTCCATTCTCCTGTGCAGGGCAACCAAAGAAGACCCAGCCGATCAGCTGGGACTCAATGGGAGGCAGAGAATAGATGGGTGCGGGGCCAGTCAGGAGTGGTATTTGCCAGTTCTCTGAACTACTCAAAATTTCTGCTACAGGCTCTCCAGAACTGGTCAGAACCTGCTGGATGCCACCTTTGTCCCAGATCCATAAAGATTATTTGCATGGATCAGAAACTGACCCCCCCAAAAAAGAATGCTTACTAGGTAAGGATGTTGGCAGAGAGCTCTCTAACCTCCTGGGGATTATCCAGCCAAACTCTGCCAGGTCACTGTGAGGCTATAAAGGTGGCCTGCTAGATTTAAATTGGCTGAAAGCTCCTTGATTTGCTAAAAGTCTTCTGTCACTTTTATGGGGCCTTCTTTTAACAATGACTGCTACAGTTCTGTGCTTGATTTTTGTTGTTGCAGGGTCTCTTTTCATGGGCAGAGATGCCCAGATCTGAACTCTTGGATGGTGATAATTAAACATCCACTTTCAGATGTGCCCATCACCCAACTTGCCATTGTGTGTCTCTGTGCATGCACACACATGTCCTGCAGGGGTGCCTGTACCAGTGAACGGTGTGAGTGTGAAAGACATTACCCATATTTGCTGCCTAGTTACACAGGAATGTAGGATTGGTTGAGTGTTAGGCTGAGCTGGGAGAAATTCATATTGCCATTAGATGACGTTCAAAACATCATGAATTCGTTCCATTTTTGGGGGTCGGGAGGTGGGGAAAATCTACACTGCAACAAGAATTAACCAGAGGTTAGAGAGTGCAGATGTGCTCTATCCACCTCTGTCACCCAGCCTGCTGTCCTTCATAGGTGTCAATCTGCCACCCAACATCATCAGCCACATTTGGAGAACCGAAGATGGTTGATGAATACACAATCCAAGGTTGGAAAGAGTTGATCAGTGCATGAGATTTGCTCTGTGCTGGTGTGCCTCACAGGCACACTGTCTGAAGTGCATCTGTTCAGCAACCTCCGCTCACTCCTGTCCCTGACCCCTTGTGTGAAGAGTTGCTGAGTCTATTCCCTCAGTGGCTCTGCCCAGGCAGGGGCAGGTGGCCTTGGCTGGTGGCCCTGATGTGCCTGCAACTCCGATGGCTCATCAAGCTCATTAAAGAGGGTGGAGAGACCCTCTCTTCATTTGCCAGGGACTTGGTATTTCCACCAACCAGTCTAGTCTCCCAGATTCCAAAAAGGCACGGATTGTGATCACGCTTCCCTTTCTCACTCAACTCTGGGGCTCACTCTGTTGATTTCCTTTTCTCCCCCAGTCCTTTTGTCCTTGTCCTCTTTCTGAAGGTGTGTTTTCCAGAGTCAGCCTGTTGTTTACACAACTGTGCTGTGTGTATATAAAAATAAAAGGTGCAGCTTGGCTGTTAGCTTTCAAAATCTTTGCGAACCTCCCCATCTCTCTCTTCAGAATGGTTGCATCAGATTTTATTAATATCTGTATGATTCTTGGATGGTTCACATCCTCCGTCTGTTGCTAAAATGCATTATATATACACATCCTGATGGATTGATCACAGTCTTGGGAACTTTTGAAACAGGCAAATTGAAAATATTTTTTTTCTCTCTGTAGGTAATTTCATGTTGCTATGATCTCTGTTGCTGTTTTGGACTGGGTTATTTGCTTGCCCTGTGTGATGTACGTGTTTATTCCTCTTTATTTGGCCAAGGGTCTTTAAAAAAAGATTCATTTCTTCTAGCAATCACATACCCATCACCTCTACTATACGTAAGATCTATTAGGTGATCATGTCATGCAAAATCAATTTATATTAGATTGTTGTGTTTTAAAGGAAAAATAGTTCTTAATAACCCTGAACATACCCATATTGACAGTTGTAGGTTTAAGCTCAGTTCACAATGGAGCTTCATGAAATATTTAAGGGAAGACTTCTCTATTGAATCTCCTGGAACGTCAGGCTGAATATTTCTAAACGAAAGAAAATCAACTGAATTGAAAAGAGCATTTACTAAACATGATGTGCTGAGCTTTGCTATACTTGTTTTCTGAAGACAGTAAGCAAGAAAGTAATTAAAATGAAATTTTATCCATTTTTAGACTGACAGCTATGTTTCTCAGTGAAAGAAAAACAGCACAAAGAATCTTGTGATCAATGAAGAAGTAACAATTTATTATGGAGAGGAAAGGAAGTGGGAGGGGGCTTCCTCAGAGATATGAAATAATATGCTAAATTATTGGTCTATAAAAAGCAAATGTAGCTAGGCTGACTATGAGGGGAAACAAATCCAAAATCAATGCTGACCCATATTAATTAAGCCAACTTAAAGATCATAAAAAAAGCAAACACTTTGTTGCTTTTCATCTTCATGATCAAATACCTGTTTTTTTCAATACTGGATTGCTTCTTTGTTATTAAAATTAAGAACATGAAAACAGAATTGGAAAATAATTTAATAATGCAATCAGAGAAGAAAATGGCTTTTGACATTTTCTGATTTGGCACTTCTGCCTCTCCTTCTCCCAGTTTCCTGGTTTAATCATTAATCTCTTGTTCGGTTGAATTCAAAAAAGGCAATAAAGAGCTTTATAAATATATAAAGCATATAACGCATGCACGTGGATACATTCCAGGAAAAGATTAGAATGGTTTCACTCACGAAATAATGAGCAAATTGCATTACATTTTTCTCTTCTGCAGCATACACGCTGCCTTTAAGCGACGTTAAGGCCTCTAAAATCTTCAGCTTAATTTTCAATAGGGATCGTGTGATTTTTATCTGCCCCTGTATTCTGCTTTCATCTTATTTTGAGAAAGTTTGAAAAGAACTCCCCGGTGATCTTATCTGCCTACTCTGTGTTGTCCTGCAAGAGCTTTCACCACACCTTTGTGGCCGCCATCTTGATTTGCTTGGCTACACACTGCAGACAGTTCCACTGCAAGGATTGTTCCTCATTCCTCAGATTTCTGCAGCGACATTATTTTTAAAAAAATAATAATTATTAAATATTAACACTTAGCAATATTGATTAAAGAGCAAGCGGAGGGCATGTTTGCCATTGCTCCAGATGGATAGAGAAGCAAAATGTACATGATTCCGCATGTCTTAAGAAGGACTCGGCACCTAAGCGGGGGCTCTCACTTACCCTCTTCAGCAGGGGTGGGATGCAAATTTTTAAACTACTGGTTCTGTGGATGTGGCCAGGTGGGTGTGGCCAGGAGGTCATGTGGCTGGATGTGTGTGGGTTTGGTTTTTTTTGCCTACTGGGCCTCAGGGAAGCCTCCTGGGTGAAGCAGTACAACAGTGAGGGGAGTGGAAATCAACTGTGCCACACAATTTAGATTAGCTAGAAAGCAAGAAATCTGATGATTTCCTGCTTTCTAGCTAATTTAAATCGTGCAGCACAGCTGATCTTTGGAAAACAGCTGATCAGTGGGGGAAAAAAGCAAATACTTTGATCTTTGGAGCGAACCGGTTCGCTCCCAGCTGATCTTCGGAGCTACCGCTTCACTCGAACCTGGCCGAACCGGTAGAATCCCACCCCTGCTCTTCAGAAGAAATGGGGCATTTCCCCCCACCTCCCCAGGCAGAGAAGAAGGAAGGAGAATTAAAGGAAGGTCAAGGCTGAATAGCAAAAGACAGTGCAGGCCTTAAAGGACAGAGAAGGGAGGGAAGAAGGAGAGAGAACCCACTGGGAGCTCCCTCTGGCTCTCCTCCTGGAGGGAGCATGGGAGAAAGACCCACTTCAAAATGTCCCACCTCCTCTGATGGGGCAAAAAAAATCAGTGTGTCCCTGCCATTAGCAAACCTGTCAGTCAGCATTTGATGGCCCTAAACTTCAGCCCTCCTCCCTTGATCAACAAACTGTTCCTGCCGATTGCAGCCTCTTTTGGGGCTGCTATGAATGCCTGCAAGGTGGATCTGAGCTGTTAATCATCCAGCTAAGTGTGATGTCTCGGGAAGAACCGAGGAGTCTGCTTAGATGCCAGACAAAGGTGCCGATGACAGCAGCTACCTGTTCCCAAGGCACTTGTAGTGGACCTGTGCTTGGATAGCAGGACAACCAGTCTGCCTCTTGCACAGAATATTCCTGGCTATTCGTCACCAGCCTTTCAAGAAGGGGCTGGGGCATTCCTGAAGCAGCACCAAAGGGAGGTCGATGCATCATGTGCAGCAGTGGCTCCAAGGTTGGTGCTTCAGTTGATGTATTAAACACGTGGAAATATTTCACAATTTGAGTAGAGGCTTCCTGTCATGCCCCTGTCAGAATCTGATTCCAAGGGGGAGGCCGAGCAGCTGACAGGGAGTGGAAGTGTGGCTCCGTTGGCTGTGGAAGAAACTGGGGAAGGGCACAGTCCAGCTGGGCAGAGCAGGGAGAGGTAGAGCAAGGCAGAGGGAATTCAGAGGAAGACCCAGGGCCACCCCCTCTTCATCCTAAGGCATGCAGGGAGGAATGGAGAAAGGAGCAACGTGAGTTGTGTGGCTTATGGGAGAGGAAAGGGCCCTGATTCCCTTCATTAGCTGCAGCTGGGAACGCAGTGTTTAAAAAGGGAGATTGTGCACACCAACTCATGGGAAGCAAATTATGGGTTATCTTTTATTGTTGAGGCTTATCTGGGTTCCTGGTGTCTTCCCAACTGTGTGTGTTTTATTGGCCTTTGAAGTTTGCAATTCCTTCTCCTGCCCTGTCCAGTTAATTGCTACAGCGTGGTTTGTGTGGATTTTTAGTTACAGTTTATATGTACTTTGTTTTTGGACTGAATTTCCTGCACTTAAAGACTGTTCTTGGGAGAGTTTTTTCTCCAGCCAAAGGTAACTGGACATTGGGGGCAAAGTTGGAGGTATCTTACTTATGTGACTGTGTTGCCTTTGTGCCATGCCCTGGGTCATCACACTTCCCAAACAAAACCTCCAGGGCAGGAAGCACCCAGTATCTGGCTCCTGGGTGTAGGTGGTGCAACAGGTGAACAAAGAAGGACAAATTAATTTTCCATTAGCTACCATCATTAAGACACATTGGATCTGCATAGAATATGTGGCTGATAATATCCGTGGAGTGACGGCTTGCCTCGAGACAAAAAGCTCCCACCATGCAGACAATCACTCCCTTTATTGTAAGGTCACAACAACAGAATCAAGTCTGGAAGTGCTTCTCCTTTCCTTTTGTTTTCCCCCAAACGAGGCATTTCCCCAGGAGCAAGTAACATAGTGTGGGAAGCCTCCCCATTCCTAGAGTAATAAAATATTTTGAAGAATATTAAAAAAAAAGATTATGATATTTCCCAAAGGGAGAAATGAAGAAACATGTTTTTTTAGAGGCAGAATGCAACCCTCGCTTTCCTTAATAGCCCACAGCAGATGTCAGCACTTAAGAGATAAATAGCTTATTAAAAGAAGACAAGTATCTAGATAGCTTTATTTCTAAGCATATACCCTCAGCCAAAACAGGACGAAAGCCATTAAGCCACAATAGAAATTATCCAACATCCTTTCAGAACACAAGCCCTTTCATTGCATCATTTCAGAGCAGTCCAAACTTCAACCAAACTTAGCTCAGACAAACCCCTAGGATTTGTACTTTGCCTATAGAGCCAGCTATGATCCCTACATAACCCCTACACGACCCCATAGGAATCTGGCAATAGCCCATAGAATAGATGTTCTTGCACAGGAACAGGAAGTTCAAATACAAAGCTCAAAGAAAGTATAACCCGCCCTCAACTCCATTTTGTCAGCTGCCCAGAATCACAAATGCTGTTCACCATTAAATCAATCAGCCTCCAGCCTCCATTTTATTTCCAGTGCCTTCCTCCCAGCTTGGAAGTGAACCAGATGGATATTTCTTCCCACAATAGGAAACAGCTTCTCTTGGGCACAATCATGAACATGGGATCCATTCCTATGAAGATGGAAACCAATAATTTATATCCCAGCAAACTCTCAAAATGCTCCTTCTTGTGTTTAAGAAATTGAGATGGAAACCCATACCGTTTTCAGGATAGTCTAGAGACCGGAGCAAGAGTGGATCTCCGTTTACAGCAGAAGACACAAAAACCTCCTAATTCAGCATGTTTCTACAATCCTTACACATTTCCAACAAATGAATAAACCAAAAATACCAATTGCATTGTAAATCCTGCAATAGGATATCCTGCTCTACTTAACAGCTGCTGGGTATGTTGGAGCTTGGTAAAAGCACTTGTCAACCTGAGCACAAAGCTCAGTCCCTGAAGTCTGACAGCCACAAGGGTGGGGCTGCTGGGGGTTCACAGGGGTTCACAGGGAGAGCCCCTAGCTAAGATTCTGTGCAGTCTGGAGAACCCCCAAATCCCATTCCTGACTGGCCCGCCTACCCCTCCCCTCCCCTCTCAGGAGTCCCCACGTGGCCCGTTTTGGATGCAGGTAAGTGCAGGGCATGCGTGGAGGCTCGGGAAGGGCGAAAAACAGGCCTCCCGGAAGTTCAGGAAGGCCGGAAATTCAGTGGTGAGATTCAATTTATTTTACTACTGGTTCTGTGGGCGTGGCTTGGTGGGTGTCGCAGGGGAAGGATACTGCAAATCCGATTCCCTCCCCACCCCACTAACCTGCTTTTCAGCTCCATTCTCCTGTGCAGGGCAACCAAAGAAGACCCAGCCAATCAGCTGGGGGCAAGGCCAGTCAGAGGTGGGATTTTCTGGTTCTCCGAACTACTCAAAATTTCCTTTACCGGTTCTCCAGAACTGGTCAGAACTGGCTGAATACCACCTCTGTGGAAATTTTGAAGCCCACCTCTGGACAGCCAAGGTCATTCTAAATCAAGTGGTGGAAGATCCATTGATGTGCTTTAAGAAGGGAAAGGAAAAGGTCAAAAACATCCAATTCTTGTTCTGCCAAGATGAAGGCAGTAGAGAGGAGAGATGACTGGCAGGAAACAAGTCACAAGAGTGGAGATGTGGAATCTGAGACTCATCAGGCTAGGCTTTTCCAGACCCGGCTGGACTAACATCCAGCGCTGAAAATCAGAGCAGAGCTCATTCGACTCGAATCGTTCAGAACCCTTTCAGAATCAGTTGCTGTTGTGGTTAGCCGGCAGCAGGTGCAGACGGCTGAGAGCGAGGACTCAGATGAGGGGCCAGGACCATTAGGGAGTGGACTGCTGCCTTCAGAGATTGTGGGAGCTGGCAGCAGCGATGAGGAGGTTCCCAAGGAGCCTGTGCCAAGTGCACGTGCGCGCAGGGCTGCTCGTAGGAAAGAGCAGTTGCAGCAGCACAGGTGATTCGGGAGTAAGGCTGCAAGGTAATGGCCCCTCCTTCAAGAAGATAAAAGCCAGCTGTGAATCGGATGCTCTTTGCAGAAGGCAAAGACGTTTTGAAACTCCAGCCTCGTGGACATTCCAGTATCCTGAGTTTGTATTTGAAGATTTTTGTATTGCAAATTATTTCTTGTCTGTTATCTTTTGGCAAGCCTTGCCCAGTTTGGCAAGGCTTGTGCTTATCACAGCTACTTATTTTGCAGAAGCATTAAAAGGTTTCTGTTCCCTTTGGATTGTGTTTGATTTGTTGGAAAAAGGGCGTGGCTCAGAACAGTTGCTCTCTCAAATTATTCATCGTAATTTGCAGTTGGGTTTACAGGCTGGGAGGGAATTCTGGGAGCCGCAGTTCTCATGTGGGTCAGAATAGTTGTGGAGTGGGAGTGGTCTGGAAAGATGGATCTCAGATAGATCTTCTCTCCCCCTCCTCTCTTTCTCTCTCTCGTAGAAAGAAGACCCGTCCTTGATACTTCTTCTTTCAGAGGAAGGTGGACGTCTTTTCTAGAGCAGGGGTCTCCAACCTTGGCAACTTTAAGACTTGTGGACTTCAACTCCCAGAATTCCCCTTTGCTGGCTGGGGAATTCTGGGAGTTGAAGTCCACAAGTCTTAAAGAACTGTAGCAGGGTTCATCTTTCAGACCACACCTGACCTTAGTGGTTGAGGGATCGAGCTATCAAAATTTAAAATTTTGTATTTATGGTTTTTAAGGGTAGTTGCTTTGTATCTTGATGATGCTGTTCAAGGTTTCTTTTTATCTTGCTGAGGAATCTACTGGGAGCGGGGAAAAGACAGTGTAAGAAATTAAGATACATCTGTTCCTTCCTCATTCCTCCTCCCAAAAGGATGTTCCAAGTACCTTATTGGATTTAAAAAAAAGACTTTGCCTCTTGCAAGCCTACACTCTTCACAGAAAAACAAACAAGAAAGAAAGAAAGAAAGAAAGAAAGAAAGAAAGAAAGAAAGAAAGAAAGAAGAAAAGGCTGGAGGGGGATGAAGGAAATCTGCTTCTTAAAATGAGATACTCGATTGCAGTGGCCAAAAAGATCCAGTTTTTGGCAAAGAAGGCAGCTGACAGAGCTGGTTTTTCAGCAGAGCTAATGAAATGGTCTGACTTCTCATCAGTGTGACTGTCGGCCAACTTACCGCCATTCAAGTTGTCCATGAGTCCAGCCATTTCCTGCTCATTGCTTTATGGAGGAAATAGCACACATACACACCAATATCCACCCTTATTCCCCAGCCCCTTTGTGCCTTTTGCCACGTGCCAAGGGAGCATCTTTAGCCCAGCAATAGGCACCATGGGTGTGTGGTATGATCTGAGGAGCAGCCGTCAAACAATGGAAGGCTTTGCTCTCCTTGGCTTAATTTCTTGCTTCCAGTTCTGCAGCTTCCTTTACAGGCTCGTTGAAGGAGCCCTCCCTGAGCTGCCTTCTGCTTGGCACAGCACCCAGCAACTTTCCAATTATCTTGGTGGCACGGCTCCAGAAAAGAGGGTGGATTGTTTCTGTTTTGGTTTTTTTTGAAGAGGGCTTCCCTAGCCTGAATTATTGTTGTTTTTTTTTGTTGTTGCATGGAATGGATCATTAAGGAAGAAAGCAGATTCTGTTTTCAGTAGCTTCCCTTTATCTTGCAGCCTCCTCCTCCTCCTCCTCCTCCTCCTCCTCCTCCTCCCCCCCCCCAAATCTTTGCTTCCACAGCCTGCCTTTTGGCAGGGCACAACTATCATCTCTAGTTAATGGCTAGTGTGATCTGCTGTCGTCGGGGAGGGGGTGGGTGGGAGTTGGGGTAATCCCCGATTTTGTTCTATTTATTAATTTATTTGATTCTTTTTGTTAGTTTTTATTGTTTTTTACTTTTATTTTTTGTTTTAAATATGGTTTTACATAGTGTAAGCCGCCTCGAGTCTCCATGGGCGAATAGGTGGCAATATAAATTAAACAAACAAAATAAATAAGTAAATACATCTCACAAGCCGTTTCCTGTCCTGCAATATGTGGATCTGTGTTCTTGAATGTCCAGAGGCAACTCAAACACACATTTCACCTGCAGTTTAGTCTGAGAATGTGATGTGGAACAAACCCGAAGGCAGATGTTCTGGCACAGCTGCTTCAGATGTTACCAGTCTGGCTGTCTGCTTCCATTCTCCCAGCTCTGCCTCGGAAAGCGTGAAGGTGAAGAATGACTTCCAACAGCCCAGGGGTGCTCTTGGCACTGCATAGAGTGAACTCGCTCTTCCTCTTTCTTTTTTAAAGAGGTATGTTATTCTGGAACTATACCAAGAAGGACTTGCTGAAGGAAAGGGTTGAAGACAAGAGACTCAAAAGCAGCTGCTCTTGGCTCCACAACAGCACCATCAGCTGCCTCTAGAAAAGACTGAGGTTGGGAAAGTCACCAGCAGTTGGAGATGCAGAGAAAGCGCTTCCTCAGCCTGTCCTGGACTGGGAACAGGGAAGTGGGAAGGTGGTCAGTCTCCAAGATCCCATTTTGGCTGCTGGGTCCACAGCATGTCCCTGCAGGTTGGTGTCTGAACTGATGTGGCAGAAGAATAATTCATGGAAGCTCAGACACCAGAAGGATGCAGACACGGCATGGATGCAGATAGGGTCATGTAGCATCCTTGTTGTTAGTTGCTAAGTCACGTCTGACCCATCGTGATCCCTATGGACAACATTCCTCCAGGCCTTCCTGTCCTCTACCATCCTCTGGGGTCTATTTAAGCTCATGCCGACTGCTTCCATGACTCCATCCAGCCACCTCATTCTCTATCGTCCCATTCTTCTTTTACCTTTAATTGTTCCCAGCATGAGGCTCTTCTCCAGTGATTCCTTCCTTCCTTCTCATGAGGTGGCCAAAGTCTTTGAGTTTCATCTTCAGGATCTGGCTTTCTAAAGAGCAGTCAGGGTTGATCTCCTCTAGGACTGACCGGTTGGATGGCCTTGCAGTCCAAGGGACTCGCAGGAGTGTTCTCCAGCACCACAGTTCAAAGGCTTCAATTCTTTGGCGCTCAGCCTTCCTTATGGTCCAACTTTCAGCCTTACATTGCAACTGGGAAAACCACAGCCTTGACTCTATGCACTTTTGTTGGCAGGGGGATGTCTCTGCTTTTGAGTATGCTGTCTAGATTTGCCATAGCTTTCCTCCCCAGGAGCAAGTGTCTTTTAATTTATTGGCTGCAGTCCCCATCTGCGTTGATCTTGGAGTCCAGGAAAATAAAATCTGTCACTACCTCCATTTCTTCCCCATCTATTTGCCAGGAATTGAGAGGGCCAGATGCCATGATCTTAGTTTTCTTAAATGTTGAGTTTCAAGCAAAAATGTTGAGTTTAGCATCTTAGTGCTTCATTTATTCTCTTAAATTTCCCATACAGATCAGATTAAAATAGGACCAATTATTGTTCAAGTGGGAAACGTGTCCTTTAACTCTAGAGGGCAAGGGGCATCTGCCTTGGATCTCTGCAGTCCAGGGGGACTTTAAGTCTGGCCTTGCCTCTTGCTTTCCTCTTGTCTCCAGCTTCTTGGCAGAATGAGGAGAAGGATCTCATCTTGGAGGGAAGTTCTTCCTCCAAGAGAAGAGGAGTTGTCAGCCTTGTCACCAGCTGTGAAATCAGAGACAGGGCTTTCAACAAAAATTGCTGTGGATGTACCTGAAAATAGATCATTCCCTTTCTCCTAAGGAGGCTGGAGCTGCAGCTTGACACACCGGTCGGGTTTGCAATGCAAAGTCCAACGGAAGGGACTTCTTGTCACCACGGGGAGCTGCTAGCTTCAAAAAACTTGGGGGTGGGGGGCCAGGGGTGGGGAAGTAAGTGTAGAAGGTTTAAAGGTTAGCAGAGAAAGCTTTTTTTAAAAAAGAAGCTCCATTTTCTTGGTATTTGCATCTTCTGGAGGAACCTGTGGTGCTTGCTTTTCAGTAGAAGTACACAAAATGGAGTTTGTGCTTCCTTTTTTGTGTTTCTGCTTTTCTCCAGAGTCTGGAGAGACAAGATGAAAGGGCGCATCACAGCACCCTCAGTCTGGCTGGGTGCAGCCAGAGGTTATATCCAGCAGGTTCTGACCAGTTCTGAAGAACCAGTAGCGGAATTGGCAAATCCCACCTCTGACTGGCCCCACCAACCTCATCTATTCTCTGCCTCCTGAGTCCCAGCTGATTGGCTGGCTCTTCTTTGGTTGCCCTGCACAGGAGAACGGAGCTGAAAAGCAGGTTAGTGGGGTGGGGAGGGAATGGGGATTTTGCAGTAATCTTCCCCTGTCACCCCCACCACGTCACGCCCACAGAACTGGTAGTAAAAAAAATTGAATCCCACCACTGAATTTCTGGTCTTCCTGAATTTCCAGGAGGCCCGTTTTTCGCCCTCCCCGAGTATATCCTTCCCCTGCCATGCCCACCAAGCCACACCACACCCACCAAGCCATGCTTTGGTAGTAAAAATTTTTTGAATCCCACCACTGGGTGCAGCCAAGCTTTGTGCGAGTCCTGCTCATCTGAGATAAGGAAGGGAAGAACAGAGGCCCTGAAATGTCAATGAAGCAAACCCTGATTGGGTTCCCGAAGAAACAAGGGAAAAAAGGAAAAAAAAGCATCATAGGATTTTATCACACTCTGAAAATCTCTTCCCTTGAAAGAGTTGGGGAGGACTGGTGTTCTGTCTTTTATAATTACTGGCTGAATGTATAAAGACAGACAGGCAAACTCTACAAAGTCTTCTATACAAAGTTTCTTTATTGGTCATAAGGCATCCTCAAATATAACTCACAGTTACATTGAGATTCATCTAATGTCCAATTCTTTGCATAGCTGACTTCATAGTGTAAAAGAATAGTGATCTTTCATCCCATAACAAAAGAGCAAGGGGGTGAGGCACCAGCACGCTGCTGGGGTCTAGGCAAGAGTGAAGAACCTCCCCCAACCCAACCAAGGGTCAATTCAGTGACCAGATTATAGATGTGACCACATGACATGAACTACATTTCCCAGGATGCATTAGCTACATTTACCATGAGGCATTCCCTTAAGGGGACAGCTTCCAATTCTAACTTAACTATCTCAATTCCCATTACCTATATACTGTCTGGACAGCACAACTGGAGACATCCAGGATCACATTCCCCCAATGGGTCTCTTTAAGAGGCTCACAGCCTAGTTAGGGGGAATCAAATGAAAAATCTCTGCCTCTTGACAGGCAGGTCTAAATCTAAGTTGTAAACCGGTAATCTCCTGAAGGAATCTTTGTCTTTATTACTGATCTTTGACAATAGGATGGGTTGGTTCAGATCCCTTGCCTAGATCCCCCCTCCCCCGGCAATAAGATTCTACTGCTGTAAATCTGCACATTCTTCTATTTTTCTTACAGAAGTTAGGTAATGGGGTGAATTCTTGTAAAATGCATTTAAAAAAAAACATCTTTCCTTGTAAAAGCATCCTTCTTCCTTCTTCCCAGCAAAATGAGAAAATATCTTGTCCGTCAAAATAGAACAAAAATCATCTCTTTCGATTTGAATGGTTAAAAGGTTTTACCCTCTAAATCAGGGGTTTCCAACCTTGGCAACTTTAAGCCTGGCGGACTTCAACTCCCAGAATTCCCCAGCCAGCAAAGCTGGCTGGGGAATTCTGGGAGTTGAAGTCCGCCAGGCTTAAAGTTGCCAAGGCTGGAGACCCCTGCTCTAAATTGGTTTGATCCCTGCCTGTCTGCGGAGACACTTCTGGAGCGAATATTTGAATATTCGCACAGCGAGGAAATCTCTCCTAATGGATTCAGTTGCCTTTCTCATTCTCCCCTTGCAGCGTTTCAGCCTAAAGCTTTGTATAGTATTTTTAAATGAAAGGAATGGCCATGGTTGTTTTCATTTTGAATGATGTACCTTGAAGGAGTTACAGTAAGCTCCGCTTGAATTCTCTGCAAGGAAAAAGAGAGGAGAAACACCCCACCCCCAGAAATAAAGGGGCTTAGACTTGTCACCCAGGGGCTTCCCTTTGGGGTTGAATCAAAGGCAGTGATGCCGGAGGGGCCCAGCAGGAGGACGTGGAGCGTGGTCTGTATTAGCAGAGGAAAATAATGCTTCCTTTTTTTTCTCCCCCGTTTTCAATTTGAGATCACAGAGAATTAGCCTTCCAATCCCCTTTCTTTGAGACAGAAAGGAGTAAAAACACAACTTGTGTTTTGGCAAAGAAAGCTGGACATTTTGGAACATGGGTTGGGGTGGACGATAATCTTTTCTCGGTGGGTGTTTATCCTTGGATCAACTGAGACATTTCCCGTCAAAATGTTACGTTCGTGTCCCAAGCAATCTCCCCTCCCATTATTGTTCTGACAAAGTCTTCAAAATGCATCTCTGCACATCTTTTCTCTTGTACAATCCAACATTCACTTTTACCCTGAGAATTTTCTTATTCTTCTTTTTAAGCATTGAAAACAGCTGATCAAATAATATGGAGTAAATAAAGCTGTTAGCTTTATTGCCCGTAAAACACTGACCTGGATATTTTTCTGGAAAGCCGTGGTGCTAAATACGTGCCCTCTGTGTCGTTTGCAAACATCCTGCTCCAGATCTTCACCATTTTTGCATTCTGATCTGGAGCTGAGCTCCATGCAGCTTTCTGAGGTTGACCATGTCAACATTCTTATGCGACTGTTTAAAATGGAAGGAGATGAACAACGTCTCACTTTAAAACAGGATGGCAGTTTAAACTGCCATTTGCAACTTAGTTTTAAAATAAGATGCCGAGAAAAAAATTTTTTTTTAAAAAGTAGAAGCATTTTTTGATTACCTAGACACTGAGGATTCGTTTCTACTTCTCGGGTGTAGCTGAGGAGTTGTTGGGTTTTTTTAAATACATTTATTTATTCAATGTCTCATCAGTTAAAAACAAATTTTCACATTTTACAATGTTGCTAAAGCAGTGTATACATTTGCATTTCACTGCTATTAACGTGTTATATATCTTTGTATTTACTTCTTCGTCTTCTTCTGAGGAGTTTTATTTTTGTTTATTATTTTGTTTCCTGTAGCTGGCATGTGGTTATTCCAAATCTGAATATGCTGGTTCTAAGTGGTGATGTGTATTTGCGATACAAAAACAGCCAAGGAAGAATGAGCTATAAAATCCGGTGTCAGATCTGTCACACATTTTGCTGCATTCATCCATCCATCCTTCCTTAATTAATTCATTAAGAACCCTTTCCTAATTAACAGTTCATTCTTTGTGAGACATGGGCTCTGGCGAGTGCCTTATTTTCTTTTAAGGAGAAATACTTGGACCTATAGCTTCTTCGCCCGAAATATTTGAATGCGTTTGTGGCAATGTGGCAGGATCGGTGCTGCTTCTCCTCTTCCAGAGATCTGAAGGCAACATGGGAAGGAGAGCCTTGGTTTTCCTGAAGATCCCTCTCATTCCTCAGGGCTGCCTGTTTGTGTGGAAGCCTGTGATACGGAGAGAGGGATGGGCATGGGCCAGCCCTATGCAAGACGGGACTTACCTCTGCTATTTGTGGCTCCTTGGAGCAGCCGGTTGCCAAGGCGATGCTGGCACCATCCCAGGAACGGCGGGTGGGCACCACGTTGGCCTCCTTCTCCCAGTGGAAGAAGCTGCTACCTCTGATCTGCTGACGATCATTGGATGCTTCCTGAGAAGCCATCGGAGGCCTCTGGAGTTTTGGGTTTCTACCACCTGTTTCATTGCAATGGTGGCTCTTCTGCACAAACAGCTTGGCATGCCTAGGAATGTGTGAGGCGTGTGTTACATGTGCATGCACACCCACTGCTGCCTACTTTGTCCTTAGGATTCAGCCAAGCTGGAGTGATTAAAAAAAAACATCCCAGGTTAATTACTCCAACCTCAGGAACTTTGCGCTCCTCCTATGAATCAGAGCTAATTAGATCTGATCTTAAAGAGCTTAGTGAACGGTTGTGGATTAACCGGCTCTTTTTTTCCTGTCATGCTTCCTCTTTTGTAAGTAAGTTACTCTGGCATTGACCAACCCTGATTTCACCTACTGTAATCACTTTCTTTCTTACTGCCCTTGCCCAGTTATGGCCTGCGAATCCTAAAAGGTGCTTGGCAGGAAATAGTAGGGTGCTTGTAGTGTGGCTACGTTGAAGCATGCGTATTCTGAGAAAGATGGTAAGTGTGGATTTTCCATCTTTACCTGCAACCTCTCAGAACATCTTTGAAGGTCGGGGAGGGTGGGATGCAATCTTCTAGAGCCTTCTGAGCCTTGACTTGGACAGTAGTTGCTGTGGCTGGAAGTAAACAAGGAGGACTTCAGCGGTTGGGTAGCTGGCTGTTGATTTCCTCCTAAGATTCCTTCTCAAATTGCAAAGACTCTGTAGGTCAGGGGGATGGACGACAACGGCTACGACTTCAAAACAATCTGTTCCAAGTAGCCTGAAGAAAACTGGGTGGCTGGAAAGGGAAGGGCAATAGGTAGGCAACTATTGCTACAGATTCTCTTCAAAGAGGTGTTTGAATGTAAGGAGAAGAGGAAGTTGAAATGCATTGTTAAATATAGCTTCACATAGTCCCTAGGACTATGCTTAGTGGGGTTTACCCAACTATTTCTTAGCAAGAAATTTCATTTTGACATTTGCAATATAGATTTAATTTGTTTACTACATGGGCTCCCCATATGTCTTAGCTGGGAATGTTTATTTTAGGGATATAATATCCTAAATGATGCCTGTTGCCACAGTGATGTTCAAGCTATATTTTGTCATCCTCATAACATAATAAATGTTGACATTCTTCCATTGGGTTATTTTAGGATTAAAGAATTAAATAGGAATTGTGTTTACTTTTTCAGTTTCTATTTGAAGGATCAACAGCTTGTTATTCATCTTAGGAAAAAGCTCATGTTGGTGCAAAAATAAAAGAAATCCATTTTTTTGAAGGAATGTTCAGGGAAACTAGAAATATGAAGACTCAGGGTAGGAGTTGGGTTTTTTGTGACTTTGTCCCTTTTCCCCCCCTGGATGTTGAAATGAAACTTGAAAAATATGATGAAATACATAAAACAAATAAGGCATGACTGAAATAATTTGTTATCCTATATTAACTAATATTTAGAGATGTAACAGGTTCTCTCACTACAGATAAACTAGATTTTGGAAGTCCTTGGAAATGATAAAAATTAAGCTTGAAAAGGAGCCAAAGTGGCTTTTAATGATAGAGAAAACCAGAGAAAAAATATATAGAAAACTTGGGTTGTAAAGTGGATTGCAATTTTTTTTATGTACAAAAAGATTACATTATGGGATAATTGCATTTTTAAAGCAATGTATAAAAGGGGGGGTTTAGTAAAGGGAATTAAATTCTGAGGACTGCAAAGACAGATTGGATAGAAAGAATACGAGTGGTGGTGTAGCTGTCATTTTTTTTAATAAAGGTTTTATTTTTCCAAAAAGAACAAACATAACAAACAAACATACAACACACAAATCCATATCAATTTCAAGTGTGTCGGTCGGTCAAAAATCACAGTGCCTTCCCCTCGTTATTCATACTCCGTATTACGAAAAGGAAAAACCATTATCATTATTATTAATCCTCTACCATATTATAATCTCTAGATTGTTTCAACAGTTCTATCTATCTTTATATTCCATATATATCCTATATATTACCAAACTTTTTTATCTAACCATTGATAAAACATGTTCCATATCTTATAAAACTGCTTTTCTTCTTGATCCCTAATTTCAAATGTTAGTCTACTCATTTCGGCACAGTCCAAGCATATGAGTGGTGGTGTAGCTGTCATTTTTTTGTTTCTGTTTTTGACCAGCATCTTGGCAGGGTGTTCTAATTTCTCAGGAATGGTGGCATCTGAAAAGGTCAGAATTAGAATTAGAATAACAGAGTTGGAAGTTTAATTTCATTTAGTTTAGTTTATTGTCATTGCACATCAGACAACGAAATTCAATACCATCTTCAGTGTATATTATGGCTATGAAAATAAACACACATCCTTCACATTCTATACATTGAATTGAAAACCCCTGATATTGCATTAATATTGCACTATACAGTAGAATATACAGAAGAAGGGACCTTGGAGGTCTTCTAGTCCAACCCCCTGCTTAGACAGGAACCCCTGGCCTATACATTTCAGACAAATGGTCATCCCATCCTTTCTTAAAAACTTCCAGTGTTGGAGCATTTACAACCTCTAGAGGCAAGTAATTCCACTGATTAATTGTTATAACTGTCAGGAAATCTCTCCTTAGTTCTAAGTTGCTTCTTTCTTTGATTAGTTTCCACCCATTGCTTCTTGTCCTGCCCTCAGGGGCTTGGGAGAATAGCTTGACTCCCTCTTCTTTGGGGCAGCCCCTGAGATATTGGAACACTGTTATCATGTCTCCTCTAGTCCTTCTTTTCATTAAACTAGACATACTCAATTCCAGCAACTATTATTTATATGTTTTATCCTCCAGTCCCCTAATCATCTTCGTTGCTCTTCTCTGCACTCTTTCTAGAATCTCCACATCTTTTTTACATCGTGGTGACCAAAACTGGATGCAGTATTCTAGGTGTGGCCTTGGCAAGGCATTATAAAGTGATATTAACAATTCACATGATCTTGATTCTATCCCTCTGTTTATGCACCTAGAACTGTGTTGGCTTTTTTGGCAGCTGCTGCACACTGCTGGCTCATATTTAAATGGTTGTCCACTAGGTCTCCAAGATCCTCTACAATTACTACTATTGAGCCAGGTACCACATATACTGTACCTGTGCATTTTGTTTTTCTTGCCTAAGGTTGAAGTTTCAGAAACACAAGTCGAAAGCTTTCTTTGTTATTGAGCTCCTCCTCCTCCTCCTCCTCCTCCTCCTCCTCCTCTCATCATCATCATCATCATCATGAAGTTCTTGCCCCTTTTTCTTACTGGTATACTTTCATCCATGTTGTTTAAAGGTGAACAAATAGGACCGGGTAGCCTAATAGCTGAATAAATACAGCTTACTCCTTCCACCTTACAGAAAAAGCTGAAATTATTTCTTGTGTCTGAAAAACTTCATGGCATACTGGCTCAGATCTAATTTGCATGCATTTTAAGGTCCAAGACCCACTATATAGGGTGACAGCTCAGAAACCTGTCTCCTTCTTTGAAGCCTCCAGAATTTCCTTGTAGCATTTAATGCATAACAGGAAGGAAGCTTCTGTCCAAGTAGGGAAGGTTTCCTGTGGTGGAAAGATAGCATTTTTTTCCCACCTAGATATGAGGCTGGGTTGGTAAAGCTTCTTTAAAGATGGTTGAGGAGCTGAGAAGTAGAATAATAAACCCAAGAACTTTATCTGAGCTCTAATGCTAGAAACATTCCCAGCTGACTGTTGCAGCATTTTGTTGTTGTTGTTGTTGTTGTTGTTGTTGTTATTATTATTATTATTATTATTATTATTATTATTATTATTACAGGTAGGGAAGAAAACACAGCTAATTACATGATACTAATCTGAGTAAATTGGTGCATGGTTTAAAAGAAGCCAGGCATCTGAAAATGGTGCGTTTCAAAAATAAAAACATGTTTTAATATAGTTAACAGTTATGTTCAGGATCAAGCCTGTTTTTGGATTTCCAGTCTGGCTTCTGGTATGAAAAGGTTCCTTTCTCCTTCCTTTTCAATAAATTTGATGAAATAGAACTTAGATAATGGCTTTTGGCAGCCACAAACGATTAACATTGTCTGGGAAAAATTCATTTTATCAGTTTAGCCTGATGCATCTATTTCAGTTGATAGAAGGCTGGAACTAAATTTTCTTCTGAGACAAAAATCTCAGATCTGATGAAGATCCACTGGATGGCCCAGGCCCACAGACTTGCTAGGGGTCTAAAAATGAGGAGTATTTTACTAGGAAAGCAAACAATTGCTTGGAGGATTGAGCAACTCTCTGGAGCTCCTTAAAGCAACCAAGGTTTGTCCCCAAATGGTCTAGTGACTCTCTTCAATTGCAGCATGATGTGATGGGGGACAAAGGAAGAAGACTTTACAGCAGAGGTCTCCAAACTTGGCAACTTTAAGACTTGTGGACTTCAACTCCCAGAATTCTCCAGCCAGTGGAGTTGAAGCCCACAAGTCTTAAAGTTGCCAAGCTTGGGGACCCCTGAAATAAGGCATGACTGAAATAATTTGTCATCCTATATTAACTAATATTTAGAGGTGTAATAGGTTCTCTCACTACAGATAAAATAGATTGTAGAAGTCCTTGGAAATGATAAGAATCAAGCTTGAAAGTGGCTTTTAATGATAGAGAAAATATATAGAAAATTTGGGTTGTGATGCTGGCTGAGGAATTCTGGGAGTTGAAGTCCACAAGTCTTAAAGTTGCCAAGTTTGGGGACCCCTGAGTGTGTCAGAATAAGAGAGAAAAACTTCTTTAAATACAGGTGCAGCAAGGATGGGTTACATCTGCCTCACTCATGACCTGGGGAAAAGATGATGGAGACATGGTCGATGAAAGAGTTTGCCATGGCTCACTCAGGCCATTGTTAAGGGCATGAGGAGGAGGGGGGACACTGTCAAAGAGAAGAATCTGCCAGGTGATTCTGGAGCATCCTGGATAGGAGAGCAGATCCACCTTCCTGGAAGACCTCTGTGGGAGATGCAAGCATCATCCAAGGCAACCTGTTGACCCTACCCTTTGGGAAAGGAAGGTTTGTGGTTAAGATCAGAACTTATAACTAGTTTTAAAGAGTTCTGTGGTTGGGAAATTAAACAGGTTTTGTATCTAGTCGGGGCATTTTAATTAACAGCATTTCATATTAATGCATTCTAACACTTCTGTCATCTTCTTTGACTTCTTCCCTTTGTTGTAACACATTTGCAAGGCATCAACTTAATTAACTTAATGGGAGGCTGCAACAATTTGTCTCTGACATCCTCTTCAAGGAATTTCCCCAGTTTCCCGCGCATCAAGTTGTTGTGTTGAGATACATATAATGAATGAACCGTAATGAAATAACGGCGGGATTAAATAAGATGTCACAAATAAATTAATAACTAAAGGAAAGAACGAGCATGTTCAGAGATCCTAACTGTGCCTTTAGGAGGCTTCTCTTCTGTGAAGCTACAAAATGGCTGTACCAGTCAGCTTCTGCCCTAAGGAAATTCCTGAGCATCTGAAGAGTCAAGCATTGTGGTTGGTTTGGTGTGAAGGCTGACATCTTCAGGAGAAGCTGTTTAAAAAATGTCAAAATCCTCTCTAAGCCCCTGGCCTTCTTTACAAAAGGTACCACATGGCCGTCATTGTATCCAGTTGTTGCCATACTTTGTGTGAAGCCTTGCTTTCCAATGGGTGCAGAGCACAGGTGGGAGTCAGCCGGTTCTGACCGGTTCTGCAGAACTGGTAGCGGAAATGTTGAGTAATTCAGAGAACCAGCAAATCCCACCTCTGACTGGCCCCGCCCCCATCTATCCTCTGCCTCCAGTCCCAGCTGATTGGCTGGGTCTTCTTTGGTTGCCCTGCACAGGAGAACGGAGCTGGGAAGCAGGTTAGTGGGGTGGGGAGGGAATGGGGATTTTGCAGCATATCCTTCCCCACCATGCCCACCAAGCCACGCCCACCAAACCACACCACACCCACCAAGCCACGCCCACAGAACCGGTAGTAAAAAAAAAAATTAATACCACCATTGGAGTGGAGACTTGGATAAATTGCATAAGAATCTCCCAAGGAGGACCAAAGCACAGCAAGGTGCCATTTGTTTGCAAACATGTGGCTGTCATCACTGACAGAATGACAAGGTGAGCATGGTCTTATTCCACATCTGGAGATGACATCTGGAGATAAAGGGGATGTTTTCTTGTCCTCTTTATGCATCCTCTTGGAAATTAACTATGGGTGCATTCTTCCTTGCCTCATCTCCTTCCCCGAGTTGCAACAATAAACATGGGAGAAGAGCCACATGTCTTCCCGCAACCCAGGCAAAAAATAAGAAACATCTGCAGAGGTTGGACGACAGACTGAAAGCTATGCAAGCACCACCAGTCTGGCCACATGTTGCTGGGTGTGTGGCTGCTGCCAGTCCTTTGGCTGGGCCGGGCAAGGGGGAGAGTCCTTGTGTGATCCTGTTTGAAATTGCTGCTTGGGGGTTCCTTCACTGGGTTTTCCATTGCAGAGAGGAGTTTACGCCTTGCGCGCTGGCACGGATTGAAAAGTTTGTGTTGGGGAGGTTTTTAATTAAACAGAAAAATCTGTTTAGATATTTTTAAAGCATTTGTATGACTGGGCATAAACAGTGATGATTTCAGAGCAGGTGTTGATGGAGGGTCTCAACCACTTCTGAAGGCTTCCTATTTCTGTCATTGTTAATTAAAAAAAAAAGCCAGCTCTTTTCTGTGCTAAGTAACCATGGAAACCCTGTGATCATTTTCTACCAGGGATGACGGGTGGTGAGGAACAGGGTTGCCCTCTTTCAGCTGAAGGCGGCATGCAGTTGGCTGATAACTATGTTAATTGACTGTAACCCTTATCGAGGGGGGCACATTCAGGCGTTTTAAACAGACTGAGATTTAAATATCCTGGTCGCTTTATTTCTTGCATGGCATAAAGTGTTCAGCTTCGCCTGCAGCACAATCCGATGGGAT
Organism: Naja naja; assembly: GCA_009733165.1. NCBI lineage: Eukaryota > Metazoa > Chordata > Lepidosauria > Squamata > Elapidae > Naja > Naja naja. Next base: position 84,872,927 of record CM019151.1, read on the forward strand.
GCGTCAGATGCAGATGCAGTCAAGAGCACTTTGCACAATTTACGGCTAAAATGTGTATCTGAAGGGAGCAGCCTCAGGTCAGTTTGCACACAGGACCACTCAGCCGAACCAGATCCTGAGGGTGCTGCTGTGCCATCCTCTCTTTCTGCCCTGAGGCTTCAAGGAAGACCTCTCTTGGGGAGGAGGAGAAGGTTCATTGCTCAGAGAAGGGCCGGCCACCACCCGGCAGGTCTTGGAGGAGAAGGAAGACTCAGTATGGCCGCTGTCGTTTTTAGCAAAAGCTCACACTTAGCATAGAAAGCATACCTTCGGCTCTTGGGAGGGAATAAAGATGGTCAGAAAATGCACATTTTTATTGCTGCCTGAGCATTAGGCTGCTGTTCCTGGATTTAGGCTCTTCCATTCCTGTTTATCATCCAGCTGCCCATTCCTGCTTTTGGAGTTGCACCTGGGCCAACCACATAGTCCTAGGAGCAGGGGTGGGATTAAAATTTCTTAACAACTGGTTCTAATTTGTGGGTGTGGCTTGGTGGTCATGTGACTGGGTGGTCTGGCTTGCTGACTGGGTGGGGCTTGGTGGTCATGTGACTGGCTGGGCATGGCTTGTATGTAAATATTGTAAATATTTATGCAAATGTTGAATTTTATATTTAAAAAAAGAGCAACTTTTACCCAAAATGAGGCAAAGCAGGCAGGCAGATTGAGTTGCTTGCAGAATCACAGAGTCACTCGCAGATCTACCTTTCTGCAATCTGCTGCCTGAGTCTGCACTAAAAAATAGAAGCTTCAGGCCTAAGGAAGGTTCAGCTCTGCTCTCAGGCCAGTAGTGCGATTTGCCGGTTCTCCAAACTGCAGAATCATAACAACTGGTTCTATAGAACTGGTCCGAACCGATAGAGTCCCACCCCTGCCTAGGAGCAAAGGAACTGAGGGGAGGGGAGGGTTTTTGCCATTTTGCTAATGGGGACTAACCTCTGCTAAATCAGGAACATGAGGCTGAAATGGAGGAGTTCTTCAAACAGAGGTGGAACAGGTCCAGAGGTACTAGGGGGGCAGTGGTGGGATTCAAATATTGTTGCCACCAGTTTGGTGGGCACGCTTTGCATGCGTGCACACACTTTGCATACACGTGCGTGCCAAACGCGCACTTTGCGCAGGCGCAGAGTCATTCTAACTCGCCTCCTGCAAGCCTGCACGATCCCGGTCGCTTCAGCAGCTGCCGCGTGGCACTCTTCTGAGCCGCGCAAAGCAGCTGCCCTTCAAATTCAGCAGATAAAAGCAAGTACGGGAGCCCGGGCAGGTGGGTGGGCCCAACAGCAGAGTGGTGGAGAGAATCGGTTCAGTCTCCGCTGCTCATAGCTCCTACCGGCTCGCCAGAACTGGGCCAAATCGGTCGAATACCACCACTGTAGTGGGGCACTGTTGAGTCTTTCTCTTGGAATCTACAGCTTGGTTTGTGGATTTTGGTTTTGGAGGCTGCCTTGCATTGTTTCAGGTACATTTAGGCTCGCTCCCCCCTAAGTTGAAGCTTGTATTAGCAAAGAATTACAAAATTAATAAATAATTTTCAGAGATATGGTAGCTACACAGCACTTCTATTTGATGTATTGGGTGCTATCTCAGTTGCAGAAAGGGGAGGTACATTGGAAAATAATTCTGGGCACCCTAAATTATGACACTACAGAGAAGCCAAACTCCGGGCTTTTCAGTTCTTTGCCATACTAGCAAAAAGCGAATGGTTTCCAAGTTTGCCCATAGAAAGCAAGCACGGGCATAACTAAATTCAATCTAAGCTGTCCATAGTTGCTATCTATGAGTTGATAAATAATTTAGATAAATAAATAAAGGGGAAGGAAAGGGGAAGCTAGCAATGTTCGGTTATATTTTCTCTGTGTAGGAAGTCCTTAGAAAGAGATGTCATCCTGCCTGCTGTAGATTTGTGACATATATTATTGTAATGACTGTTGGAAGTAGTGATAAAGGACCACTAGCTTTTGACACCCAGCCCATCTCTGCAATTTTCCTGGTGAGAGAGATGGAGACCCACAAAATGCCATTTCCTTTCCAGATCAAAAGAAAGGCCAATGCTTTTTAGGAGCTGTGAAGGATAGGAGTGCCTTGGCTGGTGGACAGTATTGGGGTGAATACTGAACTGGACTGCAAAAATCTAGATATCTACTTACTGGAAAGCTACAGGTGGCAGCAAAGAGGTAGGGGCAATTCTAAACTTTCTGCTGCCATCTAGCAGTCATTCACATTATTACATTCATGGTTCAGAGCCTCATTGCTGGTTCTCTACATGTTTGAAGTAGGCAGCTTCTCCTTGCTGTAGAGTAGAATCCAGAGGTGGTATTGAGCACTAATTCTGACCAGTTCTGGAGCACCAGTAGTGGAAATTTTGAGTAGTTCGGAGAACCGACAAGTACCACCTCTGACTGGCCCTGCCCCCATCTATTCTCTGCCTCCCGAGTCTCAGCTGATCAGCTGGGTCTTCTTTTGTTGCCCTTCACAGGAGAACGGAGCTGGAAAGTAGGTTAGAGGGCTGGGGATGGAATGGGGATTTTGCAGTAACCTTCCCCTGCCATGCCCACCAAGCCACGTCCAACCAGTAATAAAATTTTTGAATCCCACCATTGGTAGAATCCCGAGTGGCAACAAACTAAGGCCCTTTTCTTTGAGGATGGAGAGCCAAGGAAAGCAGGGGCCTCACATCTTAGAGTCCATAAAACAGGGTTTTTCAACCTTAGCAAGTTGAAGATGAGTGGATTTCAATTCTCAGAATCTGGGAGTTGAATTCCACATTATCTTCAACTTGCTACGGTTGAGAATCACTGCTATAAAACATTGAGATCTGATTTGTTTACTGAGAGAGCTGAAATGCCATGTGGAACACAAAGTTCCTTGACTCTTCCCCACCTTTCTTTTGTGATTTGATGTGCTGAGGACCATGGGGTGGATTGTCCTTTTGGAATTCTTTCAGGCAATGCATCTGTTAAACCTCAAATCAAATCAGGGGAAACAGTTTTACTGAGAACCCGCCCCCCAATCTCTTATAGCAGAGGTCTCCAAACTTGGCAACTTTAAGACTTGTGGACTTCAACTCCCAGAATTCTGGGAATTGAAGTCCACAGGTCTTAAAGTTGCCAAGTTTGGGGACCCCTGTCTTATAGCCTGATCAGAAATGACAGGGAATTGGATCAGGTATAAAGAATTACATGCTTATCTGTCTTAAGGATATGAATCCGTAGCTCTTTTATTGAATCATTTTGATGGAACAATTTCACCATATAATTCTTTCTTTTAGGATTATTCTGAGGCAATTTTGCTGTCTCAGATTAATAAATTTTATCTGTTATCCCGATTATCTGGTTTATATAATTTTTTTATTGTTTCACATAAAGTGATATGCATTAATAATATAGAAGACTACTGTTTAGTAGTTAAAGATTTAATTGTGGTGGTTTGAATAATTATTTTCAATATTTAAACGTTTGTTAATCTGCCAAATACTGCCACAGCAGGCTGGGTCTGACCCAACTCCTATTCCATCCTGGAACATCTCCACATTAATTCAGTATGGATAACTCAAAGAAGGCATTTTGCACATTGGAAGACAATTTATGTATTTTCTAAGAAATGGACACTTGGATCAGAAAAAGCAGTCCAATCAAGAAGATTTCAGTGATGTACAGAAAATTCTGGACTGTATTGCTTTGAATGATGATACCAGAGTTATACTGCATGGCAAAATAGATATATCAAGTAATTCAACATTCAGTATTGTTTATTAAAGATCCATTAGTCCCTATCTTCTGACAATGTTTGAAAGTCAAAAGCCTTGAGAATGTACAATTGAGATTTTCTGTTTTAAGTCCCAATTTTATTATTCTTAGAAATAACTCAAGGCAGTGAACATACCTAATGCTCCTTCCTTCTCCTATTTCCCCCTGAACAACAATTCACAGTGTCCTCTTTTCTACCCTGGTTCATCACTGAAATTCAGAGCCCTGAAAACAAAATGGCAGCATACCCGGATTTTATTTATTTATTTATATTTTATTTATAATTGGACTTGTATGCCGCCCCCTCTCCGAGAGGACTCGGGGCAGCTCACAATTAAAAGACAACAATAAATATTTAAAAAAGAATTAAACCAAGCAAGCCCAATCACTAAAATTAATTTAAAATAAATTTTAACCCTCCCCCAAGAGGTCAGTCCAGCCCGGCCTGTTCAAACAACCAGGTCTTAAAATCGTGGCGGAAAGAGCAAAGATCAGGAGCCAGACGGAGCTCCAAAGGGAGTTGGTTCCACAAGGCGGGAGCTGCAACAGGGTAGGCCCTTCCCCGAGGCACCGCCAGCCGACATTGTCTTGCAGACGGCACCCCGAGGAGTCCCCGTCTGCGCGCGCACAGGGTGATCGGTATTCGATGACCTAAGTTTAAAGACTTTGGGGCTTCAGAGGAAGATCCTCCATTACATGGTACAGTCTTTGCAAGAGACAGTGACCGTTGTCTCAGAATACATCCAGGTAACAGGGACACGTTCCTCATAGTCAGGATTTGTCTACTTGCCTCAGGTTGGATCTCATATTTAGAAAACATACAGCGGTTGCTAAAATCGTGGTATTAGCCAGTAGATATGTGATCCTTTGTGGCCCAAAGAAGCAAGGGTTAACTAACAGCTCTTTATAAAAAGTCTCTCCCCCCCACTCATATCTCTCTTTCCCTCCCTCTCCCTCCATCTCTCCCTTTGAGAAATATGACACAGCTGTGCACTTGCTGAGCACTAATGGGACTGAAAAACATCAGATGCAGACATCTTGGCAAATGGCAGCTATTTAGATCCATTTCTGTATCTCTGCAATGTAATATTTGCTCCATGCATTCTAGTTAAATCATGGTTACAGTACTTGAGACACAATGTTCTTTCCTAAAGGACAGGCTTCTATCCTGGTGGGAGGGCCTTAATGTAAGTGAAAGAAGGGATGCAGTGCAGCTGCCTTTCCCAGTTGATGTGCTCTGGAAACATGGACTGCAGCTTCCCCTACCCATTATGGGCAACGAAGCTGCAACCCATCGCTTCTGGAGAGCTCCAGATTGGGAAAGGCTGCAATTCAACCTGAGGAGATACCAGGTAATTGTTCATATCAGGCTTCTGAAATTTTCCAGATCCTTGTTTGCAATGGAAGCACACAGACTAAACTTCCAAGCTCCCAGGAACCAGGAGAAGGAAATGTCTAACAGGGGAGAGAATCAATGGGGCAATGTCAGAGCCTGGAATAACTCCTTGTTCCTCCCCAAATAGAAACAAAAACTTTAGACCTAAGATAAAATTACTTTTCTCCTTTCATTTTGGATAGTTCACTTAATTAGAACTCTACTTTGTTCCTCATGGAATTTGGGTTGCCCAGATGGCGATTTTGGGTCCGAGCTTGTTGTGTCCATGTGTGTGTGTCTGTGCAGTGCATATGTCTGCAGAGGATATATAACTAGACACCAGTCCTGGGCATATACAGATTTTCCAACAGCTGGAAGGGAAGAGACCCATAAAAGGTAGAGAAGGGGGAAAGAAGGCAGAAGGAGCCTTTTTCCATATTGAAAGCAGAAAATTATACCACTGAAATAGAATTCCAAAGACTTCATTTAAAAAAAAAATGTTTTAGTGATTCCTGAGATGTGATGTGTGATCCATTGTTTTTGTTATGTATGTAGGTTTAAATGTTATTGGTTTATTTGAACTGTTCTTGTAAAATGTTAAATGGTATTGGTTTAAATAGTGCGGGAAGAAACCCTGCACTCCCATTGGCTGGCAACTACGGCTGCTGGCTATAAGAAGCAGCCTTAGCTCAGCCAAGTTGGGTCCATTCGAGCTGTAGTCACTTAATAAACTCTTCACTGAAGCTCTTCGCGTCTGACTCTTCATGCAAACTTAACAGTTTTGTAGGAATAAATAGGCATAGAGTAAGTCTGAAGGCAAATGAGAAGCATTCCCTTTTTGCTGGTGCATTTGTCTTTGTCTTGAAATATTTATAATCAAAGAAAAAACACTCGTGTTTCCATTATAGAATATCTGTAAGTCTTTGTTTTCGGTTGAGTGGTAAGCTTCGCTCCAAGGAGAGACAGTGATATATCTGGGTGAGCTCAGAGTGGCATTATGTCATTTTTCAGTTTGGGGGAAAAACACTCCCAATATCCAAATGTGTTATTGCCGAAAGAACATTGGGTAGTTTGAGAATGTTTAAGGACAGCCTCCCGAATCTGGTGTATCACAAATTTGCACCGTGGCTTTCATCCTCTTTAGCCACGATGCAGGAATGATGGGAATTGTAGCCCATGCATTTTGGAAGCTGCTTGGTTGAGAAAATCCAGGATGCCATTAAAGAAATGCTAAAAATGGATAGAGAAGACATATTGTCCCTTTCTGATCTTCTCTTTTTTCCTAATGTGTGGAAGTTACTACTCCTAATAATTACTAATACTACTGTACGTTGGTGGGTCAGGAATAAAAGGTGAGGAGGTGCTTTAAAAGTGATCTCTCTCTTATATGCTGCCTGTAAACATAATATGATAGCAAAATTTCCCCTCATCTCGTTTTATCTTTACCTGGGAAAAGAAATTTGCAAAACATCAATTCAAGCAAAAAGCTTCTGCAATTTCTTTCATCTAGAAGTCTAGTAATGACTTCCCCAGGGCATCACCAGGCAATTAGCAACAGGCTCAAGGAAGCTAAAAAAAAAACCCTGAGAGTTAAATGTGTGCATGCTAAGGAAAACATCTTCATTATCCAAGTTCTATGCCATGTAAACTCCTTTTTTTGCTTTCAGCAAATCTGGTTAAAGAAGACTAAAATAATGTTACTCTTGGTTATAAGCAGGTCTTGACAAAGGAGTTTTATAACATTTCAAGAACATCTGTAGCCAAATCAGAGAAGAATTAGTTTTTGTTTCTCAAGATGAGAGGATTTTTTAAAGAAAAAAAGAAAACAAAAAAAGCAGTAACCAGAAGTTCCAAAATTAAAAGAATTGCTTCCATTTTTAAAAGTCTCAAATTTGCTGTCACTTCATCTCATAAAAGGGCCAGCTCTGTTTAAACAATAAAATGGGTAAAGATTTTTAAGACTCCATAGACACTATTATTTATCACACATATCTGTGTCTTTTAAAAACATATTTCTATTGCTTTACTTCTTAATACTTTCCTCTTCCATTGAGAAAGGGTTAAACAAAGGATTAGCTTTCTTTAACAAGACCATTTCTTTGCCTTTTAGAGATGTATGCAAAACCAAGTCCAAATCCCAGTGGTGGAGATTTCTTATTATATAATTAAGATGGCATGACTTATTATCTCTGATTCACCTTTGTATACTGTAGCCAAATAAAACTTTTTGGAAATCGCATATTAACTTAAAATAAGGAAAATATTTCTCTCTCTCTCTCTCTCTCTCTCTCTCTCTCCCTCCCTCCCTCCCTCCCTCTCTTTCCTTCTAGAGGTAAACATGGAGGGGAAGAGTTTCTCTCTGAGAAAAGGGGCCAAGCCCTTTTATGGATGAGTGGAGTTGCCCCAAGATAGGATGTAGACTTATATACCACTTCACAGAGCTTTACAGCCCTCTCTAAGATGTTTACAGAGTCAGCCTATTTCCCCCAACAATCTGGGTCCTCATTTTACTGACCTTGGAAGGATGAAAGGCTGAGTCAACCTTGAGCAGGTCAGGACAGTGTGACATACCTACCTGGTACAATAGTTGGGTAATATGAGGCACCTAAAAGTATATAATCTCAAATCGATGTTGATGAAAGCAACAACATAACAACTAGCTGTTCCTCCATGAGGAAGAACAAGACAACAAGTCATGGAGGGATCCTCAAAAGAACAGGTCTTTATGGCTCTTCAGCATCTCAGGAGGATGCTAATTAGATCTAATGTCTGGGCGGAATTCTGATCCAGAAATGTGGGGAAGCAAGTGAGGAAGCCCAGCTTCACCCTGTGGGAGGGATCTGGGGAGAGCCTTTTCTTTCTGATATTATTTCAATGTGTGCTGTAGAGATGGTCCTTCACCATCTCAAACGGCCTTCTGTTTCTCAAAATGCCAGCATTTTGCAAGGAGTGTGCATGTGATTATGATTGTCTAGCAAACGGAATTTCTTGTAAAATAACTGTCAAATTGAGTTCTTTGGGAGCCCACACTTGCTAGACAGGGTTTCTGGGGAAGCTGCAACTGTCAGATATGTTTTCTGACAAGATGGGAACATTGGAAGCAGTTTTATATTCAACCATATCCTGTGCCTTCCAGCTGGTATCTACTCTTAGCTACCCCATAGATAGATTTTTCTCCAGGATGATCTGTTCCACCCATGATCTATCAGGTCTTCCAATGGGACATCCAACAGTGCTGTGATGGAGTCCGTCCCTCTTGTTGTTGCTTATCTTCTTTTTCTCTTTCTTTTACCCTTTCCTGCATTATAGATTTTCCAGAGACTTAGATCTCTGCATAATATGTCCAAAATATGGTAATTTAAGCCTGGTCTTTGTATCCAGAATTCTGGATTGATTTGTTCTACAAACCTTCACTTACCTAAAGTTATCAGGAAAAAACATTACCTGCATAATACTGATTTTTGTATGTATAGATACAACATCTCAATATATACAGTATTTCCAAATTCTTCATTGTTGCTATACAAGTGCTAATCTGTAAGGTAAACACTATCTACCATTTCACTCTCTTTGTCAATTCTAAGGCTGATTTAGCAATAGTAAAAGCACTTAGACTTATATACTGCTTCACAGTGTTTTCTAGCCCTCTTTAAGCGGTTTACTGAGTCAGCCTATTCGCCCCCCAACAATCTGGGTCCACGTTTTACTGATCTCAGAAGGATGGAAAGCTGAGACAACCTTGAGCTGGTCAGGATCAAACTCCTGGCTGTGCGCAGAGTTAGCCTGCAATACTGCATTCTAACCCCTGTGCCACCAGGGCTGGGATTATTTGCATTTTCAGAGTAGTGTCATCAGCATAGCGCAGGTTGTTGATTTTCTTCCTCCAGTTTTAAAACTTCTTTCAATCCAGCTTCCCTCAATATACAGTAATATTCTGCATGTAGGTTGAGGTAAGGTATGTTTCTCCATGCTCCATTCTGATTGTGGTTACCTGCCCTTTGTATATTTCCCAAGAGAATGCATTTCCCAAGAGATGTTCTGGGATTCCCATTTTCCTATGGCCATTCCACAGTTTGACATGGTCAACACCATCAAAGATTAAAGGCCTTTGTATAATCCAAGAACCTCATCTTGACTTCTTTTTAGTATTCGTTGGCTTTCACAGTTCATCCTGATTGGCAAAGGCTCAGCCACTTGTATGCCCAAAGCATGTATTGAGTCTTCCCCACCTGTTGTATGCAAGCTCTCTTTTTCCTCCAGGGGAAACCGTACAGCTGGCTGCTGCTGTCACAAATATGACTGGCCTGCAGGGGCTGCTTGGACAGTCGGAATAACCTGCAATTGATGGATGACAAGGCTGTGGCTTGCCTAAGGACGTCTGCCTCTACAAAGACAAGGAGTATCTGTGAGTCAGAGAACAGGAGGCTGATCGCCTTATCCCTCAACAAATGAGTAGTGGCAGGAACAGAGGGGCACACTGGCTGCTAGCACAACACAGAATAGCACCAATGACCTATTTTTGTCCTCTCTTCCCAAGCAGCAGAAGATTGAACAGTAACTCCAGAATATGTAAACGTTTCAGTTTGTTCTGGGCAGATGCCATTCATCTTCTGGCAATGTCTATGGCTCAAAAGCGTGTTGGGGTAAAATCACAACTTTGCTTTGGAGCAATGCATGGCTTGTGGACCCTCTGTGTATCGAGTGGTGGGGGCTTGAGGGCTCATCTTAGATAGCCGTATCATCAAAATATTGAAGGACTGAAACAGGGTTGATGGCCAGCTTTGGAAAATGAAATCTTATTGTCATCAATGCTTGGCCAACAGAATTGATAGAAAGGCCGTAAAGAAGGGAGGAGGCAAGAACCCCCTCTTACTGAGCCCCCCCACTTTTTTTAATTTAAGAAATTGAGGCAAAAACAAGCCGGAGTGTCAACCATGCAATGAAATACTTTCACAGGGCCTTATTAGTAGAAGTAGTAGTTGAGCCTGTCTCTAGGAAGAGATGAACGTTGCCTTTAAATCCATGAAAACAGTGTAGACATATGTCCTCTCTAGTTTCCTAGATCCTCTAAATTTGAGAATCGCCCAAGGGCAGGTTGCCCAAGACAACGTACTAAAGCCTTAGAAAGCAGTTTCACAGTAAGAGAGAAGTGATAGTTGCTGGGCAGGTGTTAAATTTAAACAAGGCAATTTGGAGACATAATAATTAAATCAACTGTGCTGGTACCATTATATATATTCCCCTTTTAATTCTCCTGTCCCCCCCAATTTTAAAGATTTGTCTTAATGTTGCTGAATTGAGTTTAGGAATCATTTGAGTCACCAACTATCCTCCTAATGAATTCTCTTATTATTGCTATACAACACTGAAAATGAAACAAACCATTGGATGAAAAGAAAAATTACTCTAGCAAAAGATAAAAATGTCAGCGTCATTTGGCCCAGTCTAGCAATAAAACCACCAGCATAAATAGAGCAGAACCTACCTGCTGTTCCTCTAGGTCAATGTACCTCAACCTTGGTAACAGTAAGATGCCTGGACTTCAGCTCCCAGAATTCCCCAGCTGGCACATCCACATATCTTAAGGTCACAGAGGTTGAGACACACTGCTCTAGGTCAGGGGTATCAAACTCACATTGTGAGGGTGGCATCATATGATGTATCAAGAATTTCTTCCCCATTGCTAAACCAGGCTAGCACATGGTGCATCTGGACCAGAGATGATATTCAGCAGGTTCTGACCAGTTCTGGAGAACCGGTAGCGGAAATTTTGAGTAGTTTGGTGAACCAGCAAATCCTACCTCTGACTGGTCCCGTCCCATCTATTCTCTGCCCCCTGAGTCCCAGCTGATTGGCTGGGTCTCCTTTGGTTGCCCTGCACAGGAGAACGGAATTGGAAAGCAGGTTAGTGGGGTGGGGAGGGAATGGGGATTTTGCAGTAACCTTGCCCTGGAGTGGGGAGGGAATGGAGATTTTGCAGTATCCTTCCCCTGCCATGCCCATCAAGCCACGCCCACCAAGCCACGCCCACAGAACCAGTAGTAAAAAAAATTGAATCCTACCACTGATCTGGCCCATGGACCGGGAGTTTGACACCCTTGTTCTAGGTGATCTCAGTTGCTGTGAGTTCACTCAGGAGCAAGTAAGGGGCCTCCCAGAACTGGGAGTTTTCCTGCATTGCTGAAAATCAGGCAAACAGCACACAAGTAGGAAAAGAAATGAGAATATAGAACTCAGAGGCAGTTAGTATTGAATCATGTTGGATTCACGAAGAGAGCTATTTGTTTCCATATTCCTACTGTAGATGGCATGATGGAAACCTATCTGGTGGGCTAAATATCAGGTGTGTTTAGTAATTCCTTTCAAATGAATGTGTCTAACAAGAATGACATCCAGACTTTGAAAGGAGATGAATATAGACCTCTTTCAGAGGCAAGTATTTTTATCCATCTACCATGATGTCAGAGCTGTAAAAGAAAAAGGGAAAATTCATGTTCATTCAAATAATGTAATTCATGGTGTCACACATAGTGTAGCTTTTTCTGGGGGAAAAAAACCCCATATGCCCACACAGAAGGGATGCATCATTAGTGAGGTGTTCATATCTTTATAGAATCATCAAGAGTTTGAGAAACATTTTAATGTCTCTGATGCACAGCTTCTTTCTTTCTGAATTTCTCCTTCAGTAGAGTCCCTAAACCAACACATGGGAGCGAGGGGAGAGATTAAGTCTATGGATAATATGCCATTGAGAAGTGTGAGTGCATCCATTTTGCACACAGCCCTCCCCCAATGCCGTGCGTTATTACTTATTCATAGTGGAACTTAAAGAGGGCTGTTCTATTTTTCCTCCGCATTTAGTCAGTGAGGTATACAGAGCTGAGAGGGATGACTGGCCCCAAATCACCCCATGGCTGGGGAATTCTGGGTGTTGTAGTCCACGGATCTTAAAGCTGCCGAGGTAGAGAAACCCTGGTTTGCAGGCTGATGGGATGCCAGGTGGAGGCCAGCAGGGAGAGGCCTTCAGTGGGCATCGTCTACGGCAGGGGTCTCCAACCTTGGCAACTTTAAGATTTGTGGACTTCACCTCCCAGAGCTTTGCTGGCAGAGGAACTCTGGAAGTTGAAGTCCACAAGTCTTAAAGTTGCCAAGGTTGGAGACCCCTGCTCTACTGTAGCAGAAGATTCAGATGCGGCTGTTCAGCACCTCGGAGAGCTCCAAAAGTGGCCTGGCCTGACTCCCATGGAGCAGACTAATGGACACTGAGCTGTCCTTGGTTGATCTCAGATGCTAAGCAGGATTAGACCTGTTGGGGTCATCTGAGAATCCCAGAGCTGTAAGCTAGCCTGAGAAGGCAAACATTAAAAAAAAATCCTATAAGTAGGCAGTGGAAAACCATTTTGAGACCATTGTCAAAGTTGATTGGGGATGCCTTAATTTAATATATTCTTAACTCTTCCAACTGTGTCTTCCGTTCCAACTCTGTTATTCTTGTCTGTTAATTCTGTCTGTCTGTCAAAGAGGTTATGATGGCTACAGAAGAAGCAGCATTTTTTGTAAGGAGCAGAAAGGCAGCCTCAGTCTTGTAGGCATGACGTCAACAACTATGACTCTCCTTCCAGGACAGCCATCAGGAGGGTTTGTTTGTTATTTTGCCTACAATGATAAACCTGATATTAAAATCAAATTTCTGGGCCGAGCAGCAACCTTTCTGCTTCTGAACGTGTCTGTCTCTCATTGCAGTCTGTTCTGTGCCAGCCATTCTTCTCTGGCAGATCAATGAGTGCCTCAACACCAGGTTCCCATGGTGAGTCTGTGTTGCCTGGAACAGCCTCTAATGAGACAAACAATTCCCTGTATTGACCTCTCTCTCCTCTCATTCCACTATCAAATGATGCCCTGAAGGTAGGGATACTTTGGCAAACATAGCTGATCCCGGGGCTCTTCCTTCCTCTGAGACATTCCTGTACTGCAGATTTCACAGAGTCTGGAGAAAGCTCAAGATCCCACTCAAAGACCAAGATCTTCCCTTCCGATAATCACCCTTCCAATGAAGTTGCTTGACATTTGATCTGCCCTATTTCCTCCGAAGCCCGAGCCCCATCTGTTCATCTCCTGGCAGAGCTCGGGCTGATCTCGCTGAAACTGCCAACTAGGACCTGGTGTATTATTTATTTACTATTTATTGGATTTATATTGCTGCTGATTTATATCTACTGACCCCTCACATCCCGGACATAAACTGTTTCAACTCCTTCCCTCAAAACGACCCTATAGAGCACTGCACACCAGAACAACTAGACACAAGGACAGTTTTTTCCCGAATGCCATCACTCTGCTAAACAAATAATTCCCTCAACACTGTCCAACTATTTACTAAGTCTGCACTACTATTACTATTAATCTTCACATCACTCCTTATCACCCATCCCCTCCCACTTAGGAATGTATGACTGTAACTTTGTTGCTTGTATCCTTACAATTTATATTGACTGTTTCCTAGTATGATTTGATTGCTTATTGTACCCTATGACTATTATTAAGTGTTGTACCTGATGATTCTTGACTCTTGATGAATGTATCTTTTCTTATGTATACTGAAAGCATTTCACCAAGACAAATTCCTTGTGTGTCCAGTCACACTTGACCAATAAAGAATTCTGTTCTGTTCTACTCTACTCTACTTTACTCTACCCTACTCTACTCTACTCTACTCTACTCTACTCTACTCTACTCTATTCTCCCATGGCAACTCAAGGTGGCTTACAAGGTATAAAACCACATTTAAAACAGTAAAACTAGTAAGAAGAATCAAATAAATTAATATAATAAAATCACCCCCCACCCCCTGCCCCGGCGACAGCAGATCACATGATCCATTTAATGGGCTCCATTTTGCTCTGGGCTCCCCAGGCCCACTGGCAGAACCAGGTCTTCAGTGCCTTCTGAACGAGTGCTAGAGTGGGGACCGTTCTAATCTCTGGGGGGATGATATTCCAGAGAGAGGGAGCCACCACGGAGAAGGCCCTTCTTCTGGGTCCTACCCAGTGTATCTCCCTCAGGATGGGACCTGCAGCATTCCCTGCCTCCCCGCTCTAATGGGTCAGGTAGATGTGACTGGCAAGAGACGGTCCCCCAGATAACCTGGTCCCAAGCTATGAAGGCCTTTAAAGATGACAACCAGCACCTTGAATTGCACCCAGAAGCAAATCGGCAGCCAGCCAATGCAGCTCCTGCAGGAGATGTGATACATGTGCATACCAGGGTTTCCACAAAACCATGTGGGCTGCTGCATGGAGCCTTGGTGGCACAGTGGTTAGAGTGCAGTACTGCAAGCTACTCCTACTGCAATTTGGTAGATCGAATCCCACCAGGCTCAAGGTTGACTCAGCCTTGCATCCTTCCGAGGTGGGTAAAATGAGGACCCAAATTGTTGGGGGCAAGAGACTGACTCTGTAAACTGCTTAGAGAGGGCTGTAAAAGCACTATAAAGCGGTATATAAGTCTAAGTGCTATTGCCATTTTACAAAAGCTGGAGCTTCCGGATACTCTCCAAGGGCAGCCCCATGTAGAGCACTGAGTCTACTCCCCTCGTCTGAAACCCACCACCCATGCTTGATCTAAGCCTCAGCAGTGACACCGCTCAGCCACGGGCCCGGATGTGTGTGTGTGTGTGTGTGATCAGGAGCTCAGGGACTGAGCTGGGCTGCAGGTTATGGGCATCTCTGGGAAGGCTGCAGCCGCCTTGCTTGATGGGGGTTTGGGGAGCTGTAGTCCTCCCAGTTGAAGGGTACCCTGAGGAAAATGGAGTTTCCATCTGAGCCAGGAAGGAGTAGGAGGTGAGGGAGAAAAAGAATGCTTTGTGCATGAGGAGAGGCAGACGAGGGGCAGTGATTCAGCCGCAGGGAACAGCTGATGGAGATAGAAAAGATGGGTAATATCAAGAGGAGAAAAAGGAGCCAGGAAGGGGGCAGGGCTTGTCTTGGAAACTAAAAAGATACTCAAGAGAAGGGCAATTAAACTTAACCAATTGAAGAGCAAGCTCTTAGCCGTCAATTAGTTTGCATTCATTTTCCTGTAGAAGGGACATAGTGGCCACTCCAGGTGATATTCCCCCCTGTTCCCCCCGCCCCTGCTGCTTTCAAGACTAAGGTTGTGAAAATGCCCTTGGTATTTAGTGGGCAGGGGTTTGCTTTTAAGGGCTGCTGCTCCCGCAAAGGGGGGCCCCCTCCCTCCTCATCCAGGCTGTTAAGAGTTATTGAAGGAAAGCCTTTACTAACCAGAGTCAACTATGGCATTTAATTTGGACTACATATTGCAGCAGGCTGCCTGCCAACGAGAAAGGAATTAATTTCCTGAGATTCCCAAGGAAAGTCCTCCTCACCATGTCTGTCAGGGAAGGGATTGGTGCCCACAGTTCTCCAGGAGGGCTTGAAGAGAGAGCTTTTTAAAGGTTGAGGGCCTAGGATGACTCACTGAAAGTGTTTCATGGTCTAAGTCAAGGGTCTCCAAACTTGGCAACTTTAAGACTTGGGGACTTCAACTCCCAGAATTCTGGGAGTTGAAGTCCACAAGTCTTAAAGTTGCCAAGTTTGGGGACCTCTGGCCTAAGGGTTGGAGGGAGTAGAGTTTCCTCAATATTTGTGCCATAAAACCTTTCCCCCAGAAGCTTTGCTTTCAACTCTCTTTCATTGACCTTTTGGTGATAGATATATATATATATTTGTTTTCGTAGATTTTCACGGGTAAAGGTATGTAGGTCTTGGTGTATTTGGGTCTTGTCCCGTGTAAGATTGAGAATACCTTGGCACGTTTCGATGAATCTCATCTGTCATCTTCAGGCTGGTGTCTTCAGCTTCGTTCTTCTCGAAGAACGAAGCTGAAGACACCAGCCTGAAGATGACGGATGAGATTTCGTCGAACGTGCAAGATTTCAATCTTACATGGGACAAGACCAATACACCAAGACATATATATATATATATATATATATATATATATATATATATATATATATATATATATATATTTGTTTGTTTTTGTAGATTTTCACGGGTACAGGTATGCAGGTCTTGGCGTGTTCAGGTCTTTTCCCATGTAAGATTGAGAGTATCTTGGTGACGTTTCGATGAGGTCCCACTTGCCATCTTTAGGCTGGTGCTTTCGGCTTCATGTTTGTGAGAGCAAAGTGTGATTGGAGCTGCCGTCTCTCTATAAATACTGGTGGGGAGGTGTGGTGTGCTGGCTCTGTTGTAAGCGGGTTGGTTGGCTGTGTTGTTACTTCTTGATCAGTTGATGTTTGCAGATTGGTTGGCTTTTTTGTAAGACCCTGTGTGACTGAGGTACTGGCTGTGTGTCTATCAGCCTTTTGTGTTGTAATGGGCTGTGTGATGACCTTCTGAGTTCTATTGTTGTGACATCCTGGGTCTTGTGCTGTAATCTCCTGGGTCGTTGGCTGTGTTGTAACATCCTGAGGTTTTGTGATGTAACCTCCTGAGTTCCGTGATGTGATATCCTGAGCGGATGGCTGTGATGTAATGTTCCGGGCTTTGGTTTGGCTCCGAGTTTGAGGTCTGGCTATGTGTTCATGGAGTGTGTGAGTTTGCTTAGTTTGGGGGTCGGAGGGTGTAGCAGCTGGTGATGCAGCCGTGGTCTGGTTTCTGGACAGTGGTTGTCTTGTCTCTGTTTCCTTGGAGGCTCCTATTGTTAGCATTTAGAGTGAGCTTGTGTCAGAGGTGGGTATTCAGCAGGTTCTGACCAGTTCTGGAGAACTGGTAGCAGAAATTCTGAGTAGTTCGGAGGACCAGCAAATACCACCTCTGACTGGCCCTACCCTCATCTATTCTCTGCCTCCCAAGTCTCAGCTGATTGGCTGGGTCTTCTTTGGTTGCCCTGCACAGAAGAATGGAGCTGGAAAGCAGGTTAGTGGGGTACAGAGGGAATGGGGATTTTACAGTATCCTTCCCCTGCCACGCCCACCAAGCCACACCACACCCACCAAGCCACACCCACAGAACCGATAGTAAAAAATTTTTAATCATACCGCTGGCTTGTGCGTATGTGACACTCTTTCAAAGTGTGGTACAAAAGCTACCAATTATGAGGAATGCACATTTTGAAAGGTAAGATCTATTAAACAAACCTGATCAAGTTTCCTGAAGGGGTTTATGCCACCCTGTCCTGCTCAGCTTAGCATCATGCCAGCCTCGAGCATTGGACAGCCCAGAGCCTGGGATGACCAACTCATTTCTCTGAAGGGCAGCAGGAGAATCCTCACAAGGGCCCTGGAAGACCCAGGAGAACCCAGTGGATGGTTCAGCCACCCTGGACGTTTTAGGATGGGGTCTGAGCGGTGGCTCAGTGGCCAAGACGCTGATCTTGTCGATCAGAAAGGTCAGCAGTTTGGCGGTTCGAATCCCTAGCGCCGCATAACGGAGTGAACTCCCGTTCCTTGTTCCAGCTTCTGCCAACCTAGCAGTTTGAAAGCATGGAAAAAATGCAAGTAGAAAAATAGGGACCACTTTGGTGGGAAGGTAACAGCGTTCTGTGCACCTTCGGCGTTTAGTCATGCCAGCCACATGACCACGGAGACATCTTTGGACAGTGCTGGCTCTTCAGCTTTGTAACAGAAATGAGCACCGCCCCCTAGAGCTGGAAATGCGTATGTGCGAGGGGAATCTTTACCTTTACCTGGCCATTAAAGCAAATGGTCACATTGCAGTGGATCATTTCAGATTTATGATGTGCCAGTTTTAAATGCTCAGGTGTACCAGCCATTGCATGCCTCTTTGGAAATATTGCCAAACATTGACTGGTGGGTTTAGCTTCTATTTATTTTGCAGCATTTTTAAACTAGCCACGCCTAACAAAGCTTGAGCGACATCTCATTAACTCATTTTAAGAAGCTAGGAAATACCTGGTATTTAAATTAGCATTTTCCTGGTTTACCAGGTATTTCCCAGCTTCTTAAAGGGACTTAATGGCATGTATTTTAGCTACACTGAATGTAGATTTACAAATTTGTTCTGAGGCAACCCCCATTATGACGTTAGAGAATAAAAGTATGTTAATAGAATGGGCATTTCTTATCACAGAGTGTCAGATGATTATGGATTCCCCTGCTGTCTTTGATTCTTTTTCCCCTATGTTCAATAGTAGTGTTTCTTTTGAGGGGGTTGGGGTTGTCTTATAAAAATCAATAATATGATGAATTACCACAGAGAAAGATTTTCAGCCATAAATGAGCTAAATACATGCAAATCATGTTGTTGCCGGTTTTGTAAAAAATGGTGAGCTTTTTCCTCTTCGAAATGGATGACAAACCTGGCCTTGGTTTGACTTCAGAAGCCTCAGTGTTTGGCCAAGCCCTAAATCCAGAGATCAGCCTATCATTTAACTGTTCCATTCCTGAATATTTTTTGACAAGCAAGGCAATATTGCTACCCAGTGGCGACTTTGGCATATAACAACACAACCAGCCAGATCCCAAGGGGGAGACGTTTCCATGGTAAAAGGAAATGTCAGTCATTGCTGAATCGCTCTTTGTGTTTCCCAAAACCAGGGGCCGTATCCAGCAGATCCTGAGGTCTCTGTCCTCCCTGGTCTCTCTCCCAATACCACCCACTCGCCCAGCAGTCTGCTCAGCAGACTCTTTGAAAGAGGTGTGGGGCAGCTCCCTGGATCAGTCGCATCACTCTGCCTCCATTTGCCTCCTTTTAGGCAAGGTTGTTGTTGACATTGGGGTGGAAATTAGCTGTGGAGCTGCCTAGAAGCAGCAGGCTTTCTGGATTCCTTTTAGTCAGCATTCAAAGATTGATATGGGGCAGAAATGGCTTTGGGTGGTGTGGAGTGTAGCTTTAAGGGCACCCCTCTTGGTGATTTTTGATCTCTCTATGGGCTTGGGTACCATCAACCACAGTATTGTCTGGGAGCTATGGTGGAGCAGGGATTTGGGGACACTGTTTGCCATGGCTCTGCTTTTTTTTAAAATTACATTTATATGCCACCCTTCTCCGAAGACTCAGGGTGGCTTACAATTTTTGGGATACAACCCAATGCGCTCAGCAATAGCCTTCATTCCTTTGTATATGCCTGCTTATTACTAAGCGGCGTATTTACAAAGTCACCTTATTGCCCCCAACAATCTTGGGTCCTCACTTTACCTACCCCGAGAGGATGGAAGGCTGAGTCAACCTTGAGCCTGGTGGGATTCGAGCCTGCACTAATTGCAGGCAGCTGGAGCTAAGTGCTAGGCATTTAACAGCCTGCACCACCAAGGCTCTTTCCCAGTAGGCACTTCTGGACAGTGGTTGTGGGGAAGAGGTTGAGGAGTGCTAGAGGGACCTGTCCTCTTCCTCCTCTTGTTGAACAGCAACATGGCACCCTTGGGAGAAGCCATCCAACAGTTCAATATGGCATCTATGCTCTAATTGCACCCATCTTGGGAAGAATTGCTAGGAATTCCCACTTCTAGGAAATCAGCAGGCTGCTGAAACTTTGCTTCTCAAGGCTCTGCTTGTTCGTTGAATAGCCTCCCTGTGGAAATTAGAATAGCCACATGCCAATCTTATCCTTGGAGAATCGACCATTCAGAAATGAACCTTGGCCCAAAATGGCCCCTGTTCTCACTTGTGAGTATGCCCTAGGACAAGGTCAGTTGAGTAGATGTTAGGATTGTGCAGCCTTTGAAAAAAGTTCTTTGGAATTTGTATTGGTTTTAGTACTTCCCTGCTCTTCCCAAGACATTTTTAAGGGTTCTGCATGGTTTTTTGGGTAAAAAAAGGACATCACAAGAACCTGTCCCTGTTACAAGTCTCACTCTAACCCTTGGAAGTAAGAGATGGAGTTAAAGGCTTACAAAGAGTGGTAGAATGTAACTGATATGGAGCAGGGTGGAGTATGGTGAGGAGTAGTGGTTGGAAGAATTGTTTTCTGTGTGCAGAAGAGAATCCCCAAGCCCCGAGAGATCAAAAGACCAACAAGGTCATGGACAACTGAGGAGAGGGACTGGAACATCTTCACCACCATCACCACCACCACCATTGAGCTGGAAGCTGATGGGGGAGGAGAACAAACAGCCCCAGCCTGTCTTCCTTCCTGAAACTTAGAGAAGTTTTCTACACATGGTAGGAGGGAATTGCTGGGAATAAAATCGGCTCCAGTGGAGAGTTACTTAGCAACAGATGGAGGCTAAAAGGAAAGGAAGAACTTGGAGATATAAAGAGAGCTGTGGCAATTGACTGGATGGAAAATAAACTGGATATTTAGGAAAAGTAGAATTCTTAAAGTACCAGAAGAGCAACTTAGGAGGGAGGAAGATTTTTGTGTGTGCGACACTGTCAATAATAATACTTATTTTGTAAATAAACCTGTTCTGGGGATTACAATGGGATGGTTTTATTAGTTTGACTTCGTTTTGGCATTAATCAGATATGAGCCATATTCAAATGTGTGACACGTCTTTCAATTTAATGAGTGGATTTCTTATAGCAGGAATTCTTCTGAGTTAGCAATACCAATAGCAATATCACTAAGACTTACATACCACTTTATAGTGCTTTTCAGCACTAACTAAGCAGTTTACAGAGTCAGCATATTGCCCTCAACAATCTGGGCCTTCAGTTTACTGACCTCAGAAGGATGGAAGGCTGAGTCAACCTTCAACCAGTCAGGATTGAACTCCTGGCAGTTGGCAGAGTCATCCTGCAATACTGCATTCTAACCACTGCACCACCATGGCTCTATCTTTTGTGATCTTTAGAATATCTCCAAAGATCAGAGAGATGTTCTTCAGATGGTCCCTGGACCTCTAGGTTGTGCCCAAGTGACAGGTAGCATGATTTCCTGCTCTCTTGTAGCACAATGCACCCAAGCCCTAAAGGAGACTTGAATATGTGGTTGAAGGAACAAGAGCAAAATAGGGATCCTTTCCCCAAACCCTGCAGTCAGCTGGCCACTTCAATGCCATCCCTGCACCAATGGACCTCATCTTTGGAAAGAATGTTAATCTGGATCCCTGGCCCCCAAAACCACTCAGCCCTGCTCCAAGGTGTCTGCCAGAGGCTGGAACTGATGTGGTTCTTGGGATGCTGTATCTGAATTTCAAAAAAGCAGATCCTCACTGGATGGCATCACAGTGATGCAAAAAATCCTGCTTCTTTGTCATTGTCTAGTGGTAATTCACATTGAAATATGTCATTGGTAAAGTATAATTAGAAAATATGATGAAGTAAAACCCAAACTATAACCTTGCTAATATGATTTTTCAAAAACACCATATAGTCTATCTGACATTGTTGATATTGTAGCTAATTTCTGATTCAATTCTTCAAAATTATCCAATTTCATTGTTATAATGTTTTGCATCTTATAGGCTTGCATTTATTCTTCTAAAATTTACATCCCCTTCTAGTGTCCAGTTTTTAAATCATGAAATTGCTTATTTCTGTTTTGTCTTCCGGAAACCAAAACTGATCTATTTCCCATGAGAAGTTGTTTGTTCTCAACCTCTCCAAATTCCAAAGTCATATTGAAAAAAATTCAATACTCCAAATTTATCTGGACCTTTATTCTGTTTATAGCTTTCTAAACTCAAATTCTTAGCTCTTTGTTGTTCATTTCAGGTTCTCTCAATTTTTAAATTTATAATTAATTTTTTTTCTTTTTTGGAGGGTTAAGGATAAATGCACCCAATGAAGACTTTACAAACTTGTTATTTTAAAGGTGTCTAAGCTTAGAAGTAGTAAATTAGCAATTTCCAAAAGTGATTAGAAAGTGATGTTTGTGATTTTTTTAGAGGTTTCCACTGTGATTGCAAGCAAGATGGCTAATCCCATCATCTCTGAGTGCTGAAACCCATGTGTGAAACTGTTATGCTGCATCTCCTCATGAGGAGCAGCCACCCGGAGCTCATATAGGTGATCTCCCATCTTCTCCTTATCCAGAGAGATTCCAAGATACTAGTTTACTCACTGGTTCCTTGGCCTTTATCACAATTGTTGGCAGGGCCATCTTCAGTTCACTATACCAGTCCCAGAAATCCCATCTAGTGGTAATTTAGATTGTGGTTACCCAATTAAATGTGTTTTAAATAGCTGATAAAACTGATAATTCTAAGTCCTGTTTCTTCTTCCTTTCCTGGACAATGACTTTGTATTACATTTTATCCAGTTTGATTTTGTGAATTCCTATTTTTGAAATATAGTTTCAGAAGGGAGGATGTGGTGGTCTACTTCTTTTATGTTTGGGATCTTGGATTTGATTTCTTAGATGGTTCTCCGCACTTTGTTTCCCGGTTCTCCTGCACCAACCTCTATTCTAGTACCTTTATTATTATTATTATTATTATTATTATTATTATTATTATTATTATTGTTGTTGTTGTTGTTATTATTGATTTATATGCCGCCCTATCTCCCGAAGGACTCAGGGCGGCTCACAACTATAAGAAGACATAGAATACAGAAATTAAAATTATTAAAAATATTAAATCCCAACAATAATTTAAAACCCACAACAAATGATAAAACCAGTAAAAGCCAATACCGCCCCCTCAGTCCAGGTCGGCCTGCTGGAAGAGCCATGTCTTCAGGTCACGACGGAAGGATTGAAGGTCAGGGGCCAACTGCAACTCCAAGGGCAGCTGGTTCCACAGGGTGGGCGCTCCCACAGAGAAGGCTCTCCCCCTGGGGGCCGCCGGCCACGCTGTCTGGTCGCCGGCACCCTAAGGAAGCCCTGTCTATGGGAGTGCACCGGGCGCTAGGAGATCATTGCCGGCAGTAGATGGTCCCACAAATATCCCGGCCCTAAGCCATGTACGCCCCTCCTGCGCAAGCTGCATTGGTTGCCGGTTGCCCTCCGGGTGCGATTCAAGGTTTTGACATTAACATTCAAAGTCCTTCATGGCATGGGTCTGGGGTACTTGCGGGAACGTCTCCTGCCGATATCAAATACCGGTCGCCCTGTGCAAGCACATAGGTTGGGACTCCTCAGGTTGCCGTCCGCATGACAATGTCGGCTTGCGGTGACCCGGGGAAGGGCCTATTCTGCATCGGCCCCCGCCTTATTATACCTGTTGAGCTCCGGCTGGCTCCCGATCTCTCCTCTTTCCGGCACAATTTAAAAACCTGGTTGTTTTTACAGGCTGGGCTGGACTGATCTCCTAGGGGAGAGGGTGGGTTTTAAATTCGATTTTAATTCGGTTTTATACTTGTATTTTGGCTTGTTTAGTTTAATTTCTTTTTAACTAATTTATTGTTCTGTGTTTTTATCTGTGAGCCCAGTCCTTTCTGGAGAGTGGCGGCATACAAGTCAAAACAAATAATAATAAATAAAATAATGTAGAGCTTTATAGGCAATTACCAGCACCTTGAATCTCACCCGGAGGGCAACCGGTAACCAATGCAGCTCACGCAGGAGGGGTGTAATATGGGAGTATCAGGATATCTCCCATCACAACCCGCGCGGCTGCATTCTGCACCAGCTGAAGCCTCAGAGTGGTCCTCAAGGGCAGCCCCATGTAGAGAGCATTGCAGTAGTCCACATGGGAGGTAACAAGTGCATGAGTAACTGTATGTAAGGCATCTCGGTCCAGATAGGGGCGCAGCTGCCGCACCAGGCGAACCTGAGCAAACACTCCCCTGGCCACGGCTCCCACCTGCTCCTCTAAGCTGAGCCGTGCATCCAGGAGGACACCCAAGCTGCGCACCCTCTCTGCGGCGGGTAACCCCACAACCAAAGGTGGAACATCCTGGACAATCCGAGATGCCAGTACGTACAGCCACTCGGTCTTTGCTGGGTTGAGTCGAAGCCTGTTCCTCCCCATCCAGAC
This sequence comes from Naja naja, assembly GCA_009733165.1. Classification (NCBI taxonomy): domain Eukaryota; kingdom Metazoa; phylum Chordata; class Lepidosauria; order Squamata; family Elapidae; genus Naja; species Naja naja. Next base: position 84,896,913 of record CM019151.1, read on the forward strand.
CCGTACCGCTTCCAGGCACTAGGACATCACGTTGAGGTCATCACTGGGTTGGTCTGGGGTGGAGATGAAAAGCTGGGTATCATCAGCATACTGATGATACCTCACCCCAAAACCACGGATGATCTCACCCCGCGGTTTCATATAGATGTTGAACAAAAGGGGAGAGAGGACCGACCCCTGGGGCACCCCACAAGAGAGGGGCCTCGGAGTCAATCTCTGTCCCCCTGCCAACACAGACTGTGAATGCCCCGAGAGGTAGGAGGAGAACCACTGTAAAACAGTGCCTCCCACTCCCAACCCCTCGAGGCGTCACAGTAAGATACCATGGTTGATGGTATTGAAAGCCGCTGAGAGGTTTAAAAGGACCAGGATTGAGGAATAACCCCTATCCCGAGCCTGCCAGAGATCATCCACCAGCACGTGCTGTACCCGGGCCTGAAACCTGATTGATATGGATCCAGATAATCAGTTTCCTCCAGGAACACCGGGAGCTGTCAGGCCACCACGCTCTCAACAACCTTCACCACAAAGCAAAGGTTGGAGACAGGACGAAAGTTGTTCATAACAGCTGGGTCCAAGGCAGGCTTCTTGAGGAGGGGCCTCACCACCGCCTCCTTCAAGGGGGGGGGGAAAGATCCCTCACTTAAGGAAGCATTAATCAAAGCTTGGAGCCAGCCTCGTGTAACCTCCCAGGCAGCATAAACCAGCCAGGAGGGACACGGGTCCAATATGCACGTGGCGGCACTCAGTCTCCTCATTATTTTCCTGCAATAATGAATATATTTCCTTGTAATTAAGGGTATATGAGATTTTTATTAGTCTCCACACTAAACTGTACATTGTCTATCGAGCTAGTGAGAAGACAACCATGTTTAAGGAATTTCTGGATGAAGATTGCACCAGTTTATTTTAAAGATGGGAAAATGGAAGTTCTGTTTACAATTGTAATATCAGACCTAGTCCATGAAGGAAAATTGTTACATTCCACCAAGCACGGTGCCTTTATGGATGGACAATCCCAGTGCTTTTCTTGGTAATGTAAGCTCCTCCTCCCCCCATTCCTTTTATTCCCTAAAGTCCTGTTGATTGCTTTTCTCATCCCAGACCACAAGATGGCAATCCTCTAGGCTGACCAGAAAATGCAATATGCAAAAGGTAATCTTATTCTCGAATATTTTTTCAGAAAGTTAATGATTTGGCACTGCAGATAATGCAATGAATGCCACAGTAATGCATTTTTAGTTCAGGGAGTAGCAGCAATGGTGCTGAAGAAACTAAGTATTCAGACAAGCATCTGACACACAGCATCCCAGACTTAACAATTGTTGATAAGAAAGACAAAAAAGTGGATGCAGCAATACCTGGAGACAGCAGAAGAGAAGAGAAAGAACTGGAGAAAAATCACAAAATACAAAGACCTGCAAATATAAGTAGAATGACTGTGGTGAAAGAAAGCAAAGATAATTACCAGTAGCGATGGGTGCATTCCTGAAACATTTGGGGAAAATCTGAACACCATCAGCATCGACAAAATCCCCATTGGTCAACTGCAAAAGGCAATTTTACTTGAAACTGCTTTGGATGGAATTGGCAGAATGCATCCATGATCCCCAACTGGCAGTCAGAAGGCATGACAAATTCTTTAATTTCATAACATATAGAATTAGAATTAGAATTCTTTATTGGCCAAGTGTGATTGGACACACAAGGAATTTGTCTTGGTGCAAATGCTCTCAGTGTACATAAAAGGAAAGATACATTCATCAAGAGTCAAGAATCATAAGAATCACTTAATAATAGTCGTAGGGTACAATAAGCAATCAAATCATACTAGGAAACAGTCAATATAAATCGTAAGGATACAAGCGACAAAGTTACAGTCATAGTCCCAAGTGGGAAGAAATGGGTGATAAGGAGTGATGTGAAGATTAATAGTAATAGTAGTGCAGACTTAGTAAATAGTTGGACAGTGGTGAGGGAATTACTTGTTTAGCAGAGTGATGGCATTTGGGGAAAAACTGTCCTTGTGTCTAGTTGTTCTGGTGTGCAGTGCTCTATAGCATCGTTTTGAGGGTTGGAGTTGAAACACTTTATATCCAGGTTGTGAGGGGTCTGTAGATAGTTTCACAGCCCTCTTTTTGACTTGTGCAGTATCCAGGTCCTCAATGGAAGGCAGGTTGGTAGTAACTGTTTTTTCTGCAGTCCTAATTGTCCTCTGACGTCTGTGTCTGTCCTGTCGGGTTGCAGAACCAAACCAGACAGTTATAGAGGTGCAGATGACAGACTCAATAATAATATAATAGATAATAAATAGAAAGACCTAACCTTAGTTTCAATTGGGAAAATATGACCATCCTAGACCAGGCCAAGTCCAAAAATGCCAGGGAATTTCTAGAAGCCTGGCACTCTGACAAATCACCCACCAACAGATACATAGACATTAACAACATCTATAGACTGTACAAAAGAGACAATCAACCAGCCCAAAAGGGAACAAAAAGACTCCAGCATCTCTCCACCATTAATTGGCACCCAGATCAACATAGATTAACTCCAAGGTCAACTTCAGACCAACAATCAAGTAAGGCGCAACACCCCAAATCAAGAAAGTGTCAAAGAGCCATCAGTAAAAGCTCAACCAAAGAATCCCTAAGACCTCCCCCACCCACCCAGACAAGTCACCAAAATACAAACTGACAGCAAACAGCACTCTTTACTACTGCAACTCTGATGATGTTACCTAGTTAGAGTAATGAAACGTCTGCAAGAAAACAAGCAAGCTCAGAGGGCTCCAAGGACCCCTCATGGAACCTATAATATTATTCAACAACAACAGCTGCCCATCCCAGGTCCTTGGGAAGGACTTGATGAGCAGATAAAAATGCCGAATCCACTCTAAAGATCTGGCTGACTAAGCAGAGACGCTCCTGTGGTTGGGGATCGGCCTGGTGTTGAGTGCAGGCTGTGCGCACAAAATACTGGGAATACTGGAATTTCATTCTTAATAGTTAGAATAAGAACAGAAAAATAATGGAGTTGGAAGGGACCTTGGAGGTCTTCTAGTCCAACCCCCTGCTCCTATACCCATGATGGCGAACCTATGGCACGCGTGCTACAGGTGGCATGCAGAGCCATTTGTGTGGGCACGCGAGCCCCAATGAAACATACCTGCATTGCACATGCCTGCGCCTCCCAGCTGATTTTCGGCCTGCTAGAGGCCATTTTCGCCCTCCTGCAGGCTCAAGGAAAGCCTCTGCAGCCTCAGGAGGCCGAAATACAGGCCTTCTGGAAATACCAGAAGTGCCGAAACGGTCCTGTTTTCAGCCTCCAGAGGCTCCAGAGGCTTTCCTCGAGCCTCCAGGAGGGCAAAAACGGCCACTCCCAAGCTCCAGAGGCCCTCCAGAGGCTGAAAACAGGCACTTCCAGTATTTCCAGAAAGCCTGTTTTTCGGTCTCCCAAGGCTGCAGATGCTTCCTTTGAGCCTCTGGAGAGGCGAAAACGGCCTCAAACAGGCCAAAAATCAGTTTGGAGGCGTGTGCATGCACAGTGCAGGTAAGGGGGCAGGGCGGGGGTGTTGCACATGCATGCACAGGGGGGTGGGGCGCATTGCATTGTGGGTGCTGGCTCTTTTTGAAAGCCTCCAATGATGGAGCACCCACAACTTCTGAAGGCAAATTTTTCCATTGGTTGACTGGTCTCACCATTCGGAAATTTCTCCTTCGTTCCAGGTTGCTTCTCTTCCTTGGTTAGTTTCCATCCATATTTTTTTTTCTCATCTTGCCTTTTGCTGCTTTGGAAAGTAGTTTGACCCCCTCGTCTTTGTAAGAGTCCATCAAATATTGGAACACAATCATGTTCCCCCAGTCCTTTTTCTTCACTAGACTAGACATACCCAATTCCTGTAACCATTCTTCATATGTTTTAGCCTCCAGACCCGGAATCATTTTTATTGCTCTTCTCTGGACTCTTTCCAAGAGTCTCTACATCTTCATTTGTACTGTACTGTGATGACCAAACTGGATGCAGTATGCCAAGCATGGCCATACTAAGGTTTTGTAAAGTGTAAAGTGGTACTAGAAACTCACATGGATCTTGATTCTATCCTTCTATTAATGCAGCCTAGGACTGCATTGTTGTTGTTGTTTTGGCTACTGCTGTACACTGTTGGCTTACATTTTTAAGTCAGAGGTGGGATTCAAATGTTTTAACAACCGGTTCTGTGGTCATGGCTTAGTTGGTGGGCATGGCTTGGTGGTCATGTTATTGGCTGGGCATGGCCAACTCAATATCACTCACATCGAGGCACACATCTCCTCTCCTGGCCTCTCATGACTGTGGGGATGCTGCAAGAGTTGTAAGTGTGAAAAATGGTCATAAGTCACTTTTTCCAGTGCCATTGTAACTTTGAATGGTCATTCCACACAAGCAAAGTACCAGCAAAGGAAGGGAAAAAAACTCCAGAGACGTTCCAGAGACAGGAAGTCTAGTCCTGCCAAGAATGTAATAAGGGTTAACAGAGAGGCAGTTTCTGTAAGCAACACCAGAATGTTTCCTTCCTGCCTTCCTTACAGGATTAGGCCAGTAATTTCTTCTAACAACCAGTTCTCCAAACAGCTTAGAATGTTAACATCCAGTTCTAGCAAATAGGTGCGAACTGGTAGAATCCCACCCCTGATTTAAGTGATTGTCCACTAGGACTCCAAAATCCCTCTCACAATTACTGTCATTAAGCCAGATCTCATCTGGCTTGTACAGTTGGTGTTTCTTGCCTAAGTGTAGAACCTTACTTTTATCTACATTGAATTTCATTTTTTTAGATAGTTGTGAGAGCCCCTTGGGAATCATCCTCAGCAGTGGTGAGATTCTATTTTTTTTTACTACCGGTTCTGTGGGCGTGGCTTGGTGGGTGGCAGGGGAAGGATACTGTAAAATCTCCAGTCAGAGGTGGGATTTGCCGGTTCTCCGAACTACTCAAAATTTCCGCTACTGGTTCTCCAGAACTGGTCAGAACCTGCTGAATCCCACCTCTGATCAGCAGATGAATCAGATCATTAATGTGTCCTGTGCCATGAACTTTGGATCCTTACTGGTTCAAAGGTGAGGACTTCCCTGCTTTGACTTCAGAACACATTTATATTGTGGCTTTGTCTGATGAGTTTAGGCTCTTACTCTGTCTTGCATTGCAGACTTCATTGGTCTTTTGACTCAAACTAGGGAGAATCCATTGCTGTCAATTTTCAAAGTAGTATAAAAAGTAGAAAGAAGAAACCTCATTAGTGTTTTGAGGATTGGCAGATAATTTTTCTTCGCTCTGCAAGCGCATTTTAGAAAAATTGCACCGATATAGCGCTCTTCACTCAATGACCCAGAGGAATCAGAGACTAGGCCAAGGAGGGTCAGCATCGATTGCCAAATTGATCGAAACACAATAACAAGATCAATCCATTTAAGGAGTGCAGATTTACAACCTCCACCAGCGGGAGATCGAGACCGGCTCATTCTGCTGAAACATTGCAAGGAGATGCCGCTGGTTCATTTGAATGTCCAGCAATTCCTCAAGGAAGACGTCGATTTGAGGTGCATGTTTCCATTTATAAACAAGGCCAGGCTGGTCTGGTGTACTTTAGGTCACTTTCTTTCCCTCTGAGCAGCATGAAAGGAATGTCCTGAAGAGCTGCCACCTCTGAGTATATATATCACATTCTTTAGCAGTTAGTCTGCAGGGCAGGGCAGAGGTTCAGCAGGTTCTGACCAGTTCTGGAGAACCAGTAGCAGAAATTTTGTGTAGTTCAGTGAACCAGCAAATACCACCTCTGACTGGTCCCACCCCCATCTCTTCTCTGCCTCCCATTGAGCCCCAGCTGATTGGCTGGGTCTTCTTTTGCTGCCCTGCACAGGAGAACGGAGCTGGAAAGCAGGTTAGTGGGGTGGGGAGGAAAGGGGGATTTTGCAGTATCCTTCCCCTGCCACACCCACCAAGCCACACCCACAGAACCGGTAGTAAAAAATTTTTTAATCCCACCGCTGGCTTGTGCGTACAGGACAGTTGCTTGTGCGTTTTGGAGTAACCTTCCCCCAGGAGTGGGGAGGAAATGGGGATTTTGCAGTATCCTTCCCCTGCCACGCCCACTAAGTCACACCCACAGAACTGGTAGTATAAAATTTTGAATCCCACCACTGGGTCAGGGGTATCAAACACAAGGCCTGCAGGCTGCACCGGCCCATGATGTGGTCAGATCCAGCCTGCGAGGCCATCCATTCCATTTGCTTTTTTTTTGGTTGTCCAATCTTTTTATTATTATTTATTTATTTGATTTGATTTGTCAATTGCTTACAAGATAATAGGTGCTCTGACCCAGGCTTCCTAAACTGTAATTACTCACACTCTTATTTTAAAACAAGACTTATTTTATTGCAACGCTGGGAATTGTTTTCATTCCCAGCCAGAATTAATCTCAAACAATCCCCTGAGATAAGCACCCACCTTTCAGTTCTGTGAAGTGCTGCCAAAAGCAGAAGTATCAAATGAACTAGAAAAAAAATCAAGCAAAGTACAAAAAAACCCAACCGAAATATAGTACAAAGAGCTTTGAGGATGACTCTGAACCGATCGAACTACTTTGCTTCCTGCAAAGGTTTCATCATCTTGGCCTGACTTTTATACCTTATGGGAGGAGCAACCACCTCCAAGCCTTACTCCCCAGTTGCCCCTTCTGCTTCAGCTGCTCTCGCCTTCTAGCAGCTCTGCGCACATGTGCACTGGGAACAGGCTCCCCTTGTTCCTCTACCTCACTGCTGCCAGACTCCGAAGGCTTTGAAGGCAGCACTCCACTCCCAGATAGTCCTGGCCCCATCTCTGCATCGGATGCAGGACTCTCGTACGAGTCCTCTCCAGACTCCCTACTGGTCCCCGTTTTTCCACACTGTCTGATTCTGCTGCCGTCTGCACTGGCTGCCGGTGAACCACAACAACAGGTATAAGTATAAGCATGAGTAAGAATACAGGAAAAAGGTACGAATAAGTGGGGATTATAGAACAGGGACAGTAGGCACGATTGTTCACTTATGCTTATCTGGGTGCTGGATGATAGTTATACATATTCACTCCAAATGAACATTCTCAGGAATAAGTAGAAGGGTTTTTTTGGCCAGACTGGACTCCTGATCCATCCCAGAAAGAGGGAATTTTCAGTTGTGTACAACGATCAGCTGAAGACGTCTTTCCAGGCACAGAGATGCTCTCAGGTGCTGGCTTTGCACCCACTGGCATCCACTGCCAGCCTTCCTGGCGAACAGCAGCTTCTCTTGCCAGGAATTCACCTTGCCTGACCTGGTATTCTTCTGGGCACCCGGCCTCCTGCCTTCCCACTTTGCTGAGGTCAGCCTGCTTGAGAGCACTTTCATGGCATTCCAGAGCGCCATTACCCCATTACTGACACACAAAGTGGTTTAAGCAGTAAATAACAAAAGGTTGTAGCTTTGGAATTCGTGTAATAATACTCTTGGCTTCGGAGCTCATTTTAGCACGTGGCTTAGTGCCTTTTCCCCAGGATCCAGTTCTTTTGATATATATATAGATATAGATATAGATATAGATATAGATATAGATATAGATATGTAGGTCTTGGTGTGTTCGGGTCTTGTCCCGTGTAAGATTGAGAATACCTTGGCAACGTTTCGACGAAATCTCATCCGTCATCTTCAGGCTGGTGTCTTCAGCTTAGTTCTTCTGGGAGAAGTGCGTGATCGTGGCTGTTTTTCCCTTTTAAACTCCAGAGTTGGCTGTGTTGTTACTTCTTGATTGGTTGATGGAGTTGATGTATGCAGATTGGATATATATGTTTTCGTAGATTTTCACGGGTAAAGGTATGTAGGTCTTGGTGTATTCGGGGTCTTGTCCCATGTAAGATTGAGAATACCTTGGCGACGTTTCGACGAGATCCCACTCACCATCTTCAGGCTGGTGTCTTCGGCTTTGTGCTTCTGCCAGCAAAGCGTGATCTGAACTGCCTTCTCTCTATAAATACTGGAGGGGGTGTGTGGTGTGCTGGCTCTGCTGTAAGCGGGTTGGTTGGCTGTGTTTTTGGCTGTGTTGTCGCTTCTTGATTGGTTGATGGAATTGGTGTTTGCTGATTGGTTGGCTTTTTTGTAAGAGCCTGTGTGGCTGAGGTAGTGGCTGTGTGTCCTTCAGCCTTTTGTGTTTTAGCTACCTGGGAAGTGGGCTGTGTGATGACTTTCTGAGTTTTATTGTTGTGACATTTGTCTGTGGGGTGGGCTTGGGCTTGAGTCTGATGAGGGAGATTGGTGGTGGCATCATGTGTTATTTTGGGTCCGGTGTTGGTTTTCGTGGCTGGAACTCGTTTGTTGATTAGGGCTAGTTTCCAGATGTCTGGTAGGCGGGAAGTATCATCCCGTTTATTCATGTTATGGGGGTGTTTCTCTATTTCGATGGCTTCGCTAATTATTCTCTTGTTGAAATGTTCAGTGTTGGAGATAAGTTTGGATCCCTCAAAATCAATTTCATGTCCTGTGGCTTTAAGGTGCTGGAAAAGGGAGGAAGTTTTTTCTTCTTTTCTGACTGCGTTCTTGTGTTCTGCGATGCGAGCATTTATTCTCCTGTTGGTTTGTCCAATGTATGTGGCTGGGCAAATTTTGCATGGTATTTCATAAACTCCTTGGTTTTCTAGCTGGATCTTGTCTTTGGGGTTTATTAAGATGTTGGCTATTTTTTGGTCAGTGCCAAAGGCTGTCCTGATATTGTGTTTGTGGAGAATTTTGCTGATTTTATCTGTGGTGCCTTTGATGTAAGGGAGGAGGGCGATGCCATTGTCCTGTTCTGTGTCTCGGTTTTTGGGGGGAGTCTCCCTTAGGATTAGGTTGGTGATTGTGCTTCTTTGGAATCCATTGGACATTAATACATTAGTGAGGGTGTCCAATGGATTCCAAAGAAGCACAACCACCAATCTCCCTCATCAGACTCAAACCCAAGCCCACCCCACAGACAAAAGGCAACCACCGTCCAGAAACCAGACCATAGCTGCAACTCCAGCTGCTACACCCCTCCGACCAAACTAAGCAAACTGACACACGCTATAAACACATAGCCAGACCTCAAACTCGGAGCCAAACCAAGGCCCAGAATGTCACATCACAGCCTTCCACCCAGGATACTACATCATGGAACTCAGGAGATTACAACACAAAACCTCAGGAGGTTGCAACACAGACAACGACCCAGGAGATAACAGCACAAGACCCAGGATGTCACAACAATAAAACTCAGAAGGTCATCACACAGCCCACTACCCAGGTAGCTAAAACACAAAAGGCTGAAGGACACACAGCCACTACCTCAGCCACACAGGCTCTTACAAAAAAGCCAACCAATCAGCAAACACCAATTCCATCAACCAATCAAGAAGCGACAACACAGCCAAAAACACAGCCAACCAACCCGCTTACAGCAGAGCCAGCACACCACACACCCCCTCCAGTATTTATAGAGAGAAGGCAGTTCAGATCACGCTTTGCTGGCAGAAGCACAAAGCCGAAGACACCAGCCTGAAGATGGCGAGTGGGATCTCGTCGAAACGTCGCCAAGGTATTCTCAATCTTACACGGGACAAGACCCGAATACACCAAGACCTACCTACCTACCTACCTACCTACATACATACATACATACATACATATATATATATAATTTTTTATTTTATTTTTTACAACAAACATACAAAACAACAAATAAAACCTTCTTTCAGTTGTACAGTGTGTCAGTTTGGTACATATATCTGGTGTGCAATATCTATAGTCTTTTCCTCTCAACTTTACATTCATATTGTATAAATCAACTTTTTTTCATGTTGTATTATATCATTATTATACTATCATTAAAATTTTAATTTCAATTCCAAATTATCTTTCAGAGCAAATCTCAATTCTTACTGAGTTTTATTCATGGTATAACTTATTGAAAAATAATCAGTTATAATATATCATTACTATTATGTTATACTTCAATTTCTTACTTTTCTGTCTAACCATTGATAAATTCCATATCTTATAATACTCTTTTTTTAATTTTAATTTAATTTTTAAAATTTATTTATTTTGTCAATCGCTTACAAGGATAAACATAGTTGTGAATACATATAAGAAAAATTAAAGAAACAATAGGACAGGGACATTAGGCACATTGGTGCACTTATGCATGCTCTTTGATTGCTAATGTTAGTCTACTCATTTCTGCACATTCCATTATTTTCTTAATCACCTCCTCCTCTATCGGAATTTTCTCATTTTTCCAGTTTTGAGCAAATACAATTCTAGCTGCATTTAAAACATTAATAATCAGATATATTATTTCTTTATTGTAACCTTCAGGTAAAATTACCCATAAACATATCTCTGGTTTTAAACCTATATGCTGCTTTATCATTTTTTCCAACCACGTGCGTATTTTAGTCCGGTATCTTTTTGCTTCTATGCATGTCCACCACATATGGCAACATGATCCAGCTATCTGATGACATTTCCAACACTTTGCCGATTTATCCTTGAACATCTTTGCTAGTCTTGCCTGGGGTAGGATCCAGGTCTTGAACGCCTGGTTCAGCCTGGCCTGTGAAACAACTCCAGACCTGTCATCACTCTGTGTTCTCCTTCGGTTAGATTGCAGGGAAGTGAGGGGATGGGGCCCCCTGCATGGGCACAGCGTAAACATTTGGGCGGGGCTGGGCAGGGCCGGGCTCTAGCAAGCGAGGATGTTGGCTGAGAGATCGGTCCACTGAAAGAGAAGCTTTCAGGCTGGTGCCTGGCATGGAGGTATTTTTGGCTGGGTAGCAGAAGTCAGGAAAGTTTCTCATCTGGAAAGACTCCTGAGTCAGCAACCAGCCGCCCATGCAAAGAGACTCCAGTCCTCCACTGGAAATGGGCACTTCCACATGTCTGTTCTTGCCATTTGAGCCCTGGGCGGTTTCCCTTTTAATCCACAGGGCAGCATGGGAACCCCCTCTAGGTCTGGGTCAGGCCAGCGCTTCTGTTCCTGAGGACAGCTTATACATCTAGGTATCATGTTTCCCTCTCAGTCTTGGGGAATAGGCAGGAGACCTTGTGTCCTCCAGTGTCTCTTGGGACACAAATTGCAGGTCCTGCCAGTTATTGCCAAGGTTTATTTCCATCTCCGGGTTGGAGAAGTGTTGCTGAAGCATCATCCACAGAGATTTGAACAGCATACACAGGAACAGTGGCTCTTGAGTAGGGAGGAGGGCAGTGGTGGGATTCAATTTTTTTTACTAATGGTTCAGTGGGTGTGGCTTGGTGGGCATGGCGTGGCTTGGTGGGCATGGCAGGGGAAGATTACTGCAAAATCCGCAGTCCCTTCCCACTAACCTGCTTTCCAACTCTGTTCTCCTGTGCAGGGCAACCAAAGAAGAGCCAGCCAATCATCTGGGACTCAATGGGAGGCAGAGAATTGATGGGGGTGGGGCCAGTCAGAGGTGGGATTTGCCGGTTCTCCGAACTACTCAAAATTTCCACTACCGGTTCTCCAGAACTGGTTCAGAACCTGCTGAATACCCACCTCTGGAGGAGGGTCTTGTTGAAACTTTAAAGGGCTGCTTTGCTAGATTCTGAACATTTGGGAGACAGTTAGCATTAACATTTGCAAAAGAGATTTTTGGAGAAAATAGTTTTGAGTGATTTCAGCTTATGTTTTAAAACATTTCAGGTCATCAAGGAATGCTTATATTCTTCTCCATTAGTCCTGGGAAATGAAAGTGATTACCTGCTTTTAAACGACATATATCCCATTTTTAAGATGACCACAAATGACTAATGACTTTTTTGAACCTGCTAAGCTTTCAGTGGGCACAAATGAGCATCTTCCTTCTCCTTCTTGTATGCATTCCCACTGAGTAGAGAAACAAATACACACAAGTGCTTGACAGAGGTTTGCCTAACATTAAAGGAAAGACATGGAGATTACCTGGGAACGTGGGCTGGAGGTATCAAAGGAGGTGGGAGCTCTATGCATTCAGCAGAATCCTCCACCGTGTTAAAATGTGTCAGTTGGACATATTTCTCTGCAGTTCTCCATGTTGCTTTAGACCAGGGGTCCCCAAACTTAGCAACTTTAAGACTTAATCCCCAAGTCTTAAAGTTGCCAAATTTGGAGACAAGTTTGGAGACCTCTGCTTTAGATCCAGGATGCTACCTTGGGAGCAGATAGCCTGGATAAGAAAGCATTTAGACCTCCCTCCCCCATTTTATATACATGCATTTGTTTTGTTGAATCAAAATGCTTAGTGATTGGTTGCAAAAGCTTTACTTATCTATTGGGTTTTAAAGTCACCAAGACCTTCAGATTTCTTAGTCCACCACCTTAGTCATCTTCCCCACTGAAGCCCATTTAGATGGGTTAGGACTGCCAGTTGGAAGTTTGAGGCACTGCAGGGCCAGCTCATCTCTGAGGCTGATGACTAAGGAAGGTGCTTTTCCCACAAGGGTGGTCATCAGAGATTGGGTCAAACATCTATGTTGCAGCCCCACATACTTGGGTACTCGCAACCCAAAGAAGAGAAGCTAGAACAAGTTAGAGTTCTCACCCTGGCTTGTACTGGGATGTTTTTGTTCTCTGTGGCTTTGCTTTCCTTCAGAGTAAATTTTCCTACTACTTCTTGCTGCCGTTTATTAGTTCATGTAGTGGTTTTCAGTTTTGCTATAGGTAGGGAATGTTAGCCTCTCCCAGTCCTGTTGGATTGAAGTTGTAAAAACCAGCAAACAAGGAAACAAGCAAATAAGTATTTCCTACTTTCAGCTGACTTATCTAAATAAGGCATTTTCTTAACTCTCAAAACTGATGACTAAATATTGGCAAAATAGATGGTTAATACACTTTGCTTCAGTTAGCTTATGTTGCAGCTTGGCCAGTTTCTCATTTGTGCCTTCTCCACTTGCTGGATTTTTTCTTTTCTTTTCTAATGCTAAAAGTTCAGTCCTATGGACTCAAAAACCTGCCATAAACCTCCTCAAAGCAAATATGCATCCAGTGAATAACGTACCAAGAAAACATGCTTTAATTCATCAGAGATCCTTAACATCAATAACTTTGCTCAATAATTACTTTAGGAATAGGCCATCTCAGAATCCCTACTGTCTGAAAAGCCACACCAGGTGACCTTGAGGCATGACTGCAGCTTGGAGTCTACTGAGATAAGTGGTGTGTCTGATTTATACTTTATGATTCCATCGGCTGCATAGATCTGTCTGGGCTGTGTTTTGTATGCTCCTGTTGTCTGAAACTCACACCATCACAGCTGATGGGGAAGTGGCTACAATTGGTTTGGATTTTCCTGGCTGCAGTTCCTTGCTTCCACATCATACCCAGATACAGTTGCTTTCACTGGATTAAGTTACTGATTATTTTGATGATAAGAAAATCAGTATTCAGTGATACAGCATTCTGTTCATCACTGACAAACATATGTCCTAAATAAAAGATGTGCTTGTCTCCTAGACCAGAGCAGCTTCAAAGCTGGTGGCAGCACCTATTGACTTGGGTTGATTGACCCAGAACTACTGTGCTTCCCTGAAAATAAGACCCTGTCTTATATTTTTTTGCCAGCAAAAAAGGCACCAGGTCTTATTTTCAGGGGATGTCATCCACCAACTAACCTCACTTGCGCATGTTGCCCCCGGCCTCCTTTTCCCTGTCAGAGGCCTTCAGGAACTTCTTCTGTGGCTTTCCTGAAGACCTCTGCAGCTGATAACAGATTGATCCAGAGCTTTCTTATCAGCTACAGAGGACTTCAGGAAAGCCTTGCCAGCCACAGAAGAAATGGGCTGGCAAGGCAGGTGTCAGGGTGTGTGAGGCCTGACTAAACTATCCAAAGGTAAGTAGTAGGGCAGCTCCACCCCCCTATCCCCACATTTATTGATTGATTGATTGATTGATTGGACTTGTATGCCGCCCCATCTCCAAAGACTCGGGGCGGCTCACAACTAAAACCAAACATCAACAATAAATAATTAAAAAGAATTAAATAAACACAAGCCCAATATTTAAATTAGAATTAATTTAAAAAATCACACACCCCCAGGAGGTCAGCATTTAATTTAATTTTTACCCGTCCACTCTGCAGTGGGTAGGATCTTAATTAGGGCTTATTTTGGGGGGTATGGCCTATATTGGGCACACGTGTAAAAACCAAGCTATGACTTACTTTCAGGGTAGGTTGTATTTTCGGGGAAACAGGGTAAACAGGATTGGGCCTAAATAGTTATGGTATAAAACAACATCAGAAAGGTTAAAAAAAAAAGAAGGCAGCAGCAATAATGGCCTATATCTTGATTACTCTCATAAGAACCTCCCCCCCATGAATGGGTCTCTGTAGCCAACAGCAGTTGAGAAGGTAACTGGAGTCTTTATGTGCAAAGAACACAATGACTTTGCCAGCTCAAGTATATGTATTGTCTGGCATGCAAATTATGAGCCAATCAGACCACTTAAGCAACTCTGAGGTAGAGCCTGAAGGGGACTTCTCTGCATTGAAAAGAATAAACAGAAATGATTTTGTTCATAGGCTTTTTTCAATATCTGGTCATACCTTTTTCTGACATTCTGTTGATCATCGTGAATGCCACTGTTCATGGGAGCAATTGCTTGACTGTAAAAGCCTTAAGGAGAGAAAGTTCCCTAAAATTCCAAGGACTCACAGAATATAAGAGAGAAGATCTGGAAAAGACACAGTTGAGGGACATTGAGAAAGGTGATAGGGAGCATTCCATGATCCAAGTTTTGTTTTGGATGTTACTGGCCGTATTCAACCGAACGTCAGATGTTAATGCTGAAGCTACAGTTCAGACTTGAATTCATTTTGTTTATATTTTTGTAACATAAATCCTGTATGGATTGTTCTTCTCCATCTCCTGCCTCTCCCCGTTCCAGGCCCTGTCTTTGTGGTCTTTAGGAAACCAAAGCCTAGGAAGCTGGTTAGACTATTGTTGATTTTGTGAATCACAGAGTGAGCAGATTGAAATGAAAACAAGGCCACTTAACTGTCCCATGAAAGTATTTTGAAATGTAGCTTTTTTATCCTTTGAATATGTGAAAGCAATTTCAAGTGGAAATAGTTTAGTGATCAGGAATTTAAATATAATAGGCAGGTGAGAAGATTGACTTTTGATCTATTTGTTTTGATCTGCCTGTTTTTAGAGCTGCATAAGGCACATTTAGTACTGTTGTCCTTATATTCCAGCAATTTATATACCTTTATAAATGCTTTTCCTGAAGAATCCCTACTGCACCACAACAACACATGTTTCCTGGACATCATGTCTTAGTTTTTCTTCTTTTCCTAATAAACATGAATGCTCCGAAGTGCAAAATCAACAGAGTTGGCTATTTTCTCAAAAATGGTAGGATCTCACTTTATACATTTTATTTTTAAGTGCAGTGAATACAAGTTTACAAAAACTGATATCATGCAAGTTATTCAACAAAGATTAGAGTAGAAACTGTTCAATGAAATTTGTTAACTTGCACAACTGGTAAATCCACAACTGTGTCATTGTAACCGATAGCAAATGAAGTGGTCCTTTGGGAACAGATACTCAGAGTTGGCATGTATTTATTCATTATACTTTTATCTTACCTGTTTATTATTTTTAGCCTTTTGCAATCTCCGAGTAATGTAAAAATGGCCTGAAAAAAAAAATAATCAGGAAGTTGTTAACCATTTCTGAAGCAATAACGGCTCGGTTAGAAATGAGATGCGGTCCCTATAGGACAGGGATCCCCAAACTTGGCAACTTTAAGACTTGTGGACTTCAACTGGCTGGCTGGAGAATTCTGGGCGTTGAAGTCCACAAGTTTTAAAGTTGTCCAGTTTGGAGATCCCTGTCCTATAGGAGCTACCTCTGTAAACTTTCCAAATCTGCCTTTCCTTTTTTTAAATACGTGCCAGCTTGCCTGAAGGAACTTCTACTTCCTCTTAAGCATTCTCTGCCATGGCAGGTTCTGTGCAGCCAAAAGGATCTAAGAGGAGAAATCTGGGAGGGCAACACTCCATTGATGGCCTTGTACAGGATAGCTATTGGCAGGGGATCTTTTGTTGTAGGCACCTTCATTCATTGTCCTGCCTTAGATACCAGCTATTAAAATGTGGGCAGAGAGCCTCGGGAACAAAACAATTTGGACAGCTGTAGTGCATTGCTGAAATGCTACCATTGGAGAGACGGGGGTGGGGGGAAACCTTTGCATTCCATTTCTAGGGTGTAGAAATCCCCCATCTGTTTATTTTGTTTTATTTATTTATTTGGTCTGTTCATCGCTTGCAAGATAATAGGTATAAGAATAAACACGAGTATTTATGAGCGTACATGAGAGTAATTAGGATGGCAGAAAAACAATTGCTACCAGCCTGCCTTCCATAGAAGACCTGTATCCTGCACAAGTCAAAAAGAGGGCTGTGAAAATATTTACAGACCCCTCACATCCTGGACATAAAGTGTTTCAACTCCTACCCTCAAAACGATGCTATAGAGCCCTGCACACCAGAACAATTAGACACAAGGACAGTTTTTTCCAAACGCCATCCCTCTGCTAAACAAATAATTCCCTCAACACTGTTCAACTATTACAAAGTCTGCACTACTATTACTGTTAATCCTCTCATCACTCCTTATCACCCATCCCCTCCCTCTTGTGACTGTATGACTGTAACTTTGTCGCTTGTATCCTTATGATTTATATTGACTGTTTCCTAGTATGATTTGATTGCTTATTGTACCCTATGACTATTAAGTGTTGTACCTGATGATTCTTGACTCTTGACAAATGTATCTTTTCTTTTATGTACACTGAGAGCATTTGCACCAAGACAAATTCCTTGTGTGTCCAATCACACTTGGCCAGTAAAGAATTCTATTCTATTTGGACAGGATGCTATTTGTTGTGCTGTCTTGAACCACGTGGCTGTTGCTACATATGGACCAATCAGTAGTTTCTTTGGTCCATGTACACTCGAAGTTGGAATACGTTTCAGATGCCAGCCTTTTCCCAAGTCTTCCATTGTTTGGATTTGATGGGTGGGTGTTGGCTCTGAAAACCTGAGGCATTTTCAGAGTTGGATGCGGAGCTGACCCAGCACAGAGAATTGGGGATTGGGGGGTCACCTGCAAAAGTGGATGAAATGCAGGGGATGACAAATCCCAGACTGTAGAGGAGTATGAGTTAAGTGCAAGAACTTTTAAGTAAACCAGGAAGAAGAGGAGGAAGATCAAAATAACCCTGACTTGATTCTGGTTGGCATAAAAGGGGACAAAGGGCAGAGCTTCAAGATTCTGTGATTATATCCTCTAACTCAGAGGTCTCCAAACTTGACAGCTATAAAACTTGTGGACTTTAACTCCCAGAATTCCTCCTCCAGTCATGTTAGCACAGGGATTCTGGGAGTTGAAGTCCACAAGCCTTCAACTTGCCAAATTTGGAGACCCTTCCTCTAACCAATCAAGTAGACTTGATCTACCTCAGAGGACTGAGTTACAGTTGTTCGGAATTGAATGAAGGCACGTCTGACTCTCCTAAGCCTTGCCGGAAGGTGGAATTCTTTGGAAAGGGAATTAATTGAAAGGTAGTTTATTAACTGCTTGCATTTGTTCATGTTTAGCGTAATGATTGACTCGAGATCCATGAGGCAGACTGTGTGCATAGATTTCTGCTGCTTGTGTTTCTAACGTTCGCACAATCTTCTTGCATTCTTGGCCTGGTTTTGCTTTTCTCCTGAGGACTAGAGGAGAATTGTTCCAAAGGGCAGCAATGACCCACTTCTTGTGGCACCACCATGGTTTCCTCCAGAGATTGTAAGGGAGGTTGTCCCTGAATCTTTAGACAAATGGCGGAAAATTATTCCTCCTGTGATGGGTGCACGCTTGTAAATTAAATCATCGGATTGTTTGCTCCCTGGGAAGGGCAACTGAATGATGTCTCCCCCTGGCTAACAATTTGGACCTGATGATGATGTGACAGGTCCCTAAATCTGCTTGTTCAAACCCTGTGAAAAAAAGCGTTGGTGAACTGAAAGTCATGGATTGGAGCAGCTGTCAGATGTGAAGCGGTTTCCTTGTGATTTCTTGGCATTAGTTCTAGTCCTGCTCTGTAGAACCAGGTTAGAATAGAATAAAATAGAATAGAGAATAGAGAATAGAGAATATAGAATATAGAATAGAATAGAATAGAATAGAGAATAGAGAATAGAATAGAATAGAATAGAATAGAATAGAATAGAATAGAATAGAATAGAATAGAATGGAATTCTTTATTGGCCAAGTGTGATTGGACACACAAGGAATTTGTCTTGGTGCAAATGCTCTCAGTATACATAAAAGAAAAGATACATTTGTCAAGAGTCAAGAATCATAAGGTACAACACTTAATGATAGTCATAGGGTACAATAAGCAATCAAATCATACTAGGAAACAGTCAATATAAATCATAAGGATACAAGCAACAAAGTTACAGTCATACAGTCACAAGTGGGAGGGGATGGGCAATAAACAGGGGTGGGATTCAACCACTGTTACTACCAGTTCAGTGACTACATTTTGCCCCTGACACATGCTGCACGTGCATGTAAAAAAGTTTAAGCTGTGCTGCCTGGACAGCTGAAAAGCACTGCATGTAGGTGCGCAGCATTTGAAAAGCCTCTTTTTTCCTGCTTTTTCAACCTCAGCTGTGCCATGCAAAGCAGCTGAGGTTGAAAAAGCAGGAAATAAAGGACAGGTAAGAGCCCAGGTAGGCAGGCGGGCCAAACAGCAGCAAACATAGAACCGATTTGGTGTCTGCTGCTCTTCAGAGCTACCGGTTCTATAGAGCCAGGCAGAACCGGTAGCATCCCACCCCTGGCAATATGGAGTGATGGGAAGATTAATAGTAATAGTAATGCAGACTTTGTAAGTAGTTGGACAGTGTTGAGGGAATTATTTGTTTAGCAGAGTGATGGCATTCGGCAAAAAACTGGATGACGCTCTTCAGTTGAGTCTCACATGGTTCAAGAATAGTGCACTGGGAACAGTGTTTATATACCAGGGCAAACAGGCAGAGGGTGGGATTAGTGCAAAAAATGGGTGAGACCACCAATCATTCCCCCTCCCCTGCCAAGGACCCCTTTTCTTTCTTTCTTTCTGATATGCATGATATTCTCCATTCCTCCTGGCCCAGAAGATTGCTGGAAGACAACAGGTAGCTTTTGCCAACAGCCCTGAAATATTGGTTGAAAAATGCTGAGGGATGCATGGATTAGATTTGGGTCATAAGATCTCAGCCTCTTGCTGAGCTGCTCTCTCTTCAGCATTTTTGGTTTGTCTCCTGAAGGAGCTGATGCCGCCGAGGTGGTGGGATTCATGTCACCAAAGGGAAGAAGCAAATCCGGGATAAGCTCCTCTTGGCCCTTTCCCACCATGTTCTCCAAAGAGAACATCCCTCGGGCCCCCTCTGGCACTTGCTGAGAAAAGGTTGAAGGGCTCCAAAGCCAAGGGAGGGGAAGCAAGGTTTGTGCATGGAGCGGGGGAGGGCTTTCTCTCACTGTTACAAGCCAGGAGACCAAGTAGCTGTGAGAGAAAGCTTCCTTTGATCTTCCTTTGCGGTGAAGCACCACTTGGGAGTTTGATGTGACTCCCCTTTGATTAACTTTCCCCCTCCCAGAATCTGCCATGTTTTGCGCTCATTTTTCTTGCCCTTTCTCTGGGCTTCAGCCTGTAGGACTGTATAACCAAACAGCCAATGGGGTGTGTCATGCCCCTATTGGAGTCCGATAGGGAGTGGGAGTGTGGCTCCAGTGGCTGTGGAGGAAACGGGGGAAGGGCACAGTCTGGCTGGGCTTTCAGAGGAAGATCCAGGACCACCCTTTCTTCATCCTAGGGCACGCAGAAAGGAATGAAGAAGGGAGCAACATGAGTTATGGGGAAGAAAAGGGCCCTAATTCCCTTCATTAACTGCAGCTAGGAAAACAGGATTTAAAAAGGGCATTTGCACACAACATCTTGCTGGAAGCAAAGCGTGCATTATCTTTGTCAAGTCTTATCTGGGTTCTGGTTGTCCTCCCAACTGTGTGTGTTGTTATCTTTTGAAGTCTGCAATTCCTTATCCTGCCCTGTCTCGTTAATTGCTGCAATGTGGTTTGTGTTGGTTTTTATTTATAATTTATATGTAATTTGGGTTTGGACTGAACCCTTTAAAAACTGTTCTTGGGAGAGTTTTTTTCTCCAGCCGATGATAACTGGACATTGGGAGCCAAGTTGGAGGTATTGAAGGGACTTTACCTACTTTTGTGACTTTGTTGCTTTTGTGCCACGCCCCGGGTCATCACAGGGGTGTGTGTGTGTGTCCTTAATCCCAACCAATTGGGCTCCCCCAAGACCTGAAGCTCCAACTGCATGACCGTTTTTGAGATGGTCAGGGGTGTTTTGAGTCTCTGCAGTTGAGAATATTATCCTGGCTGCGTTCTTTTTGTAACACGACTTCTGCATGTTTTATTACGATTTTATTACCATCTTTATCATCATTCCCTCACTTAAGAGGGTGCTAAGAAGCTTAGGACTACTTGGAGTAGGTTGTCCCTTTTGCAAAGAAAGAAGAGAAAACTCTGCAAAAGTACTGTGTAATTCTGGGTCTTCCTGAAGGTCACCGGAAAGTCTGAAGGGAATCCAGGGGCTTTTGCAACCCAAGAGTTGACACATACACAACATACACACACACACAGGTCTTTCACACACACCCCTCAACACCCAGAAGAAGAGTAAGCAAAGTACCTGCATTGCGCTGGGAAGAGAGATTAAGAAGTGGGTCATACCTCCTTCAGCCGATTGAAACAGAAATCTGGAAGAGGGACATCTGCTTTGATGGGGAGGGCAATCTCTCTCTCTCTCTCTCTCACACACACACACACAGGGTATGACATGAATGGACCCAGGGGAAATCACAATGCCTTTTGTCCCAGAGCTGGGATTTCAGCACATGCTACATAGGGAGACCTTCTTCCACTAGATCTGGTGGGATGCAACCTTCTCCATTTGACAAGGAGAAATGGTCCTGGAACAGCCTCTGCCTGCCTCCTGGGCACACACAGGCATGGAGCAGGGAGCCTGGAGAGGGGTGGGTGCCATTGAAGGGAGGTTTGCTCTATGCCCTTGGGTGGGGGTGGGGGGGGGGTGGAAAATGCCCCCACAGGCCTTCCATACCAATCCTGGTTTTTACCTCCCCTAATGAATATTCAAAAGCTGCAGTTGCTGAGAGCAAAAAATAGCAAGGTGACATTAAAAAAAAACACCCTTCCCTCTGCACCCTGGGTGGGGAAGGGGGCCGGTTTCGCCTGTTGGAGAAGTGAAGGACCCCTCTCTGCACTGCTTCCCCCCTCCCCCAACCAACTCCTTTGATCCTGGAGGAGAAAATGGCCAGGATATTTATTTCCCAGGCATTGGCTGCTGCTTTGATGCCTGCATGATGGCATCTCCAGCCTCCTCCAGAGCTGTGTTGTAATCAGCATGTGCTGGAACAGGGGGGGCGACAACAATGTTTGCTGTGGTCCCTGCAGCAAGACTGAACACTCAGCATAAAGGACGCACTGTTGATCCAGCAATGCAGGCATTGTTTCTTCCACCAGGCAGCAGTTAAGGGTCTCCATGGTAAATTTTGCTCTCCCACCACCACCACCTCCTCCTTCTCCTCCTCCCTTCTTTCTTTCTTTCATTTCTTGCCACGGCCCGCAGTTGATCTAAAAGTAGGAGCTGCTGCTCCATTTCCTTCTGGGTTAAGGAGCTCGTTCAGCCCGCAAACCTGGGCGAGGGAGCGTCGAGGAGGAACGTCAGGATGCTCTGGAGGGGCGGATTTCGGGAGCGGACTTGAGGACTACGGAGGAGCAAGCCGGGCGAGGAGAGCAGAGGGGGGAGGCCCCCCGCTTCTGCGTCCCTCCGGGGAGAGCCATGGGTTGCAGAGTAGCCCCTGCGGAGGCAGCACTTGGGCACTTCCAGCCCGTGGCAAGGCACCCAGGCTCCTTCCCCCAGCTCTGCCCGTCCCCGCCGCCTTCTTCTTCCTGGCGGGGCTCCCCGCTTTAGAATGGCTGCCCTCTTCCCTCCAGGCTCAGGTGCAGGGCGAGCTCTCCGAGGCTGAGTTTGGTTAGGGGCCGCCCGCCTTCCCCGCACCCCCTCCCGGACCGCGGAGGTGGGGTCCTTGGATGTCTCCCTGCCTCTGGCCGGCGCCTTCGTCCCTGGGCTCGGCTTGAGGGGGCCTGAGGATTGTGGTTTTGGGAGCCACTCTTGCCGAGGGAGGATTGTTCTACCAAAAAAAAAGCGGGGGGTCCTTAATGCATTATGGCTCACGCGGCATCGCAGCTGAAGAAGAACCGAGATTTAGAGCTGAACCCCGAAGAGGAGAATGAGAAAAAGAGGAAGCACAGGAAGAGGTCCAAGGATCGGAAGAAAAAGGTACCTCGGGGTTTGTCTTGGCAAAAAAAAAATCTGCCTTTTGTTTTACTTTGCTCTCCCACTGCAGCGTGTAATGTCCAAGGGCTTTGATGCAGGGAACTTGTGATGGAGGAGGAGGAGGAGGAAGAGGAAGAGGAAGGCTGCGAAACGTCCCCGGGCCCTAAGTGTGGCCCAGGGAAAAGGCTTTGGGAGAGGCAAAAGGGGCTTCTTTGAAGTTAGATTGTGCTCCAAGGGCTGTGACAGACCTGGCTGCCCGTGTGTGTATGTGTTTGCTCCAGCAAGACTGAAAGGCGACCTGGTTCGAAGCCCAGGGCAAAGCAGGGTGGGAGTTTTACAGGTTAGGTCGATCACACCTGCATAGATCTGGGCAAAGAAGAGGAAAAGTGGACGGGGATTTCACGAGTTGCAGAGCGAGGGCTTTGGGTACGCTGAGGTTGGTGAAAGGACCACAATGTTGCGCGGTTTGTTTCTGGCCTGGGGAAGGGGTGGGGTTTTCTCCTTTGGTTGCTTCCTAAGTCAACGGCGTTGACCAACTTTCTTTGTCGGCTTGTCCTCATGGTGGTGGAGAAGGGATCGCTGAGCCCCATTGGGGAGGAAGGGGTTGCTGAGTTGCCCCTTCCCTGCCTGGGAAGCTGCTGAACCTGGAAGGCTCTTCCCCCTCTCCCCTTCCCCCCCAAGCCCTTGGATGGCCCCCTCCTTCACGAAGAGGCTTTGTTCCAGCTTGCCCTTTAAGAGGATCCTGTAAATAGGGAAGAGGCCCAAGGGCTCCGTTTCTCTATCACGACCTGCCTGTGAATTGTCTTTAAAAGGCTCCGGCTATTGCAGCTGGAAGACAGCGCTGGGGTCCTCCTAACGCCCTGCTGCTATGCCTTTGTGAGGTTTTCCCCGAGGGGTGCATCCCCTAATGGGCTCGGAGCACCGGAGCCTGTCTTGCCTTTAAAGGACGCGGTGGCTGTCAAATTCTCTCGGGGGTGGGACGGAGGAGGAGGAGGAGGAGGAGGAGGAGGAGGAGGAGGAGAAGCAGCTTCGGCTCTTGCGAGTATCTTTCTCGTTCCTCGACTGCCTTCCTCCCACCCGTTGCCTCTGCAAAGCTGCAGGGCTGAGAGTGGCGTGAAAAGCACCCGCGAAGCTTCTCCGGGCAGGGAGACCGCGAGTGGGGCCGGCTCACGGAGGGGTTGCGGTCGGCGCAGACTGCCGCATGGAAGCCCTTGAAGATCCCTCCTCTTAAAGGGACAGGCGCCTGCTGTCTTTTTTTCTTTTTCTTTTCTTTTCTCAAGGGCTCCTGGGCCTTTTGTGTGCAAGGGTGGAACTGGTGGGAGCAAAATATGGCTCTGAATTGTGTGTGGGGGTTTCTCCCCACCCACACCAACTCCTTTCACTTTGCTCCCCAAGCCTCCCAATTTCTAAGGGATGGAAAGTGGAGCTGGGGCGTGTTTTTAAGCTGTGGGAAGTTATCACCCACCCCTCTCCTACAAAAATGAAATATCCTAGGAAATATTAAAAAGGCAGAATATTTCCCCTACAAGAGAAGTAGAAACTCAGAAGCAGAAGCTCACCCCACACACACACCTTTGTTAATGGGTGGGCCATTAAGGCCTGGGCCAGAGTATTCTACATAACAGGCCTCTGCCCATCTCACCCACCTGGCCTGGGAAGATTGCATCAGCCAGCACTCAGGTGAAGCCATGTGGTCCAGGCAAAGCCTACAAAGTTAGCTAAGATCCCGCCCCTGGGACTCTGACAGCCAATGGGATGCATTTCTTACACAGGAACAGGAAACACTAAGGTGGGACCCAACAGAGGGTATAAAACTAAGGGTCTCTCAGCATATCAGCCCTTCTTTTCCTTCACCCACCATCTTGAAGCACATGATCATCCTTTTCACTTAGGAGCTCCAAGACATGTGATCCTGTCCACCATTAAACCATCTTTCCAAACAGCCTCCATGTTTCCAGTGTCTTTTCCCCCACTTGGAACTGAACCCAGGAGGATATTTCTTCCAACAAAATGAAGAGGCTCCTCCTTCCAAGCTGTCAGAGGACTCCAAAAAGGCTGCCGCCCTCACAGAAGAACTAGCTACATGCTTCCTTCAGTGGGCATAAGCTGCACCTTATAGCAGGAGCAGGATGACTTTGAGTCTGGTCCTGCTGCCTTCTTGAGGGCTGGGGAGATAGAGAATCAGTGGAGGGAGGGAGGGAGAGAGGGAGAGGAGAGCAGGGAAGGCCAGGAAGTGTCTGCTCTTGGTTGAGAGATGAGGTCAAACTCCTTTGTTGACGGAAATACATTCACTGTTTTAGAGATCCTTTTTGTTTGTTTTGCTTTTTATTGGACTTGTATGCCGCCCCCTCTCTGAAAGGACTCGGGGCGGCTCACAACTAAAAACAAACAATAAATTAATTAATTAAAACACTATTAAACATAACAAGCCCAATTAATCTAAAACTACAATACAATTATAAAATTTAGAAATTTAAAACCGCCCCCTCAAGAGGTCAGCCCAGCTCAGCCTGTTTGAACAGCCAGGTTTTCAAATCGTGACGGAAGGTGTGAAGGTCAGGGGCCAAACGGAGCCCCAGGGGTAATTGATTCCATAAGGCAGGAACCGCCACAGAGTAGGCCCTTCCCTGGGGCACCGCCAGCTGGCACTGGCTTGCAGATGGCACCCCGAGCAGCCCCTGCCTGTGTGCTCGTACAGGGCGGTTGGCATTCGATGCCGGCAGGAGATGTTCCCGTAAGTATCCCGGACCCATGCCTTGCAGGACTTTGAAAGTTAACACCAGAACCTGATACTTACCTTGGAAAGGAATCACTTGTTTGGGGACCTGGGCAGAAATGCCATCATAAATTGTCAGCCATTTCCTTCTTTCAATATTTGTGTCATGGGAGAAAAGGCCTCACAGAACTTTCATCCCAACTGTCAGGAAATATTTCTTTTCTCCCTGCCCCTGTAGGGTGGCCTGAGCTCAAAAATCCTCTGGAACCATTTAAAGAACTTGAGTCTCACTGGGAAAATTAGGTATGAACTTTGCTGCGCTTGCAGGCTGGGCCAAGCTGCCCATCGCCTGTGCTGGGGAGCTTTTAACATTCCTTAGCTCAGCACACAAGGCGGTTCCCCCTTTTTGTAAATTAGGGTAATCATTATTATTATTATTTTAAATAAAGCTTCCTTTTCCTGAGCTTCCCAAGCCTGCCTTGGTCTGGCTCTGTGCTAACTCTGGAACAACGTTAGAAATAAGCCTTGGAAGTTGCATTCTGCTATTGGCAAGAACTGGGCCTCTGAAACTGCCAAAATCAACCCGAGTGGCCCTTCCAATTTGCAGACCCAAGGAGCTTCCACAGCCTTTTAAGAAAAAGCCCCTGGGAGAAGATAGTCCCATCCTGAGTTACAGGAATGCAGTTCTGCATTCCTTGCACCTTAGGATCCGACCAAGTTGATTATTTTCGGATCCTGTTCTATTAAAGTTGAAACCAGAGGGGATTAGCTGGGGTTAAAAGGACGTTTTTTTGAGCTCGCTTGCCCATTTCTTGCATACAAAAGGAAAGAATAGTTTGCTCCTTGACAGAGAGAACATTTCTGGGATGATTCAGTATCATGTTACATAATACTCTACAAGCCGGCTGTTGCGTCCTAAGCGTGTTGAGTCCCTCTCCAGCTGAGCCACTGATGAAGTCCAGAAATACTCCACTCCAGCATCTGATCAATGAAAATGAGGATCTTCCAGGACTTCATGGAGAGGAAAGACTCTGAGGTGCCTAGGAAGATGCCCTTGTAGACGAGAAGTTTGCCTCATCAGGGTTGTGATTTTGGGTGTGCTTTGTGCAAGGAAGATGATTCATACCTGCAGTTTAGCAAACAAAGATAACTCGCAGCCATTTAGTTATCGAGGGTGTGGATCAGGCTGGGTGAATAGGAATAGCTTGGAGCCATCAAATAGCAATAAAAAAGAGGGGGGGTGTCCATCGTAGGGGTTATTTATTTCTGTACATGGTTACTCAGAGGGGCTGGGTGGATGGGCTCAGGCTTTGGCAAATGCTGTGATGCTTGGACAGAAGCCAGTGGGCAGGGTCAACCAGCACAACCATCGGAGGTGTCGTCACCTCCTGAGTTTCCAGAGAGTTTCTGATGGCCACAAGTTGTGGGGAGAAATGTGGAAATGGCGAGGTTTCTGACCCCAGAAAGGCAGATCACAGGAGCACGAGAGCTAGACTTCCACGTAGAACAGGTGGATTTCAGACCTAGTGCTGATGATGTTAGCAAGTTTGGGTAATAAGATGTCTGCAAGAAAGCAACCAAGCTCAGAGAGGTATCCAGGACCCCGACCTCAGCCTTTCCCTCCTAGGGCACCATAGCAATAGCCCTTAGACTTATATACCCACTTCACAGTGCTTTACAGCCCCCTCTAAGCAGTTTTACAGAGTCAGCCTCTTGCCCCCAACAATTTGGGTCCTCCTTTTACCCACCTCGGAAGGCTGAGTCCACCTTGAGCCTGGTGAGATTCAAAGTGCCAAATTGCAGGCAGCCAGCAATCAGCAGAAGTAGCCTGCAGTACTGCACTCTAACCTCTGTGCCACATGTTGGAGATGCTGGAGATGCAGGAGCAGTGGGAACAGCACCTCTTAGAGATGATTTCCAATGGTTCTGGGGTCTAGTTCAGAGGCTCGTGGTGGTACTAACATAAGGACAAATGGTTTGAGCAGAAAGTTGGCATAATTTTGGGTTGTAAGCAGAGAGGGGAATGGCAGGTAGAATTCCTGGTGGGAAATCGGTGGCATAGAGGAGGGTTTGTGGCTTCTGGGCCTCACTTCCTTTTTCACTTGGCCCCACAGACAGTTATCAAAAGAAAGATCAAAGTTCTTGGGAGTTGGAGCACAGGATGGCCAAGCAAAAGGCGCATTCAATGAGCCAGATCCTAAATTAAGGGCATGTAATGAAGCACTGCCCACTTTGGTGACAGATTTTTCCTCTGTGTATTAATGCAGGGCCTCGATACTCTGCCTTAGACCCATTAACAGAGCAGCCCGAAATGGGACAACTTGCCACAACCAGCTCACTGAAGCCAGTTGGCCTATGCAGAAGCCCCATTTGTTGGGTGACAGAGCAAAGGAATTACCCTGTTCTGCATGTCCCTAGTAGAAATACAGTTCTTAAAACATCTGTTGAAATGATCTCAAGATCTATTTTCAGCCTACATCAGGAGCAGAAACCTTTGTTAAGGGAAGGCCACACCAAAGTTTGCACAGCTTGTGGGAACCTGCACTCAAAAAGGGAAGAGATATGAGGAGCCTCCTGTAAGGTTTTTAAAGGCCAGAGCAGATCCCTTTATCTCCTGCAAGACTTAAGGCCCACTTTGCACCCCATCATTCTCTCCTAGCTGTTCAAAAGAGGGAAGGTCATGATCCCCACCTACTCCAAAGGGGCCTGAGGCTGCAGAGAGATGCAGGGGTACTGTGAGGTTTTATCCCTGGCCCAGCAGCCTCTTGGAGGGGTAGCCCTGATGGAAAGTCCAGCATTTGGACAGCAAAAAGGCTGGTTTTTGTTCTTGGAGAACGAAATTTGACATTAGCTTGTTGGAGCAGCAAGAAAAATACTGCAAGCTATTAAACTGAGTAAAAAGAAATAGCATACATTTCTTTTCACTCAGTTAATAGCTTGCAATATTTTCCATTTTCTTTGCTTTCTTTGGAAGTTTGTTCCGTCTGCTGTTGTTTGCTGATTAGATCTTAGGAGGTGTCAGGAAAATTTTGCAAGTTTGAATAATAAACATGGAGAAATAAATTTCCCCCTCTATTTGTTGTTCTCAACTTACTTGTTTGGTCTGGAATGATTCTGTTCTGTAGTTTACTTGTATATTTGGCTCACTTACATGGATATGGTGTATACTTTTTAATGTTCTTTATTTCATTAACATGCATTTTGCTTCAAGGTTTATTTATATGTTACAGCATCTTCCTATTTTCATTTGAATTTATGTTCTATTAAGGATCTTCATTTAGTAGATAAATCTTTTGAGAGGTTTACTATCTTAATTACAACCACCTTTTGGAAATGTTTTCCTCACTTTGGGGACCATAATTAGGAATTTATTTTCATTTCAGTCACTGATTAGAATAAGGATTTTTAGAACTTACTTCCTTCTCTACTATTTTCTCACTTCATTAAAATCCTGCCAATTGTTGGATCCCTCATCTCTGGAGGATCAGTTCTAATGTTTGCATTTAATTCCGCATGAGACATTGGAAAATGCTGGAGTGATTATTTTTATCCAATTTATCTATCAATAGCTCATATTATGAAATAAGCTGAGTTTAAAAATAGCCAGAAAATCTGTTTTCAATACAAACAGGGCCTTGTAGAATATTTTGGCAATTCACTTAGAGAGTTGTTTTTTAAATAACTTTTGTTGAACTAAACTTGCATTTGATTTCAGAGTGTTTCTTGGCAGTTGAAACAAACACTTCCTGCTTGGATTGCTTGGTCTTAATGCTGTTACTGGTCCCAAAGTTCCAAATTTGTCAGCATTATTATAGAAAGACTCAGTTGTGATTCCTAAGCCTGTAACTCATTTGTATAAGAAGTTGGAGCAGCTGATGAATTTTTGCTCATTATTTATGTAACCTTTGGAATAACAAGAAAAATACCATTGAAATATGAAGTCAATTTTATTTCTCTAAATCTTGAAGTAAATGCAACAAGTCGTTTTTTGTTATTTATTGAGGTATCTCAAGGAATTTTTTTAAAAAAATCAATTAGTTGCACTTGCCACATTGTTGAGGTACAGTTTAGAAATTGGAATATGGATTAATTAATTCAGGTTTTATTGTTACCACATTTGGAGTTGACATCCACTGGGTTTTTAACTTTAAACTAATCTTGAGGGTGAAGACTACATAGGTCTTTCTTGGTTATATTGTCAGTGTTCGATCTTTATAAAATCATCAGGAACTGGATTGGTAGAGGTGGTGCCTATAATGTGGAATGGCCAACACAATTCAGCACCTAGAAGAAAAATCTGCACCTGGTTTGTTTCACATGAATTACTTATATGTCTTCAATTTTGAACTAGTTTTCATATTTTTTAATACAGATATAAGAAAACAATTGAATAGAATGTAATACTTTTGTCCAAGGGAAAGGATGAAGAGAACAGGTTGAATGTGGTTAGTGCTCCATAGTGTGGAGAGAAAAGGAAGGGGCTGAAGGTGCAACATCTGATACACTGAGAGCTTTCCAGGAATAATATATCACCTGAAAGAAAGGATAAGTTGAAGGTGGAGTGCAGCTCTACTAGGGAAATATCTTGCATTAATTCCTTTGCAATGAAGTAGAAATTTTAATTATTTCAGTGGAACTGCTGAGGACAGTTTTGAGGAAGGCAGCAAGACGTGGAGGAAAACCTGTTTTAAGTCTGACTGAATTCTGAAAATGACACTATCAAGGCTTTTCTGAGGCCTTCCTGGAAGTAAAGCTTCTCCATGTTACTCAGTAGATTTTTCTGAGAGTTTCAGTACCTTTTTGGATCATATACTCTCTTGGTAGCTCGCCACAATGTGTGTTGAGTAGACAGTCTGAGGGCAAAATGGCTCTATAGTTTGAGCTGCTCTAACAGTGGAAAGTACTGAACTCAAGAAAGAAAGAGGACTACTACAAAAGCCTTGGTTTCTGTTGATCATTACGTATCCTGTGAGGGCTAGCAATTGGTTGGCCATATCAATGTATGTACTACAACAGGTAACTCTAGGGTGCTTCCAGGTCCACCTTAAACATTGTGGGCACAAGCGAGATCTATGGCATCAAGCAAGCACCTTTTACTGGCTGTGTTTGCAGCACCGGATATGTCTGTCCTTGGATGGAGAGAGCTTCCTCTGATAATCATAGCATGGACACCATTTGTTTAGATTACTGTAATGCATTATCCATGGGCATGTCCTTGAATACAGTTTGGATACATTAGTGAAGATGAACTGTTGTGGCAATGGTGATAGCACATTGTGGTCATGTTCTTCACTCTTCATCTTTGAGGGTCTTCTCTGGGAGATCTCCTAGGTTGAGATCTCAATGAGTGGCTACTCAGAAGATGCAAGAGTTTTCACTCCCAGATGGATGTGGCTCCCCACGGTGGGACAAAGGCCCCATCCTTACTGTCTTTCTTCTGTAGGCAGAGCCACATTCATCCTCCCAGAGGGGTTATTATAGCACTAAACAATATGCTCAGTGGTGGGATTCAAATTCTTTTACTACTGGTTCTGTGGGCATGGCTTGGTGGGCATGGTTAGGTGGGGTTGGGATGGCTTTTTTTTTTTGCTTTTTTGCAGCCACCCTCCACCTGCTTTTTGGGCCTTCTGGGCCTCAGGCAAGCCTCCGAGGGGGTGATTTTGCTCCCAGAAGGCTACCCTGGGGCTCAGCAAGGGGAATCCCAGCACGGCTGATTGTATGAACAGCTGATTGTCGGGAGGGGAAAAAAGAAATACCTTAAGGGGCAAGCGTCAGACGGGCCGGGTGAGCGAGCATCAGGCGGGTAGGGCAAGCGAGCCAGTGGCGACCGGGCGACCAGGCCGGGGGCATGGCCAGCCAGAAATTACTAACGGTTTGGTGACCCATGCCAAATCCTTGCTACCGGTTCACTTGAACCGGTGCGAACCGGCTAAATACCACCACTGGATATGCTGCCACTGTGATATTCCTCCTGTTTTAATACCCTGTTTTATTGCTTATGCTTGTTCATTTTATCTTGCATGTTATATAAAATATTTACACATAGCTTTGATGCCAGCTGTTCTGAATTACTGTTTGATCACTTTGAATTTTGTTGCAAACCGTCTTGAAGTATTTCATGGCAAGCAGTATATAAATGCTTTAAGCAGAGGAAAAACAATGGTGTCTTTCTCTCCGTGATCCTACTACCCAAAGTCCTTGCTGCTGGGAACAACTGCCCCATCTTGCTTTGTGGAGATGGAGATGATGAACCTTTCCCCTTTTTACGTTCTGGATCTTTGTGGCCTCCACAAATGCGAGCTTAAAATGTTTCAGCCTTTGGGTGCATCTCATTTTCCGCCGCAGAGGTGATGTTCCGATGGAGGTGGGAAAATGGGTCACAAATCATCTGTTCAACCTTGTGCTTATCTCAGAGGGCTCTACTAAACAGGAAGAGGCGTAAGCCTGGTAAAGACTAAAGACTTTGTGGAAAGAGGTGCATAAATGATCAGCAGTATCCAAGAGGGCAGGGAAGGCCAAAATATTTTCTCAGAGAAAGCTTTTCTGACACTGAGAACATCTTCTGCCATCATTCAGCAACCAGGGCTCTTTGTGTGAAATGCATGGTAAGTATTAAGTCAGGCTATACATTTGTAAACAATCTCTCATTTTTAAAAGGGTCTTAAAGAGGAACCTTTATTTATGCCCCTTCTCTGCATTGCCCAGTTTATGTAGATTCTGCAAACAAGAAGCGAGATTTAATTTCCTTTGTTCACAAAATCTCAAATGGATTGGTTAATTTTGCTGCCAAGACTCTTATTAAATCCAGAAGTGTTTTTGTGTGCTGGGAGAGGTAAAATTGATCATAATTATGTCTTGCTTGGGGGCTGTGTGCACAGATTTGAATCTTATTTTGTTTTCTTAATTTAAACAATTTATATAGCCATCCATCTTACCAAAGGGAGTATGGGCGGCTCTATACCGTAAATTGTCTAAAGATGCCCCCATCTTCCAAAGGATTTGCAGTATGAATTGGTACAGCTTCTGTCAATATTTGAGAGCTAAATCTAAAATCTTGACTACCAAGATATCATTTTGAACAATCTTTATTGCGCTAGTTTTATTGCTTTTTTTTCTTGTTCTAAAATTAGAATTATACACTGCTCAAAAAAATAAAGGGAACACTTAAACAACACAATGTAACTCCAAGTCAATCACACTGCTGTGAAATCAAACTGTCCACTTAGGTAGCAACACTGATTACCAATCAATTCCACATGCTGTTGTGCAAATGGAAGAGACAACAGGTGGAAATTATAGGCAATTAGCAAGACATCCCCAATAAAGGTGTGGTTCTGCAGGTGGTGACCACTTCTCAGTTCCTATGCTTTCTGGCTGATGGTTTGGTCACTTTTGAATGCTGGCGGTGCGTTCACTCTAGTGGTCTCATGAGATGGAGTCTACAACCCACACAAGTGGCTCAGGTAGTGCAGCTCATCCAGGATGACACATCAATACGAGCTGTGGCAAGAAGGTTTGCTGTGTCTGTCAGCGTAGTGTCCAGAGCATGGAGGCACTACCAGGAGACAGGCCAGTACATCAGGAGACGTGGAGGAGGCCATAGGAGGGCAACAACCCAGCAGCAGGACCACTACCTCTGCCTTTGTGCAAGGAGGAACAGGAGGAGCACTGCCAGAGCCCTGCACAATGACCTCCAGCGGGCCACAAATGTGCATATGTCTGCTCAAACGGTCAGAAACAGACTCCATGAGGGTGGTATGAGGGCCTGATGTCCACAGATGGGGGTTGTGCTTACAGCCCAACACTGTGCAGGACGTTTGGCATTTGCCAGAGAACACCAAGATTGGCATATTTGCCACTGGTGCCCTGTGCTGTTCACAGATGAAAGCAGGTTCACACTGAGCACATGTGACAGACGTGACAGGGTCTGGAGACGCCATGGAGAATGTTCTGCTGCCTGCAACATCCCCCAGCATGACTGGTTTGGCAGTGGGTCAGTAATGGTGTGGAATGGCATTTCTTTGGAGGACCGGACAGCCCTCCATGGGCTCGCCAGAGGTAGCCTGACTGCCATTAGGTACCGAGATGAGATCCTCAGACCCCTTGTGAGACCATATGCTGGTGCGGTTAGTTCCTCCTAATGCACGACAATGCTAGACCTCATGTGGCTGGAGTGTGTCAGCAGTTCCTGCAAGATGAAGGCATTGATGCTATGGACTGGCCCGCCCGTTCCCCAGACCTGAATCCAATTGAGCACATCTGGGACATCATGTCTCGCTCCATCCACCAATGCCATGTTGCACCACAGACTGTCCAGGAGTTGGGGGATGCTTTAGTCCAGGTGTGGGAGGAGATCCCTCAGGAGACCATCTGCCACCTCATCAGGAGCATGCCCAGGCGTTGTAGGGAGGTCATACAGGCATGTGGAGGCCACACACACTACTGAGCCTCATTTTGACTTGTGTTAAGGACATTACATCACAGTTGGATCAGCCTGTAGTGTTTTCTTCCACTTTTGTTTTGAGTGTACCTCCAAATCCAGACCTCCATGGGTTGATGAATTGGATTTCCATTATTAAGTTTTGTGTGATTTTGTTGTCAGCACATTCAACTACTGTACATTGTGTTGTTTAAGTGTTACCTTTATTTTATTGAGCAGCTTATTTTTCACTATTGCACTGTGCCTAAGCAAAAACACCACGGAGTACCTTTAAATTCTTCATATTCTTCAAAGTTATTGAAAGGATAAGGTACCACTGAAGGAGATCTCTCAACCATTTAGGAAACTATTAAAACTAGTGGTAGCTTCTGAGAGGCTTTGTCCTTGAAAATGAGGACATCTGAGCAACAATGGCAAATTGCTCCTATGTTATTGCCAAAACAACTGGTGTAGATGTGTCCTTGTGGTTGCCAGGAACCAAGCTTCACTGAAGTGTGTTTTTATGATTATTGAATGAAACGTGCCTGTTTCACGATGGAAACAGCATATATGAAACTATGAAGTCACAGAATCGGTGACTAGAAAGTTAAAACTGTTTAAAGTCTTCTAAAATCATAGGGACCAACAGCCAAGAGCACCTTGGTAGTAGGATTTTTTTCATTGCAGTTTTGCTTGCCATTTGTACTGTCCTTGTTTGAATGTTATGCCTTGGTTTGGGCTGAGAAGAAGATGCCTCTGATGGGAGCAGCCAAGGCTTCAGCTATGGTTATTCACAGTTTGTTCTGATGGATCTTCCTCTTTAAGGCCAGGATGCTAAGGGGCTGATCTACCCTTTTTCACCCGTTGGAGTCTGGTGGAAGTAAATCTTTTTTTTTTTTTGCATTTGGGGATCTTTTAAGGGCAAAAGGCATATCTCAGCCCTCACCCCTGCAAGCAAATTAGAGCAAGGCCCGGTGGTCTTCAACCCATATGTTGCACAGCCTGCTTCAGGCTTTAAGGATGGAATATATGCTGCATGACAGCACAACTAAATAAATTATTTACGGCATATTACATAAACCAATATCTCAGTGTGTTGGGGGAATATGGAGCTTTGTGTAAGAGAGCTACAGAGTCCCATCCATATCTGCTCAGAAGTAAGTCCTATAGTTAAGATGCAGGGGTCCCCAAACTTGGCAGCTTTATGACTTGTGGACTTCAACTCCCAGAATTCTCCAGCCAGCTATGCTGGGAGTTGAAGTCCACAAGTCTTTAAAGTTGCCAAGTTTGGAGACCTCTGGTTAAAGTGCACAACAGTCCTCTTCGTTTTATTCCAAAAGCTCAGGGTGTCTCCAGAAAAGGGTCAAA
Source organism: Naja naja (assembly GCA_009733165.1). NCBI lineage: Eukaryota > Metazoa > Chordata > Lepidosauria > Squamata > Elapidae > Naja > Naja naja. The sequence continues at coordinate 84,931,893 of CM019151.1, forward strand.
AAAAGGGAAGACAGTGGCCAATATGATCATGTGGCTGACATCTCAGTCAGAATAATTTATACAGAAATAAGAAGCTGAATTAGAAGCCATCAGAATGGTCAAAAACCACCGTGAAATTTGATTTGGAATCATTAAACACTGATAATCTCGAGGTCATTTGTTGCTTGCTTCTATTTACTGTTGGACTCTCGACTTTTTCTTTTCCACTGCTGGAGTTTTTCTGCTCTCTGTCTCTCCTCACTCTCCATGTTTCCTTCCTTAATCATTTCTTTTGATGATGATCAGCCCATAGATAACAGGCCTTTAAAACACAAATTCCTCTCTTAACCTTATTTTTCCTTGATGTCCCCATGGTTTTGCAGGGGTTCTGTACTCTTCCACCTGGGTTAGATTTCTCCTGTGTTTATGACGTCTTCTCCCAGGTATGGTTTTCTTCTGCTTCTGGTTCCCCCCCCTCCTCTTTCTTCTTTTCCTCCTCCTCCTCCTAATTCAATGAACTGACTATTTTTCTCTTTTCTCTGCTGAGTGTTTTCATATCCAACTTCCTGGGTGTGTGACCCATTTCTTCTTCTTCTTTATTATTATCAGGACGTTTCTGTGTCCACAGTTCTTACCTGATGCCTCTATTTTCTTTCTGCAGGTTCACAGTTACTTCATTTCCAATGTGGGTCACCCTGTCACTTCATTACATCAGTGCCTACTTGCATTTTCAGTTAGGTCTTGTTTACAAAATCATGTGGCAAATTGTCTTTTCTCTTTATTCGTTGTGTATTTTTTATTGTTCAGCTGATCTTTTTTTCCTCAGGGCTTTGGGGTGAAATGTTTCTCAGCTTTAGTTATACATTTACTAACTACTATATCTTTTTTCCTTCTGGAAAACACACCTCTAATAACAGTAGCAATAGCACTTAGACTTATGTAACACTTTATACTGCTTTCCAGCCCTCTCTAAGCGGTTTACAGAGTCAGCCTATGGCCCCCAAACAATCTGGGTCCTCATTTTACCCACCTCGGAAGGATGGAAGGCTGAGTCAACCTTGAACCTGGTGAGATTTGAACTGCCAAATTGCAGGCAGCTGGCAGTCAGCAGAAGGAGCCTGCAGTACTGCACTCTGATCACTATGCCACCTCTAAGCTCTACATATCTATCATCTGTCTGCCTGCCTGCCTGCCTGCCTGCCTGCCTGCCTGCCTGCCTGTCTACTTATCTATCTATCTATCTATCTATCTATCTATCTATCTATCTATCTATCTATCTATCTATCCTCTGTCATCTTTATGTATATGACCACGTATCTCATGATTCTGGGTGGCATAGAATAAAAATATTTCTTCTCAGTTCAGTACAGTCCCCTTATATTGAAAAGACACAATTCTTTTTCCCTGCTAGCTTGATTACATAGGAGATGACCCAGCTGAGCCTGAGGGAGGGATCAACATATCATCAGTCACGAGTCCCTACACGCCCACAAGAGAGCTAAGTCCAGCCCACCTTTTTTTTCCAAAAAGTTTTTTTTAACAACAAACATAAACATAAACATAAAACAACAAATAAAACCTTCTTTCAATTATACAGTGTGTCAGTTGGTACATATGTCTTGTGCACAATATCTATAGTCTTTTCCTTTTAGATTTACATTCGTATTACATTAATCAACTTTCCATGTCATATTATATTATTATTACAACATCATTAGACTTTAATTTCAAATCCACATTATCCTTTAGAGCAAATCTCAGTTCTATCTAACCATTGATAAAATAAATCCCATATCTTATAATACTCTTTTTCTTTTTTTCTTTCTTTTATTCATATTTATATGCCGCCCTTCTCTGGAGACTCAGGGTGGCTTACAATCTTTGGAGCACAACTCAATGCGCTCAGCAATAGCCTTCATTCCATTGTATATGCCTGCTTATTACTAAGCGGCATTTTTACAAAGTCAGCTTATTGCCCCCAACAATCTTGGGTCCTCACTTTACCTACCCCGAGAGGATGGAAGGCTGAGCCAACCTCTTCTTGCTCTCTAATTGCTAATGTTAATCTCATTTCTGCACATTCCATTATTTTCTTAATCACCTCCTCTATCGGAATTTAAAGTCCAGCCCACCTTCAATGCCTTTCTTAACTCCCACTCATTTCCCTTGACCTGTTAGTAGCTCAGATTCTTGTAGAGAGTTTAAGCTTGCAATAAATCTTTACATTCATTTGAACTGCCTGAATCTTCCGATTTCCCCAGTACTTGACAATTATTGTAGCTATCCACATAATAATGCTGAGATATATAGGAAAAACAGCTCAGGCACTTGCTGATGCCATATCTATATATTCTTCCTTTCTGTTAAATTTCATCTTTAATCCTCCTGGCCAACTAGATGGAGACCAGCAAAGGGTTTCATCTCACACTCCTGTGTCTGCTCTCACACTGTTTTGGTACATTATGGCAGCGATGATACCCAAAGATGTGTAGAATGGTGAGCTATATTTGGAGCAACAGATGAAGCCTGGGCTGTTTCTCCTGCTTTTTTTTTTGGTAAGATGCATTTGAATTAGCATTTTCACTCTGAAGAATTCTGCCAGGGAATCAAAGGAGAAGCAATTCCTCTACCCTTCTGCCAAGGTTGAAGATGGGGATGCCAAGGCTGCCTGTCATCCCAATTAAAACTGCTCTTCATTCTTTATGACTTCAGACAGACATTCGGTATCTGATCCCTTCATGCTTCAAGAGCCTCATCAGATGGCTGAAATGCTCCAACATCATTGTGCACGTTAAGATACATTAGGCGGTACGAGTGAGCAGAGGGGACAAATGTCCTTTGGTTCCTTTGTTTACCGTCTGATAATGCTTTCCCTTTCTTTGCTGAGTCTTCCTGGCCTCGGTCAATATGGGAATCTGTTTGCAGAGTGAAAATATTAGAGGTGCATTTGCAGAAGGACGGCCTTTTATTCCTTTTGCAATCGTGCAATTCGAAAAGCTGTAATCAAAACTGTACTTGGGATACATTTCTAGATATATGGTGAAGATTCCATTTTCAAGCATCAAAACCAAAGGGAATCCTTTTTTCAAGTTAGGTTGTATGCACTTGAAATAACCTCCAAAGCCACATTTCATCCTGTATACAGTCTTCAACAATTCTGTTCTGGAAAGGAGTAACTATATTAAGGACAATTATAAATGAATATTTATATGTCATTGTTATTTAGAAGCCTTCCTCTTCCTGGTTGTAGTTGGTGGTCAGTTAAATACAACTGAGGGCTCAGTTGCTCCTGAGCTGGTTGGCTTCCCTTCTGACATATGCAGGGCATTTCAAGATAGAAACAGGATGTATGGTTGAGTGGCAAAGATCAGCTATGCCTTAACAACACCTGCCTTTCTGACTTCTTACTTACAGGTGAAACTCGAAAAATTAGAATATTGTGCAAAAGTCCATTTATTTCAGTAATGCAACTTAAAAGGTGAAACTAATATATGAGATAGACTCATTACATGCAAAGCAAGATAGTTCAAGCTGTGATTTGCCATAATTGTGATGATTATGGCTTATAGCTCATGAAAACCCAAAACAACAATCTAATAAATTAGAATTTACATGCAATCAATAAAACAAGGATTGTACATAGAACAATATCGGACCTCTGAAAAGTATAAGCATGTACTTGGTTTGGGCCCCTTTTGCAGCAATTACTGCCTCAATGCGGCATGGCATGGAAGCTATCAGCCTGTGGCACTGCTGAGGTGTTATGGAAGACCAGGATGCTTCAATAGCTGCCTTCAGCTCTTCTGCATTGTTCGGTCTCATGTCTCTCATCTTTCTCTTGGCAATGCCCCATAGATTCTCTATGGGGTTCAGGTCAGGCGAGTTTGCTGGCCAATCAAGCACAATAATCCCACGGTCATTGAACCAGGTTTTGGTGCTTTTGGCAGTGTGGGCAGTGCCAAATGAAGTCAGCATCCCCATAAAGCTCGTCTGCGGAAGGAAGCATGAAGTGCTCCAAAATCTCCTGGTAGACGGCTGCGTTGACCCTGGACTTAATGAAGCTCAGTGGACCAACACCAGCAGATGACATGGCTCCCCAAATCAACACAGACTGTGGAAACTTCACACTGGACTTCAAGCATCTTGCAGTGTGTGCCTCTCCATTCTTCCTCCAGACTCTGGGTCCTTGGTTTCTAAATGAGATGCAAAAGTTGCTGTCATCAGAAAAGAGGACTTTGGACCACTGAGCAACAGACCAGGTTTGTTTTTCTTTAGTCCAGGTAAGACGCTTCTGACGTTGTTTGTTGTTCAGGAGCGGCTTGACAAGAGGAATATGGCATTTGAAGCCCATGTCCAGGATCCGTCTGTGTGTGGTGGCTCTTGATGCACTGACCCCAGCCTCAGTCCACTCCTTGTGAAAGTCCCCAACACTTTTGAATGGCCTTTTCCTGACAATCCTCTCCAAGCTGTGGTCATCCCTGCTGCTTGTGCACCTTTTTCTTCCACACTTTTCCCTTCCACATAACTTTCTATTAATGTGCTTTGATACAGCACTTTGGGAACCTCCAACTTCTTTTGCAATTACCTTTTGAGGCTTTCCCTCCTTATGGAGGGTGTCAGTGATGGTTTTCTGCACAACTGTCAGGTCAGCAGTCTTTCCCATGATTGTGATTCCTCCTGAACCAGACTGAGAGACCATTTAAAGGCTCAGAAACCCTTTGCAGGTGTTATGGCTTAATTCGCTGATTAGAGTGGGACACTTTGAGCCTAGAATATTGCACCTTTTCACAATATTCTAATTTTCTGAGATTGTGGATTTGGGGTTTTCATGAGCTGTAAGCCATAATCATCACAATTATGGCAAATCACGGCTTGAACTATCTTGCTTTGCATGTAATGAATCTATCTCATATATTAGTTTCACCTTTTAAGTTGCATTACTGAAATAAATGAACTTTTGCACGATATTCTAATTTTTTGAGTTTCACCTGTACTCTCCCTTACTTACTCTCTCTGGGGCAGGAATACTGTATTCTGGCATGTGTCTTTCTGCAGCCCCAGATGACAACATGTGATTCCCCTTCCCTACTATTTTTATTAGGATTTATTCTGTTTACCTGTTGCCTTCAAAGCATTCCGCCATTAAGAATGGCATTAACACCATTGCAAATACATAAATAATATTTCCTTGACCCACCAACTTCCCTGCTTTGCAAGAGTGACCTAACCCCCTTGTCAGTGATGTTTGGTGTCTGGCACCTTCACTGGGGTTGGAATCAGTGGTGGGATTCAAATATTTTTGCTACCAGTTCTGTGGGAGTGGCTTGGTGGGCATGGTGCGGCTTGGTGTGTGTGGCTTGGTGGGCGTGGAAGGGGAAGGATATACTGTAAAATCCCCATTCCCTCCCCACCCTACTAACCTGCTTTCCAGCTCTGTTCTCCTGTGCAAGACAACAAAAGAAGACCCAACCAATCAGCTGGGACTTGGGAGGCAGAGAATAGATGGGGGCAGGGCCAGTCAGAGGTCATATATGCCGGTTCTCCAAACTACTCAAATTTTCCACTACTGGTTCTTCAGAACTGGTCGGAACCGGCTGAATACCACCTCTGGTTGGATTGAACCATTTTGGAGGAAGGTCAAGTCTGTTCAGGAAGCGGTCACTCTGAAGGAGAGTGAAACCATCAACAAGCTAAGTCTGAGTGGTTGTGCAGTTGTGCTAAGGTTCCTGATAAGGTGCTGTACTAGGAACTAGAACCAACAAGACAAGGCCACTTTGGGAACAAGTCAAGAAAGGTTTTCTCCCCCTGAAACTGTCTTCATGGAAATGCTGATCATAATTTTGCTGAGACCTAGAGGTGAAAGGCTGAGAAGATCATGACTTAACCATAAACCCGCAGCCTTCATCCTGGTGCCCATCGTGCAGCCTCATCTCTTTTTCAGGGCAGCTGGACTGGCTTCTGAGGTCCTCCAATGACATCAAGCAGTTCATGGCATCCCATCAGAGGTCAGTCCCATCTCAAAGTGTGAGGATTCATTTTGTAAAGCTGTCCCTGAACAATGCCCCTCTTCATAGGGTTGACCTTCCGTTTGACCAACCTCTGGGGCTGCCTACAATATGGCCCATTCTTTCCACCCACATGGGCTAAGGTTTGTCATCATTCCTGGAAAGCCTCTGGGGACCATCCCTACCCTTTCTTTACAGTTCTGGCCTTCATCCTAGCAGGGTCAAATTGCAAACCTAATATGTCAGTATGACTGGGGACGCCACTGAGAGAGTTTTGTCAGCCGAGGAGGGCCTCTGGCTGCAATAAAACACTCTGATAAAAGTTTAAGAATGCTTTTATCACGATGCTCACACTCAATTTTATTTAAAAAAAAAACAATGACTATTTGGAAATTGCCTTTCTTTCTTTTAACAACAGCTGGGCTAAGGGTACTCTGTGTTTTGGATTCTGTTGCTGAGGCACCAGAAGATGTTCAAATCATAAATGAATTATAAAAGATGTCCACATTTTGCAATCTGGAAATCTTTTTTTTTAATGTGGGATATAAACTCAACTCATGGTACATTTTGAAAAACTTAATCAGGGTAATTAATGATTAGTGAGAAAATAGAATTTTCTTTGCTATGTCAATTTGTATCAGTCACTCCAATTTATTTCAATCAAAGGTCAGAAACAAACAGAAATAAAGTAACATTTTTAAATACTAATAAATAGCAAAAATCAGGCACCGACCCTATGGAACAGCCTTCTCCCTGTTCTTCCAGAAGCTGCAGAGATCTCTGGACCAGGATATTACTGGAGTCTTAACTTAAGTGTAATTGTGTTGTGAGTTTGTCATGGTGCCTGAGTATTGCGTTATGGCTATTTTTAAAATCTAGTTTGCACTCTATGTGAATTACTGTTATGCTTTTGAGATGGGGGATCATGCAAACTGTCTAAATAATTAAAAGCATGCATAAAGTGATTCATATCAGTATTTTTACTCAGGGAACCAAAAGTCAATTGTTTGTGGATATTGACAGCACAATGCCAAACTTTGTAAGACTATGTCTAATAAAAGATTAATTATGTGACAAAAGGCAATTAAATCACATTAACTTAGAACATTTGACAACAAAGGAGAAATTAGGCAAATGAGACACTGGGGTAGGCCTTCAAGCTACAGGAACTTGGTTAAAGTTCCCATAAACTGCCCATAACTTACCTTGCTGAGAATAAAATTTTAAAACAGGTTCGAAAGACAAAATGGTTGGAACGATGAAGGTTAGCTATAAGTAGAACATTGCCATTTTCCTGTAAAAAATCAACTGGAAATGGTCTCGTTGCATCACAACGCCTAAGAATTTGTGAGCAAAATACTCCATGAGTTTTCTAAGTATGCAGCAAAATATCTGAGAATATCTAATAAAATATAAATTAAAAGTTGAACCACAAAATGGTTTGCTTTGTATAATGATGTTTACAATTATGCATGAAAAGCATATTCCAGGAAATTTTTTTGTACAGACTGATAGTTTTCACTTAATCGACATTTTAAAGCTATTAAAATGTAAATTGTGATGATGGAAGCCTACTGTTTGCTGTGTTGGTGGAAGAAAAGACTAATAGTTGAAATAGAGGCGGGTGCCATCAATGTGTTTGTGCAGAATAGTCCTCTTAAATAGGAAGGAAGCAGGGGTGGGCTTCGAAAATTTTAGAAACAGGTTCTCTGCCTCGTTGCCGGGTGGGCGTGGCCATGGTGGGCGTGGCCTAGTCGGCTTCCTGCATCATGGTGGGGGGGGCGTTGTTCCCTCCCTGGGCTCTGGAGGCTTTCCTTAAGCCTCCGGGAGGGCCATTTCCCCCTCCCCGGTTTCAGAAACTCTCTGCAAGCTGGAAACAGGCCTGTTTCCAGCCTTCCTGAACTTCTGGGAGGCCTGTTTTTCAACTTCCCCGAGCCTCCGCACGCGCCCTGCACTTACCTGCATCCAAAACGGGTTGTATGGGGACTCCTGGGAGGGGAGGGACAGGGTGGGTGGGGCCAGCCAGGAGTGGGATTTGGGGGTTCTCCGTTTCAGCTTTGGAAGCCATATTGAGATCCAATGCTCCCACGCTGCTACAATTGAGCCTGGGAAAGTGGGAGGGGGGAATTCATTTGAGTAGATCTAGTTAGACATAATAAAATTCTTTTTCTGATTCAAGTTCAGGTCGTGTTGCGCCTAAGTGAGCGGAAGTCTTTACTTGGGACGGATGGTGATTGGGGCGTGCGATGTGATGATGGGTGCAGGGGGTGGATTTGTAGCTCTTACTTATTGCAAGGAGCCCCAAAACTTTCGGATTCGGGATTCCATAGTTGTACCAGTTACTATCCAAATAGAAGGAACTTTTGAGAGATGTCTCTCTTGGACTTACTGGGCGGAATGGAGGTTTGCTGGAACGCTGACACTCTGAACTGTGCAGAATGTTAGCTTGCTAGAGGATCTCCCGAACTCCTGCGAACCCCCAGCAGCCCACTCCTGGAAGGAGGTGTTTTGTGCTGAAATCCTAAAGTTGCTCTTCCTTATCCTGTCATTTCTTATTGTGTTTATTGGCTCCATTTTAAGAAGTTGTGGAACTCTCTGAAAACGGGTGGAAGGAACAACTGGGAAGCAACCTTCTTCCTGCTTGCCTAGAGGGAAGACTCCATCCAGGCTGCCTGTTCCAGGTTTCCTTTCCTGAGTCCAGCCATGGACAGATGTGGACAGCAGGCATGGGCAGTCAGAGGCCCCAAGGGTGCCCCATTCGTTCCTTCCATTCCATTTGTTTTCGCTGGGCAACACTTCTTTCATGTGTTATTTGGCTTCCATTTGCTTTTACAATTAGAAATGTGTTTGCTCTTCTTTCCTTTGTTGCTGTTGCTTTCAGTAGATGTCCCAGCGACCGTGAGGTTGTGGTGATGGTTCTGGATAGTTGCCTGAGAGAGACACAGGTTCATACCTACCCTTTGCTGGGGAAGCATGCAATGGCTTGAGGCTGGTTACTCTCTTTTAACCCAAACTACATCACAGGGTTGCTCTTATGGGGGGGGAAAGGGAGGGAGGGACTTCGTGCTTCTGGAGAAGAGACCAAATGTTAAATAAACCAATAAATTATATTGGAGTATTTAAAGGTTATTTTAAATTCCTACGGTACTAAATTTAAGACCACTGTGACAAAGCAAATCTCTTTCGTGGACAATATGACAAAGCCTGTAACTATCTTTGTTGTTTTCCTTTGTCAGAATTTCTTTGTTTGCTATCTAATTAGCTTTCTGGGTGTCCTCAGGAGAGTCAATTTGGCGAGGTGCTTCATGGGGGCGTTTGATATCCTATAATCTGGAAAGGAAACGTTTGACCACCAACTGAGGAGAGATGAAAAATAGAGGATTAACTGTCTGTCATGCTTAATGTATTTTTTATCAAGCTCTACAGCCATTGACTATGGTTGTAGTTGTAAAATGTAGAGCCTTGGTGGTGCAGGCTGTTAAATGCCTAGCACTTAGTTCCAGCTGCTTGCAATTAGTGCAGGTTCGAATCCCACCAGGCTCAAGGTTGACTCAGCCTTCCATCCTCTCGGGGTAGGTAAATTGAGGACCCAAGATTGTTGGGGGCAATAAGCTGACTTTGTAAAAATGCCGCTTAGTAATAAGCAGGCAAAGGAATGAAGGCTATTGCGCATTGGGTTGTATCCCAAAAATTGTAAGCCGCCCTGAGTCTTCAGAGAAGGGCGACATATAAATGTAATTTTTAAAAATGTATTGATTTGAAGGATAAGCATACCCACCCAGTTTAAGAGCTGCTGCTTCAATGCATTCCAAACATGCTGCATATGTGTGTCTTCCTTTTTCAATTGATCTAATATTTTGGCTTGTTTAGTTCTGCATTTTTGTGGTTTCTTATACTGTGAATTTTCCCACTGGCTGGCTACAAGTATTTGTTTTGGGGATGATGAAATGGCAAACAGCTCAGAGAAATTTCCTATAATTAAGTTTATGATTTCTGCCTTCTGTTGTTCTCTTTAGAGACAAGTTCCCATAGATTCAAGCAGAAATAACTGTTGAACAGCGACAGTAAATTCAGACTGAAAGGGCATATGAACTCTCTGCCTTGGATCAAAAATCCAGGATAGCTGGACAAGCTGTCCCATTGAAAATATTTCAAATGCTGCACTCTACTGGAGACTCAAAAATATGCCTCTCAGGTTTTTAAGAGAGTACCTCAAAGCAGACAACACTTTTAAAAACATCACGATGGGTCAAATCAGTGTGGAAGAAACTTAACAGCAAAAGTAAAATCCACTGATCCAGGAGCTATATTTTCACTGACGTGAGCAAGTAAACAAAGAGCTGTAAAAAGCAAAGTGCACTGCAATTTTTTAAGGCTAGATGCAAAATTTTCTCTGGAGTGGGGGAGAGGAAACATCATGGTTGAAATTTCCAGCAGTGAAGATGTTCTTTGTGGCCACCTCCACTTAACCATGGGGGATTGAGAGGCATCTGGGGCTAGCCAGAATTGAGATAAATACATCTTTCATTGCTACTGAGTTTAGTACAACTCCATCCAGCCTTGATCCACTTAACGAAGAGCTTTTAATATTTCTGTTCTTTTCATCTTCCACTTTCTCCTCCTATGTGTTTTTCTTTATCCAAATATTACTGTTCCTCCCAACTTCAAGCAAATCAAAGCAATTTACCAACTAATCAAAATGCAACCAGGTCCACTGTCCAGGTTGCACCCATAGATCCCATCGAAACAAGATGGTCTTCAAAGTCAGGCCCACTTCTCTCTTCCGGGTTTTGAGGCGTGACTCAAGTTTCCAGCAATGACTGAGATGCTGGCATTTCTCCATGGTGTTTTTGTGCTCATCTGCTTCTCTCTGGGTTTCTACGGGAAGCCCCTTCTCTGCTGGCATATCACCTAGGCATAGAAGCCGATCAAGACTGTCTTTAAATTCACCACCAGTCTCCAAGAAGGTATACCAAGCATCTACAACATTAGGGAAACTTCAGTGGCACCTGGTGATAGGTATTTTTTGCGTGGCTGGCCCTGCTAATGCGTCCTCTTCCCATTTCTCAAGCTGTAATATCTGCATCTGCTTTCTCCCAGTGCTTTTCTTGTAAGCACAATTTATGGTATATTAGGAAATTATCCATTGTTGGTAACATTACATAATAAGAAGACAATATTCTTATAAACTATGGAATTCTAATGTAACATCATATTTTCTCTGCTACTCAGATGTCATGTTAACAGATAATCAGAGTTGGAAGGGACCTTGTAGGTCATCTAGTCCAGTGGTTCTTAACCTGGGTGATATCGCCCCCCAAGGGGCGATTTTGTTTTTCGGGGGGGCGATGGAACGAAAAGGGGTGATGTGGGGGCAAAGGAACGGAAGGGTGGTGATATGGGGGCGATGGAGCGAGATATATTGGGAGAGAGAGAGAGAGAGATCTATATTGGTAGGTAGGTAGGTAGGTAGGTAGACAAAAAGACAGACAGGTAGGTAGATAGGCAGGAAGGCAGGCAGGCAAACAGACAGACCTTTTGGATGGACGGATGGACGGATGGAGAGACAGAAAGAATGCGAGAGCAGCACTTTGGGAAGGCAGTGGCGGCAGCTTTTTCCAACATGCTTCCGCATTCGAGGCGCCGGTTCAGGTACAGTACAACAGTCAATGGGGTGAGCCTGCAGGGCTGGTGCCTCAAATGCCCCCCCCCGTTGCCTCTTAGTGTCCCCAAGGGGGCCGGCAGAGGGGTGCTAAGAGGCGACGGGGGCGTTCGAGGTGCCGGCTGGCTCTGCAGGTTCACCCATTGACTAGCACTGCTCCGGAGCCAGCGCCTCCAATGCGGAAGCAGTGGCATGTTATGTGCCGCCGTGGCCGCGTTTGACGTGCCGCCCCCCTGCCGCATCTTAGTGCCCCTCTGCTGGCCCCCTTGGGGAGCTAAGAGGGGCGTTCAGCCCTGCAGGCTCACCCATTGACTGTGGAGCCGGCGCCAAAATGGGTGAAACTGCAGGGCCGGCTGGCACCTTGAACACCCCCCTTCTGCCTCTTAGCACCACTCTGCTGGCCCCCTTGGCCTTGGGGATGCTAAGACGTGGCAGGGGGTGGCACGTTGAATGCAGCCGCGGTGGTACATAACACGCCACCACTTCCACATTGGAGGCACCGGCTCAGAAACGTTACTACAGTCAGTGGGTGAACCTGCAGGGCCAGTGCCTCGAACGCCCCCCTGCCGCCTCTTAGCGCCCTTCTGCCAGCCCCCTTGGGGACACTAAGAGGTGGCAGGGGGGCGGTTATGTTGGGGGAAGGGGGCGATGACAACTTCCTCAATGGCTCAAGGGGGCAATTCTTTCAAAAAGGTTAAGAACCACTGATCTAGTCCAAGCGGGAAACCCTACACCATTGCTGAGAAATGACAGTCCAATCTCTTCTTGAAAGTCTCAAGTGATGACGCTCCCACAACTTATGAGGGCAAGCTGTTCCATGGGTTGATAGTTCTCACTGTCAGAAAGTTTCTCCTTATTTCCAGGATGAATTTCTCCTTGTTCAGTTTCCATCCATTATTCCTTGTCTGGCTTTCAGATGCCTTGGAGAATAGCTTGACCCCTTCCTCCTCTCTGTGGCAGCCCTTCAAATATTGGAAGACTGCTATCATGTCTCCCCTGGTCCTTCTCTTCACTAGACTGGCCATGCTCAGTTCCTCTAACTGTTCTTCATATATTTTAGTCTCCGGTCCTCTAATCATCCTGGTTGCTGTTCTCTGCACTTTTTCTAGAATCTCAACATCTTTTTTATCATGTGGTTAACAAAATAGAATGCAGTACTCTAGGTGTGGTCTTACTAAGACTTTATAGAGTGGTATTAAGTGGACCTCACTTAATCTTGATTGTATCCCTTGTTCATGCAACTTAGGGTTGCATTAGCTTTTTGGCTGCTGCTGCACACTGCCGGCTCATATTTAGCTGGTTGTCCACTAAGACTCCAATGGAATCAGTTGTTGCTGTTTTTTTGTCATTTGAAATTGAAGCAGGTCTAATTCCTAATCATTCCATTGCCAGGTAGAATAAAACAGTTGAATGGCACGTGTTTGTTAGCACACTTCCAAGCAAACACACTTGAGAAGCTAAATAAACAAATGATCTTGTAAAGTTGTCCTTTGAGCAGCATTGCAAGTCCTTAGTTCCTTGAAGTTCCTCTTTCTGCATTTAAATGCGGGCATTTGTTTGAAAGCACTAGAGTGATGTAATGCATTTCATATCATGGCACAAATTATATAACTGGCACAATGATGGCATGATGTGCATGGCACATGCCCTTTTGTTCCCTGCAGAGATCCTCTGTTGGCCACGTCTGCAAGCACGAAGGGATTGTTGCACTAGAAATCCTGTGAAAGAAACAATCCACTACTAGCTTCTGAATTCAGGGTTTCTATCCAGCCAGAGGAGGCATCTTGATTAATCTATTGCCTACTTTATTAAATCCTAGCAAAGATGTAATACATGTGATTGTTCTTTTACATGAAAAAATAACTGGAGAACCATTTGTGTATAAATGAGAATTATTCTTAAGCTGATGAAAATAATATCTGTGGAACAGCATTTTAAATATCTCCTTAGGTTTGTGGGGTTTTATTTATTCAGATTTCTCTTTGAGACCAGTTTAATCAGGCACATATCTGCTGTATGATTTTGTGTCTGCGGTAGGCGCTTTCTCCTTTTCTAGAAGGTTTCTGCTATAGAACCTGAAGAGACGCGCATTCATATAACAAAAAATATGTTTTAGTGGGTCTTCATTGTCAAGTACCAGCTTCTGCAAAGACATTGACCGGCTGCAAGTGTGTCAAGAGAGCTGATCAAGGAGATACTGGTGTTCCCAGTTCCTCTGACTTGTGTCCAACTGTGGTGATATGCCAGGGGCAACCTTTCCTGAGCGTGCAGCTTACACAGTTCCTCCAAGCAATTTTTGCAGTCATTCCCAAAGGAAATGTACCCAAGACAGAAACATTTCTTGCAGTACTGAACACCATATTCAACTCTCCCAAGACGCTGAAATTTATTGATGGGTATCTCTGCTCCTGCCTGTTTAGTCAATTACATTCCCAGGTTGCATCCCATTCCAATGTATTCCATCATAACCTATAGCAGGATGGTGCATCTTGGATCCCTCCACGAACTTCAGACTTTGCCACTGTCGTCATGTCAATGCAGATGATGGTTGAGGGCACTGGAGATGTGACAGGAGGTTTTGGTTGACCAACCTAGATAACCCAGAGCTCAAGGGGCCAAGACAAGCAAAAAGGGGCCACCTGATTTTCATGGAGTAAAGAGTGGAGGCATTAGAAGCATTAGGACAACTGAATCTTGTTCTTTACTCATAAAGGAAGAAAAATGTCAGGAACAAACTTAATTTCAGTTCCAATGAAATCTTCTTGAGTGTCCTGGGCAGTTATATGTGACTTTCAACAGAAACATGGCCTGTCACAGTTCTGCAAAGTACAGCACCATTCCCCACCCATATTCTACTCAGTGAATAAAAACCTAGATGCTTTTATTTTAAAAAATGAGCTATAGCAATAATAACAGCACTTATATACTGCTTCACAGTACTTCACAGCCCACTCTAAGTGGTTTACAGAGTCATCCTATTGCCCTCAACAATCTGGGTCCTCATTTTACCCACCTCAGAAGGCCGGAAGGCTGAGTTCAACCTTGAGCCTCTCAGAATCGAACTGCTGGCAGTTGGCAGAAGTAGCCTGCAATACTGTATTCTAACCACCGTGCCACCACTGCTCTTTATATTTATTTATTTGTTTTGACTTGTATGCCGCCACTCTCCAGGAAGGACTCGGGGCGGCTCACAGATAAAAACACAGAACAATAAATTAGTTAAAAAGAAATTAAACTAAACAAGCCAAAATACAAGTATAAAACCGAATTAAAATCGAATTTAAAACCCACCCTCTCCCCTAGGAGATCAGTCCAGCCCAGCCTGTAAAAACAACCAGGTTTTTAGATCGCGCCGGAAAGAGGAGAGATCGGGAGCCAGCCGGAGCTCAGCGGGTAGCTGGTTCCATAAGACGGGGGCCGATGCAGAATAGGCCCTTCTGATGCAGAATAGCCCCTATAACAGTAGGAGGTCTTTTTTATGTTAAGCTGAAAGGACCTGTGGACAATGGCATTATTGTCTTTGAAGGTTTCCACTGGATTTATCATCACCACCAACATAAACTGTGATAGAATCATAGCATAGTTAGGGTTGGAGGGGCTACTTGGATCTTCAGACCCTCAGAAGGCAAAAGAAGCATCTCCCACAGATGGCTGTCCAACCTGTCTTTGGGCACACCCAATGAAAGGATCACATGACCGCAGTGGTGGGATTCTACCAGTTCGCACCTGTTTTCTAGAACCGGTTGTTAACATTCTAAGCAGT
This sequence comes from Naja naja, assembly GCA_009733165.1. Classification (NCBI taxonomy): domain Eukaryota; kingdom Metazoa; phylum Chordata; class Lepidosauria; order Squamata; family Elapidae; genus Naja; species Naja naja. Next base: position 84,947,302 of record CM019151.1, read on the forward strand.
TCGGAGAACCAGTTGTTAGAAGAAATTACTGGCCTAATCCTGTAAGGAAGGCAGGAAGGAAACATTCTGGTGTTGCTTACAGAAACTGCCTCTCCATTTATCCTTATTACATTCTTGGCAGGACTAGACTTCCTGTCTCAGGAGCTTCTCTGGAGTTTTTCTTTCTCTCCTTTGCTGATACTGTGCTTGTATGGAGTGACCATTGAAAAAAGTGACTTATGACCGTTTTTCACACTTACAACTGTTGCAGCATCCCTACAGTCACGAGACGCCAGGCAAGGAGATGTGTGCCTCAATGTGAGTGATGTTGAGTTGGCCATGCCCAGCCAGTAACATGACCACCAAACCATGTACACCCAGTCACACCACCAAGTCACGCCCACCAACTAAGCCACGCCCACAGAACCGGTTGTTAAAAAATTTGAATCCCACCCCTGTCCACAAGTCTTAAATTTGCCAAGGTTGGGCACTCCTGCTATACAAGATTCCAGTTGCCACATGATGCTTCTCACATCTACAATTGCCTGTGTGAGTCTCTGTGTCTATTCCCATGCATGTGTCCAGTTGGGTGCCTGAATGTGAACTGTTTCTCTGTGATAATGCAGACATTAGTGTGTGTGGCATCTTCTTAATGAAAGACAAGAATTGCACCAAACTGTTGTACTGTCCAAGCTACTGGCTTGGAATATACGATATAACCTGAGGTTCATATATCAGGGTCCTGTCTTCCATTGTACAATCCTATCTCCAGTGGTTGATAGCTTCCCTGGTTTTCTTTCAGAGCCAAAGAAGACATCAAGAGGTGTGGGGGGGTTTTCTTTTCATGGGCTGTCTCTAGTTGGGAAGTAGAGACAGCTAGGAAGGCTGCAGACCGTTGACAAGAGGTCATACAAAGGAGCACTATTAGTAGCGCTTGATCCTCCATAACTGAAAAAGGAAGCTTCAAATATCTTTATTATAGCACTCTGCATTATAATAAAAAAGAAAAGCTTCCATAGCAGAAGCTACTACATGAAGATTTGGAACAGTTCAGACTTGAGCGAGCACCAGAGGTGGTACTCAGCAGGTTCTGGCCAGTTCTGGAGAACCGGTAGCGGAAATTTTGGGTAGTTTGGAGAACTGGTAAGTACTGTCTCTGACTGGCCCCGCCCCATCTATTCTCTGCCTCCTGAGTTCCAGCTGATTGGCTGGGTCTTTTTGTTGCCCTGCACAGGAGAACGGAGCTGAAAAGCAGGTTAGTGGGGTGGGGAGGGAATGGGGATTTTGCAGTATCTTTCCCTTGCTATGCCCACCAAGCCACGCCCACCAAGCCACGCCCACAGAACCGGTAGTAAAAAAAATTGAATCCCACCACTGCATGACCTTCATCTGCAGAACAAGGATGCATATTTTTGCTCTTACGAAGCTGTTACATTATTGGGGGCTTTAAGGAGAAGGAACGAAGCTTCCTTACAGATGGAATGTATAGTTCGGTTTGGTCCTAGCACACGTTCTTTCTCTCAAATGTGCCTCTCTGGGTTTCCTGTGGACATCTTCTTGAACACTTCTGTAGCATCAAGCAAATCTTATAATGATTCTTCTGCCTTGCTGTTTCTCATGAAAACTTGCCACTAAAGTGTTATTTGTGTTACGTGCATCTTCTTCAATTGTATGTCCAGAAGTTTCTACTAGCAGGAATGGCTGGAGGGCACAAAGAAATTAAGGGCTGCCCAAGCTCAATGCTATTTAGCTGCTCTGCCCAAGATATTAAAATTTAATTTTCCTTCTTTGTTTGGTTTCCATCACCCCCAGAAAATGCCCAAATCTATACTTCCTAATCTCATTTAATTTTAACTCACACATTTTTCTTTCTGGTAACAAACACTTGCAGATAATACCACTTGAAGTAACCTAATTTCCTTGTGGCTGCCCTCTATTAATAAGAACAAATTACGGGGCTTCTATCAATCCAATTCTGATTATTTTGCTTGAGTTCAGGATTAATTCAGAATGTCTCAATTCACAATTTATTAGACAACCCATTCATCCCTACTTTATTTTTTCTTGACTTGTGGATTGCTATGCAATGTTGCATACACAACATTTCTCATTTTTGTCAATGGGAAGTATATTAAACTTGGAGATAATTTCTTTTAATAAAATCTTAAACAGAAAACTTTATGTTTAAATACTCTTCCTGGTGTATTTCTTCCAGAGCATTTGTGGCAGTATGAATAAATTATTGATACTTTTATTGCCGGAGCTCAATTCAGAGCCCAATGGCATAGTTGCAAACTGTACAGCTCTGCGTGTCCCAAAATTCAATTTTCAAATGTAGAGAAACTAATCCATATGTGAAAAATACAGGACTGTGCATATGTGTGTATGTTTTGCTTTCCAAAAGATTCTTATTGCTCAAAAACTTATTTAGGGATTGTAATAATTTTCTTTGTGCTGCTGTTTTAATTTTATCTTCCCTCAGCTTAGAAAATGTATTAGCAAATGTTACCTGCAGTGATCATGTCTGCAATAGATAATGCCTTGACTGTCAGGAAAGAAGGACTGGCACCATTTAATGCAACTTGGCTCAATCTTCAGAAAGAAATTTGTCACCTAACCCTGCTATTTTCTACATGAACCGAAAGACCATTGAAGTCCCAGATCCTCTCCCGCCTCCTCCTTCCCCACTCCCACCCCAGGGGAGAGGAAAACCAACACAATCATTACACAGAGGTTGTAACAAATGAACAAATGACATGGTGGAATTAATGAACAATTAGCTATGATCATATGTTATAAACAGCCCTGATTAGAGTCAACCCTCCTACCCGCTTTGACAAAACATATCCTTAATTTTCACTTCTACTGTTGTGGTTTCATTCCACCTGAATTACATATCCAGCCTGAAACCACACCATAATTTTCTCAGAGGTAAGACATCATTATGTCCTCTTAGGAACCAGACAAAGGATTGTGTCTCTTCTGTTACCACCTTCACTGATCACCACACTGGGCACAACACCCAGCCAAACGGAATCAGATTGTTGTTATTTTTTTAAAAAAATATTTATTTAACCCTCATCTAAATCATCTCTTCTGTTTGGCTAAGTGTAGATTTCACACAGTGTCTAAAAAACGGATGAAAGGGGAGAAATATTTGCACGAGGAAAGGCAAGCCTTTGTTATAACTTGTCACCCTGAACAAAGTAAAATTACGCTGCTCTGTAATTTGCTGCTTTTATTAACCCAGACAAGCATAAACCGTGTGCTGTAACGGTCCATCTGGATCCTCAGTGGGTTCTCAGTTATTGCTTTTCCAGCTTCTCACCCCCTGCCCGGGGACATGTTAGGTGTTCCATAATATGTGTGTCTTAAAACATGAACATGCAGGGTAAGCTACTGTGCTGTTCTTTGTGAAGATAATTTGCTTTAATCTGGGCAGTCTGGTGAGTGAGGTTTTTATGTTGTGGTGCTTTGTTTGCCTTCCCCCTTGATATCTGGGTTGAGAGGAAAAAGGGAATGAAAGAAATGTTTGTTGTCGATTGCAACCATGAGCCTGAGGCAGAAGTCTTCATGGTTCTTATAACATGGCTTGTCATCCTGCGGTGCAAATAATGCTCAGCTACAGAGAATGGCGGGGCTTAGCAAGATGTTGGAAGAGCTTCCATTTTGGGCTGGGAGCACCAGAAAGCCAGGGAGTCTTTGGAGATATATCAAGATACACGTGGAATGGATCCTGACTGTTGTAGGATAACATGGATCTGACGAATGCATGCGGTCTTCGTTCAAAAAAACTTTTTGAATATAAACAGGCTGGCTTGCATTTTTAAGTCAAAGTGGGCCACAGATTTTATAGTAAAATAATTCATAACAAGAGGTGGAAAGAATCTAGATCAGTGTTGGCAAACCTTTTCAACACCGAGTGCCAAAACGGGAGTGTGTGCATGGGGGATTGCCGGAAACTGGAAGAGCAGCTCCCCTGGTATGCATGCGCGCACTGGGAAGCTGAGATTCTGGTTTCCGGCATGTGCATGCGCACCGGCCATCTGGTCTTCTGGTTTCTAGCACACATGCACATGTGAAGACCAGCTGGCGCATCAGAAACTGGAAGCTCAGCTTCTTGGCACGTGCATACACACTGGGGGAGCTGCTCTTTGGGTTTCTGGTGATCCTGCATGCGAAGACCAGCTGGCCAGAGCCCATGCGTGCGCCGGAACCCGGAAGAGCAACGGGCGATGGCTAGCATGCCCGGAGAGATGGCTCTGTGTGCCACTTCTGGCACGCGTGCCATAGGTTCACCATCATGGATCTAGATGAATTGTCAAAGAGGATGATAGCCAAGGGAACCAGCTAAAAGAGGAGGAAGGACCAGTTCTACAAGTGACTTGAAATGTCCACAGTCAAGGGTGAGGCTTTGGCACCTTCTAGTGAACTTCAGATACCTATTCCATCCACCTGGATTCTTTGTGAGGTATCCGTAATGAAGTCAATTAGCACAGATCACCAATTAGCACACAGAGGCACCAGTGCAGTGAGAGAAGACGAAACCACAGGAAAGGAAGGGAGGTGTCTACAACCCAACCCAACAAGGCAACTAGCCAGTGAAGAGGTAGGCAGCTAAATTTAAAGGCAATCATTCCTAAATGAAGGCTTTAGTTCCAAGGAAAGCCTCAGATTTGAAAGCCATTAGCTTAATGCTTTCTGTTCAAAGGGAGAACTGAAATATTGACTCTTGAGAACCATGCCATTTAGATCAAGATTGAACTGACAGGCTTAAAGGATGGAAATCCCTTTTAGGTTAGTCAGTATGCATCAGGAGTTGGCGAAGGCCTTGTTAATGAGGGTCTTCAAGTGAAAGCGTGAGAGAACCTGTCTTCAGATAAATAAGGTGATGCTGCTAGGAACCTTGAGATGTAGGAAGATGAAAAGGTTTCTTTGAACATCGCAATCTGTCCTTTCCAGTGTTCTCTCATTTGATATGCACCAGTGAATTAAAGGCAGACATGGGTGTCATCTTCATACATGAAAGCCTTACTTCTAGAATAAAAATGTCAGAAGGATAATTCAGATCTCTGAGTTACAAAAAAAGCACAATGTTCCCATCTCCCCTTTTGGGTGGCGTCTTGATACCAACCAAGCTGAAGCTTTTGAGGGCCCCAAAGTTGGCACTGTTGTTTAATGTGTTCCTCATGATGCTGTTGTTACTTTGTAATACATAAGCTGCATATGAGGAACTTACATGCTAACACTACTGATGCATGGACTTCTCTCTTTTTTTATGGCTCCATTGGGTTCAGAGAGACTGCATAACTACTCCGATTACACGTAATTCAAAGACAGTTAGAAGGTCTCCTGTGTGATCATTCTCGCTGCTTGGTTTTGTGCGGCTGGTTCTTGCAGCTTTTTGCTTCTGGTAGAGAAGAGTCTACCAGCAGACTTCATGGAGGGATCATCCTTCTCTTATCCCCAGTGTCTGGTGGTGCTTTAGAAGCCTTCACTTGTAGGTAGGGCTTCCTGAAGACATCTGGGGCTTCATCACCTGCTTATGCCTTCCCACTAGGTTCCATGACTGTAGAGGATCCTTTTGGAGAACTCCTTGATTTGGATGGCTGTCCTGAAGGGTTATATGTGGGGTGTGGTCCAAAAGCACATGATCTTTCTTTTTGTAATACATTTTTATTATTTTTATATTTTAAAAACATCTCTTTCAGTGAACAACGTGGTTTCAAGTTTACCTTAGTACATATGTGATGACCCAGGGTGGGATACAAAACAAACACAGTCACAGAAAACAGGTGAAGTCCCTTTTATTCCTTCACTTTGCTTTCAAGCTCTGAATATCCTTGACTGAAGACAAAAAAACTCCCACACAGTTACAAGAAGGAGGAAAAAAGCAACACAACCCAGGCAAGATAAGGCCTGGAGGATGTCAACAGATAACAGAACACACACTGGGAAGGACGCCAAACTCAGAAAGGAACCATAAACTAGAGATATTTCCATGCTTTGTTTCCAGCGTTTGCCCGTATGCATGTCCATCCTCTTATTCAGTTGTCACAGCTGCAACCCATGAAGAAGATCAAAGCCCTCTCCTCCCGAGTAGACCACATCTCTCCCTTATCCTCTACTCCCTGTGTGCCCTAGGATGGAGAGGGGATGGGTCTGGGTCCTCCTCTGACTGCCCAGCTGGCCTCTTCCCTTCCCCAGCCTCCTCCACAACCTCCAGAGCCACACTTCCGCTCCCTGTTGGCTGTTCCTCCTCTCCCTCAGAGTCAGTCTCCACCAGGGGCATGACAAATGTGGTTCCAGGTTTACACTTCAACACAAACATGACCTTAGTACATATTTATCTTTCACATTCAATTCTATATCATATCATTACTTCCATTTTCCAGTAAATTTTCTCCATTATTTTTATTTTCTTTACACTTATTAAAGTCATTTGCAATTTATATCTTATCTTAATTCTTTTTCCTATAAATGTTCTCAGATCTTATTCTATAGTCTAACATTCTTATTTTTTAATTCTAAATTCATTTACCTTTATACTTTCATCTGTCACATTTGCAATTTATGCACATGCTCTTCATGATCAAATTCCACCCAGCCATTTGTGTGACGCACTGCCAGCGCCACCACCTTGATCACCCCCACACACACACACCCTGCAGACACTCCTGTGCTCTTTCTTCAACCCGTTTAATTCTCATTGCAGAATTTGCACTATTTATTTATTTATTTATTTATTTATTTATTTATTCGACTTATATGCCGCCCCCTCTCCCGAAGGACTCGGGCGGCTTATAAAACCACACAACAATAAGTTAAATAAAACCAGATTAAACAAATCAAGCCGAATTAATACTAAAATCGCAGCCTCTACTCAGTCTATGATCTTGTTCAGTGATGGGATTCAAAAAGTTTTACCACTGGTTCGGTGGGCATGGCTTGGTGGGTGCTTTTGCTGGCACACACTTTGCGCGGCGCAAACGAGCACTTTGCTCAGGTGCAGAGCCGTGGTGGGATTCAATTTTTTTACTACTGGTTCTGTGGGCGTGGCTTGGTGGGTGTGGCAGGGGAAGGAGACTGTAAAATCTCCAGTCAGAGGCGGGATTTGCCGGTTCCCCGAACTACTCAAAATTTCCACTACTGGTTCTCCAGAACTGGTCAGAACCTGCTGAATACCCACCTCTGGTGCAGAGTTGTTCCAACTCACCTCCTGCAAGCCTGCACTCTCCCAGTTGCTTCAGCAGCTGCCACACGACACTCTTCTGTGCCGTGCAAAGCAGCTGCACTTCAAAAGCGGAGGATAAAGATGAGTATGGGAGCCCATGCAGGCGGGTGGGCCCAACAGCAGAGCGGCGGAGAGAACCAGTTCGGTCTCCGCTGCTCATTGCTGCTATTGGCTCAGCAGAACCAGGCTGAACTGGTAGAATACCACCACTGGTCTTGTTAGAATTGGTACTCAAGCCTCTTTTTGTTTAAATGGCTTCACTCTTGTAATCATTACAAGTTTTTGCCTTAAGGAGAGGATGGGACACAGTGACCTTTATATCGGTTCTGGCAATGAAATTTTCGTGGTTGGGTGAATTGACCTTATGTATGTATGTTTTTATGCAGCTGCAAAGCTCTGATATTATTTTGTTTAACTGTTAACGTTTTTCCTGCTTCTAAAACTACATGCAGTTCGATTCCAACATGCTGCCTTTTTTGGGTGGCATATGACTTAATTTGTGGTGTGTGACTTAATTTGTGTTTAATGCAGAGTAGATTTGGGTTTTAATCATTTTTCAGTCGGGTGCCCTTCTGCATTTCCCTTAAAAGAAGAAAAGCATTTGTCTTATTATTTCAAGGTGCAGATGCCTAAAAATCATCAAATTGTAATGATAGACACACTCTTCACCCATCTCCACACCAGTGTGGAGAAGGGGAAGAGAAGAAATGGATGGTGAGCACATAAGGATCTCTTGTCCCACCTTGCCATCTTGAGAATGATGGCCTCAACCAAGGCATGAGTGCCCCTCCTGCTCTTATCTTTACAACACTGTGTAAATGTGCATCATCACCAGTGTGTATGTACGCTCCTCGAGAGTCAGTTCAGGTTAACTCCCACAGATGGGCGTTTAAGTAAATTCAGTGAACATTTGAGAGCTTTTTTCGTTGGGGGTGTAGAGCACTGTTTGTTTCTTGGTAAAATAACATTCTGTTTGCAAACCTATTTGCATTGGCTGAGAGGAGGAAGCCCAGCAAACCCAAATGGGAGGTTTTTTGTAAAAATATTTGCTTCCCAACAGCCAGGCAGAAAGTGAATCATTTTTAAAGGTAAGAGGGGACTCCTGGAAAGATGTTCTGCAACCCCTTTTTGTGCCTAATAGGGCTGTGGAGAGCTTCTGATCTGGTCTTGCCCTTGTGAGAATCAATATCCATCTGGTTCAGTTCCAAGCGGGGAGAAAGACACTGGAAACATGGAGGCCGATTGGAAAGATGGTTTAATGAAGCAGAACCATCAAGCACATAGTCCTGGGGCAGCTGACCATGTGGAGTTGAGAGAGAGAGGTATTTATATCCTCTCTTGGACTTTGAACGTGAGCTTCCTGTTCCTGTGCAAGATTATGTATTCTATTGGTTGTTGTAGGGGTCACAGCTAACTTTGTAGGCTGTCTGAGTTCCAGGCTTGGTTGAAGCTTGCTGGGTGATGCAATGTAATGAAGAGGGTTGTGCTCTGAAAGGGTGTTGGGCCATTCCTATTAATGGCCTTGTCCTGGTTTAGATCTCGAGTGAGGGCTAATCCCATCATCGTGAAGCTGAAGGTCTTTTGTCTTGTAGATAGGCCCTCTTTAAAGTGTTACAGATGTTTCCCGTGCTTGTACTTTGTACTCCTACACACTCCAGTACAGTACTGTGGCCTTGATTGTGGTTTGCTGTTATTAAGACTGGATTGTGAGCTCTTGAAGTTTGTGTTCTTTTTGCTGTTCTTGAAAATAGTGTATTTCACAAGGAAATGAAATTTGGATACAACTTAAAATTTCAAAAAGTTTTGAAATATATAAAAAACGTTGACTAATCATGATTGCTGGGATATAGGATGCTTAAGATTTTGTTGCCCCGGTGTGGATCAAGTCCTCCTAAATCCTCTGGCTAAATTGTTGCTCTGCGGTATACTTCTTTTCCCTCTGTCCTCCAAGGTTCTCTTGTCTTTTTCTCCTGAGGAAATTTCAAAATGAAAGCTTCTTATGATGTTTTTAAAAGAAGCAAATAGATCAATGAAAAAAACAACATATGTTGCTTTGTTAGAAAAGATGCATCAAAGTATGTGTGGAATATTTACGCCTTATACCAATTCTGAGTTTTTTGGCTGTATGTAAAGCTGCATATACTGTAAGTAAATACATTGGTGGAAACTTAACTAATAAATAAAATAAGGGCTATAATGATATAATATAAATATGATATTCATACCATATAATGTGCTGGAAAATTATATCTATCTTAATGTCATCATTTTGAAATATTCTGCATCAAATAAACATGTTTTGCGATCAAAACATATGTAATCAAAATAAAAGAATGCAAACACAGAGGAGTAGTGAGATGATCTTGCAAGCAATATGCAGCAACCATTAATAAACCATGCACTTGGTCCAGGAAACTGTGAGAAAGAACATCAAGATTGTTTTGCTTTGACTTTCTTTGGTATAAGAGAGAGGAAAGAGAAAAAAGTGTCAGTTTTTTGAGATTCTATTATAACCTATATTAAGGCAGTTGTGTTTTTTCTTGTGGTATTTGTTCCTTGATTTGGTCTACTTCAAAGGATTGGGACAAACTTAGTGTTTTGGGTTTGGTTTTTTTTAAAATAAAAATCTGAAACATTCTCAGCAACTTAGATAGAAAACTGAGCTTTTGATCCATTTCTGTGCTGTTACTTCTAATATTCAACATCTCATACTTGGGCAGTGGTTGCTATATAATGTGCTAGATCTAGATAGTTTGGGCACTGCATCATATATATATATAGTACAAAATAATGGTGTGCTTCAATTGTATCATATCTCAAGAAACAAATACAGCTAGATTTGCCCTAAGAAAGAAAGCGTGATGCCATAAGATCTCTCCTTCTGCATTAATAACAGGTCTGTACAACTGAGCAAGTGACCTCTTTTTAGGGCAGAAAATTACAGAGGGAGAGGGAAAGGGAGAGGGAGGGAGGGAGGGAGAGGGAGAAGGCTGAGGTGGTGAAGAGAAAACCAACCTAGAACTAAGGAGAAATTTCCTGACAGTTAGAAAAATTATAAGTGGAATAGCTTGCCTTCAGAAGTCGTGGCTGCTCCATCGCTGGAGGCTTCTAAGAAGAGACTGGACAGCCATTGGAATGGCATAGGATCTCCTGCTCAACCAGAGGGTGGGATTAGAAGACCCCAAGGTCTCTTCCAAGTCTGCTTGTTATTTTGTTATGATATTCTGTGTGGCTGTTTCTTAAGATGGAAGACGGGGCATATATTAGCCTACCGCTGATGGTGAGATGGTTCCAGAATTGCCTCTGGGATGACTGTATCAAGAAACAGAAGTAGGTCCCCATTTCAGGAGTGGGGAAGTGCAGCAGACAAAGGCAAGGCAAGGCCAGAGGTGGTATCCAGCAGGTTCTGACCAGTTCTGGAGAACCAGTGGTGGAAATTTTGAGTAGTTCAGAGAACCGGCAAATACAACCTCTGACAGGCCCCGCCAACCCCATCTATTCTCTGCCTCCCATTGAGTCCCAGTTGAGTGGCTGCCTCTTCTTTGGCTGCCCTGACCAAGAGAACGGAGCTGGAAAGCAGGTTGGTGGGTGGGGAGGGAATGGAGATTTTGCAGTATCCTTCCCCTGCCACACCCACCAAGTGTTGTGGTTCACTGGCTGCAGGTGCGGATGGCTGAGGTCTTGGAGAGCGAGAACTCAGATGAGGGGCCTGCGTGTGATGTAGAGATGGGGCCAGGACCATCAGGGAGTGGAGTGCTGCCTTCGGAGATTGTGGAGGCTGGCAGCAGTGAGGAAGAGGTCCCTGAGGAGCCTGTGCTCAGTGCGCATGCTCAAAGGAAAGAGCAGGTGCAGCAGCACGGGTGACTCGTGCGAAAGGCTACAAGGTAATGGCCCCTCCCTTAAGAGATAAAAGCCAGCTGAGAAACCAGAGTTCTTTGCAGGAAGCAAAGAAGTTTTTGCACTCAAGCCTTGTGGACGTTCGGACTCTCTTAGTTGGTGTTTGGAGACTCTTTGTGTTTGACATAGTTCTTGGCAACTTTATCTGTTGTTCTTGGCAGCCTTGCACAACCTTGGCAAGGCTCGTTCTTATCAGAGACAATTAGTTTTAATAGCCTTTTAACCGGGAGGGAACGGAATTTGTAAAGAATCATTAAAAGGTTTTGCTGTTACCTCCATTTCATATTTGTTTCCTTGGAACAAGGTTTCGGTCAGAATACCAAGCCATGCCACGCCCACCAAGCCACACCCACAGAACCGGTAGTAAAATCTTTTGAATCCCACCACTGGGAAGGACTAATATCCCTAAAGCGAGACTTCACCTGGAGAAGGTGGCATTAAGGAAGTCTTCTTTGTGTAACCACAGGCACACTAAATAGCCTCAGCCTGTTGCCCTCCAGAGATATTGGGTCACAGTTCAGATCATTTCTGCCTCAGGGGCTGTGGAGGAGATCCGAAGCCACCCACTGCTGGAGTGGGAGGGCTGACGTAAAGCATGAGTTGCCACAAACTTGTGGGCTGTTTGTTCTTTTCCCGCAGAACAACTTGTGATATCACTGAAGTGAATAATTCTATATTTGGCTGGAAGATTCTGTATGTCAACTGCAGAGCTCATAAACAAGCAGAGGCCCTTCTTGGCAGCCGGCCAGGAGTACATCTGGGGACTTCATTTATCAGATATGTCCAAACTGTGGAGTAAAGGAGAAAATGCATTCCTGCTTTCACTGAGTTTGTGGCTCTGGAGGAGGTGTTCTCCTTTCCCAGCACCATCTTACATAATTTGTGGCCTCCCTGGTAGGAGAGAAATAGGAGAAAATAGATTTCAGGTTGTTTCTCATCATAGGAGATTGTTTCAGGCATCTTTCTAGATTATTTGAGCTTATCTCTACCTCTGTGTTATTGTTTCATTCCACTCCTTGCTGTAGGGGCTTTAAATCAGGAATTTCCTTTGTCATGCTGGGTGGGGTCTGTCCTCCATGGCAAGAGAGATCTACTTGTCACATTGAGAGATCTACTTCCCTAAGAGGAGCTTATATTTACACGCTGTTGAATATAAAGCAGTAACAAAATCATCTATGCAAACTTAGATTTAAGAAGAGGATTAAAAGGGGTTTCAGGCTACCTGGTAAATCTAGATGTTGAATGCCTCGGTGTCACTGGGAGACAATGGGATTTAGCCTGCATCATCATCTTCTTTCGCCAGAGCAAAAATACAAATGGAAAATGGTACCGTCCGGCAGCCATTGGTAGTCTCCACCCCCATGTTTTTTGTAGCACACTGTTGTGGTTTGCCGGCAGCAGAATCAGACAGTGAGGAAGAAAGGGGACCAGTCAGGGAGTCTGGAGAGGACTTGGATGAGTGTCCTGTGTCCAATGCAGAGATGTGGCCAGGACCATCTGGAAGTGGGGTGCTGCCTTTGGAGCCTTCAGAGTCTGGCAGCAACGAAGCAGAGGACCCCGGGGAGTCTGTTCCCAGTGCGTATGTGCGCAGAACTGTGAGAAGGCAAGAGCAGCTGAAACAGAAGGGGCGTCTCGGGAGTAAGGCTGGGAGGTGATTGCCCCTCCCATAAGGGATAAAAGTCAGGCCAAGATGATGAAACCTTTGCAGGAAGCAAAATTAGTCTTCCTTGAAGCTCTGGTTGGTTTTTTCTGGTATTTCGGTTGGTTTCTGTTATAACTGGATACTTCAGTTTTTGACAACATTCCACAGCATTGAAAGGAGTGTGCTTATCTTGGGGAACTGTTTATAATTAGTTCTGGCTGGGAATGAAAGTAATTCCCAGTGTTGCAATATACTTTTGCTTTTAAAACAAGTTTATATTAATTCTGTTTGACAAAGCCTGGGTCAGAACACCCACAGGAGTCTATCTAGGACCACATAATGATTCTATGGTGCCATTTCATTTCCGATGTGAGCATGGGATAACATAAAGCATATTTAGCCATCTTATTTGGTCTCAAGACCTTTTATGTTTTTCTACCTGTCTCTACAATGAACTTCCACATGAGCAGCAGAGGTGGTATTCAGCAGGTTCTGACCAGTTGTGGAGAACCGGTAGTGGAAATTTTGAGTAGTTTGGAGAACCGGTGGTAACCTTCCCCCAGGAGTGGGGTGGGAATGGGGATTTTACAGTATCTTTCCTCTGCCACATTTACCAAGTAACACCCACCAAGCCACGCCACGCCCATCTAGTTACACCCACAGAACCGGTAGTAAAAATGTTTGAATCCCACCACTAATGAGCAGTGGGGCTTATGGCTCCCTTCTAAGGTAGAAGTACAGAGCCAGTTTGGTCCAGTGGTGAAGGCAACAGGCTACAAACTGGGAGGCTGATGGCTCTAGTCCCAACTTGGGCACGAAGCTAGCTGGGTGATCTGATTCTTGGGCCAGTCCCTTTCTCTCAGCCCTAGCAAGGAGACAATGGTTAACCACTTCTGAAAAACCTTGCCTGGGAAACTGCAGGGATTTGTCCAGGCAGACTCCGAGAATTGGACACAACTGAATGGAAAAAATAAAATAAAATTAAAAAAAATGCAGAAGTACCATTTCCAAAGGAAATAGAAGACAAACTTTGCCCATGACTTACGTGAGCAGAGAAGCATGTTCTCCAAGCAGCCAGCTGAGGAATTTATTGTGTGTGCATGATATAATCTCTATCAAGATAAAGAGCAACTGTGAGTGCTTTTGGTGTGGGAGGGAACGAGACAATGGCAAGATAGAAAGTGTCTTTGCTGTAGCGTGTGATGCATCGTGTACCATGCTGTAAGACAGTAGTGGATGGAGTATTTCAGGGAAGGCATGTCACCCTAGTGTGGCAGAAGTGATGTCTGTGCTTGCTGGGTTAGTAATAGAGAAGCGGTTTTGTTATTGCAGGTGTTTCTAGCTTGTGTTTCTTCCAGGAAACTGAAGATGATTTGAATCTGTCTCTCCCTCTCTTTCTCCCCCCTTCTCTCTCCCTCTCTTTCTCTCTCTCTCTCTCCCCTCTCTCTCTTTCCCTTCCATCCTCCCTCCCTCTTTCTCTCAACTTTGAGAGCCAGCAACAAACATTCAGGGTAGACTTAAATGCAGATCTAAGAGGTAGAAAATCCAGGCTAGGCCTCCAGTCACCTCAGTTAGAAAGAAAATATAAGCTGTCAAACAGAAGGGATTATCTAATGCAATGGAAGAATAGGTTCATAGAATGAGCAGCTTAAGAAAAAAAATTATGCTTATGGGCCTACCAGTCATGGTGGGCATTGCCAGCTGAGAACTCACATTATTATGATTATTACTGAGGAACATATTGGATTTGTGGCAGGAGAATGAAAATCAATCATACTAAGCCCTGTCCAGAATCACAGGATGCTACAGGTGACTTGGGCAATGCTCAGTTTCTCTTGGGGGTCCTCTGTAGAAGATCCCCCCGTTTACCAGAAGAAGACGAGATGTTCAGCTATAGAGGACCAAGATGGCTACCCTACAGTGCTGCTGGGAAGGCCTTTCCCAGGAGGACCTTCCCGCGTTTGGCACAAATGCCGCCATTTTACAGGTCTGTGGTGAGAATGAGGGTTTCCAAATGTGACTGTTTAATTGCCTGGATGAGATTTTCTATGCTTCCAGCAGGAGTCAACATTTGCTGTAGTAGCCACTGAGATCCTATGGATGGCACTAGATGCTAGCAGCAAACTGCAGCTTTAGCTATGGGGGCCTCTTGGCTTGATCTCATTCCCTATCTTGGTGAAGGTGGAAAGTCCCAAACTTTCCAGACTTATAGGTGATCTCATTTACTAACATCACCACTAGTATTAAGGATTGGTTGGGAGGTTGTACCAGTGTGGTTGAGAGGTTTCACCCATGTGGGATCTATTCTTCAATCCAAATACTGTATCTATGCTACTCTTCCTTGCTTGTAAAAATGGTATAAAAGAATAAACGCTGCCCAGGCAGTCAGACATCTTGGCACTCTGCACAATGACTGGTCTTTGAAACCCATCAATTTGCTCTCTCTCTCTCTCTCTGTGTCTGTCAGTGTTTTTTTCCAGCCGACTTTTTCCATTTGGAATTCTTCTTTGAGATGTCATTAAGCATTCTTGTTTTGGGGGAAAACTGAGATTCTCTGTGAAATAAAAACTGTGATGGAATGGACATCTGCATGGGGAAAGGGATAAAATGTGTGCCATAATACCATAACATGGATATCATGATTTAGGTCAGTGGTGGCTAACCTTTTTGGGATCCTGTGCTGAAAATTGCTCACGTGCTTGTGCTCGCTCGCATGCCAGCACCCAGAAGGCAATGCGTGCACCTCTCCCCCATGCCCTCTGGTACATGCACGCATGACCCGTCTGCCCCCTTACCTGCACTGTGCATGTGCATGCCTCCCAACTGATTTTTGGGCCTTTTTTGGCCTCCCAGAGGCCCGAGGGAAGCCTCTGCAGCCTTTAGAGGCCGAAAATGGGCCCGTTTGTCACTTCTGGAAATCCAGGAAGTGACAAAACGGGCCTGTTTTTCGGCCTCCAAAGGCTGCAGAGGCTTCCCCAGCCTCTGGGGGGCAGAAAAAGGCCTGAAAATCAACTGGGAGGCACGCCGCAGTGAGGTAAGTTTGCCTGGGGCTCACGTGCCTGCAGAAATGGCTCTGCATGCCACCTGTGGCACGCATGCCATATCTCCGCCATCACGGATTTAGGTACTAGAATCAGAAGCTGGGAAACAAAGGGAGGAATTTGTGTGAAGCTGTCTCCACACATGTGTTGTGTATGCATCATCATGGCTTGTTGTGGGTTTCACTGCAGGATGGGATCTGATTGGTCTCAAACTCTGGAATCCAAAGGCTGTTTCCAAAGCAGCTGCATAGATTTGCAAAAACTGATGAATTAGTCAGTTTTTCCCTTCTCTCTTTCTCGTCCCTGGCGATTTTTGATGGAGGTGCTTTAAGTTAGGAAAGAACAACACTACCTGAAAGTGCCAGTATAGTTACCTATAATGGAGGCGTGGATATATCTTAATGTTATAAATATGGATAAAATCATAAAGGCATACTAAACGAAAGGGGAGAACTAAAAACAAAACAAGAACTAAAATTGTGGATTGGCCACAATTACAGATACAATCCAGATATGAAAAAGATAGGAAGGAGTATTGGTTTTATAATGAACCAAATGAACTAGACCAGATTCTAATGGGAACAGATGAAAAATTAATCAAGAGGATATACAATTATTTATTAACTATCAAATTGGAGAAAGAACAAGTAAAAGAAACTATGATAATTTGAGCTAAGAATTTTGGCTATGCAATAGATTTGGACAGGTGGCAGAAATTATGGAATAGAAATTATAAGCTTACAATGTCAACAGCGTATAAAGAAAATCTCTATAAAATGTTTTATATATGGCACTATTCACCTGCAAGAATACCGAATAGGTATAAAAACAAATCCGTTAAATGTTGGAAATGCAACCAAATACCAGTTCATATTATCATTTGTGGTAGACATGTCCCAAAGCAAAAAAATATTGGAAGAATATTCACATAGGGTTGGAAACTATGACAAAACAACACATAGACTTGAAACCTGAGACATTCCTATTGGGCAAGCTACCAGAAAACTATAATAAAGGTAATATATATTTAATTTAACATATTCTAACAGCAGCCAGCATTGTATATGCACAATACTGGAAAAATGGGGGGGGGAAAACCCCTACAGATGATAATATAATCAAAAAAATTCTGGAAGGTGCAGAAATGGATAGGTTAACTCTAAAAATCAAAGAAAAAGAAGATTCAGAATATTTTATAACATGGGCACTTTTCTACAAATGGCTAGTTGATAGATAGAGGTCAGATGAGTAGATTTATGTGAAATATGGATTACATAAGAAAGAAAAACTGATTAGTAAATATTTTGATGGTTATATAATTGATGTCAATATGGAAGATAGTATACTTTTCAATAACGATTGATATTATTTATATATGTTTGTATGTACATGATTATAATAATTATGATGATGTTTATATTTTAACACTTTGGACACCTAGAAAACACACTGTTCAATATAGAGATGGAATTTGTGATACAAAAACAATAAAAATATTTATTTAAAGAAATGTTAGGAAGGATGCAGAATATAAAAAGGTTTCTGCATGCTAACATGGACTTTGTGAAATTGCTTGAATAGAGGAATTTTGCAACCTATATTGTGGCTGTTCCTATGCTCGGGTATTTGCCCAAGTGATCAATTTTTGTGTTTTTTGTTTTTTCCAATTCTACAACTTTCTGCCTTTTCTTGCAACAGAGTATTTTTATTTTGTAACAGTGTTGAGTGGAAAAAGGACTGTGTATCATTTCTTCATGGTGAAACACACTGGTTACTTTTTTAAAAAAATATAACAACAAAATCTGAATATAAATTGTTCCACTTTCCTGATCGACTGTGGGAGCCTCTATGAATACATTGTCAGCACATTTACTGTAAATGTTGCACAAATCTTGAGTCAGAGTTTAAAAGCAATGGCTATCACCCAGAATTTAAGACAGTAGATGGTTTTTAAAAGCTTGTACCTGGTTGCATATAATTTAATAGGGCTGCCTGGGACCTTTAAGCAGAGTGCAAAAAAGATTGTTCCATGGATGGCTAGTTAGAGTTGGGAGCCTCTTGCAATGTGCCTTAAGCATGCAGGGTTTTTTTTTTTTTTTAAAGATCTTTTTACTGTGATGTTCCTAGAACTGTGCAGTTCTGGAGAAAAAAAATGGAGCATTTTAGGAAAATGAAGAAATTTGGGGTAAATGTTATAATTCAACTGGTCCCCTGACTCCAAATATTGAAATGTGCCTGCTCCTTTATCTTAATTTAGTTTATATGGGATGCTTTGTGGTCATTTTGGTCAAGAACAAAGATTAGATGTACATTCAAGATGGTTTAGGTGAGACAATTATTGTGATATGGTTCAATTCTCCTGGCTGTTGTGTAGCAAACAGATAATATTTCACTTGAGGGTCATTTCATAAAATGATGCTGTAGCTGCTCATGTTTTCATGCTTTTATTCTTTGGGTATTTTAAACAACAAAGCTTGTTTTAGAAAAATCCACAATTTCAGGATCTTATAATCTGCACATTTTGCATCCTTGTAGACTCCCAGCATTAAATGATTGGGCATTTTGTTGGCTGTTGTAAATAGAAGTTAGTTTCAAGAATTGACATGGTAGTTAGGATTTTTATGGCCTCTACTGTAATATAAAATATTGGAGCATTTATCACAGTAGTCCAGTGAGTTCATTTAACAAAATTATGTCAGGCCTACGATAATTGGCTATGCTGTCTGCATAGTAAGCTGTTAAAATAAGTTTGTCTCAATATAAGATGTCATCTTTGTTCTCATCTCAGAGCTGGAAAACTTGGCATTTTCCTGAGGTCTGGGCAACTTGTTAATGGAGCCTGGCACGCAGTGTACTGTGATAGGAAGTGAGATAGATGGTTTCTTAGATGTCCCCATTGCCTTGTATTAGTATTGATGGATTGATTATTTATATTGTGCTATTTTGTTCTTCATGTTCTAGCTGTCCAGAATCACTTGGCTGAGATGAGAGCGGTATACATTCTTTAAATAAATCAATACATATTTGTAGCCAAGAGGCTTACAGTTAGCAGTGTAAACACAGTGAGAAAGAAACTGTAAAAATGGTCTACTATCTGGCAATATGGTTCAATTCAGATGAAGCACGGCAGTTTGGTATTCTACTTCCTATTTAACTTTGCATTTCCTACAACTGCCTAAACCCATGGTCTCCATTTTTGTATTTTCTAAATTATTGCACAATCTTGAATACCTGACCAAGTTTTAAAGGCCTCTTTGCACACTGCTCACTTTCTCTGTTAAAGGCTTTCTAGGCAATTCTCCTGCAGCCATAGGTATTGTTCTCGTGTTTTCATTCTTTTCTTCCTTCCATGAATGAGGATTGTGGGGGTCTCAATGGCTTTTCCACTGTTTCAGAATCCAAGAGTTCAGATGTGTAATAGTTTTGATAAGTGGCTTTCGCACATTATGCACCGGTTTTTCTGTTTGTGATATTTAGGAACAAGTGGCATTGGCTGAAATAGCAAAAAGAGTAAAGAATTAGTTAGCATCCCACATTTTCAAGAAGTGGTTCAGAAGGTTACCTCCCTTGTCCGGGACTTCATTTTTGTTCATTAACAACAGATTGCTAATTGAGTGTTAAAGAAGGCAGAGGAAGTGGGTGGGCCAAGATTAATTCACTGGAAGAATCAACAGAAGCTTTTCCATCAGCCGATGCTCAGATGGCACAATGGACACCTCGCATCGGCAGTGCATAGTCATGGGTCACGGATAGTCAAGAAGGAGACCTTTTCTGAATTGTCCCAGATGGAAGCCATAACTTCCTATTTTCCCTTTTTGGATAAGGAATCTTTTCTGGCTAGAGCAGGGGTGTCAGACTCAAGGCCCGGGGCCCAACAGAGTGCTTAGATCTGGCCCATGGGGCTGCCCTGGAAACAGTGAAGGACCAGCCTTGGCCGGTGAAAATGAAGCTCGGGAGGACTGCAGGAAGGTTGCAGGAAGCCATCAGCAGAACTCAGGAGGGCTGTGCTGGCTCCCAGCTCCGTTGCAGAGCAGAGGCCATCACAACCGGAAATGGAGCTTGGGACCCCATTTTCATTGGCAGAGCGCTTGGGCTACCACAGGCACCCCCGACACAAGTGATGTCGGGCTAGCTATGCCCCCCTGGCCATGCCCCCCCCAGCCCTCCCACAGTCAAACACAACCCTGATGTGGCCCTCAATGAAATCGAGTTTTAACACCTCTGAGCTAGTGATGGATTTTAATTATTTGGCCATGTAGCATCGTCATTGCTCACCATTCTTAGCATTGAAGGTGTAGGAAGTTAGCACCCAGCCCTGTCCTAGGAAAATGACATATCCTAGGAAATATTAAAAAGGCAGAATATTTCCCCTAAAAAAGAGAAGTAGAAACTCAGAAGCAGAAATTCACCAAAGAGACAGAAACTCAGCCCCAGCTTTGCTAATGGACCATTACTCTGACCTGGGCCAGCCTATTTTACATAACAAAGATCTACTCCAGGTAGAGCTATAACAGGAATTGCCCAAAGCTCTTTCATTGCATCATCATCCAGCAAGGCTCAACCAAGCCTGGGACTCAGGACTGCCCCTGCATGGCCCCATGGGAGTCTGACAACCAGTCAGGATACAAGCTCAAATTCAAATCTCAGCTGAGGGTGTAAAACCCAGGCACTTTCAGCATCTCAGCCCTTCCTTCTTTCTCCACCCAAGCTATGTGGTCCTGTCTACCATTAAACCATCTTCCCAAACAGCCTCCATGTTTCCAGTGTTTTTCCCCCACTTGGAACTGAACCCAGAAGGATATTTCTTCCAACAAAGGTCAAACATCCAGGTGGCTTTTTGTGTGGCCCCCTTGCTCCTCAATTTCATTAAACTCATGCTTATTAAATGAAAGCCCCATCCCAATGGAAGAGGGAAAATGAATGAAACTGGTCTCCAGTAACCAGCTGAGAAGCTTGTCCCCCTGCAAGTCCATTGCCAAAATGACACAGCTGCACACAGCAAGAGCAGATGCAGGCAGACGTGCTGCAAACTGACTGGATAATATATCCTCCACCCCCAGGTATTTGTGCACCTGCTCTTCATTTAGCCTCTTGTTACTAATATTTTCACAGCTTTTGAGACAGGTGCACCAGAGTGTGGGCTGCCTCACTTCTTCCAGACTTGTGTTCCCTCCTTTGTAGACTTCTCAGAAAACATCTGAGGGCACTTCCTCATTCCCACCCCAGCCAACACCCCTGGCCTGGCCTCCCCACCCACATATCTGTTTCCTAGACCAGAGGTCGCCAACCTTTTGGACCTCAGGTACCACCAAACTCATAATTTTAAATCCCGCAGACCCAGAGACCCTGGGAAAATCCCCAAAAACTCTGCAGGAAAATTCCCCACCCCATTTTCCTATCGATCGATCATTCTTTATTTGGGATCGCAGGATACCATCTCCAGCTCCGTTCTCAGGGAGGGAGGGAGGGAGGAGAGAGAGAGAGGAGAGAGAGAGAGAGAGACTTTTGGCTTCATGCAAGGAAAGCAGCAGATGCTCCGCCAGAAATGAGTCTTTGTGTCAGCCTTCAAGATTTTCTTCCTTTGCTTTGCATCTTTCGGCTGTCATAAGTAACGGGGGGAGGAGGGGGGACATGGTTATGGGAAGTGAGCTGGAGGTTTTACAAAACAGAATTGTATAAGTTGGGGGGTAGCTTCTTGTTTAGGCTTCTATCCTACGCTATGTGCAGCCACAGCTCTTTATCAAAATATGTCAAGGTCAACGGACAGAGGTCTCATCACCACCTGGAGATGCCCACATGATGTTATACACAACTTTTTATTGGGTGGACAAATTGAACTCTTGTGGGTGGGAACGTTGCCATCACTTTGTATATGTGATTTACACACTCATTTTCTCAGATTCAGAATTCTTTTGTTGCTACCGCTTGACTTCCAGTAAAAGATATATTTTCTCTAATTAATGGAGTCTAAGTGTTTCTTTCTTGGATTTTGAATGGAGCACCATCTGACACTTTGTGAGACTTGTCATACAGGCACAGCCTCTTGGAGCAGGAGGCCTTGCAGGGTCCCAAAGACTCATTTCTGGCAGAGTTTGGGGGAGAGAAAGAAAGACTTTTGCTGCTTTCCTTGTGTGCAGCCAAAAGCAGCAGAAGAAAAAGCAGCCCGGTGGCCAGGCGAGGCACGTGGGATGAGTAGGGCAAGTCCCCCCCATCTGCGCTTCCCTCCCTCCCCTCACTACCTCGTGTCATTTGCAATGCAAGTGACACAAGCCTTGTGTTCCCATGGGCTATGTGGGTGGCGCAGCCTTGTGTCCCCAGGCAGTCTGGATTAATTGCTTTGGGGGGTGACATTTCTCTGCGGACCACCAAAATTTTCTTGTAGACCACCAGTGGTCCCCGGCCCATTGGTTGGTGACCACTGTCCTAGGCTGCATTCTAAGTAATCCCAACATAAATCTTTTGAACAAGACGAACTTCACAATGTCCAAGTTGGATAAAGAAAAATGCATCAGAGAGTCATGTATTCCCTAATTTTCAAGACTGACTGTCTCTGTAAATCAAGGGTGTGGATCCCTACCAAAGCATTGGTGGTGGGGTTGCTTCAAGCAGGGCAGCAGCAAAGTGTAGGAGGCATCATGGTTGAAAAAGTTGCTTTCTGGGATGACTAGCCTTCTGCTCCAAAAAAATCAGGACACAACAAACAGGGATTGGGTTTGGCTCCAGTGAAGTTGTTGGAGCCTCTGCTAAAAGTGTCAGGTTGCCTAATAAACTAGGACTGGCACAATAGGGCTCTCTGTCCCTCGATCGATTCAGACTCCGGCCTGGGTTTCTGGTTCTGTTTTTAAGTAGTGTTGGAAGAAATATCCTTCTGGGCTCAGTTCCAAGTGGGGAAGAAAGACACTGGAAACATGGAGGCTGCTTGAAAAGATGGTTTAATGGTGGACAGGACCACACGGCTTGGAGCTCCAAAGTGAAAAGGACAATCACAGGCTTCAAGATGTTGGGTGAAGGAAAAGAAGGGCTGATATGCTGAGAGACCCTTAGTTTTATACCCTCTGTTGGGCCCCACCTTAGTGTTTCCTGTTCCTGTGTAAGAAATGCATCCCATTGGCTGTCAGAGTCCCAGGGGGTGGGGGTCTTATAGCTGGACCACATGGCTTCACCTGAGTGCTGGCTGATGCGATCTTCCCAGGCCAGGTGGTGAGATGGGTAGAGGCCTTTGTTATGTAGAATACTCTGGGCCAGGCCTTAATGGCCCAGCCATTAACAAAGGTGTGTGTGTGTGGGGGGTGAGCTTCTGCTTCTGAGGTGAGTTTCTGCTTCTGAGTTTCTACTCTTTTTAGGGGAAATATTCTGCCTTTTTAATATTTCCCAGGATATTTCATTTTTCTAGGAGAGGGGTGGCTGCTAACTTCCTACATTTTTATTCCTTGGATAGAGTTCTATTTCCTTGTTCTTTGTATGGCATCATCCATGTTCTCTGATGCATCTGTATTTTTCCCTTCCCGCAGTAATGAAATATATGTCATGCTGTAACCCTGGGCTGACTCTCCAGTAAAATCGGAAAAGTGGAATGATGCACCTGCCATTTCGTTTTCCTGATCCATTTGAAACCAAAGTGTCATTTCATTTTCTTCTGGTGTTGGTCAGAATTTCCTGGGAAGCACTAGAGGCGACCTGCCCAGATTTGATAAACCCTGAATATGAACGAGCTTTGCTGCAGATTGGTGGTGGATTTGGCACATGTGATTTTGGGGAAAGTACCCAGGGTGCTTTAAATATGCAAATAGAAGGACCTGTCATGAGGCTGATAACACCAGATACCACGGCTATTGAGCCTCCTTTTATTTATTTATTTTTTATTTTATTTTGTCAAGCAATTATAACAGGTATAAGTATAAACATAGTTATAAATACATGAAATGGATACATAAGAGAAATAAAAAGAAACAATAGGACAGGGATGGTAGGCACTTTGGTGCGCTCATGCACGCCCCCTACAGACCTCTTAGGAAAGGGGTGAGGTCAATAGTAGACAGTCTAAGGTTAACATTTTTGGGGTTTGGGGAAGAAACCACAGAGTCAGGTAGAGTATTCCAGACATTGACCACTCCGTTGCTGAAGTCGTATTTCCTGTAATCAAGTTTGGTGTGTTTACCTGTGGTTGAAGCTGAAGTATTCATTGGCAGGTGGGACATTGCTGACAGGTAGGACATTGCATGGATGGTGGCTCCTTGATCCATCTCTGAGACCAAGCAGAATAGCCAGCACTTTCCAAACTCCCTCTCCGATGAAGGAAGGTGGGGAGGGGCTCGCTTGCCTTTCACCGGTAGTGATGAGTCACCTTTCATTGCTGGGGGAGGAGCCCAGTTCTCAGAGACATGAGCATCTTCCACGACAAGCGGTCCCAATTAATCTCAGCTTTGCTCATTTCAGTTCATATAGAAGCATCCTTTCCTTCTGAAAGCTTTGCTTTTATGTTCCTGGGAGTTCAGTGTTTGACTATCACTTGTCATAGCAGGAAGGCAGGCAGAATTTCAGATCTTCCCGTTGCTTCAGGCCATTATTCATGATCTCTTTCTCCCCTCCCTCCTCCCTGGATTCTACCATCTCCGGCGTATGGAGGGAGGGATTAGAAAGGATCTGTAGGCACCCCCATTTTGCTCTTCATGGAACTGAGAGAGAGAGAGAGAGAGAGAGAGACACACACACACACACACACACACACACACACACACGTTCTCTTTCGCACATGTGTGGGTGATGCTGCCTTCCAGAAGGAAGGTTGGAGCTAATTTTTGTGCTGAGCTGTCAGCAGCTGCAGCAGAGATGGGAGGGGGGAAGGGGAGGAGGAGGCCCTCCAGTTTTATGATCCTGCTGACAAATGGGAGCCTTGGCTAGAATGCAAGTCATTTGCTACTGGCAGCAGGTCAGAAATACCTCCCAATGTGTAGAGAAGTTGCCCTTTGTTGGGCTGGTGCTGAACACCCCCACGTGGCCCCGGGGGTGTGTGAAGCTCATAGTATCCCATTGCCTCCTTCACAGCGATGTGGTTCTGTTTCTCTGCAGGGGTTTTACAGCAGCCTGTGCTTTGCAACCTGTTGGGCAGATCTGGAGGTGAGGTGGGGCTCTTTGGAGATTCTGGGGCAGAGACCGGGTCTTCTGAATTCTTTACTGGACCTCAGTTTTCTCAGAGTGAAAGAAAGGGTTAAAACACACACACACACACACACACACACACACACACACACCATGTATGATGGTCGGTCAGTTTGCAAGGAAGGAAGGCTCTTCCATCAGAACATACTATAGGACAGGGGTCTCCAAACTTGACAGCTTTAAGACTTGTGGACTTCAACTCCCAGAATTCCTCCTCCAGTCATGTTAGCTCAGGAATTCTGGGAGTTGAAGTCCACAAGTCTTAAACTTGCCAAGTTTGAAGACCCTTGCCTTAGACGCAAAGTCTGGGGAACTGATTCTGATTTCACACTCGGCTTCTTCAAATCTGGCAAATGGGTGACGGTCCAAGGACGGTCCAAGCCCCATCTTGGAGAGACCTTCTGCTTCTGCCTTCTCTGTTGCCTCCTCCAGAAGCAGAAGGTGGGAAGAGGCAAGATGTTAACTCAAAAATATTTCTCTGGTCTTTTAGAGTTGTCAGCAGGAAGGGAGTGGGAGGAGGAACGCATACCTTAAATATTTTCA
Source organism: Naja naja (assembly GCA_009733165.1). NCBI lineage: Eukaryota > Metazoa > Chordata > Lepidosauria > Squamata > Elapidae > Naja > Naja naja. Next base: position 84,972,797 of record CM019151.1, read on the forward strand.
TAGGTAATTGCTAGGCGGCCGAAGCTTCTGGCGCACAAGTTTGTTACTGGAGAGCATGATTGATGACTCTTGGCTATGGATGTGTCCCATTGGAGAATATACATCCAGGGGGGTGGAGGAAGACCAGGGTCAAGGGGGAGATGAATGATGTGTCTCAGAGTGGGTTGCACCCAGGTATCGCCGACATGTTCACTCCCAATAAATGATTTTTTTAAACTCTGAGAGATGCAGCTAGAGACTCATGACTAGAATGGGGGTGGATTGTCAGAGCCCTGACACAAGATTTGTTTTAGAGCATTTTGTGTATCACAGCCTCAGTAACCTTCAAGGAAGACAAACTGGAATTTCACTTTATAACACACACCAAAGGTTGTGAGATTCAATGGTGGGATTCAAAATTTTTATTACCATTTCTGTGGGTGTGGTTTAGTGGGCGTGGCGTGGCTTGGTGGGCGTGGCTTGGTGGGCGTGGTAGTGGCTTGCTGGGCGTGGCAAGGGAAGGATACTGTAAAATCTCCAATCCCACCCCACTCCAGGGGAAATATACTGCAAAATCCCCATTCCCTCCCCACCCCACTAACCTGCTTTCCAGCTCCGTTCTCTTGTGCAGGGCACCAAAGAAGACCCAGCCGATCAGCTGGGACTCAGTGGGAGGCAGAGAATAGATGGGGGCGGGGCCAGTCAGAAGTGGGATTTGCCGGTTCTCCAAACTACCCAAAATTTCCTCTACTGGTTCTCCAGAACCTGCTGAATACCACCTCTGGTGAGATTGTTTCTGCAAACTGGCTATAGGCCTCACGTACACAATGCTTTAATAATCAGGTTTCTCTTCTCTCTGGCTTTAACCAAGGAAGAAATGATGTCTTGTAATGGCTCCACCTGCCATGTTATTTAACTTTCTTTCCCTCCAGGAGCATAATGGGATGAGGTTCTTTTTCCTCCTTCCTGGAGAGCTTTCCTTGCTTTGGGAAAAATGGTGGTGTAAGGTTAGTAGTGCCCTAGGACCTGGTTGTGGAATTCTCCGCCAGTCTTCTGGTTCCGTAACAGCTTTTCTTTGCTTACAGCAACAGCTGCTGAAATGTTGGATCTGGAATAATTAGGGGGATCTGCGACATTGGAGGACGTGGGGGCAAAGAGAACATCCAACTTCATTCCTAGGGACTTCCTGGCATACCCATACCTTTGTCCTGGCAATCTTTACGGGCATTTACTCCTGCTTTCTTTCTGGGATTTCCCATTCAAACACTGACCAGTCCTGAATGTCCAAATCCAAAAATGCCAGACAAGAGCCAAAGTTTCCATGGAAGTAATCCTTCCCTCTTATTTCGCCCAATACGTAGCATCCTCAATCAATCCTTGAGTGATGATTTGTCACTTTTATTTGCTTCCAATAAAATTGACTCATGACAGTTAAGACAAGTTCCAAAAATATAAAAACAACGTATACAATACGGGAAATGTCTAAGGAGGGCAACAGGGGAAGATTAATGAAAAAAACCCACTGTAGCTGTGCAAAACAACTCCTCCTCTTTTGTATGTGTGCCATGACAAATATGAGAAGAAACATCCCTTTTGACAAAAGCAGTAAGTTCCTGCAGAAGTCCCTGTAATTGGCTGTCAAATACCATAAAGCACCAGGTTTTATTGCTGATAGACTTGAAGTCCTGTTGTGAAATATGCACTCTTGATTCACGCCTTGCATTAAATTATAACATTATTTGTTTGGTTTTGGCTTGGTATCGGATATAATGTGTAAACCATGATACATGCATCAATGTGTGTTGCATGAACCAAGCCAGTTGTAATTCATTGTACAAACCATGTCTAAAGAAACCATGAGAGCTCCTTATTAATTTTAAATCCAGCCACCTCCCCAAATTTTTGTATTTCTTGCAACAACATATATCCAGGATTTAGTGGGTCTTCTACGATAAATACTAGGTCGTCCGCAAATGCTTGGACCTTATACTCTTCTGATTTTGATCCCTTTATTTCTGAATTTCATCTGGTTTGGGCTGGTAACACTTCTAAAGACAGCATAAATAGCAGAGGCCATAATGGGCACCTCTGTCTCACTCCCTTGGCTATCTTAAAATCGTCCATATAACCCCATTTAATAGTACACTAGCCTTTTGTCCAGAATATATTGCCCGTAATGCATTTTCAATATTCTTTCTGAAACTCATTTTTTTAATTTGCTGTGACATAAATTGCCAATTCAGATTATCAAAAGCTTTTTGTGTGTCTAAAAATATTGGCGCCACTTGCTTTTACAGATTGGCTTCTTAGTATTCAATAGCATTTAAGACTATTCTTGTGTTGTTCCTTATCTGTCTATTTGGTAGAAAACCATTCTGGTCGGGGTGTATAATTTCACTCAGTATTGGAGATACCATGAGATCTCATGGTTTCAAATATCCCAAAGATGTTTACTGAATGTTTTGATCTCAGTATTTATAAATAATAATAACAACAACAACATTGGAAGGGACTTTGGAGGTCTTCTAGACCAACCTCCTGCTTAGCCAGGAAACCCTATACAGTGGGGCAAAAAAGTATTTAGTCAGCCACCAATTGTGGAAGTTCTCCCACTTAAAAAGATGAGAGAGGCCTGTAACTGTCATCATAGGTAGACCTCAACTATGAGAGACAAAATGTGAAAACAAATCCAGACAATCACATTGTCTGATTTGGGAAGAATTTATTTGCAAATTATGGTGGAAAATTAAGTATTTGGTCACCTACAAACAAGCAAGATTTCTGGCTCTCACAGACCTGTAACAACTTCTTCAAGAGGCTCCTCTGTCCTCCACTCATTACCTGTATTAATGGCACCTGTTTGAACTTGTTAGCAGTATAAAAGACACCTGTCCACAACCTCAAACAGTCACACTCCTCCACTATGGTGAAGACCAAAGAGCTGTTGAAGGACACCAGAAACAAAATTGTAGACCTGCACCAGGCTGGGAAGACTGCATCTGCAATAGGCAATATTGGGAGTTGAAGTCCACAAGTCTTAAAGCTGTCAAGTTTGAAGACTCTTCCTTTAAGTGCTTGGGGGAATAGATGGACCCCTTCTTCGTGGCAGCTCCTTAGATATTGGAGCACTGCTATCAAAGCAGAGGAAGGTGCTTCCAGTTACAGTTATGGGAACAAAGAAGTGAAAGTAAAAAAGTAGAGTTGCTTGATCCCTGATTTTTCATACTAGCAATGAGAAATTGTGGACATGTGGCTTATGTACGTATGAAGATTCTGACATGTGAACAGTATATAGCAGGGGTCTCCAACCTTGGCAACTTTAAGCCTGGAGGACTTGAAGCCCTCCAGGCTTAAAGTTGCCAAGGTTGGAGACCCCTGCTATATAGGATGATCCAAGGCATGAAACCTGCCAGCCTTGCTTGCTGTCCAGGCTGGGGGACATTTGCTTGGACAGTCCATCTTCAGCAGGGAAGGGAAGCACCATGTGATGCCTTTCTGCCTTTCACGTGGGACAGACGATTTCATTGGGAAAAAATAAAATAACTGGGACACCAGTGTTTGGCAAGGTACAGCAAAAATATTTCCACTTCCAAGAGGTTCTCCTACTAACCCCCAAAGACATATTAGCACTGTATGAAGAATTACTTCTAAATTCGTAAATTCATCTGATATTCTGACACAAGCTCGACAATGCATTTATTTGGTTTTAGAAGGATGACTGAACCATGATATTATGCTGTATAAATCATGGTTTATATTACTAAGCATGGCTATGGCCCTGCAAATCATGGTTTTATCATGAAAAGTTGAGTCTTGTTGGTTGATACTGTTCCTTCCTCCTTCCTTCTGCTAGGCAGTTGGTTCTGTCTTCTGAGTAGCCATAGTTGGTTGTTTTAGATGCAGTCAACAAACTGTCAGCTACACTGGCTGCCAGCATGCTTCCACCTGAGTTTAAGGTCTGTGATGGCATGAGGCCAGATTATTTGCAGGACTGCCTTTCTCTGAACGCATCTTCCCATCCCATCAGATCTGGCAGGAGAGGCATGCTCTGGATTCCATCCATTGTAGAGTGTTTGTTGTTTGGTGGGACTCAGGGAGAGATACCCATCGCATGAATCATCATCTCCCTGGAGATCAAATTGGCTTCTATCTCTGCTGGCCCTTCACAAGGCAATAGCAATAGTACTTGGACTTATATACCGCTTCACAGTGCTTTACAGCCCTCTCTAAGTGGTTTACAGAGTCAGCCTATTGCCTCCAACAATCTGGGTCCTCCTTTTACCCACCTCGGAAGGATGGAAGGCTGAGTCCACCTTGAGCCTGGTGAGTTCGAACTGCCAAATTGCAGGCAGCTGGCAGTCAGCAGAAGGAGCCTGCAGTACTGCACTCTAACCACTATGCTAACACAGCTACCCTAAGATGTGGCTGTTTCTTGCCTGTAGAGTGGTTGTATTGAGAGTTCTTATTGTTTTTATCGTAGTGGCTGGTTGTGGGTTTGTGTTGTATTTTTGCTTCTTTTGTTAGAGAAACAAATAAACAAATTTTAGTATATTTTGAAACCATTCAGCTCCCAACTTTAGGAAAAAGTTTAACCCTAACCCTAACCCTATTTAGGATTGAACTGTCATTGGGTGCACAAAAACAAAAAGACTTAAACTCTCTTAGTCTTTATTGTATCTGCAGAAACCTGAGGCTTTTGTGACTTCTTCTGTCAGACCAGTCATGGTGGATGGTGGTTTTCTCTCATCACAGACGAGTTAGTGTTGTGACCAAGTACTGCAAGTTTATTTCCCATTCTTGAATGAAATAGTCTTAGGCTACCTTTTTAAAAAAATATTTCCACTGCAATTGGATACTCCACAGCACAATGTGTTGTCTTTTTCTCTCTCTCTTTTCTTACACCTGTGCACCTGGCAATGCCACTAATTCTTCAAGCAACTGAGAAGGTGACTCCAGTCCATCCAACCCATCCATGATGTCATTTCCCCAGGTTTAAAATGCTCCTGGGCCCCCTTTCCCTTGGACAGCATGCAGGCTGGGTAAATGCCAGTCCCTGATTGTGTTGTTTCTGGAAAATAAGCACAGTGTCAACCCCTGAAGCTGACCTGACGGGAGCCATCTTGGAACTTCAGGGTTGCCTCTGCTTCGGTCAGGTCAGCTTCTGGGTTGACACACAACCCGAGTCCTTTCTTGGACAACAGCTGGTCAACAGCATCCCAAAAGCTCACGGCAGGCGTGATCCCTTGTTACATGCTGAGGTTTGGAGGCTATTTTTGGTCCCCATCCCAGGTTTACGCAGCCCGGAAAGGGCTTGAGATTACAATGCAGGGAGGCCCCTCCAGGATGTCTCTTCTGCTGGCCTCTTGGTGGTCCTAGCCAGACACCCCCCCCAATTTGCCTTCCCATTCTTTAGAAATAGCTGGAGAGGTAGCCTACGTGGCCATGCTGGCTGGCTTTGTTGCTTTCCGTTTGGCAGCTATTTTGGGGCTGACAAGCCGTGTGCAAAGTGTTAACTAATTGAATCATCATGTTTCACATTTGACCACAGAAGATGGCAGTGGAAGAGAGGGAGCGCTCCGTGGACCAAGTAAGCCTGTGCAGATGCTGTCATGAGGTTGCTTTTAAGGTTTATTTCTCTGCATTTGTGTGTGGCGGTAATGAGTGATTGCTATTATTGTCGCGATTGTTGTCATTCTTGGCCAAAAGAGGATTCTTCCTGGTTTGCAGGTAAATGTGGACGTAGATCTGTTTGCTTCATTTTGGGGGGAGTGTTTTTTCCCCCAAGGTTTGCCTCTAAAGCAAGTCAATCAAGGTTTAGCTCTCTGCCTCTGTTCTCTGCCCTCTGTTTCCCCACCCAAATCCCCACCCCATCTGAAAAGTTGCAGTGGGGCTTTCTGTTTACTGCATAGAAGATGCTTGGAAGAAATGTAAAAGGATATGTTTGTGTCAAAGAAAAGGCCTAAAATACCTCTGATGCACATCCTATTTCTCATTGTGTGGTCTTCCTTAAGAGAGCTCGGATGACCTTACTCTATAAAACAATTGAACCTGATTTAACTGAAATGCACATTGTTAATAAGGAGCTACAGCTGCTGAAGTTAAAGTTATAAAATCTGCCAAATTTGAGGATCCTGGATGACCTTCTAGATCGAACTTGGGCGAAAGAGGGATTCTTCGTCCAATTCTTCAAATGATCCTTAGAGCATGAATCTCTAAGCTGCATAATAACCTACTTTGGCAATGAGTGAGATGGTTGGGACTGCAGGGGAACATTAAGTATTATCCCTGTGCAGCAGCTTGACTGTCAAGGATCAATCACCCTGAGTGAAGTTTGTTATCCACTGGTATTACTGATATGAGGAGAAGGATTTTTCAAAGATCCACAGCGCTTATAAGGAGAAATTATGATTTCCCTCGGTGATAAAAACTATTTTAGAATGAATACAACTGTATTTTCTTATGCAACTTCATGGCAATTGCAGCAAAATATCCAGTATTAATAACTGTGTGGAATAAGTGATGATTTTATGACCATTGTTATGATATTCATGCACCTTAATGTACACGTATACATGCATGTGCTCAGTAGATCTGTTCTAAGGATGGCATGTGGTGATGGACAACATGTAGCTCTTTCCCAGATGTCCCATGCTGATGTATTATTAGTGGTAGGGAGTTCCAGTGATGAAATTGTGGGGGTTGCTCTGCAGGAAAAGTGTTGGTGTATGCAAGAAAAGAAAAGAAAGGAAAGGAAAAGAAAAGAAAAGAAAAAAGAAAAGAAAGGAAAGGAAAGGAAAGGAAAGGAAAGGAAAGGAAAGGAAAAGAGAAAAACTTAAGAAACTTGTTTAGAAGAGATTGTTGTGATGTAAAATTCCCCTCTAAGGCAATATGGAAAATAAACATATTGCATCTGAAATCATTTTAGCAAGCATATCTTTGAAAGTGGCTTTATTTATTTATTTATTTATTTACTTACTTACTTATTTATTTATTTATTTATTTATTTATTTATTTATTTACTTACTTGTATGCGGCCCTCTCTCCCTAAGGACTCAGGGCGGCGAACAATAAAAGAAACCCAATACAAAATTACAGTAAAAAAGCATTAAACAAATACAAGCCTATCAATATACAAAATTTAAAATTAATTAAAACAAATATTAAAAACCAACCCATGCCCCCCGAGGTCAGTCCAGAGCGGCCTGTTGGAACAGCCAGGTCTTCAGGTCCTGGCAGAAGGAGCGTAGAACCGGGGGCCAAATGGAGGTCCATGGAGAGTTTGTTCCATAGGGTGGGTGCTCCCACAGAGAAGGCCCTACCCCTGGGCACCACCAGTCAACAATGCCTAACCGACGGTACCCCAAGGAGGCCCTGCCTGTGGGAGCGTACCGGGCGATCGGAATGTGATGCTGGCAGGAGACGTTCCTGCAAGTACCCTGGACCCAAGCCATGTAGGACTTTCTAAGTTGTTACTAACACCTTGAATCTCACCCAGAAGGCAACCGGCAACCAATGCAGGTCGTGCAGGAGGGGTGTAACATGGGAGTATCGGGACACCCCCATCACAACCCGTGCAGCCGCATTCTGCACCAGCTGCAACCTCTGGGTGGTCCGGCTTTACTTGTAAGATGAGACCCTTCCTAGTTAAGAGCAAAGTGCTACGTGATTGAGCTTGGCTCCCAGTGATTGTGTGAACGGAGACATTTTAAAGATAGGAGTGTATCCTACAAGGCGTTTCTAATCTTTCCTTGTAAGCTAAACGAGAGACCGCTAGGTGGCAGCCTGTTAGTCATGGCATTTACAGTCAGGGGTTTTTTATGCCACCTACTGGTGGGAGTCTGAAGTTTCTGTGTCTCTTTGTTGCCATCTAGTGGTCATCTTGCTGGGACCTCAAGCCCAGAAGCTGCCAGCCAGGAGAGGTTTGGGAGCTCCTCCATGTGCAGAGAGTGTGGACTTTGACAAAAGAGAGGCTTTTTCTCATAAGCAGACTGCAGCATCTTTTCCCCCTGCCTTAAACAGAATACTGATGAAATGATGGAAGCTATAGTCTTTTTGATGAAATACTACCAGAATGACTCTCTTCTCTTCTGTTCTCTTCTTTGTCCTCTTCCTCTCTCTCTCCTCCTTCCTTCCTCTTCTTTTCCTTCTTTTCCTCTCTTCTCTTTTCCCTTTTTCTCCTATCTTTCCTTCCTTCCCTTCCTTCCCCTTCCTCTCTTCTCTTCTCTTTTCTCCCTCTCCTTCCTTTTTCTCTTCCTCCCTATCTCCTCCTCTCCTCCCCTTCTCTTTATTTATACCTCCTATATATCCCTCCTCTCTCCCCCTTTCCTTTCCTCTTTCCTTCCTTGCTTCCTTCCTCCTACAATACAGAGGAACCCTGCTTTGGTTAGAACTGCTTATGTTGGCTTTAACTTCCTGGCTTAAGGGTCTATTTCTTATTTATCAGCCTTTGCTGAGTCCTTAGCTGTACAGAAACACCGAGCACGCAGAAGAAAAGTTGAAGCAGGACCTCTGAAGGCCTTCTGCCTTTCCACCCCAAAACACCCAATTTGAGGCCAGCTTGCTTGGAAGAGATTTCCTGGTGAGGTCAGGTTTCTGGCCTTCTGCAGGCTGAAACTGGGGTGTCAGGCTGCCCAACCTGCCTGCCCGCCCTTGGTGGAATGTGTACAGAAGGGCTGGGTTGAGGCTGAGGCTGACATGGTCCTGCCCTAGACAGAGGCTCCGAGAGTGCATTGACCTGCCTGCTCCCTGTTCATGGGCAATACTGCTGCTCTGGCATTTTACTAGCGACTCAGCAAATGCTGCGTTCTCTCCCCCGAGTGCACGGAGACATGGCGTGCGCAGAGGACACCACGGGCAACACAAGCTGAGCTGAACCATGGCAAGCAGCGAATCGACAGGGGTACGGTACCTCTTTGCTTCTAGCAGTGAGTCGTGGCAAATAAGCATTGCAGATTTATGTAACGTAAGCTTCAAGAGCGCTGAAAGGGACACCGTACCTGATCCACAGATTAAGGGAGTTCCCCTTGGTAGCCCTCCGGAAGGATGTTCTGGAGAAGTCCTTGATCGGGTGCAGCAGCATGCATTGGAAGTAGCTGCCAGAGATTTATGATGATTCTGTGGATTGGGGTAGTTGTCAGATCAATTATAGACTACAATCAATTATATATTACCGGGAGATTTGCTGAGAGTAATAATTGAGACCAGAAGTGTTTAGGAAGCAATGTTCTTAAAAGATAAAGAATGTGATGAGATGATTCACCTAAACACAAAATTTATCTGGCTGTCGAATTTTTTTTTCCCCATCTAAAAAAATGACAAAGCATTTACGAGTGAAAGAGAGAGGAAGCATTTCCAGAATTGGTAGAGCTTGCTGTTACAAATAGGTCTTTTCCTGTAAAACCTAATTGTAGCCCCCCTGCTCATTACTTGTGCTTTTTCCTCCTGCCTGCTAACTGGAATGCAGCTGATCCTCTTCCTTAAAACACCAAAGGAAGCACATGGCTAGCTTACCGTGGCGTGTGCCCTTCTGGAATGCTAAAATTAAGCTACTGCTCGGGTGATGACAGACATAAAGCATTGCTAAGTATCCTAAATCAGGTTTTTACTACGCATAAATAAAGAGGTTGCCTATTTAAATTAAAATGAAAAAATGCGGAAGGAATCTGGAATAACTTCCTACCGCTGACCCTTTGCATGACTATTGAAACTCCTTCTTAGCCTGTAAAAAAAAAGGAGGGTTTCCCTTTTCATGACCATTGGCCATATTAGGACCACAACTCTCCCCTCCACATTTTTTTGTGGCCCTAGGAACTCTTCAGCCTCATTCTCCCAACCATACCAAATATCAGTGATTGGGTTTTCTGGCATCATAAGGCTTCTTTTATTATTTTTAAGTATTGGTTGTTATTGTTGGTATGTGTGTGTGTGTGTGTGCCTTCAAATCAATTTAGATTCTTGGCAACTGCCTGGCAAGTCTCTGAAGACAGCATTTCTGGAAGAGATTTGTTCTGCCCTTCTTTTTTGTAGGGTGAAGAGAGAGGGACTGGCCCAAACCTTCCCAGCTGCTTCCATCCCTAAGATGGGACTAGAACTCACAGCCTCCCAGTTACTAATTTGGTGCCTCTAACGCCACTCTTTTAAACCTTAGATGAGGCTTAAGCCGGGGTCTCCAATCTTGGCAACTTTAAGACTTGGTGGACATCAGCTTCTGAGAGTTGAAGTCCACAAGTCTCAAAGTTGCCAAGGTTGGAGACCCCTGGCTTAAGCCATCCAGATAACTCTATAAACCCTGCTTCTTGCAGGTGGAACAAATTCAGACAGTACAGCCTTTATGTGGCATGGAAAAGCAGAGAATCTGGCATAACCTGGAAAACAGCACCCACTGGCACTATTACAGCCATGTAACTGCTTGATAAATGAGTCGTTTGTATTGACTTAGTGTCCTACTGAAGTCCACATTGACATACTTAAAACGCTGACAACTTGCCCCAAACTAGCAGAGTCAATGTTGGGTTGAGGAGACTTGGCCCCTAAGAGTTTTCAGGAGGGGGCCAGGGGATAAGATGCATGTTGTGAAGTTTTGATATCAACCCTTACCACTTTTTTGTCTGTTGATGCTGATGCTGAGTTGTTGTGACACACAAGCACAATGGGGCAGTGCTTCCATCACAACAATAGGTTTTGTTGTTTCAGTGTCACTGTGGCTAGAAACAGCTTTGTTGAGTCAACTCACAGTATGCACCTTAAACTGCCCCTGGAAGGCTGGTCCAGAATGAGGTGGCATGGACAATGTTGGCATGCCTTGTTGCCCACCAAGTGACCCCACTGCGTTGCTTCCAATTTGTCTGGCAAGATTGGGCACTCTGGATTGTTCAATCAAACCATACCATTGTTTTAGATTTCTCTGTTTAGATTTCACCTCCCCCACAAACAAGTTCCCTCTCCCAAGATATGGGCCACCCCAGAGGTGGTATTCAGCCGGTTCTGACCAGTGGTGGGATTCAATTTTTTTTACTACCAGTTCTGTGGGCGTGGCTTGGTGGGCGTGGCAGGGAAAGGGTACAGTAAACTCTCCAGTCAGAGGTGGTATTTGCTGCTTCTCCAAACTACTCAAAATTTCTGCTACCGGTTCCCCAGAACTGGTCAGAACCTGCTGAATACCACCTCTGATTCTGGCCAGTTCTGGAGAACCAGTAGTGGAAATTTTGAGTAGTTCGGAGAACCGGCCAATACCACCTCTGACTGGCCCCGCCAACCCCATCTCTTCTCTGCCTCCCATTGAGTCCCAGCTGATTGGCTGGGTCTTTTTTGATTGCCCTGCACAGGAGAATGGAGCTGGAAAGCAGGTTAGTGGGGTGGGAATGGAGATTTTACAGTAACCTTCCCCTGCCACGCCCACCAAGCCATGTCCACAGAACCAGTAGTAAAAAAAATTTGAATCCCACCACTGTGCCACTCTTACCTGGGTGACATTCCAGATGTCTCTAAAAACCTGGATATTGTTGGCTCTGTTTTCTGTTCAAGGGGCTGGGTTAAGATGCAAAGTGTTGTCCTTCAGTTAATTCCTCTTTACTGTTTCATATTTTTAATGTAAGTCACTCAGAAGTCACTCAGAAGCCACGTTGGAATCAGGCATTCTGAATCAATCAAACAAACAAACAAAATCAGTTTCTAAATTTAATGTGTGCATGTATCTACTGGTTTTCTTCAAACAGCTTTATTGTACTTTTTGAATGTGAGAATATTCAATGATGGGGAAATTCTGCAGGTGACTGACTTTCTCCTTTTGTGTGTAGAAACACCCGTTTTATTCTGTAGTAGGAGTTTCAGTGGTGGGATTCAAATTTTTTTACTACTGGTTGTGTGGGCATGGCTTGGTGGGCGTGGTTTGGCTTGGTGGGTGTGGCAGGGGAAGGATACTGCAAAATCCCCATTCCCTCCCCACCCCACTAACCTGCTTTCCAGCTCCGTTCTCCTGTGCAGGCAGGGGTGGGATTCTACCAGTTTGGACCAGTTCTATAGAACCCGTTGTTATGATTCTGCGCAGTTTGGAGAACTGGCAAATCACGCCACTGGCTGGTCCCTCCCCTCCCCACCCACCCCACCCAGGAGGCTTCCCTGAGGCCCAGTCAGGGGTGGTATTCAGGGGGTTGGGGGAGGGAGAAGTGGCCTGAGAGCAGAGCTGAACCTTCCTTAGGATTGAAGCTTCTATTTTTCAGTGCAGACTCAGGCAGCAGATTGCAGAAAGGTAGATCCGGGAGTGAAGCTGTGATTCTGCAAGCAGCTCGATCTGCGGGCATGCTTTGCCTGATTTTGGGTAAAAGTTGCTCTTTTTTAAAAAATAAAAAAATTCAATCTTTACATATATATTTACAATATTTATATACAAGCCACGCCCAGCCAGTCACATGATCACCAAGCCACACCCACAAATTAGGCCATGCCCACAGAAACGGTTGTTAAGAAATTTGAATCCCACCCCTGTGTGCAGGGCAACCAAAGAAGACCCAGCCAATCAGCTGGGGCTTGGGAGGCGGAGAATAGATGGGGGCGGGGCCAGTCAGAAATGGTATTTACTGGTCCTCCGAACTACTCAAGATTTCCGCTACCGGTTCTCCAGAACTGGTCAGAACCTGCTGAATGTCACCTCTGAGGAGTTTCCTCCATTTTTGCGAGAAGCAGGAATCCTATGGATGCAAAGATGTCTTCACACTGAGTATTGACAGTCTAGGAGCAAGTTCATTCCTCCAAAATAAAATTATTGCTCCTGTTCCACAGGGAAATCAAAATGAGCTCCATGCTAGGACAGCGGCCAGAATGTTTTCCCCGTTGAGAACAATGAGATTGTGCTAGAGAATTCCCTGCACAACAATGTTAAAATGGACCAGAGAGCCAAAGATTAACCAAGCTCTCTTTTGTAAATCCAGTACAATGGCAGTCATGCTGAATGTTGAAATTAACACAGAAATTATCGCTGTAGTATACGGAATAGTATTTTGTTTCATTAATGAAAAGAAAAGTATATGATTTTTTAATTTTTTTTTATTTTAATGATAAGAATGCAACACGTTGCCACCGTTCTAACATTACAATTGTTATACATATATAAATTTTACTTCACCATTTACAATCCTCGTTTGATACATTGTTTATTAATTATTCTAATCCTCATAGCTACTTACGTTCTGACCTTGCCTCCTTCTGTGCAACGACCGATGAAATTTATTCCACATTTCTTTTTTTTGAAAAACTTTATTAACTTTTATTACCATTAAAAACACACACACAAGGAAAAAAAACCCACACCAAGCACAAACTGTTGGACACACCAACATAAACCATTAAAACATTAAAAATATTGTGAAATTTATTCCACATTTCATAGTATTCAGATTCCCCTTATTTTTTAATTCTAGAGTTAACCTATCTGATTCTGCACAGGCCATAATTTTCCTTATTATCTCTAATTCTGGCGGTATTCTTTCCTTCTTCCAGTATTGAGCATATATTATTCTAGCCGCTGTCAACACATGTATTATTAGATAAATCCTTCCTATATCCTTCTGGTATTATTCCTAGGAGAAAAAATTCCGGCTTAAATGGAATACACTCTCCCACTATTTGTTCCACCCATTTCTGTATCAGTCAATATCAGTTTATGTTATGAAGCAGATCAAAAATATTTATTTGGGCTTCAGAGATCGGCTGATCATGAGGTCCTCAAGTCCTTTAGTTTGGATAAGATTCCCCAAATCATGGTTTTCAAATATTTCTCTCCTGATGTATTTAGCTTGCATGGATCAACCTGTGGTCAAAATTGTACAGGTAGTCCTTGTCTTACAACAGTTCATTCAGTGATGGTTCTGTTGGAAGAATTATCCTTCTGGGTTCAGTTCCAAATGGGAAAAAAGACACTGGAAACATGGAGGCTGTTTGGGAAGATGGTTTAATGGTGGGCAGGACCACATGCCTTGGAGCGCCTGGGTGAAAAGGGAAGAGATGCTGAGGTTCCCTTGGTTTTATACCCTCTGTTGGGCCCCCACCTTAGTGTTTCCTGTTCCTGTGCAAGAAATGCTTCCCATTGGCTGTCAGACTCCTAGGGGCGGGGTCTTAGCTAACTTTGTAGGCTTTGCCTGGACCACATGGCTTCACCTGAGTGCTGGCTGATGCAATCTTCCCAGATGCCATGTGGTGAGATGGGTAATCCTATTATTTCCTGAGGGCCATGTCTTCATCCCATCACCCGGGAGCTGCAGGGGGGCAGGCAGGGAGCTGCTTTGTCTTTAAAACATGTTTCTCCTTTTCTTCATCCAGGGAAATATAATATTCCCTAGAATATTTCATTCTTCTAGGAGAGGGGTGGGTGCTAACTTTCTACAGTTCAAAATTACAACATCACTGAAAAAAGTGACTTATGGCTGTTTTTCACACTTTCAACCATATAGCATTTCCCAGAGTCACGGGATCAAAATTCAGTGCTTGGCAACTGGCTCATATTTATGATGGTTGCAATGTCTTCAAGGTCATGCTTAGCAATAGAAATTATTGGGCTCAACTGTGCTCATAAGCCGAAGGCTGCCTGTATTTGCCTAAAAACAAATGAACCAAGCCAACAAACCATCTTCTGCAATATTTAGGAAAACTCTTGGCAGATGTTGGTTGTCTTGAGAGATGGAAGCCGTAAAACCAGGGGGCCCAAAACTGGGCAACTTTAAGACTTGTGGACTTCAACTCCCAGAATACTGGGAGTTGAATTCCACAAGTCTTAAGGTTGCCCAGTTTGGAGACCTCTGCTTAAAACGAATGGTGAAATGCAGGAGAAAGACTGGTGATTTGGTCAGGAGAATTTGCTTCCTGGACTTGTCAAGCTGTAATTGTTGTATGACCAGGAACAGGTGCTTTATTTTATTCTGTCTGTGAATAATGGCTACCATTGTAGCTGTTTCAGCCTCCAACGCCACACAAGGGTTTACTACCTAAACTCTTTTTTCAGACAAGCTACAGAATTCCCTTCCTGTTTCACTGAAGGGGTATCTAGCTGCTGTCTACATGGATGTTAATATTTTGTATTGTGAGTATCATAGCACAGCTTATACACAACAGGGAGTAATAAAATATTTAACAAAGAGGTGCCTCGTTATATCTACCGGTAGTTATGAATGTTATGCTAATACTCAACGTTGATCCCAGATGTAGGTATAGGATCTGGGTGTGAGGGCTGGTTATATAAATGTTCCGCATCGTGAAACTCAGATTGCAGCTCATGCTTGGTTTTCAAACTCTTTATTTTCTCTTCTTTTTCTTTCTCTTACAGTCTGACACCAATGCAAGCTACCTTCGAGCAGCCCGAGCAGGCAACTTAGAAAAAGCTCTTGACTACTTAAAGAATGGAGTGGACATCAACATTTGCAACCAGGTTGTAGAAATATTTCATCCACACATATTTTGTTTTTACCTATGCTTGTGTCAGTGTCTTGAGAGCGCCTGGCCAAGAGTTCAGGATAAGCTAGATGTTCATCTGCCAAGGCTGGCTGGGGATTATGGGAATTGTAATCCAGCTCACTAAGAGGGCTTGAGGTTCATTTAAGCAGTCAAAATAGCATATTTCATGTCCCTTAAGCATTCTCAGTGTTGCTACTACAACAACTAATAACAATAATAATAATAATTCTGTGGTTAATGAACACAAACTAAAGTAGTTTATCCTAAAAAGATTAATGGATGGATGGATGGAGAAAGAAAGAAAGATACCATAGATAGATGATAGATAGATGATAGATAGATAGATAGATAGATAGATAGATAGACAGACAGACAGACAGACAGACAGACAGACAGACAGACAGACAGATCAATCGATCTTAGTTGGGTAAAATAAGTGGTAAGAAAGAACAAGGATATTCAGATATATTAAAGCTAAAGTCCCATGCATCTAAACTAAGCCCACTGAATCTCAATCAATCAGAATAGAGCTGGAAGGGACCTTTAGAGGTCTTCTAGTCCAACCCCCTGCTCAAGTTGAAGACTCTACACCATTTCAGATAGGTGATTGTCCATTGTCCAGTCTCTTCTTAAAAACCCCCAGTGATGAAGCACCCACAATTCCTGACGTCAAAGCTGTTCCGCTGGTTAATTTTCTCCCTGTTAGGAAGTTTCTCCTTAATTCTAGGTTGCTTCTCTCCTTGATCAGTTTCCATGCCTTGTTCCTTGTCTTTCCTTCAGGTGTTTGGGAAAATAAGTTGACCTCCTCTTCTTTGTGGCAGCCCCTCCAGTACTGAAATACTGCTATCATGCCACCCCTAGTCATTTGTTTCTAGACTAGCCAAACCCAAACCCTGCAACCATTCTTTATATGTTTTATTCTTCAGGCCTTTAATCATTTTTAGTTGCTCATCTCTGCACTTTTTCCAAAGTCTCGACATTTTTTTTTGTAATGTGGTGACCAAAACTGGATGCAGTATTCCAGATGTGGCCTTACTAAGGCTTTATAAAGCAGTACTAATACTTCACATGATTTTGATTCTATGCCTCTGTTTATACAACCTAGTATTGTATTAGCCTTTCTGGCTGCTGTTGCACACTGCTGGTTCATGTTTAAGTCATGATCCACTGGGACTCCAAAATCCCTCTCACACTTAGTTTTTGAGCCTGGTTTTGCCTACTCTGTACTTGTACCTTTGGCTTTTTCTGCCCAGGTATAAAACCTTGCTTTGCTCCACATTAAATTTCATGTTGTTGGATAGGGCCCATTGTTCAAATCTGTCAAGATCTTTTTGGATCCTGAGTTTGTCTTCTGGGGTTTTGAAGTTATTTATGAAGATATTGATGAGTACTGGGCCTAAGAGGGAACTTTGTGGTACCCTGTTGCTTCCTTCCTTCCATGCAGATGTAGTACCATTAATTACTACATTAAGTACCTAGTAGGATTTACTTCCCTAGATTGCATTGGAAGTGTCTTCTGAACCTTAGAACTTCTTTTGAAGTTGCCCTCATTAGGCTGCTGCACCGTATTGTCTCCATCTTGCTTTAAAGTCAGCACTTTGGAACCTAATGTGTGCCTATCAAGGTGTTTAATTATAACTTGAAATTAACCCATCTGGATTTTATGGAGATACACTAATATCAAACATATGATTCCATCTTTGCTTGACAGGAGAAATTGGTTGGTTTTGATACAAGGGGCATATTTGTACTCAGTACAGATGAGTTGGGTGCTGAGATTTCCATATAGAAGAGTTCTTTGTCCTTTGATCTAACTAGACACGGATACCATCTTAAAGTAGATTCAGATTCAAATTAACAGAGTTGGAAGGGACCTTGTAGGTCATCTAGTCCAACCCCCCGCCCAAGCGGGAGACCCTACACCATTTCTGACAAATGGCAGTCCAATCTCTTCTTGAAAGTCTCAAGCGATGGCGCTCCCACAACTCCCGAGGGCAACTTCTGTTCCATTCATTGATTGTTCTCACTGTCAGAAAATTTCTCCTTATTTCCAGGTTGAATCTCTCCTTGTTCAGTTTCCATCCATTATTCCTTGTCTGGCCATTGGGTGCCTTGGAAAATAGTTTGACCCCCTCCTGTCTGTGGCAGCCCCTCAGATATTGGAAGACTGCTCTCCTGTCTCCCCTGGTCCTTCTCTTCACTAGACTAGCCATGTCCAGTTCCTATAACCATTCTTCATATGTTTTAGTCTCCAGTCCCCTCATCATCCTGGTTGCTCTTCTCCGCATTTTTTCTAGAGTCCCAACATCTTTTTTATAGTGTGGTGACCAAAACTGGATGCAGTACTCTAAGTGTGGTCTTACTAAGGCTTGTATAGGAAGGCTGAAGCCATGACAGTACAGTTTTAGGACTTAAAGGGGACTTCCAGCTGAGGAAGTATGCATGGGAGTCCCATTTCAGTGGCAACTGTAAGGTGAAGCTCTCATTTGGAAATGAAACAGCCCATAAGTTTGTGTTTCTGCAGGAGATGGGCGGAAGTTGCCCTGTAGCCTCCCTGGGCATGGTGCCCATTAGGGATGCTCCAAAATGGATAACTTCCAGAATTCTCTGCCAACATAGGAAAGTTCTCTCTTCAATACATTTGATGGAAAGGTTGCTGACTATCATCCATGTTCAATATGCTATTCATGTAAAACATAAAGATAACTGCACTTTGTTTTCTATTAGACTGATGATACATTGAATTGCAAAGTAAGTAATGAATTAGAAATAGATAAGCCTTTCCTCTCTCCCTCCCTCTCTCTTCCTCTCCCTCCCTCCTCCCTCCCTCCCTGTCTTCTTCCCTCTTCCTCTCCCTCCTTCAGCTGACTTCAGCTGGTGCAGAATGCGGCCACGCGGGTAGTGATGGGAGCATCCCGATTCTCCCATATTACGCCCCTCCTGCGCTGGCCTGCACTGGCTACCGGTTGCTCTCCATGTGAGATTCAAGGTGCTGGTAACAACCTATAAAGCCCTATATGGCTTGGGTCTGGGGTATTTGCAAGAACGTCTCCTGCTGTCGATGAATACCAATTGCCCAGTGTGCTCCCACAGATGGGGCCTCCTGGGGGTACCATCAGCTAAACATTGTAGGCTAGCGGCCCCTAGGGGGAGGGCCTTCTCTGTGGGAGCGCCCACCCTTTGGAATCAGTTACCCCTGGAATTGCTCCTGGCCCCTGATCTCCGCTCCTTCCGCTGTGACCTTAAAACAATTTTCACAATCCAGCCTGGACTGACAGGGGATCGGGGTTTTAATTTGGAATGTTTATTTGGCTGTAATTTAATATTTTTTAATTGTTTTAATATTTGTATGGTTCATTTTTATGTACGCCGCCCTGAGTCCTTCGGGAGAGAGGGCGGCCTATAAGTCCAAATAAACTAAACTAAACTAAACTTCCCTTCTTCCCTCTTCCATTCCTTGCTTCCTCCCTCCCTCCCTTGCTTCCTCCCTTCCTCCTCTTTACTTTCTCCTCTTCTCTCTACTTTCCCTCAAGCTCTCATCAAGCTGGAATGTGACCTTTAGGCCTCTTGAGTTATCGTCTGTTGTTCTGAGCGCCCTGCGTCAATCTCTCCCCTCCCCTTTTCTTTTTATCAGAACGGGCTGAACGCTCTCCATCTTGCTTCCAAAGAAGGCCATGTAGAAGTTGTGTCAGAGCTGATCCAGAGAGGCGCCAATGTGGATGCAGCAACCAAGGTCTGGAGCTGGTATCTGAAACTTGCATTGCTTTCCTACTCCGCTCCCATGCCCACGGAGGGCAACTGAAGGAAGAAAAAGGCCTTAAGCCAGAGGTCCCCAAACTTGGCCACTTTAAGACTTGTGGACTTCAACTCCCAGAATTCCTCAGCCAGCAAAATTCTGGGAGTTGAAGTCCACAAGTCTTAAAGTGGCCAAGGTTGGGGACCCCTGGCTTAAGGCTTTTAGCTGAGAGGTGAAGGGGTGGTGTGAGATGCAGAGGAAAGGAAAAATGTTTTGGGAGACGTAAAATTGTTGTTTCAGTGACCAAAACTAGGCAAAGGCTGGTCAGGAGAGGAATCTGTCTCATTTCAGCTTAAGTCCGCTTCCTGTAACGTCTGTGATTATGAAGAACTAGATTGACCAAATGCATGTCAGCCTCACAGATCTCCTTCCAAACATCTTTTCCTGCTTGGCTCTTGTCAGCTGCCATGGCAATGCGGAGGGGGCGGGATAATTGGGGCTTTTGGGGAAAGGATGCTGGAGTTTTTTTTTTTAATTACATTTATATGCCGCCCTTCTCCGAAGACTCAGGGCGGCTTACAATTTTTGGGATACAACCCAGTGTGCTCAGCAATAGCCTTCATTCCATTGTATATGCCTGCTTATTACTAAGCAGCATTTTTACAAGGTCAGCTAATTGCCCCCAACAGTCTTGGGTCCTCAATTTACCTACCCCGAGAGGATGGAAGGCTGAGTCAACCTTGAGCCTGGTGGGATTCGAGCCTACAGCAGTTGCAGGCAGCTGGAACTTAAGTGCAGGCAATTAACAGCCTGAGCCACCCAAGGCCCAAGGTTGAAGTTGTGTGAACTGTAAAAGTTGGGATGCTTTCCTGCTTACTGTGCAAATGCAGCCATTTATCTTTTTGAGGCCAAGGTCAACCATCTCGGCATACCAGATGTGTGAGACGCCACCCGAAGATGTAACCCACATGACATTCTACACACCTCAGACTGGATGTCCAGTTTGAATTGTTGGGGGTGGAGACTTGCGATAACTTTCTACATGTAAATTCCATGCCTTTTGCCTCAGATCTTGTATAATGTCAGCTGTGCCTCCATTCAAAATCCAAGAAAGAAAACCTTAAGACTCCATTTTTATAGAGAAAAGTACTTTTACTGGATAAGAAGTGGTAGCCACAAAGGAAGTACAAGATCTGAGGCAAAAGGCATGGAAATTACATGTGGAAAGTTATCCCAAGTCCCCACCCCTAACAGTTCAAACTGGACATCCAATCTGAGGTGTGTAGAATGTCATGTGGGTACATCTTCAGGTGGCGTCTCACACATCTGGTATGCCGAGACAGTTGACCTTGGCCTCGAAAATATAAGTGGCTGCATTTGTGCAGTAAGCAGGAAAGCATCCCAACTTTTACAGTTCACACAACTTCAACCTCCAGCATCCTTCCTTCCACAGTGCCACAGTTCTCTTTAGCCTGCTTTGCTGAAAAGCCACAGCCGCACAGTGGTTTACCATTCCCACAATCGGTGTCCTACAATACCCTGAGCCCAAAGGCCACATCCCAGTCAAATGGTTTTGCATCCCAAAGACCTTGAATTGGACTGCCACTAAGCCAGGAAAGGCTTTACAATGACAGCTGGGTTGGTGGCCAGCGCCAGTGTGTTCAAGAGCAGCAACCCAATGTTTACAACATCTGGATTACCAAGAGTTTATTATCAGGAGGATGGAAAGAGAATTTGGCCAGGGGTTCCATCAAATGTCAGAGTCAGGACCACTAAAACCCACACTTAGGCAGTTTGAAACATTTTGCACACTCTGTTACGTATGCAGAGTTTGAATTGATTGGTTGTTCTTGTAAAGTGTTTGAAATCATTGGTTAAAAAGTGCGGGAAAACCCTGCACTCTGATTGGCTGTTAGCCGAGGCAGCCGGCTATATAAAGCTGCCTCGGCTAAGCCAAATTGGGTCCGTTCTGAGCTGAAGTCACAATAAAACTAAAGAGCTGAAGCACTTCGTGTCTGCCTCTTCATGCAAACTTAACACACTCCTAAATAGTCAGAGCTTCCTTGTTGCTCAATTGTTCTGTAGTAACCGACTCTCCAGCACTCAGCTGTGTTGGTGCAGAGTCGCCATTTTCATTCTCCTTCAAGGTCTCCGAGGAAGGACTGGCAGGGTTCTTCTGCAGCAGCAGCTCACCTGCAAACCTGCTCCAGGGCTGGTGGAGGGCAGCAGGCGAGGCAGAGCTAATAGCCCAGGCTAGAAGAGAAACAGGATGGATGCAGCGCACAGTGGCAATCTCAGAATGAAAATTGGGAAATTAAATATATCTGCAAGTGAAAAAATAAAATCAAAGGATAAGAATGTTGCATTTCACCTTGTAATGTTACTTATGGTACAGTATAATATGAATAAATGGCAGAAATTTCAGGTTTGCAAGAGTGTTAAGATCAAAAGGAGTGCAGATGTTTTCCTTTCCTAATTTGAATTATCTATGGCTTTGTCACAGCCAGAGACAAAAGATTATAAACCTTGACTGTGGCTAAAAGAAATACACCAGCTCCAATAAACTCTGGCCGTCTAATAACTTCTCACTTTCTGTGGAAAAACATCCTTCCCCCAAGCCCTGACATCCTTGTGCAAAAGAGCTCATGCCTGTTGTGCAAGTGCCTGCATCATTTTCATTGTAGCATCTTGCCATGCTGCAGATGCTGCCATTTGCCCACTAAGGGTGCCCACGGGGTGCGTATGCTGGGCCCTTTTCAGATCACAGTTTGTGGTGATTCCCACAGTCCACCAAAACAAAGAGTTTGGATCCTGTGAATTAACCTCAGGAAGACAAGTTGCCCAAATGATCCAGTGCCGTGATGGCAAACCTATGGCATGCGTGCCACAGGTGGCACGCAGAGTCATTTGTGCTGGCACGCGAGCCACAGGAAAACTTATCTCACTGCTCATGGGTGCACCTCCCAGCTGATTTTCAGCCTGTTTGAGGCCTTTTTCGGCCTCCCAAAAGCTTGAGGAAATACCGGAAGTGATGAAATGGGCCCATTTTTCGGCCTGCAAAGGCTGCAGAAGCTTTCCTCAAGTCTCTGGGAGGCCAAAGCCTCAAACAGCCAAAATCTGGGGAGTGGTAGGTGGTGGTGGGAGGATTGCATGTGCAGTGGGGGCGCATTGCCTTTTGGGTGCTGGCACACGAGTGCATGAACGCAAGCATGCGCACAATTTTTGGCCCAGGGGCCCAAAAAGCTTAGCCACCACTGATCTAGTGAATTCTCTTTCACGGCGTGTCTCCTCCTGAAGCTCATGCCTTCAACCCCCAGAAGTGGAGCAGAAGAGCTTGTTCCTCTGTGCCTAAATCTCCAGTGGATCTTATCCCAAAGCTGTCCAGTTATGCGCAGAATCCCTGTGTGGGTCATCTGGGGACCGCCCGAGCTGTAAACAGGCTCATTGGTGTCTTCCTGCCTGCCCCTGTAGTTGGAGGGCCTGGCACATTTTTCACATGCCATTCTCATCTCTCCTTACAGAAAGGAAACACAGCTGTGCACATTGCATCCTTGGCTGGGCAAACCGAGGTGGTGAAGGTGCTGGTTACGAATGGGGCCAACGTCAATGCACAGTCGCAGGTAAAGCCATATTCACTTGAACCCTGCTCTGCTAGTGGGGGGGGGCATGGACGACTTTACCCTCTCGTCCTTCCTCATCAAAGTCCTTTAACCTCTTTGCTTTGCTCCTGGAACTTCCCTGGAATTAACATTGGAAGCTATTGGGCAAAACATATTGCCTCGAATAGAATAGATAGAATTCTTTATTGGCCGAGTGTGATTGGACACTCAAGGAATATAAACCAGAGGTCTCCAAACTTGGCAACTTTAAGACTTGTGGACTTCAACTCCCAGAATTCTCCAGCCAGCATAGCTGGCTGGAGAATTCTGGAAGTTGAAGATAACCTTTTCAGTTACTGTTTCCTTCCTCTATTAGATATCAACCAACCTTTTCAGTTACTGTTTCCTTCCTCCCTATTAGAAGGATATCAACCAACCTTTTCAGTTACTGTTTCCTTCCTCCCTATTAGAAGGATAAAAATCTCTGTCAGCTTTGGAACCCATATTCCACGCTGCCACATAGCCTGAGAAAGTGGAAGGGGGGGTGATTTCAATTAAGTAGCTCTAAGTAGACAAAATAAAATTCTTTTGTTAGTTCAAGGTCATGGAGTATGGTTCAGGATGAAGTAAGGATCTTACTTTTGGACGGATGGTGATTGGGCCACGTGATGTGATGACGGCCAAGGGGGGGGATGGATTTGTAGTTTGGGAAATTGTGGGAAGCCCGAAAGCTTTTAGATTCGGGATTCCACAAATATGCTGGGTGCTATTCTAATAAAGGTAGCTTTGAGATATGTTTGTCTCGGAGTTACTGATTGGAATGGAGGTTTGCTGGAATGCTGACAATCTCCCCAGCTCAGATCCCAGGGGAAGTCAGCATACAGTATGTATCTGAATGTGGGATGCTGGACATCAGGAGGATATAGTGGGGCTGTCCAGTGCTTTGGATTTAATTCCAAAAAAGTGCTTTGGCATATTCAGGAGTTCAGACATGCCACCTTTCAAACAGTTGCCTCCTTTCCTGGGATGAGCTGCCAGCTACAGAGGACAACCATGCAATGTCAGAAAAAGATGCGACTGATTTGAAGGGTGATAAATAGGAGCAATGTACTTTCTGGAACTGAATCTGAAGTATGCCTGGAAGCATCATCCATTTAAACCTCCATTAAGGTTCATTGTTTTATGCCCTG
Source organism: Naja naja (assembly GCA_009733165.1). Taxonomy (NCBI): domain Eukaryota; kingdom Metazoa; phylum Chordata; class Lepidosauria; order Squamata; family Elapidae; genus Naja; species Naja naja. The sequence goes on from CM019151.1 coordinate 84,996,742, forward strand.
TCGGTTAAGCTATACTGTGCCTGTGGCCCCAATAACAAAACAAATCATCGTTATCATTTAGTCAAACTATTTAAACATCAAAAGACCAAATGGTAATGAGACTGCAGATGGACTACCTGTAAGATCAGGTCACATGGATGTGACAAACGCAGTTAGAACAACAGAGAAACTGATCAACTTATCAGTGGATCCTGACTCTTACAGAGTCTGTCAAACATGATGGTGAAAAAAGCCATTTAACAAAGACTTTATTTTCATTGTCTTTGGAAGGTGGGATAATTTTTCGCTGTCCTTTTTTCATGACCCAGCTTAGGTTGGCAAAAGGACACATTTCTGTCTCATTCTGATTGCTCAAATGGATCCCTCTGTTTGCATTTGGGTTCAGCTTCATCAGTTGCCATCCAGTTAAGGATGAAGAGCTCAGCACTTCCTGTCCATCTCATTCACTAGAGACCAGTGACGTTCCTCAGATGTTCTTGGAGTTTGACAGCTGTTGTCCTGCCATTATGTTGCTGTTGAGCAAACAGGGGCATCTCATGGAAAAGATAGTCTGAAAAATATCTCAGCCCAGAAAAAGGGATGTCCTCACACGTCTCCTCCCTTGGCTGGAGCCTGTCCGAGTCACACTGCTTACTTCTCTGCTTCAACATTTCTCCCATTACAATTTTCAGCTAAGACCCACCAAGGATCTGGTTGTGGCTTATGGCTTCAGCATTCATCCAAGGGTGTTTCAAAAATTATCCTACACATTTTCAACAGGAATAGGTTGTGCCACATTTTAGTGGGAAGCATAGATTCTCAATTTTTTGCGGTGAGGAAATGTTCTTCCCTAATGCTGGTGTTGAATGACTGTCCTTCTTAGCATTTCCTCTTTCCTTCTCTTCTAAGGAAGAGGCTGCAGACATAATTGTTGTGCCAGACAGGAGCATCCAAGCTAGGGGGATGGAGTTGTGTCCTCATGGTACCAACTCCCCTACAATTGTACTTTGTGACATATCACACAAAATGTAAGGAAAGAACTTAGCCCATGATTTCCTTATGAATGTTTCATCCATGGAGATATCATGGCAAGCTATGCCCATCTCTTGAATAAGAGTTGGCCATTTGCAAGATTCTAAACTATCTACACACATCAGTGCAGAGTTTATGACTGAGTTTGCTCAGAATCTTAATTTTTAAATCATGGACATTGTTGTGTGGACAAACTGAACGCATAAAGTTCTCGCTTGCTTTTCCAGGTAAAAGCAAAGCAATATCTTTGTTGTTCATCTCTTTTTGTACTCTGTCAATCAAAAAAAGATATTTTTCAGATAGAGAAGCTTTGAAAAACGTGTTTCCGAAATTGGCCCAGTCCCCAGTGTGAACTTGGCATTGGTTACCTGCTTCATTCTTCTACAATCCTATGCCTTCAAGATGTGTGGGATTCTGAAAAATGTCCATTTCCTCCCTATTTTTTCCCCTTAGAATGGCTTCACACCACTGTACATGGCAGCCCAAGAAAATCACTTGGAAGTGGTTAAGTTTCTTCTTGATAATGGAGCTAGTCAGAGCCTCGCCACTGAGGTAAATGTTCATATATATACTCTTTACCAAAATATTAAATATATTGTATGATCATGTTATATAAAATAAATGAAGATGATTAGAGGTGAGCCAAGATCAGATCTGCCTCGTAAGTACTATCCCAAGAGCTGTTCTTCAAAAGAAAGAAAGAAAGAAAGAAAGAAAGAAAGAAAGAAAGAAAGGAAAGAAAGAAAGAAAGAAAAGAAAGAAAAGGCTGGTACCCATACAATCTAACTTCACTTTATAGCACATAAAGCACATATAGCACATGTTTTTATAGTATTCAACAGCCTTCAACCAACTTTGGTTGATCTCAAAGAACATAAGCAGATCCAGGAAGTCCTTGGGTGGGAGATTACCCCAAAACCTAAGCCTTCTAGACCAGCCTGGGAAGTTAATAAAAATCCAGGCCAAAGGATTTTAATCGTAACTGCTGTGAGTCATTTCAGTCAGTGTTGTTGATGTTCCCAGGCAACATGTTTTCCATCCATGGCTACTGATTGTAAACAGGACCAGGTGGACAACTTCCTCATGTTTCAGAGTGTAAGTTAAATGCCTAGAGACCCAAACTGTAGTTCTGATGAATGCTTGTCTTCCTGAGTCCATGTATTAACATGCAAAACATAACATGGTCTGCTTGGTTTTCTTCTGTTGTATTATGTGAACCCAATCAAAGGTGGCTTGGTAAACAAGCTTTGCCACAGGGAAGAAGGTCCCACATTCACAAACTACAAACTTCCAAATGTCCAGATTCTTTTCCCAGGAATGCAGGAATTGTAAAACCTCGCCTAACGGAAGGCCCCAGGCAGGGAAAGATATTCTGTGCCACGCTTGTTGCCACTTTCTCCAGCATGAACTCCTTCAACTTTTTATGCAGTGAACTTCTGCTGAAGTTGACCCACTCTGTTCAGGACCAAAAGGGGGAAATGATTATGCAATGGGAGTTCATTGTACTAAAGGAGAAGTTCTTTGGACAACTTTTTGGAAGCAGAGCTCCTCACCTGCCGCCTGTAGACAGGTGGCTCCTGGCCAAGAAATCACAGGTGCTGCAGATGCATCAAGAGATGTTTGCAAGAAGCCAAACAGCAGTTCTCAAGTCTGCACATTCTGTATCACAATCCACGTCCCATCCAGTTGCCTGACAACCCCCATTACATTACTGACTTGGCCGTCCACTTCATACCCTAATCTTGAAGTTCCACTTTTGCTAAAATATATTGTGCCTTCAGCTATAGCTTCAGTTCATTGTATGATTCCTTCTTTTACATTCATGACACAGTTATTGGTGATGGTAAAATCCGTTCAACTTTGCGATGTAGGCAGCATTAGTCCAGGATTTATTGGGAGTTAAACTGTCCGGCATTGCCTGGGTGTAGCCGACTCTTGAGACACATCATTCACTGTCACCCTTGACCCTGGTTTTCCCCCCACCCCCTGGGTGTATCGTAATTCATATTCTCCAATGGGACACATCCATAGCCAAGAGTCATCAATCATGCTCTCCAGCTAGAATTTTGCGCGGCAGAAACCTCAGTCACCTAGTTACTATCTTTGAAAGCATTTATGGAATGCAGTTTCAGTTTGCAAGCTGCCACACTACTCCCATCTCTCCTTCTGTTGGCAACTCTAAAAAACCATAGAAATATTTTGAGTTGACATGGAGATTCTCCATCATCCAGGTCATGGTTGTTTCAAAGGTGCTTTTCCATGCGAGGCAGAATCTTTTCAAGGAAAGAAAACCAAGGCAGTCCAGTTGCCTTTTAGAAAAGCATCTTTGGGACAACAGCACCTGGAGGCTTGTTAAGTTGGCTGCTGCTCCAGAACTGGTGGACTTTTGATTTATAAGCACATATGCTCTGTATGTGTATCTCAAAATCGTTGAAGGAAACATGCAACATGCAACTGGTGGTGATCTGTCCTTCTCTATTTGAAGCCTTTGAAGTCCACCAAGAGGCTATTGCAGTCTTGAGTTTACTTCACTAAGCCCACTGTCACTCTAGTGCAAAAGATTCATCCCGGGGCTACCTGTATGACCCCTACCTGTGTGAACCAAGGACTGATTAGTCTTGTTTAGTTTTAAAGGGATAGTTCAATTGATAGGGCAAAATAGGGGTCTTTAAGATACCCGAGAAACCCTTGAAGTACCTGATGTTCCTTCCCAAAATGGCTCTGGCCTGGCTTACCTTAGATCAAGGGTCTCCAACCTTGGCAACTTTAAGACTTGTGGACTTCCTCAAAGCAAAGCTGGCTGAGGAATTCTGGGAGTTGAAGTCCACAGGTCTTAAAGTTGCCAAGGTTGGAGACCCCTGCCTTAGATATGGCCCATGACACACTGAACAAAGCCTGGCACAGCTTCCATCCCACGGTGATGACTCTCCTTTTCTTGTTGTTGTGTGAGAAATTGGCAGGACTCAAAATCAAGAAGTCTAGAACTAGAAGGCTTTCATGGACCAGACAAGACAGAGAGAGAGAGAAAGAGAGGGGGGATTTTGTTTTCTCCCAAGAGGCATTTACTTACATGTTTAACCATTTGTGTTTCTGCCGGTCAACCCTGCTTCCCTCCTGTGCTTGTCTGTGATTTTATTTTAGCCTCATCTGGCCTTCACAAAGCTTTCTGCCCCATTATGGCCGTTGGAGAACTAACCATTCATTTCTCCCCCTTTCCTTTGCTTCCCAATGTGTTAACCTAGATGATGGTGAATAGAACAACCGAGGTATATCTCTATATCTATATAAAGTCTTCTTCTGTGTTTCAACTTTGAGTCTCTCTGTGCATCATCGCTCTTCCTCTACCACTCAGAGCTGCTGCTTCTTTTCTTCTTTCTCTTCTCTGCGCTGCCTTTTAGAGGAGTAGAGAGCGGCTTCCGTCTGAACCGAGGGTGGCATGTGCTGATGGGCTGGGGAATGGGAGGGTTGTCGTTGGGGTGACGGGGAATGGAGTGGAGGGGCAGGGTTTTCTGCAGCTGAGTCCCGTGCTTTTAAAAAAAGTGCCCCTCGACAGAGCTTCGGTGGAAGTCATGGTCTCCTCCACTCCCGCCCCAGAGCTAGAAGCGGTGTCCGGCCGGGTCTCTATTTCTGGGTCGAGACTTTATCCACTCCGTGCAAAGCTGCAGACATCTCTGGCCACCTCTGCACCCAGGGACTGGCTCCTGCATGACACTTGGTTGTCGGCATCCACCAGAAGGGACGGATTCTTCCCAGGGACTCAGAAATGTCTGAGCTGGAGGCAGAGGGAGCATGGCTAAACCAGGCTTGTTGGACCATTTCGGAAGCGGATGAGTTCCCAATGAAATTTTCACTCGTGGTGGGAATGGATGGAATGGCTGCATGTTTTAGCATTTGTCAAAACAGGGGAATTTAAAACAAACAAACAAACAAACACACCCAATCGCTCAAGTATCAGAGTGACTCACTGAACATCTTTGTTTGGATGGATATTTTCTAATGAAATTGTAAGATTAATCCAGCCTGATTGCTCACAGTGGGAGACTTCATCTTAAATAGAATAAATTAAAAAAAAAAACACACCCCACCTCTTATTCATTTCTTTTAAAATAGACTCTGGTGTTGTTTCAATTAGCACCTGTCTTCAATCTTTGGATAGTTAAAAATAGCCAGCAATTATTTTAGGGGACTTCTTTCTGAACTTTAGCAGGGAACTTTAAAAATATTTAACTGGCGAGGATGCTGAAATAATCATCGCAGATAGATATTTCCAAAAAGACATTGACTTAAACTCAATGGCAGGCATCATTTGCCTTGTATTAGTAGCATTTAGTTTTCTTTTTTGAAATAGCCAAATACTTTTTCCTGCTTTTCCTCTCCCAAAATATGAGTAACGTATTTTCTTCTGAGTCTCCCATCCTCCCCATCCTCAGAGAGACTGTTAAGCAAAACAGGGGTGAAAATTAGAATGCCCTCCCCATTTCGGGAACATGCATTATCGGAGCTCCTGGAAGACATTTGAAAAAAATAACAATAATTGATCTTTTGCTGTGTATGTTGTGGTTGTTTCTCTTTATCTTTCAGAGTGGCTTTACTCCTCTGCACATAGCTGCTCACTATGGGAACATCAACGTAGCTACGCTTCTGTTAAACCGTGGGGCAGCTGTGGACTTTACTGCCAGGGTATGTCACAATCCCTAGAAAAAAAATCATCTATGTATGTATTCTGTTTGGGGCTGCTTCCTTGACCCAGAACCTTCTAAGCCTTTTGACTACAACCCCCATCATCTCTTTTCAGTGGAAATTGTAAACAGAGAAGCTTCAGGGCCTTGTTTAGGGCAGAGATCGAAGGCTGATTTGCTAAGACGGTTGGGTGTTTGCATCCTGTAACATGTAGGAGCATTTCCAAGACAGGTGAAGAGGTTCCTTCTAGTCTGGCTCTTGGGCAGAGGTGGGTATTCAGCAGGTTCTGACCAGTTCTGGAGAACCGGTAGCAGAAATGTTGAGTAGTTCGGAGAACCAGCAAATGCCACCTCTGACTGGCCCGCCCCCATCTATTCTCTGCCTCCCGAGTCCCAGCTGATCGGCTGGGTCTTCTTTTGTTGCCCTGCACAGGAGAACAGAGCTGGAAAGCAGGTTAGTGAGGTGGGGAGGGAATGGGGATTTTATGTTATTTGATTTGATTTGATTTAATGAGATTTCTGTGCCGCCCTATCTCTCGGAAGACTCCGTGTGGCTTACAGTAATAAAAATATAATACAAATACAAATATTAAAAAACCGTTAAATATGAAATCCCACTAAATGGATAAAACTAAAAAACAATTACTAAAAACCCACCGCAACCATCAGTCCAGGCTGGCAAATTGGAAAAGCCATGTTTTTAGGCCACAATGGAAGGACCGGAGGTCAGGGGCCGCCCGGAGCTCCAAGGGCGGCTGATTCCATAGAGTGGGTGCTCCCACAGAGAAGGCCCTATCCCTAGGGGCCTCCAGCCGACATTGTCTGGCCATGGCACTCCAAGGAGGCCCTGCCTGTGGCTGCGTTGGGAAGCTGTTACTGGCAGCAGGGGTGCGTCCCGTTCCTGGCAGCAGGGCTATCCTAAGGGCTATCCTTTCCCTGCCACGCCCACAGAACTGGTAGTAAATTTTTTTGACTCCCATCACTGCTCTTGGGGCACAATCATGAGGCTCTGTGACCAACTGTGCAGAATTCACTCATCCCGCGTGGAGGAAGAAGTGAAGGTTTCTTCCCCAGAATTAATGGTTCTACTTGGATGGCAGTTGAGCTTTTGGTGTGTTTTTCTTCCCCTTTGGTGATGAGTCTTTTTGGGTTCACATCAAGGACAACTTCACTGTGAAGTGAGTCAGCATGAGAAGAGCAGATAAGATAGTTTAAGGAGACTCTCATGCTACAAGCAGACAGCCAGTTTCATTCCAGGGGAAGGGAGAACACCTCCTTGGAAAAGAGTCAAGTCTTCTCCTATTCTCCCTCTCCCTCTTCTTGGCCAGAATGAGGCTTTGGCTAATGATAGGAGTGTTGAAAGAGGCCCTTCATTGCAGTGGTGGGATTCAAATTTTTTTACTACCGGTTCTGTGGACATGGCTAGGTGGGCATGCCTAGGTGGGGTGGCCATGTGATTGGGTGGGTGTGGCCTTTTTTTTTAAAGCACCACTGCCACCCCATTTTTTGGCCTTCCTGGCCTCAGAGGAGCCTCAAGGGAGGGCTTTTTGCTCCCAGAAGGCTGCCCTGGGGCTCAGGAAGGAAAAAAACCAGCACAGGAGGGGCACGCAGTACCCCTCCATGCTCTGTTTTGGGGCCTTCCTGGCCTCAGAGGAGTTTCTGGGATGGCGTTTTTGTTCCCAGGAAGCTTCCCAGTGGCCCAGGAAGGCAAGAAATGGAGGGGGGCTGTGCCCCCTCCCTTCATCTTTTGCTTTCCTGGGCCTCAGGGAAGCCTCCTGGGAGAAGCAGTAAGAAGTGAGGGGAATCCCGGCACAGCTGTTCATAGGAACAGCTGATTGTCAGGAGGTAGAAAAAAACAAAAGAAATACCTTAAGGAGTGACAGGGCAGGCGAGCATCAGGCAGACGAGGTAAGCAGGCAAGCGGGTGGGAGGGGCAAGCGGGTGAGCAGTGACTGGGTGACCGGGTTGAGGGCGTGGCCAGCCAGAAGTTACTACCGGTTCAGCAACCCATGCCAAATCCTTGCTACCGGCTTGCCCGAACCAGTGTGAACCGGCTGAATACCACCACTGCTCCATTGGTTTAGGTGGCAGAGACGCCCTTGGGTGCAGCTTAACCTCTGGCAATTGCATCAATTAATGCTTTCTTGGTGGTGTGATAGATGTGTTTCGCTGCTGCTGCCTTCCAGGAAGTTTTTTTTTGAGGCTTCCCAAGATATATTACACACATTTTTTTAAAAAAAATAGCATGATACCCTGAATCACCAAGAGAGCTTTCTGGCTGAGCCCCTACCGCAATGGTGCCAGCTCAGCCCTTGGGGCAGTGCCAAGGCCACAGTGAAAATAATCAAGAGCCATCTGGTATTGGGGCCCAGGGGCTTCTCATACCCTGGGAGAACTGCCCCAAGAGTAGGTGTGCAGGGCATGAGACCCCTTCCTACCAGCTGCAGTTGCTGATGGCTCTTCCTATGCTGATTAGAAGGGGCAGGAAAGGAGAAGGCAGGAAAACAGAAACTGGCCAGGGACCTCTGCTGCTCATGCTTGAAATCCCTGCAGAAGAGAGATTTTTTTCCTCCCTTCTCCCCCCACTCCCCGTCTTCCGCAGAAGTCCTCCAGGAAGGGAGGAGGCAATTTAAAATGGTAGAAGAATGAGCACCTTGAGAGTCCCAGTGTGGGAAAGAGATTCCATCCAGGTGAAATGCAAAGGCTGTTTCTTTTTTCCTCTGCAGAATGACATCACTCCCCTCCATGTAGCATCCAAAAGAGGCAACACCAACATGGTGAAGCTGTTACTTGACAGAGGAGCCAAAATTGATGCCAAAACAAGGGTAAGACTTTCCACCGTTGTTTTATTACTTTGTATTGCAAAACAGTCCCGGACAATATGGTCAGTTCTGCCATCTTCATCTCCAAGCATCACCATTAGTGCAGTGCTTGTACACCATTGACTCTTGCTGGTTTACATATATTGAGGCTGATTATAAAACCATTAAAAAAACCCCACATCATAGCATTCACCTTCTCAGCATTCACCCAGCCACATTGCACACCAAATGAGGGAAAGTTCTCTTTCACTGCCCCGGGCAGAGCAAGCTCTAAGAACAGGGGTAGGATTCTACCTGGTCAGACCGGTTCTAAAGAACCGGTTGTTACAATTCTGCGCAGTTCGAAGAACCAGCAAATCGTGCCACTAGCTGGCCCCACCTTCCCCACCCGCCCACTCACTCCTTACCTGGCATGCATGCCATCCGACTTGCCTGCCTTGTGTCTCCGCCTAATTTTTGGTAAGTTCCTATTTTTCCTTCTTCCCCCCCCCGACCACCAGCTGTTCCACTTACCAGCTGTGCTGGGAGATTTAGATTAGCTAGAAAGCAGGAAATGGTTGGATTTCTTGCTTTCTAGCTAATCTAAAAGCAGAGCTGAAACTTCCTTAAAACTGAAGCTTCTGTTTTTCAGTACAGACTCAGGCAGCAGATTGCAGAAAGGTAGATCTCTGAGTGAATCTGTGATTCTGTGAGCAACTCAATTTGCCTGATTTTGGGTAAAAGTTTCTTTCTTTTTAATAAAAAAATTCAATATTTACATAAATATTTACAGTATTTACATACAAGCCATGCCCAACCAGTCACGTGACCACCAAGCCACACCCACAAATTAGGCCATGCCCACGGAACTGGTTGTTAAGAAATTTGAATCCCACCCCTGTCTAAGAAGAAGAGAGATTTCAGAAAAAAAACATAAGAGTGAGCTGGTCAGGGAGAAAGTGGCATCCACTCCTAGGGTTGCATACCAGCATGGCCTCTTGTGGAGGATGGGCTTCCTCCCCTTGCAGAAGACATCGAATGTGGTTCTTCTAGCCCTGCCACCACTTTGGGCCATGAGAGCTGCTTCTTTGGAGAAGGCCCAAACTCTTCTGCTCAAACCCAAGATCTCCTTAAGCCAGGCTTTTTCTGAGGGGGACCAGGGAGAGCTCACCTGCAGGACGTAAGCTCCACAGCTCCCTTGCAATTGGCACTGAAAGGGACATAATATTTAGATGGAGGTCCCAAGGATGTCTGGTGTGAGCCTTTGCTATATCCTTTGACAGCAACTTCTACCGGTTGTGCCTTGTCTGCAGGACTTCCGGTTCTCTGCTTCTATTATTCATTGCTCTTGTGACTCTGGGGGGAGGTTTCCCTTGATGTGCCCTGGGACCCATGTATGATTTATTCCCTTCTCCCGGGTCCTCCTTTTCTTTGGGAGCAGCTCCCTTAACAACCTCACACTTTGGCATTTGAGATACAACAGGATCTTAACAATAAATAAGATTGCCCTCACTAGATGTGATCTCAATGACTACAGCAATAATGCCACTTTTTCCCCTGTCTAAAAGATGCTCCCCAGCATATCAGGTGGTTAATGGAGCACTCTGTGCACTCAGAGAATCATCAAAGCTGCTTTGAAAGCACTTCCCAAAAAATGCACGGAAAAGAAGTGATTGATGTGGCTTAAATAAGTAAAAGAGGTGAAGTGACAGCTAAATAACATGTTATATAGATCTTGTTTATGGAGCTGAGCTTGCTGGCATTCCGAATGTCATTTTCTCTTTATTATTCTACTGATGGCTCCTCATATTTTTCTGGTGTTTATTTGGCTGGTTTTGAACCTCTTTGACATGGCGTTCAGGTGACCCTATCTTGTCTTAATAAATTGGCTTATGAATAGCTCTTCTGCCCACGCATTTATCCTCATCTCCCTTCCTTTTGTGGGAGGAACAAGCAAAGTACAAAGTCCCAAATTAGCTGGAGTTGCTTTGATTAGTCCAATGTGACTCTGGAGATTGTTTTTTCCAGGTGGTGCCTTGCCCTTTCAGTGAGACCCATATCCTAGGGAATATTGCCATCTGGGGCCACAAATGCAAGCTGTAGTGTGTAGCTTTTTAAGAACAGAGATTAGATCACCTCCTTCCAGGAAGCACCTATAGGAATGAGTGGCAATGGCATACTAGCAAAACACTGAAATGAAATGAAATGGTTAAGATCTAGTTTTGATCTGAAGGGCACTTGGGATGGATGACTTGCAAGTGCTTTTGGGTAGAAGTCATGCTGCTGGTTGATTCTGTTTCCTGCAATTGTGGTTATTTGGTTAGCTTTGGTCATGTGAATGTTGTTAAATTTTAACCTGGTGACTAAGGCAAAGATATAAACCACTCATATTCACTGTTACCTGGAGCATGTGAGCTCTCAGTAAACAAACATCTGGAGGAACCAAAGAACAAGAAAGTCCTCTAAACCAGGGGTCTCCAACCTTGGCAACTTTAAGACTTCTGGACTTCAACTCCCAGCTTTGCTGGCTGAGGAACTCTGGGAGTTGAAGTCCACAAGTCTTAAAAGTTGCCAAGGTTGGAGAGCCCTGCTCTAAAGGCCTGATGAAGCTACTGAGTCCTGCTTCCCTTCTCAGGGTTTTTGGCTCTGTGGCACTTTCAGGTTTAAATGGAGCTTAGGAGAGTGATGGGCTTGATATGTTGTGCAGCCATTGAATGACATGATGGGAGATATGAGGGCTCAGTCTCATAGACCAAGGCTACGGGTAAAATATGCCTCAACTGTGAAGTAAAGTGGTGTAAGTGCTTGGCCTGTCACATACTGCCTCAGCCATCTTAAAGGAAGTGACATTAGCTGACACGCTGTCCTGGAGGAACATTGTGAGAAGTGCCAAGGAGCAAAAAAATCCAAATAAATATCAGTTAAATAGGGAAAAGCAGGACCTTCCTGGAGCTTGAAGATAGCTGCGTGAAGCACACTAAGTTGTGTTTTTTTGAATTTGGGAGTTTTCTGAGGTAGTTTTTAAAATGACGACTTCTTCATGAATCCTATGAAGCAAAACAATGGGAGAGATGTTGTGTTGTCAAACCTCAGAAATTCAGGGATCGGGTTTGAGCAGCTTGGAATGATTTACCTTTCCAAAAAAACAATATTCTTGGTTGTTTCTAATTAACTCATAGATGAGTTGTATAGAACAAACATTATCCTTTCACCATTTGCAATTCCTGAGGATTCTATAACAAGATGCATAGGTTGAATCATCTAAATGAGACACCTGCAGGAACTTTACCAGTGTGTAAAAACTAGATTTTCTTGCTCTAAGTATCAGGGCTTGAGGGTAGGACTGTGGTGAGGGAGGAAAGGCATTCATCCTACCCCAAATTTTTCATTTTGGGGGGATGGAGGAAAAGTCCCTCCTGGTAAGGAGAGCGTGTGAGGTTGAGTGAGACCCTCAGATGAAGAACTTTGTGTGGGATCTGTTCTTTGTGTTTCACAAAATTGTTCTCCAAGGCTTTCCTGGAAATGACTCGTTCAGAAATGTGCTTAGAGAAAGTTGGGGTTTGTTATGGTGGGGTTTCAAGTGACTACTTTATAAGATTGGACTCGAAATATCAATTCTGAAGTATCATCCAGAATATGTAGGGGGGAAAGACCAAGGAGAACTTCATCTGGGAGAGGAAGCTACCTTTTCTTTAATGCATAGCAATAGTACTTAGCAATAGCACTCAGACTTATATACCGCTTCACAGTGCTTTACAGCCCTCTCTAAGCGGTTTACAGAGTCAGCCTATTGCCCCCAACAATCTGGGTCCTCATTTTACTGACCTTGGAAGACGGAAGGCTGAATCAACCTTGAACCTGGTGTGATTTGAACTGCCAAATTTCAGGCAGCCACCATCAGCAGAAGTGGCCTGCAGTACTGCACTCTAACCACTGGGCTACCATGGCTCATAAGCCGGAATAAATATTTATTGAACCATTATCCTATGATATTGGCAAATGTGATTTCTTGATTCTGTTTTAATAAGTAAAAAATATAATTAAGAAGTAGCTTTCTTCCTGGACGCTACGCTGCAGGCATTAAACTTGCCTGTTTTTGTTGGTTTCCCCCTGAAAAAGAGCTGTAACTTTATTTCCTTCAGGATGGGCTGACACCTCTGCATTGTGGAGCCCGAAGCGGCCACGAACAGGTGGTGCGGATGCTGCTTGACCGCGGAGCCCCTCTTCTTTCCAAAACGAAGGTAATGTTGTGGAGCTATGTCCGTCTTTTGTTTCGGAGTGGCTTGTAAAGAAAAGAGTTTGGCTGTATATAACATGATTGGAAATTCACCTCAACCAGTGGTGGGATTCAGCCAGTTCGCACCACTTCGGGAGAACCAGTTGTTAACTTTCTGAGTAGTTTGGTGAACTGGTTGTTGGAAGAAATCATTAGGGCAGAGAACCGGTGGTTAAATTAATTGAATCCCACCACTGACTTCAACTCATGGCTTTTGTTGTATTTCAGCTTAGGAATAGCCTTGCAATTAGGTGGGACAGGTAATGCTTTTTAGAGTTCTCAGGGTGCTTCTTTGGCTACGTTATTTTGGGTTACTCATGGCAAAAACTGTGTAGCTCAGGCTAGAACTTCTGTCCCCATTTTCCAGTTGGGAAATGGGGCAATTGTAGAACTCATGGCAGGTTCCTTGATTCCTTGGTTCATCGTAAGACTCAGCACAGTGTCATAGTTTTTTAAACAGAAACATGCTGCTTTCTCTCTTTTCTGCCTATACCTGTGAGCAGGTGAGAATGAAGGGACTTGGAGTATGTAAGACAGATAAATGCCTATTGATATTCAGTATATTTTTCTTCCTGTCTCAGGTTAAAATTTATTTCAAACAGGATTTTCAGGTTTTGTCAGTGTTTGGCCAGAGATCAATCAAGCAATGAATCAGCAAACAGCCAACATGGGTTTGTCAAAAATAGATCATGCCAGATAAACCTTATTGCATTATTTGACAAAGTGACAAATTAGTGGACCAGAGGAATGCTGTGGGTATAATTTACTTGGATTTCAGTAAGTCTTTTGATAAAGTAGACTACAACCTAGTTACTTGATAAGATAGAAAAATGTGGGTTAGACAGCATCATCACCAGATGGATTTGTAACATGGAGGGAAGTATGCAATAGGCTACCCCAAGGCTCTGTTTTAGGCTCAGCAATCTTCAACATCTTCATCAATGATTTGCATGAGGGGATAGATGGGGAACTCATCAAATTTGCAGATGACACCTAGCTGGCAGGAATAGCCAACACTCCAAAAGATAGGCTCAAGATCCAGAAGGATCTTGACAGACTTGAACATTGGGTGCTATCTAACAAAATGAAATTCAATGCTGAAAAAAGTACAGTTCTACATTTAGGCAAGAAAAACCAAATGCACAGGTATAATGCAGGTGGTACCTTGTTAGTAGTAATTGTGAAAAGGATCTTTATAATACCTTGGTAAGATCACACTCGGAATACCGCATCCAGTTTTGATCACCATGATGTAAGAAAGATATTGAGACTCTAGAAAGAGTGCAGAGAAGAGCAACAAAGTTGGTTAAGGGACTGGAGGCTAAAACATATAATGAATGGTTGCTGGAATTGGGTATGTCTAGTTTAATGAAAAGAAGGACATGATAGCAGTGTTCCAATATCTCAGGGGTTGCCACAGAAGGAGAGTCAAGCTATTCTCCAAAGCAGGGGTCTCCAACCTTGGCAACTTTAAGACTTGTGGAGTTCATCTCCCAGAATTCCTCAGCCAACTTTGCTGGCTGAGGAATTCTGGGAGTTGAAGTCCACAAGACTTAAAGTTGACAAGTTTGGAGACCTCTGTTCTGTTACAATCCTTCTATCTGTCAACATTTGATCTGCAATGCCTGTGATTAATTTGACTGTTTTCTGATAAACATTTCCCTCTATCACGGGCAAACAGTTCAAGAAGCCTAAATTATGTTATTATTTATTAAATTTCTATACTACCTAAATCTCAATACCTCTGAGAGGTTCATAAGTAAAAAGCATTAAAAAATAATTAAACAATAGATGAAAGAACAAGGAAGGGCAAATAGCAAAACCCAGACAGGAGCCAAAAACAGATGCAGAATCCTGGGCAAAGAGCCAGACTTTCAAGCTTTAGCCAGGCTGAAGTACAACTTTTGGGGGGGCCAAGCAGCTTGCAGGTAATTCTATCAACCCAATTTGGATTTGATTTCCCATGTCAGTCTGTCTTTCAAGTCAGAAGGGATTCAAAGCAGATTGTGGTACAAAATTGGACATCAATTGTACAAAGAAAAAAGGGAGGTTTGGGTTGAGTTTTTGTCAAGTCCTCCTATAGGTTGGAAGTCATGTTTGCACCTCATTCTTATGCGTTGGCCTTCGGTCTTCTTCGTCCAGTGGTGAATCATTAAGCTGTTTTTTCTGCTTGCTTCAGCCAAGGTGTCGAGAAAAGCTCAAATAAACTGTAAGCTTGTTTTCTTAAGGAATTCCTAAAATGGCATTTTCTTTGTTTTTCAAAACATACATTTAATCTGTGTTGACTAGTGTGTGGATTTGATTCCAAAATGGTCTTTTTAAAAATTTCTCACATTGCCTTAAGGTGCTATAGCAGCAGAATTCAGCCTAGTATGGATTTGGCCATGACTCACTTTAAGTTATCATGGCCCTTGTTTTTACTCTTCTCCAATCATTACTTTTGGCACAAGCAAATGGCTGCTAACAAGAAAAAGGAGATGCTAGTCAATTTTGAAGGAAAAGTCATGGAGAACATCTTGCATCCTTCACCTTTTCTGGTACCTTCAGTTGTGCTTCCTTAGAACCAGGCTTTCTACAATTTGTCTGGTCACCCCAAGCCAAAGATCCTCAAACTTGGCAACTTTAAGACTTGTGGACTTCAACTCTCAGCTATGCTGGCTGAGGAATTCTGGGAGTTGAAGTCCACAAGTCTTAAAGTTGCCAAGTTTGGAGACCTCTGCCCAAGCGATGGTAGTCTCAGGAAGTCTTCTGAAGCTCCTCTCCTGTCTCAGTAGATGGCACCCTTGGCCCAATTTAGTTTAGGCTTGGAAGCTAAGCAGGGTTAGTCCTCTTCGGCTCTTGCAGGAAGCTCAAGCCAAAATCACAGGAAGGAAAATCTGTTTTGAAACCCTTCAGATTATAATGCTTTTCTTATGTAAACAAGTTTATACAGTAATCTTGTTTGGACAAAAGTAGATATGAGGGATGCAGGATACCTCTTTTCCTGCTAAGTCAGAATACCAAGCATGGGAATGTGTATGAACTTGGCTATCTCCCCCTCTTATCAAACCATTAACTCACAATCACTCTAAATTGTGGCTCTCTTACCAGCATTGTCATAAAATGGTGCTCAGTATCAAAGAGAAATTCTAAGCATCTCTCATATGGAAACCTCTGTTGGCTATCTAATCTGCAGTTGTGGGCTTCATACATCATTCAAGGAAATGATGCTCCATTTAGTCTTCAAGAGATGCATCCTGAAGGCCTTCTCTGCAACCATTGGCTTTTTAAAAGATCCATATCTAGAGAACTGTGCAATGTAACTTTAGATTGTTTGCATTCCATTGCTGAGGATATTTTGGATGCAGGTGTTTCTGGGTGTGTGGGATAGGTTTCTTTTATTTAAATACAGGGTTCTTACTTGGTGAAAAACAACCCTGTGGCTTAAAACAGGGATCTCCAATCTTGGTACTTTAAGACCGGTGGACATCAACTGCCAGAATTCAGCAAAGCTGGCTGGGTGGACTTCAACTCCCAGCAAAGCTGGCTGGGAAATTCTGGGAGTTGAAGTCCACTGGTCTTAAAGTGACCAAGGTTGGAGACCCCTGACTTAAAAGATTAGAAATCTATTCCTGCCTTGGCCTTGTTTAGTGGAAAGGTCTCTAGCTTCCAGGTTAAGCACTTCTTCTACCAGTGTAAACATTTCTTTCTTTTTTCCTTTTCCTGAGATTACTTTGAAGTTCCCTTAGATGTGTCGCTTTCGTAAGATAAGAATCACAGCCTGTTGAAAGGGTTTACTTGAGCCTCTCCCTATAAACACCCATCCAGTTGAGCAGCTAGACAAGAACCAGATGTTAGTCTTGTCTTCCTTTTCCAGAGGTTTATTACTCTGGTTTCTTGCTCTGCTCTCCCCCCTCGCCCCCTTTCTACTTCTAGAATGGCTTGTCTCCATTGCACATGGCGACCCAAGGAGACCATCTCAACTGCGTTCAGCTCCTGATTGAGCACCACGTACCGGTGGATGATGTCACCAACGACTACCTGACAGCGCTTCATGTAGCTGCTCACTGTGGCCATTACAAGGTTGCCAAGGTTTTGTTGGACAAGAAGGCAAATCCTAATGCCAAAGCACTGGTGAGCACACAGGGGGTCCCTCTTGTCTTCCAACCCCACCCCCATTTACCAGCTAAGTTGGGTCTGAGTTGGGAGGGCAAAAAACATTGCAATAGCAATACGGTTCAACAGAAGAGGCTCTGGACTTCCTTAGAGGGTTTATTTATTAATTAATAATGTATTATAAGGGGAGGAAGGAAGGAAGGAATTGGTTTCATTTTGTTGTTGATGTTGTGATTATGTTAAAAATTCTTCATACAAAAAGATTATCATAGTCATTCTTTTATCACTCTGAGAAATCACTCTAGCTGGAGAAAGAAATCTATGAATAACCCCACTGGTTTTTTTAAAAACAAAAGCCTTTTTTTTAACAGTTCTGGTTTTTTTCATTTTTTTTACTCTAAATCAGGGCTCTTCAAACTTGGCAAGTTTAAAACTTGTGGACTTCAACTCCCAGAATTCCTCCTCCAGTCATGTTAGCTCAAGATTTCTGGGAGTTGAAGTCCACAAGTCTTAAACTTGGGAAGTTTGAAGACCCTTGTGATAGATGATAGATAGATGATAGATAGATCGGTAGATAGATAGATGATAGATAGATAGAGTTGAAGTCCACCACAAGTCTTAAAGTGGCCAAGGTTGGAGACCCCTACTCTAGATGATCAGGAGGTGTCCCAAAATAACAACAAAAGTATACATCCATATCAATTTACTATATTAAAAAATATTATCCAGTTTCCTTCAATCAAATTCTTAGTAACAAATGATAATAAAATGCTCATTATACAAGAGGAATAAAATATTAAAACTAAGCCACTAAGCAAACTTAATCCTAAATGATCTCAAAATCTAAATTAGCTAGGGATTTTTTCAAGGAAGACAAGCCTTTATAGTTCATAAATTGATAAATCTTGAACTGGAAGGTTTTAACCTTCTACCTGAAGGCAGTGGAAGACAGGGGTCAGTCACCAAGATCACCTGTCTCGTGGACCAGCTTGTTCTGACCAAGGCTTCTTGAGACAGTAACAATCACACGCTGTTCCCAAAAAACTTGTTTTTATTTCAATGGCTGTGAATTATATGCATTCACAGCCCATAATGAGTCCCAAATAGTTCGCGAATAGTCCAACAGAAGTCTGCCACAGTCTTTCGGGATAAGGCTGATGAGCACTCACCTTTATCTCCCTTGAAATGCTGCCAGTGACTAAATTGCCAATTAGCTGTAAAAGGCCAAACGAAGCACAAAGTCCACACGGCGCTTCAGATTTAAACCAACCAGAACCAACAAAGTTGCTTCCTGCAAAGGCTCATGTTCCTTTGCTCCTCCTTTATGTCTTATGGGAGGGGCCAATCATCTCCAAGCCTTACTCCTGAGTCGCCCCTTTTGTCTTAACTGTTCTTGCCTTCTGGCAGCTCTGCACTCAGGCCTGTTCCTCTGCCTTGCTGATGTCTGATTCTGGAGGCTCCCATAAGACATAAAGCGAGCACTGGGAACAGGCTCTCCCTGTTCCTCTGCCTTGCTGATGTCTGATTCTGGAGGCTCCAGAGTCAGCACAAGTCTCAGATGGCCCTGGACCCATCTCTGTGTCAGACGCAGGACCATCGTCCGAGCCCTCCCCAGACTCCCAGACTGGCCCATGTTCCTCCCCACTGTCCAACTCTGTGCCAGCTCCGCAGGCCTCCGGTGGACCACAACACAGCTAGCCCCAGATGGGATGTAGAAAAATAGCCCTTGGCAGGAAGAGAGACCTTTGGCACGTGCAATCAAAAGATTTCCTGATGATGATGATGGTGGTGGTGGTGACGAGGACAACAAAAGAGATTTTCTATTCAGCTAGACTAGGCAACGACTCTGAAAGTATCTGATTTTTTCCCCCTCCAGTTGAGAAGGTAGCTGAAGTATTTTTCTTCCAAGGTGAGACCTAGTTCTGTCGGTTGCTTTTAAAATAAGCAGCTGATGCTACTTTGACTAGTTTAAAAATTTATCGTCAACATCTAAGCAAATGCTGTGAGCAGCAATACACAGTAGTCAGGAAATCCTTTTTTTAAAAAAATCATGTTGCAGTTGCACTAACGCAGTTGTGTGCTAAACTATACATCCATTTCTTTTCTTTGGGCCACATTTATCATTAGCATTTTGGCAAGGACAATGAACTGTTTTTACCAGCTTATATAAGACTGTCATGGTGTTTACTGAAGGGGTTGGACTAGGACTGTTTCAACTCCTACCCTCAAAACAACGCTATCGAGCACTGCACACCAGAATAACTAGACACAAGGACAGTTTTTTCCCAAAAGCCATCTCTCTGCTAAACAAATAATTCACTCAACACCGTCCAACTATTTACAAAGTCTGCACTAATATTACTATTAATCTTCTCATCACTCCTTATCACCCATCCCCTCCCACTTGTGACTGTAGGACTGTAACTTTGTCGCTTGTATCCTTATGATTTATATTGACTGTTTCCTAGTATGATTTGATTGCTTATTGTGCCCTGTGACTATCATTAAGTATTGTACCTTATGATTCTTGACTCTTGATGAATGTATCTTTTCTTTTATATACGCTGAGAGCATTTGCACCAAGACAAATTCCTCGTGTGTCCAACCACACTTGGCCAATAAAGAATTCCATAAAATGATGATAAATAATGAAGGAGTGAGAGACCCCATTTCAAACTCACCTTCCATCATGGGAGCTTCTGGGGAGGAGGATTTTTCAGGGCCCCATCCCTCTCTCCTAGCCCAACCTACCTCACCTTTGTGTGTGGATAAAATGGACATCCTGAAGTCAACTGCCTTGAACTCCTGGAGAAATAGAAACAAACTAATCATAATAAGTAAGGCTTAGCTGTCGTACGATATCAAAAGGGATAGATAGATTTTGCAAACCATACTGTAGGGCAGGGGTCTCCAACCTTAGCAACTTTAAGACTTGTGGACTTCAACTCCCAGAATTCCTTAGCCAGCTTTGCCAGCCAGCTTTGCTGGCTGAGGAATTCTGGGAGTTGAAGTCCACAAGTCTTAAGGTTGCTAAGGTTGGAGACCGCTGCTTTAGGGGATTTTTGTAATGCTTTCCAAAATTTTCAGAACGGTTTCACGCCTCTTCACATTGCCTGCAAAAAGAACCGAATTAAAGTGATGGAACTTCTGCTGAAACATGGAGCTTCCATTCAAGCTGTCACAGAGGTAAGGCATCTTTGCAGTTACGGCCAGGTTAAGTTGAATAAGCCTCACTTCAGCCTTGGAGCACAAGAACTCAGAATGCCAAAATGGATTTTCACCATCTTCTATTGCCCTGGTTAATATTTCTGCCTGCTAATTTTAAGAAAACAAAATCCTTTGCTGAAATCTTTGCATTCACCAATTACTGAGAAGAGCTGTATCCAAAGTTGACCCAGAAAAGGCCCTGTCCTCCTTGACCTTAGGTAATGGTGACACAACATTTTGAGCTGGAGTAAAAAAGAATTTAGCTCAATGTTCACCATGAATTTTTAAGGTAGCTTTTACTGCCATCACACCAAAATAGAAAAGCAAACTCTCATTCCCACGTAGGGGAAGTAGAATATTGCATGCTCTGTGATGCACATGAACAGACGAGTGTGCTGTGGCCTAAAATGCTTGACTTTGATCTGCTTACGTGGCCCTTTTCAACTTCTGGTTTCTGCCTTTCTACACTCGTTCTGAACTATAGAAAATATACCTTCTGGGGTGCTGGGCAGAGGTGGTATTCAGCCGGTTCTGACCAGTTCTGGAGAACCGGTAGTGGAAATTTTCAGGGGTGGCATTCTACCAGTTCACACCTATTTGATAGAACCGCTTGTTAACATTCTAAGCAGTTCGGAGAACCAGTTGTTAGAAGAAATTACTAGCCTAATCCTGTAAGGAAAGCAGGAAGGAAACATTCTGGTGTTGCTTACAGAAACTGCCTTATTACATTCTTGGCAGGACTAGACTTCCTGTCTCAGGAACATCTCTGGAGTTTTTTTCCCCTTCCTTTGCTGGTACTTTGCTTGTCTGGAGTGACCATTCAAAGTTACAATGGCACTGAAAAAAAGTGACTTATGACCATTTTTCACACTTACGACTCTTGCAGCATCCCCACAGTCATGAGAGGCCAGGCGAGGAGATGAGTGCCTCGATGTGAGTGATATTGAGTTGGCCATGCCCAGCCAATAACATGACCACCAAGCCATGCCCACCCAGTCACATGACCACCAAGCCACACCCACCAACTAAGCCATGCCCACAGCACCGGTTGTTAAAAAATTTGAATCCCACCCCTGGAAATTTTGAGTAGTCCGGAGAACCGGCAAATCCCACCTCTGACTGGCCCTGCCCCTATCTCTTCTCTGCCTCCCAAGTCCCAGCTGATCGGCTGGGTCTTCTTTGGTTGCCCTGCACAGGAGCTGGAAAGCAGGTTAGTGGGGCGGGGAGGGAAGGGGGATTTTGCAGTATATCCTTCCCCTGCCACACCCACCAAGCCACACCATGCCCACCAAGCCACGCCCACAGAACCAGTAGTAAAAAGTTATGAATCCCACCACTGGTGCTGGGGTTTTGCAATCTATGCATGCAGAGTGCAATGGAAGATTTCTTCCAGATCTAAGTAGATGCACAGAATGCTGCCTTACTGTCAAACAAATATGTTTTGAACTTGCCACAAGGTGGCCTTGTAATATTGGCAACAGCTAGCCCTGTATATTTTGGAGCCATCAACCACCAGGTGTCCCAAACAGCTCAACAGGCTGGGCCCTTAAGCATTCACTCCTCATGTGCTGTGCTAAGGCTTTGCTCATTATTACGCCAGCCCAGGAATGGTTCTTTTCTTCTCTCTGCTCATTTTCTAGTCGGGTTTGACTCCAATCCATGTTGCTGCCTTCATGGGACATGTCAATATTGTTTCACAGCTGATGCACCATGGAGCTTCTCCCAACACAACCAATGTGGTAAGTACCAGGGTGGACCTTTCATTACTGGGCAGCCCGGTGGCCTCTTCCTCCTCTCCATCTCCCTTGGCTGGGCTGTTTTTCTAGGCAGAGATAATGACCTTGTCTGGAACCACAGTTTTGAACCTCCAATTGTTGGTTTTTTCTGCCAACTGGCACAACTGGCAAGCCCTCACACTATCTTTGGCGTTCTCCCAGCTGGCTTTCAGAAGAGAGAAGACCTTTCCTTGGGACCTTTCTTATCCTCCTCGTTCTACCTGCTGCTCCCCTTGTTGAGATCATCTATCCCTGATCTTCACAGATGCTGCCCCCCTTACTTATTGACCAGGCTGTAAGCTTTCAGGGGTGCTGAAAAAGACAGAAAAGGGACAGCACATGCCAGTCAGTTCTCTGTTAAGCATTCCAAACAGTGGCATTTTGCATAGGCAGCCATCACCAAGCAGTGACATTGTTGATTCAAGGTGCTAGTGATAACATACGAAGTCTTACATGGCTTGGGTCTGGGGTACTTGCAGGAGCGTCTTCTGCTGGCATCACATTCCGATCACCCTGTACGCTCCCACAGGCAGGGCCTCCTTGGGTTGCTGTCGGCCAGACAGTGTCAGCTGGCGGTGCCCAGGGGTAGGGCCTTCTCTGTGGGGGCACCCACCCTGTGGAAGCAGCTTCCCTTGGGTCTTCATTTGGCCCCTGATCTCCGCTCCTTCCACTGCGACCTGAAGACCTGGCAGTTTCAGCAGGCCAGCCTGGACTGAAATGAGGGGGTGGGCTTTTTAAGGAATTTTAATGTAATTTTATGAATTTGATTATTGGGCTTGTGATTCAATTATTTAATTATTTTTAACTTACTTATTGTATTGTGATTTTATATTGTGAGCCGCCCTGAGTCCTCAGGGAGATAGGGCGGCATACAAGTCTAATAAAACTAAACTAAACTAAACCAGAATTAACCACTCTCTGATATATCCAGGCAACTATGTGAAGGCTTTATTATTCCCTCTTCTCTCCTGGGCTACAAAGGGATGGATCCTGCAGCGTTTCTCTCGCTAAGTCTTAGCCAAGTTTCTTTTTTATCCTGATTTGTGCCACAGGAAGAAGGTGTGTGCATGATCACCTCTAGTCTGTGAGAAAGTCTCTATCTCTTGAATGTCATTTTGAGACAACCCTGTCCATGGAGCTGATCCCAATCAAACTAGAGCACCTTTCAATCCCCAAAGGAGGAGGAGAAGCTTTAAAAACTAGCGTGGTTTGGAGCGGATCTGTTCTCCCAAAGCTGGCTAGAGAAGTCCTGTTTTTGTTTTTGTTTTGCTACGGTCTGCCACAGGCCATTCTTCACTAGGCTCAGTGCCACGAGGAGGGAGCCACAGCCACAGAAAAACAGGCGAACTCAGCACAAACTGTGCTATGGGCAGGATTTTCTTTTAACTGTGGCAAACTATGGCCAATTCACCAAACATGCCGCTTCCCCTTTTCAGTTTCTTGCTGTCCTTGTTCAATTTAAACAAACACAAACTGTGTATAAAAGCAAACCTTTTTTAATGTGGCGGTGGGAATTCAGTGCATTCCAGCCAAGAAACATTTAAACCTATTTGTCCAATATCAAAAGCAAGCCCTTTCAAGGTTGCAAAAGGCTGCCAAGAACAGAAGACTAATTACTGATTAAATATCCACCGACAGAAGTTTCAAAAACAAATTGGAGTAAGCAGGACTTCAATGAGGACTCTGAGTCTAAAGAACTTCTTTGCTTCCTGCAAAGAACACATCCATGAGGGCTGGTTTTTATCCCTTGTGGGAGGGGCCATCACTTTCCAGTCTTACTCCCGAGACGCCCTTGCTGCTTCAGCTGCTCTTTCCTTCGAGCAGCCCTGTGCGCATGCACACTGGGCACAGGCTCCCCAGGGTCCTCTGCGTAACTGCTGCCAGACTCCACAAGTTCTGAAGGCAGCTCCCCTCTCTGATAGTCCCGGCCACATCCCTGCATCACACGCAGACCCCTCATCTGAGTCCTCGCTATCAGAGAGCTCTGCCGTCCCCACCTGCTGCCGGCAAACCACAACACCTTGCCATTTCCCTAGTGACCCATCCTTTGGCTGAAGTGCCTGAAGCGCCGCAGATTGTTAATAGCCTTTTTTATTATTACTATTGATTTGTTTCGATAGGCCCAGCTGTGAGTTTGCCTGCTGACAAACAGGCATCTGGAGCCCTCAAGCACAAGAGCAGAGGATCAAATTGGGGGTGGGGGACATTCAGAACTGAAGGTCCAAAGCTTGGCACAATCCCATGGACTCTTCCTGTGGAGAACGTCATTTAAGCACATGGGTGCCTTAATTCCTCAAATAACACCTCTCCTTTTGAAAACAGCAATGTTTTCATTTGGCAAAGAACAAATGTGTTTTCAGGGCTAAAAACAAAATCAATCCTGGAATAAATTACTTTGTGAGGCCTAGACAGTCCTGAGGGGTCAAAGATGACCTGCTTTCACATCCTGATCCCAAAGATCTCTGTTGTTGCTAGTAACATATTTTTCTCCCTTTTCTCTGTCTTCCTAACCTCTGCCATCCTAACCTCTTTCCACTGACAGAGGGGTGAGACAGCCCTGCATATGGCCGCCAGAGCTGGCCAGTCAGAAGTGGTTCGGTCCTTAGTTCAAAATGGTGCCCAGGTGGAAGCTAAGGCCAAGGTAAGCAGCTTCTTCGCGTCTTCTATGCTGCAGGCGGCCTTCGGCTGCTGTGCATTAAGGGGCGAGATATCCCTTCCAGGGCCACTTAGCATCCTTTACTGTCCCTTGAAAGAAGATAGTCCTAGGATTCTCTCCAAGAGACTGTAAAACATTTTGGTTGAAGCGTTTGAAGTGTGACATTTCATAGGATGCCCCCTTTTCAGTGCAAATGTCCTTTCCAGTGTAGAACATTTTCTGCGGAGCTCAGAGTGCTAAAAAAAACCCCTCCTATTTGTGTTCAGAACAGCCATTTTACTTTTGGGAAAGGACATTTGACCCAGTGTCACACTCAAAACAGTTTGGAACAAAACAGTTGGTGCACTGCTAATCTGTCCTGGTTGGATGGCAAGGGATCCTGAGACCATAATTAATCACACGATTAGTCCTAACAACTCTCTTTTTATTTCAACGGCTGGGAATTCTGTCCATTCCCAGCCTGTAATGAGTCCCAAATAGTCTCTCAAGATAAGCACCCACCTTTATCTCCTTTGAATTACTAAATTAACTGTAAAAAGCCAAATGAGTACAAAGTCCACACACAGCTTCAAGGTTTAATATGAACAGAACGAACAAAGTTGCTTCCTGCAAATGTTCCTATCCCATTGCTTCTTCTTTATGCCTTATGGGAGGGCCAATCACTTCCAAGCCTTACTCCCGAGTCACCCCTTTTGTCTTAACTGTTCTTGCCTTCTGGCAGCTCTGCGGATGCATGCACTGGGAACAGGCTCCCCTTGTTCTTCTGCCTCTCTGCTGTCAGATTGTGGAAGCTCCAGAGTCAGCACATAACTCCCAGATGGCCCTGGCCCCATCTCTGTATTGGATGCAGGACCCTCGTCCAAGTCCTCCCCACTGTCCAACTCTGCTGCCAGCTCCACAGGTTGCTGGCGGACCACAGCACCTCTTGACATGGTCTTCCAGTCAGAACTGAGGGTTTCAGAGTCTCCATTTTAATTTATTCAGTCCTGTGTTGAGGGTTTCCTGCTTTCTCCATGGGCCCTAAGGACAACCCTTGGCTGCCCATTTGAATCTCAGTGTGGAAATTGCTGTATTTTACTCTTTCCTTGCCATTTCCAGGATGACCAAACGCCACTGCACATTTCTGCGCGTCTGGGCAAAGCTGATATAGTCCAGCAGCTGTTACAGCAAGGAGCCTCTGCAAATGCTGCCACGACGTCCGGGTATACCCCACTGCACCTTTCAGCACGAGAAGGACATGAAGATGTGGCATCCGTCCTTTTGGACCACGGGGCATCCTTGAGTATCATTACCAAGGTAAGGACGTTTAAGGAATAGAAAGCAGGCCTTGGATCGGTGTTTCAAAATTGTTGTGGCTGCTCTTTATCCAGGGAGACAACATTATGTTAGAAATTGTTGAGAATATTCATAGCTCAGGTTGTAGGTCTTGGCAGGGGTCTGTTTTTCAAGCTTGCAGTTTAGCTCCCAGACATTTCATTACCAAACTAGGTAACATCTCCAGTGAAGGTTTTGGGTGAAGTATCTTTTTTGTTTCTATAGGTCCTGAGTAGTCAGTTGGTCTTGGTTGACTGGTTGACTCACAAGACTGAATGAGTCACAAGGTGGATTGTGACTCAGTCAGTCTTGGTTTCAGCCAGTCTCAAGACTAACTGACCACCCAGGGCCTATATAAACAAAGAAGAGATTTCACCCCCAACTGAAGATGTTACCTAGTTTGGTAATGAAATGTCCGGGAGCTAAACAGCAAGCTTGGAGAACAGACCTCTGCCAAAACACCATTATGTCTCTGGGAATGGCATTGATTCCAATAGAATTATTGCTCTGCACCAACAATGTACCAAACAAGGTCAAGTTGACTGTTTCCATAGGATGCTGAACGAGAAAGATGTAATTTTGGCAAGTAAGGGGTATATTGTTTTTCCCATGGAAAACCCCACAGATTGATTGATTGAGTGAATGAGTGCTATTAAGTCACAGTTAGCTCCTAGCAACCACAGAGATAGATTGTTCTGCCCAGCCTGGTCTTCAGGTTTTCCAACAGAGTCCTCTTTCCTGTCATATTGGAGTTCTTCCACCTTGCAGCTGGTTGTTTTTCTTTCTTTCTACCATTCTCAGAATTTAAAAGCTTCTCCGGAGCTAATTCTTCACATAATTATCTAGAATATAATAACTTCAGCCTGATCTTTTGTGCCTTGAGTGAGTATTCTGGATTAATTTGTCCAATGATCCTCTTGTTTGATTTCTTGGCCATCCATGGTATTCTCAGTTGTTTTCTGTACATCAGAGTTCAAAGGCATGAATACTCTTTTTATCCCTCTTCAAAGTCCAATTTCTGTTTACATAGAGTGTCACAAGGAAACCATTGTCTGCATGATTTTGGTATTTTCCCCTTGCATATATTAACATAGTATATTAGAGAGAGAGTTAGCCTCCTTTTCTACTTTCAGAAAATGTTTACCTGGGAATAAACTTGCTTGGTGTTCAGGAAGAGAGCAGCTGACAGAGTTCAACTCTCTCCTTCTGAAACTTCTCTAGAGTTTGTCTTGTGAATTATCCCTTTAATTCAGAGCCAGTCTAACCTTGGCTCAGAATCAGAGCTTACCCTTTTGTAATGCAGAAGGTCTTGAGGGTGGTTGGGAGGGGGCAGCAGGGAGCAGCTTTTCTGCCATTCTGAACAACCTTCCTTCTTTAAAGGCAGTGGAGGACCCCACATCCAAATTCTCTGTTCTGCTCCAGTTGGCTTCTGGGCTTGGAATGGGAGCCTGGAGGCATCATGTCCTTAACTTCAAGTAGCAAAGTAACTTGGGCCAACGCTGTAAACAGTTGAGAAAATAAAAGAGGGAAAGTGGGAGGGGGGAAATCAACCAATGATTAAGACAATTTGTGCATGTGAAGTTCATCTGTATGTATTTAGGTCCTTAAAAGGTGGTAGTGATCTCTAAGTTGGAAGTGTCCCACCATTATCCAAGGAGTAGTTCAAACTGTTTCTGCAGACCAGATATCATCCTAGTGGCCTTTGATTATTTTTGTTTTCCAGAGAAGCTGATTAGTTTATATCAAAATGGTGCCTTTTTACACAGGCTGTGTTATTTTGCTTCTTCAAGAGGAACATTTCAATTATTGAATTACTGTTGCTGATTTTTTTTTTAATTCCCATTTATATGCCGCCCTTCTCCAGAGACTCAGGGCAGCTTACAATGTTTGGAGCACAACCCAATGTGCTCAGCAATAGCCTTCATTCCATTGTATATGCCTGCTTATTACTAAGCGGCATTTTTTCAAAGTCAGCTTATTGCCCCCAACAATCTTGGGTCCTCAATTTACCTACCCCGAGAGGATGGAAGGCTGAGTCAACCTTGAGCCTGGTGGGATTCGAGCCTGCACTAACTGCAGGCAGCTGGAGCTAAGTGCTAGGTGTTTAACAGCCTGCACCACCAAGGCTCTTTTGAATTTGATGGGCATTAAAGTGATTTCCATTTTGCCTTTTTACCATCCTGCCTAAGTTATATTTCTTTTGCTAATAATGGGAAGGTTCCACTCATAAGATTCGACATTACAAATTTCATTGTCATATCCCTGCAGACATGATCCTTATGCTTTCAAAGTTTCTTTGTAACCCAAAGGATTTGAAAGTCATTTCAAAATAAAATACAGTTCCTTAATTGGCTTCCTTGTGCATTGTAGAAAGGTGGATCCTTGTGTCTCTTGCAAGTCCACATTTGGTTGGGAATGGCACATTCCATTCTGCTGTTAACATGGAAACACAACCTCTGCAGTTGCGCCTGGGTTCTGCAAAAATGGTTTTTTCCACAAATAAAACTGTTAATACAAATGTTTATCTTACAGAAAGGATTTACCCCCCTACACGTGGCAGCAAAATATGGCAAAATAGAAGTTGCCAACCTCCTACTTCAGAAAAACGCTTCTCCAGATGCAGCTGGAAAGGTAAGGCAGATGTTGCTGCAACATGGCCCGTCAAATGGTGACAGTATCAGGATCCCCCTGGACTAGTTCTCCTTTTCCATCACTTCTGTGTGGTATTGCAAAAGTTCTTGGCTTCTCCTGAAAAAGAAGTATTGATTTCTTGAGGATATTGTTCTATTTCACAATACCTTGATGATTGATTGATTACATGCCATCAAGTTGTTTTATTGTTACATATTATTGTATGTAGTGACCACAGAGATAGATTTTTCCCCCAGGACAATCTATCCGTAACTTGTCCTTTCAAGTCTACCAATGGTGGGCTCATGGCCACTCTAAATGAGTACATCTTCAACCACAACTTGTGGTTGCCTGCTTTCTACTAAAAGACAGATCTTTGATGATGTTATTCTGCATAGAAAATGTGGACCACTCATAATGTTCACGTGAAAAAAGAATGATCTCTATTGGGCAAAATTTACCAATGTTAGTTTTCATGGCTGCATATGCACATGGGAGTCATTTTAATTAGATGATGGAAGTCTTGTTTGAAATTGGACTAGACTTTTCTCTTGATAGGCTGGTTTGAATGTGTTTATCAAGAGATTTTGGTAAAGAGACATTCCCTGATAAAAGGCTGAAAGTCCAGAGAAGGCTATAACATTAAACTGAACCCCACCACAAAAATATCTTAAATTAAGAAGCATGTCAATAAAGTATGAATCAACATTTCTTATCCATAGTCTGTAAGAGATCAGGGAGGATATTTATTCAGGTAGGCAAAGTTGATGTCTTAAAAAGTGTGAAGAACATTCCCATACAAGTCAGTATTTTGTGTTGTATCTTGTGTTGTAGTTGATCATTTCCAAATCACAGTTAATACCATCATAAACTTCATTAAACCTAGTTTAACATAATTCTTCAAGTGTTTCTGTAAAGTGGGTTTCTAACCATGCCTGTTTGTTCTGCATGTGTTTTTAGAGTGGTTTAACTCCACTGCATGTTGCGGCACATTACGATAATCAGAAAGTGGCACTTCTCCTTTTGGACCAAGGAGCCTCTCCTCACGCCTCTGCAAAGGTACCAATGCCACCGAGTGGGGTGAAGATCCAGCCACCTGTTCCATCTTTCCCCTCCTTTGGAAGCCCTGTTGGACCTCCTTTAGTGACACTATAGGATGATCCAAAGCAGGAGATGAATTAGATTAGGGATGTCCAACCTTGGCAATTTTAAGACTTGTGGACCTCAACTCACAGAATTCAGAACGACTGGCTGGGGCAAGTCCGCAGGTCTTAAAGTTTCCAAGGATGGGCACCCTCTAGGTTAGATGGTAGGTGACCTTTATCTTGATCATCCACACTAAGGAAGACATGGAATTAGTAGAGGAGGATTTGACAAAGGGTTGAGGCTTTGGGAAGTTCATTCTTCTCCCCTGGATTGGGAACCACAAGGTTAACACTAAGGACCACCTAAAACTTTCTGATCCAGATGAGATGGCTTCCCCATTGTGTCTCTTCTGGATCTGTATTGGAGACTTCCAATGTTCTCTTCCACCCAGAAACTCCTATGGTGCCTCTAAGCTGTGTTTGTACTGTGCTTATAGAACATAATTATGAAAACCTAAATTAAATCGGTAGTGTTGTAGTTAACCTATGGCAGCAGTACACGATCCAAATGAGCCTCCCAATTTAGCAAAATGTCCCCATTTTGGTGCTCTATGGGAACATCTGGAAAGCTTTGGAGTGCCAAAACATAGAGGACTTTATTTTGTTTAAGCATTACACAGATTAAGATAGTTATGGTGATTGGTAGTCTCAGGAATCTATGGATTGGATGGAGGTGATTACCCTGGCATTGCTATTTGCAGAGCATACAAGGTTTAGTCTTTGTGGTTTACAGGAATGGCAGAGAGAGAGGGAGTGAGAGTGGGAGAGGGGGAGAGAGAGGGGAGAGAGGGGAGACAGAGAGAGGGAGGGAGGGAGGGAGGAAGGGAGAGGATGTATGTCATAAGGTCAGTAGAAAAACTTAAGGGATGATTGGCACAAAGGGACATTAGAGGTCACCTTAGATAATCTAGTATTCTGTGTAAATAGTAGTATATCCAGATTTCCCGTGTCAATATTACAGACAGTCTCCATGAAGGGGAGGAATAGGAAGTGCATAGTTCCTTCAGGGTTTTTTTCACACACCATCAGGGAGACACATTTCTAAAAGACTTTGGCTGCGTTCACACAACATGCTTAATGTGCTATTTATTGATTTTTTGGGTTCCCATAATGCATAGAACCACTGGCAAACTGGATTTCTATAATGCACTAAGCCAGAAAAATTGAAATCAGACCAAGATATGGGTAGGAGCCATCTTGCCTGGTTAAATGTGTTGTATGAATAGTAGCATTGACTCGTCCTTTGCGAAGAAGAAGCAATGACGAAATATTGTATAGGCAACATGAAGTCCCATAGCTTCAGGGCTACCCTGCTTTTCTTTCTTCCTGCATGGGGACAAATGTGTCACTTGAATGGGCTACTTTTTTCCTATGGTTTCTTGATGTCAAAGGGAAGGAGAGAGTTAAGCAGAAAAAGTCAGGTAAGGCCCTTGCATGGTTGTTTATCACTTTCATCAGTCTCTGTGTGGCAACTTGACTGTGTGTAGATTGATTAGAGATTGGAAAGGTCGAAGTGGAAAATGCCAGCAACATGTTTGCATTCAGTGGAAACTTGGCAAACGCAGAAATCCAATTCTGCATGAGGTAACAATCAGAATTGCAGAACATGGCTGTTAGATTCAAACCCAAACTCTGATGCTCTGTTTTTCAATGCAATCCTGTATGTGCTTCCTCAGAGAGGATCACTAATATCCACGCCTAGAGAAGCGGATGTAGAATTTTGATCTTAATCTGATCCATCAAACCTCTTGGAATAAACAACGAAACCCTTAATGCAAAGTGTTGTATTCTTTGAATCCCTGCTAAAATTCCTGTGGTAGACTCACTTGTTCAGACAGAAGAAACACTTCAGAAAGACTTCTCTGTCTTAATGGAACTGAATTGATGGAGAGAATTTGCGAGGTGATGGATGAATTTATTTATTTATTGAATTTATATTGCCGCCTATTCACCCATTGTTCTTCTCTCCTCCTTTGGGGATTGCTGTGGTAACTGTGGCCCCCTTAAAAGGGAATGTGGGGGACACAAGCCCCCTAATTGTCCAATGGAGTGGTATTTTTGGGGCCTTGGTCAGTTCCAAGGTCTGCCAGACTCAAATACTTCGATAAGGTTATAGGCTCCAGCTTGCTAACTGAAATCCAAGTGACCATCGAGAGAAAACATTACACAATAGTTGTGAGTTAAGGTGAGCTGTGATAAGGTGGGATGGGAGAAACCTAACAATCTTGAGGTCTGCAAATCAAGGGATGACCTATGGCACGGTGCTTAGAGGGTTTGTGCCCAAAGCAACTTTGTGGGTATCTTTGTTATGTAATCTACAATCCACAGGCATCGCTCCCTGATTCCAAACAGCCTTGAGAAATATAAGTTATTTTATAAATACTGCCATAAAGCTTTAAAACAAAGCAGCTATTATTTGGTCCATCGGGGTCAGGATTGTAAGGGTTATCATGTTGAGCTTGATACTGTACACTCCTCATTTTGAAGCACAGGGCTTTCTCATCGCAAAGGCCTTTTTTAAGAGTTTGTTCACAGAATAAAAACTTGCACAAAGGGGCTTCCTTAGGATTGCTTCCCACTGAACGGTGAAACGCTTAGATGTCTGGTCCTTTTCTTTTCTAAAGTAGGCCCAAAGCTTTATCACTGGGTGTAATCCTAAGAAATAGCACATCTTCACAGAGTCAGGATATTGCCTTACTTTGATGCTGAAAAATCTCTTTTCACAGGGCAGGCGCTTCTCTTTTTTCCTCCTGAGCCAACATTGCGCCAAAACCCAAATGACAAAATGACAGACTTGAGAGAAAACCAGACATTATGGGTTGGCTCCCTTGATTCCTTTACCTTTGATCCAACTGCTAAGCAGTTGCCTGCAGGCCATTTTTTTTTCTTTTTTTGCAAAGGCTTTCTGAAAGTCACAAAACCTAGCTGAGATGAGCTTCTGCCATGGAAGAGCCCTCCTGGCTGTTCATAAGAGATGACCAAATGTCCCCATTGGCTGAGGGATTTCTTCGATATTTTCTCTGGAAAGGATTTCTCCTGTTGTCTTCATCGGCTGGAGGGCGGGAGGTCTGTCATTTGCCCCCCTGCCAAAAGTTTCCTTTTTCATTGCTCAATGAAAACAATATTGCAAAAATGCAGATTGAATTGAATTCTTTATTGCCACTGTACGTATGTACACAGTATGCATACAGTGAATTCACATAATACCCAGAGACCAGACAAATATTAGATCAATTCTAATAGGCACCCATCTGTATAACTAACGGCCACAACTTTATGCCAAAATCAGCTTCTGCAAATAGGATGCAAGAAAATGCCGTTTATCTCTTTCCTGGAGAATTTTCTGTGTTATTTGTACCTAGACCATGGAGTGCCAGCACCCCAGCTTCTTAACCTGTCTTTCTTCCACAACCAGGTCCTAGAATCATAAAGTTGTCCAAGGTTTCTGAGCAGAGATGACCATGGCTGAGCTGTTGTTACTCTGTTTTCTAGCCAGCTCATGCATCTCCACTGTTAAGAGACAGGATATGATTTACTGACTGAGTCTCTATTTATTTTTAATGCAGCTGCCCAAGCAGTCTAAAAATGAAATTGTGGACTTTTGCTTGATAGTTGTTCAATCCTCTCTTGAGATGAGGAGACTCAGGGTGGGGGTAAAAATCTGGCCGGGGGCGGGAGGGATATTTCTGCTTCCTAATGTTGTGCTTATTAAAACTATTCTATGTATTTCTTAAAAGTTTTATATCCCCCCCGCCCCCGTTGTTATTCTCTTTTTCCCTTTCCAGAGCACCTCCCTAATCATCTCTCCCCTTTAGAAATCCTCCTTTCTAGTAGAGTGGTTAAGCTTTCCCCAGACTCTCAGTTCTGCAGAGATGAGGAATGGACTGGGACCTCCAGGATAGAATCCAGTGTTCTGCTTTACGCTCTAGATGGGTATAAAGCAGACGGAGCAACTCCACAAAGCATCTATACAAAGTCTTTTTTATTGGTTCATCAGGCATCCTGTCAACTCACAGCTAGGACGAGGTTCTTCTTAATGTCCAATCCTTTGCATATCTGAATTGTGGTGTAGAAAGATATTAAACTCTCATCCTTATGATTATGATTGTATAGTCATAGAGGCAGGGGATATAGCTGCTACTACAAGGCTGTGTGTTCAGGCAAGAGAGAGGAAACCTCCCCCAACCCACCAAGGGTCAAGTCAGCGACCAATCAGGGTTACAGATGTGACCCCATGACATGGACTACATTTCCCAGGATACCTTAACTACATTTACCATGATGCATTCCCTTAAGGGGACAGCTCTCAATTCCTAACTACCTATCTCAAATACCATTAACTCTAAACTGGCTGGACAGCACATCCAGGGAACATCTACCTTAGGTCCACCACTTCCCTTGATGGAAGAGGGGGAAGAGAATGCCTCCATTGGGTCACTGGAAGTTGCCCTGTGACATCACCATCACCATGTCCAGGGTTCTGCTCCAACACGTTCTCACATCTCCCATGCTTCTCTCCCATCTCCCAGTCCCTACCCAGGTTGCCATATGAGCTCCTACAGGCACTCTTGCTGGTTTCATATATTAGTGGAATTGCTTCCAATCTTCAGATTATTTTTTTTTACAAGAGGAGGAAAGGAAGAATCAGGTTGGGCACCCCAAGAATATTTCTGAATTAAAACTGATCCTTCTTTTCTTGGTGATGTTTTATTTTTGAGCTGAAAGTGTAAGGGAAGTCAACAAAGGCATTTTCAGGCAACAGAATTGCCTTGGAAATCAGCAAGCAGGCCGGGCCAGAAAAGAAATATTACTGGTGGGGGTGGCAAGAGGGAGGGAGGTTGCATAATTTCCTTGAAAAAGGAAAAAGAAACCTTTTCCCATGGACTATGTGAGAGAAAGTATGTGGTTAAAGGTTTAGAAATCCTCACTGATAAATGCCAGTAATAGCTCCTCTCCTATTTAAGGAAAGAGCCCATAACCAAAGACGTTTGCCTTGACAGAACGGCTACACACCGCTGCACATTGCTGCCAAGAAGAACCAGATGGACATAGCAACCACATTGCTGGAATACGGTGCTGACGCCAATGCTGTGACAAGACAAGGCATTGCTCCCGTGCATCTGGCTTCCCAGGAGGGTCATATGGATGTGGTCTCCTTGCTTCTCACCAGAAACGCCAATGTGAATCTCAGCAACAAGGTGTGTGTGGGCAACGGAGGGAGTCCCTGCTTTCCAATGGCTTGGGCTGGGTTGTGCTGCCGCCCCATTGCCCGCAATAAGTCCGCAAGGAATCTTGTTCCATGACTGTGAGTTTTGCATGATATTCAATCTCTGCCTGTGCAAGGATGTGGAATAGCTTGCAAGCCAGATTTAATGGCATGAATGCTGCCGGGATAGGATCGTTAAAACTGTGATCCAGGACAAATATAGATCCTTGCCTGGCACAGGAGAGTCGTGTGAATCCTGAATGTTGAATTCTGCAAGGGATTTTTTAAAAAGGTTTAATGAAATGTTACAATCTTTTTCTCCTTCTTCATAGGTAGGTAGGTAGGTAGGTAGGTAGGTATAGATAGATAGATAGATAGATAGATAGATAGATAGATAGATAGATAGAGATATAGAGAGGGGGGCAGACAGACAGACAGATAGACAAAGGAAGAGGCATCTAAGACTTATAGTTCACTTGTCTTACAGCTCTCTTTATTTTTGTGTCGTGTCAAATGATTCTTCTGACTCATAGGACTGAATTACAAGGATATTGTAGTTAACTGTGATAGTTCTATTACATCTATTTCAATTTCACTATAGAACCACAGACCATCATCGCACGGAGTTGACTAAATGCAAATTAACCAGTTAATCTTTTATGAATTAATGCAAAATGTGCATAAGATGAAGTGAGAAAATTCCTTCTGCAGCCTGTTGTCTTGGTCCTCAAATGGTTGCCCCCAAAAAAACACAGCAAAAGAAGCCACATACCCAGATCATGTGGGCCACCTGATCTGATAGCAGGGACATTTCTTCTGCTCTGAGGCTTGTAGAAGACCAAGTATGATGGAACAAAACTGAATGTGGTTGATAAAATGTTGTTCAGGTCAAGGCGTTTAATGGGCTTGTGGTATCATTCCTTAAAAGTCCAGTTGTTGCTTTGGGCACCTTTGAGATCTTATGTATGGTCTTTTTCCATTGTAGGAAAATGCAGCACTGCAAGGAAACCTCACAACCTCTTTCTGATTAGTGTTCTACATGACAAATTAATGTTCAGGATGAATAAACCTTGAGGAAAGGGCTCCTGGAGTAGTTGTGCTGCACCAGCAAGATAGGATCATACGCTGTATTTTACCCCAACACAAACAATAGTAGTCCCTTTATAAAGCATGGCCACTGACTTGTTCCTGCACCATCTATTCCTTTTTCAGTCTTTAACTGTGTACTTGGACGTATCTGGTTGAAATGTGTATTGAGCACCACAGGTGCATTTTCTGCTGGCGCTAAGCTCAGGAGGAGAGTCCCAGCTTTGCTAGGCATTAAAACCCAGTTCCCAATGCTTCTGAGCAGATCCTTCTGCCCCAAAACTGATTCGCTGCATGTGATTTGCAGAGTGGCCTGACTCCACTGCACTTGGCAGCCCAGGAGGACAGAATCAATGTGGCAGAGGTGCTGGTCAACCAAGGAGCCGTGGTGGATGCACCTACTAAGGTAGGATTCGTGGAAAGATTGTATTTTTTAAAAGGTTTATATCCCCCTGCCCCCGTTTATTACTCTCTTTTTCCCTTTCCAGAGCATCTCTCTAATCATCTCTTCCCTTTAGAAATCCTCCTTCCCAGTAGAGTTGTTAATCTTTCCCCAGAATCTTAGTTCTGCAGAGATGAGGAAATGGCCACATCTGTCTGTCTTTGCATGGGCTGTGACCTTCAGGGTAGACTCCAGGGAACATCTGGAGCCTCTGTAGTGCAGTGGTTAGAGTGTAGTACCGCAAGCTACTTCTGCAGCCAGCTGCCTACAATTTGGCAGCTCAAATCCCACCAGGCTCAAAGTTGACTCAGCCTTCCATCCGAGGTGGGTAAAATGACGACCCAAAATGTTGGGGGAAATATGCTGACTCTGTAAACTGCTTAGAGAAGGCTGTAAAGCACTGTAAAGTGGTATATAAGTCTAAGTGCTATTACTATCTACCTTAGGTCCACCACTTCCCTTGATGGAAGAGGGGGAAGAGAATGCCTCCATTGGGTCACTGGAAGTTGCCCTGTGACATCACCACCACCATGTCCAGGGTTCTGCTCCAACACGTTCTCACATCTCCCATGCTTCTCTCCCATCTCCCAGTCCCTACCCAGGTTGCCATGTGAGCTCCTACAGGCACTCTTGCTGGTTTCATATATTAATGGAATTGCTTCCAATCTTCAGATTATTTTTCTTACAAGAGGAGGAGAGGAAGAATCAGGTTGGGCACCCCAAGAATAATTCTGAATTAAAACTGATCCTTCTTTTCTTGGTGATGTTTTTTTAACTGTAAAGATTGTATTTAAACAATCCCAGGAGAGGCAAGTTAACATGGGTAAAACCAGTTCCTCCCCACACTGCCCTTTCTGACTTGGGAATTATTTCTTCTGTCAATGGCACAATAAAAGCAGATAAATAAATAAATATAACAGCACAGCTGGGTGGGATCATGGATGCAGCTGATCAGATCTCTTCTGGTGCTTGGCCAGCTGCCTCTGGACTCCTTTCTTGGGCCCTTCTAATTGTGTGACTGATGTCATCACTGTTTTCTCCAGTCTGTGGATGGATGGTCCTTCTCATTTCCACCATAATGCCTGCCCTAAATCCTCAAATATTCTGCCTCCTTCATTCAACCCCAGAGACACAGTTCTGCTTTGAAACCCATTGGCTTGTTTAGCTGTGAGGCGTATGACATTCAAATTCGATCACAGGAAGTTCAGACTACAACTTCTATAACCTTAAGAGTCGCTTCCCAGGTTGGCTGAGGCATTCAGGAGGTGTGGGCATGGCCCTAAATCTTTGAACGGTTGAAGGAGTTGAAAGGCAGCAACATATTTTTTCCTGTTTTTCTTCAAGAAGCTTGTTGACTCCTAGCCAAAAATGTTGATGCAAAAGGCCGGTTGAGGGACTTCTCAAATCGGGAGGAGTGGATCCCATAAGGGTAGATAAATTGGACAAATTCTCTTCCTTTAGATCAGGTGAAAGAAGATGCTTGCGTTCATTCCCTCTCTAGCCTTAAAAACAACATAGAATAGAATAGAATAGAATAGAATAGAATAGAATAGAATAGAACAGAATAGAATAGAATAGAATTCTTTATTGGCCAACTGTGATTGGACACACAAGGAATTTGTCTTGGTGCAAATGCTCTCAGGGTACATAAAAGAAAAGATACATTCGTCAAGAATTGAGAATCATTGGTACAACACTTAATAATAGTCAGAGAATACAATAAGCAATCCAATCATACTAGGAAACAGTCAATATAAATCATTAGGATACAAGCGACAAAGTTGCAGTCCTACAGTCACAAGTGGGAGGGGATGGGTGATAGGAGTGATGAGAAGATTAATAGTGATAGTAATGCAGACTTTGTAAATAGTTGGACAGTGTTGAGGAAATTATTTGTTTAGCAGAGTGATGGCTTTTGGGAAAAAAACTGTTCTTGTATCTGGTTGTTCTGGTGTGCAGTGCTCTATAGCGTCAACCACAACAACAAAACAACAGCAAAAGCAACAACAAAACCACAACAACAATGGACTTCCAGTTTGTTCGTCGGTGTTGGTGCGGAATCCACGATCGTGTGCGGTTTCGCCCGAGCTCTCTTGCTGGAGGGTCCCGATCAGGACCGGAACCACCCTGGTGGAGTGGTGAAGAAGGGGGAAATTGCCTGGAGGGTTGAGTGGAGCCGCAACTCCCCTCCCTGACAGGAAAATCCCTCCCGAAGGCAAACTGCAGCGGTGGTCCTAAAATGGCCACCACAAAGACGAAGAACATTTCGGGAAACTAAGTTTTGTGCTGGAGAGAGAAGTAGCGGGCAGGGTGTGAACCAGGCAAAGGACATCGCTTTTGAGGTACCCTGGTAACAAATTAAAGGGCTGTTTTTGGAGGAAAGTGTGTGGAAGCGGTGACCAGAGAAAGTGAGAAAGAAAATGGGTTTTTAAATTTGGATTTGATTATTTTATTGGACTAATCTGGAGGAGAAATTTAAAGGAAAATACATTAACATAACAAAGTTTTAAAAATTAAACTGGACAGATATTGAATTGTGGGCACTTAAAGGGCATAACTAAATGCTGGAATTGAGTGTGTTGAAAAGAATAGCTAATGATTGAAATTAGTGAACTTAATAAAAATATCATATTCAACAAAGAAAGTTAAAAAGAAAAAGACTCAAGAGCGCCACTTGATGGTACAGGAAAACTTTAATATGTTTTAAAACAAGTGTCTGGTCTTTTGAGGACTTTGGATCTTGGAATTTGAAAGAAAATAAAAGGAACTTTATTATTGTCATAGAACCACCCGGTAATTTGGGAAACAGTTGGGAGGTCAATTAGAAGATTTGGAATAAAGATTCAAGAGTATGAATTGTTGAAAATAAACTTAAAAGATATTGGCTGAAATAAGATACTGGACTCTGGCATTGAATATATCTATGAAAGAAGAGGATTTCAACTATTAGGGAAGAGGGAAGAAAAAGAAAAAAGGAGAAGATATAATGGAGGAGCTACTTGTTGATATAAGACTGGACTCACAAGACATAAGATTGGATATGCAAGATACAAGGGACATGATAAAAATTAAACTTGAAATGTGTAATTATGTATTACTGAAATTAGAAATGGTGACTCAGCATACCCAAGAACACAATAAACCAGAGGGGGAGGAGTTCTATAAAGAAGAAGCCAACTTAGAAGAACAAAATGAACAACAATTATTTAAGCAGGGGGGAAAAGGAATTAGAATTAAAAATTTGTGGTCTGATGGGATGATAAAAGGGAGAACGGTTCGGAAAACGGTTAAAGAGAGAAGGGAAAAGCAGAAAAAGGAGGTGCAAAGGAAAAATCAAAAGAGGGAGATAGAAAAGTTTAATAACTGGAATGAGACAAGGAGGGGCATAAGAATGGGGAAAAAGGGAATTAAAAGAAAGGACCAGAAAATAAAGAGGGGAAAGGAAACAAACAAGGATGAAAAGAAGGTACATTGTTCAAAGAATGAGAGATAATGGGTAAAAAAAAGGGGATAAGGAAGGGGATTCCGCAAGGTAATATGTTGGGATGTATAAGAATATATTGAAAATAGTATTTTGTAATGTATAGATGATTCATAGAGAAAATATAATGCGGAATCTGAGAAAAATATATATATTTGTCTTTTATACTAGATAGGGAGATTGATATTAAGGAAGAATGAAGGTGGTTAGCTCAAGTTATTAACCAGAGGGGACAACTATAAGGATTGACAAATTTTTTCTTTTCTTCTGCAATGGAGAGTGTTGATTGAAAGGGGATGGCACCAAGATTTGTGACTGACCGACACACTTGAAATTGATGTTGGTTTATGTTTTTTTATGTTATGTTTGTCTTGTTTGTTTGTTTTGGAAAAAAATAATAAAACTTAAAATAAAGGATTGATAAAATGACAAATGTGACAGGAAAAATAATAATAATATAAGAAATGATAATAGAAAGGAGATGAGAATTTTAGATAACATTGTAAAATAAGATATGAGAATATACTAAGAAAAATGGAAGGAGATATATTAGATTTGGAATTGAATAAATGAACATAGAATTGAGATAAGAACTTTAGATAATATTGTAAAATAAGATATGAGAACATGAATTGGGATTGGATAAGATAAGCTTAATATTTAATAATGACAAGGATGATGCAATATGAAATTAAACAAATAAAATGAATAGGTAATATGGTCATGTTTGTACTGAGAGGTGAAACCTGGAACCACACTGCTTGCCAAATGAGAATTTTTCATTTAAAAAAAATAAAATGAAAACAGGGAGAAAATTGAATAATGGAATTATTAGGTATGTGTAATTGATATGGTGGTGGGCATTTGGAGAGAGCAAGGTTGAAAATAAATATTGAAGAAGTATGAATTAATATGAATATAATGCAATAAGAGATGTATATTGATGCCACACTGTTAATGTATTGTTGTTATATGTAGGTTGAAATAAAAAACCAGAACCAGAACCAAAAAAAAATCAAAAACCAGACTGTGCAGGAGGCCCAACTGCTTACCTGGGTGAAGGCAAGCTCTCCTTCCTTGATGGAAGGTGGTGGTGGTACTTACCCTGTCATCAGTTTCTTATTTTAGGCCCTTGGGAATTTTCAAGTCAGCCTCCTTTCTTTCTAGCACATTCAGTAAATCATTTTTTTAAAAGCATTTCCCGAGACCCAGAAGCACTGGCAATTTAATTAGAAGCCTGTAAAACAAAATAGTCCTAAAGGAAGGACAGGAGATAGCAAATCTCAAAACTGCTTGGGCCTGAAATGCCGACTCAAAAATGGGGACATTGCCGCAACATTTAGGGCTATTTTCATTGCATTCTTTGAATTATTTACCTGGTGCAGAGAATAGCAATCAAGATTTGCTGAGAGGGCCTGATAGTCCAGTACAAGGAGCAGCACTTGGATCTCAGGCCAGATCAGAATGAAAAGGTGCGATCAAAATTGGGTCTCTGTACCTGGAATTCACCTGTAAGAAGCCATTCGTGTAGTTGTTAACTATACCACTAGATGGTATTCCGTATACTTTGCCCTCCCGTAAACCAATCCAGAAATTAAATTTGCTCTGCCAAAAATTATGTACAGTGAAACAGAACTGTGCTCAAGGGCTGTGTTTGCACACTGTATTTACTAGTGGCTTTCTTTGCAGGACATGTTGAGTTTGTTTAGCATTGCACTTGATTAGGTTCTTGTGAGATACGTTCAAGTTGTTTGGTCACCTTACCATTCATTGCATTGTTGAACCCACCAACTGGTGAATTCAATAACCAAGTCAAGTGTAATCTCATTTATTATGTTTCCTTGTTTAGGTGAAAGAAAAGAAATGATAATGAATGGAATACTAATTCATTTTGTTGTTTCTATTAAGTCTTATTTGATCCACCAATAAGTTCCATAAAGGAAAGAGTGGAGAGGCTAAGTTAATGGCCAAAATATTCACATTTTGACTGAATTAAGCTGAAGAAATAATAGTA
The DNA here is from genome assembly GCA_009733165.1 of Naja naja. Classification (NCBI taxonomy): domain Eukaryota; kingdom Metazoa; phylum Chordata; class Lepidosauria; order Squamata; family Elapidae; genus Naja; species Naja naja. Next base: position 85,038,561 of record CM019151.1, read on the forward strand.
GGACAGGGGAGTTGGCTCTGTTTTACATGCTTTTAATGTTCCCCACATTTTCTGTGCAATCTAAAAGGTTATTTGTTGTTAAACTAGAAAAGATAGAACAGAATACAATTTTCCCAAGGACTGCAGGCCACGTTTTGCTTAAATCGTCTGGATGATCTTGCAATATCTCAAATAAATTTTGGGCAGATTCTCAAACCAGGTTCATGTTCCAAGAGCTGGGATGATGCCAAGGAAGGCAACAGCACTTAGTACATAAAAGTGGATGCTTGTTGACCTCCTGCTGAGTTGTCTCTAGACAATCTGCCCTTCTGTATCTAGAGATGCTGGGCAGGGCTGTGAGAAGGAAATGCTGGTTGGTTTCTCATTCTTGCTTAGCTCTATCAAGCAAAATCTGCTAGCTGGCAGGATCTCAGTAGATCCTGTTGGTTTGTGTCATAGGACAATCACTGTATTTTAAAAACAAACAGTAGATGCCACCATAAAAATGTGGATATAAACACATATGTTTGTTATCAAGCGTGCAAGTGAGTAAATAGCTCCATACTAACTTGCGTCTAGTAAAGAAGTACTTGTGTCTCAAGGAGGAGGTGTGGGAATGTGTGCAAGCGGGCTGGAGGGCTTTTACAGGTGAAACTCAAAAAATTAGAATATCGTGCAAAAGTTCATTTATTTCCGTAACGCAACTTAAAAGGTGAAACTAATACATGAGATAGACTCATTACATGCAAAACAAGATAGTTCAAGCCGCGATTTGTGATAATTGTGATGATTATGGCTTACAGCTCATGAAAACCCCAAATCCACAACCTCAGAAAATTAGAATATTACATGCAATCAATAAAACAAGGATTGTACATAGAACAATATCGACCTTGAAAAGTATAAGCATGCATATGTACTCAGTACTTGGTTTGGGCCCCTTTTGCAGCAATTACTGCCTCAATGCAGCGTGGCATGGAAGCTATCAGCCTGTGGCACTGCTGAGGTGTTATGGAAGACCAGGATGCTTCAATAGTGGCCTTCAGCTCTTCTGCATTGTTCGGTCTCATGCCTCTCATCTTTCTCTTGGCAATGCCCCATAGATTCTCTATGGGGTTCAGGTCAGGCGAGTTTGCTGGCCAATCAAGCACAGTAATCCCACAGTCATTGAACCAGGTTTTGGTGCTTTTGGCAGTGTGGGCAGGTGCCAAGTCCTGCTGGAAAATGAAGTCAGCATCCCCATAAAGCTCGTCTGCGGAAGGAAGCATGAAGTGCTTCAAAATCTCCTGGTAGACGGCTGCGTTGACCCTGGACTTAATGAAGCACAGTGGACCAACACCAGCAGATGACATGGCTCCTCAAATCAACACAGACTGTGGAAACTTCACATAGGACTTCAAGCATTTTGCAGTGTGTGCCTCTCCATTCTTCCTCCAGACTCTGGGTCCTTGGTTTCCAAATGAGATGCAAAAGTTGCTCTCATCAGAAAAGAGGACTTTGGACCACTGAGCAACAGACCAGGTCTGTTTTTCTTTAGCCCAGGTAAGATGCTTCTGATGACATTTGAAGCCCATGTCCAGGATCCGTCTGTGTGTGGTGGCTCTTGATGCACTGACTCCAGCCTCAGTCCACTCCTTGTGAAAGTCCCCAACACTTTTGAATGACCTTTTCCTGACAGTCCTCTCCAGGCTGCAGTCATCCCTGCTGCTTGTGCACCTTTTTCTTCCACATTTTTCCGTTCCACATAACTTTCTATTCATGTGCTTTGATACAGCACTTTGGGAATATCCAACTTCTTTTGCAATTACCTTTTCAGGCTTTCCCTCCTTATGGAGGGTGTCAATGATGGTTTTCTGCACAACTGTCAGGTCAGCAGTCTTTCCCATGATTGTGATTCCTCCTGAACCAGACTGAGAGACCATTTAAAGGCTCAGGAACTCTTTGCAGGTGTTATGACTTAATTAGCTGATTAGAGTGGGACACTTTGAGCCTAGAATATTGCACCTATTCACAATATTCTAATTTTCTGAGATTGTGGATTTGGGGTTTTCATGAGCTGTAAGCCATAATCATCTCAATTATGACAAATCATGACTTGAACTATCTTGTTTTGCATGTAATGAGTCTATCTCATATATTAGTTTCACCTTTTAAGTTGCATTATGGAAATAAATGAACTTTTGCACGATATTCTAATTTTTCAAGTTTCACCTGTATTTGTGGTGCAATTGTACATCAGAAAAGATCACATTACCTTGACTCTTTTGTGAACTGTCCCTGTCATGCGTTCCCAGCTCAGTTCTGCTAAATAAGCATCTGTCCGAAAAGGGGAGATAATATTATCTTGATGGAAATGATGAGGCTTAAATTGCCCATGACTTTTAAAGGTAACTGTGATGATCCTGAAAGCTGAAGGCAGCACCTCCTCCTCCTTGTCCTCAGCATTCTTGATGGAGCAGACTTTTCTCTCTGGGATATCCCCCCACTTTTTTAAAAAATTGTGATGCAATCCTTGAGGCATCCTCAGCCCTACAGAGTAGGTACGTATGTTCATTGTGACAGGGGCCACACAAAAAAGTGAGCACGCTTGCCATGTGTCCACCTAGTGTTTTCATCTTGCATGTCCTCAAAGTTGCTCAGGTGAACATTCCTGGCCAGCCAGGCCCCTCCCATTTTGTGAGTCTTTGTGATACCCCCATGAGATAGGATAGTTGTGATGGAACCGTTTAGCTCAGCTTCCTCCTTGCAAGGGATTTGAATCCAGATCTCGTGGCTCAAAGTCCAGCAGTCCGTTTGATCGAGGCAGCATTCCCAGCCTACAAAATTCCTAGCTAGCACCACAAAGTCAGTAATGGATTAAATATGGCTGTGGCCTTTCTTTGGTGCTCCATTGCAATACAATAGGGATTCGTTAAACTGCGTCCATCTGCTTTTTGGCCCAATGCGTTCTCTGAAAACCCTTTTTAAAAACACAACTGGAGCTACTTTAGACCTTGCTGGGGGTGGAGGAGAAGATTTGGAGCCTAAATGCATTACGTTATTCCGTTTAGTGCTGTATTAATCACCCTGCCATTCTTTTTTTTGCACTTTCCTTTGTCTGGATTTAATTTTAGATGGGCTACACTCCATTACATGTTGGGTGCCACTATGGAAACATAAAGATAGTTAATTTCCTCCTGCAGCAATTTGCAAAAGTGAATGCCAAAACCAAGGTGAGATTTTGTTTTCCCTTCTGACCCTCCTTCCCATCTCTTGTCTCCCTTCCTCTGTGTTGATGGGAGTGAGGTTCCTGGAAGATCTCTTGCAACAGCCTCCTTTCACTTTTCTTCTCCTTAGAACGGCTACACCCCCCTGCACCAAGCTGCTCAGCAAGGACACACCCATATCATCAACGTCCTGCTGCAGAACGGGGCATCTCCCAATGAGCTCACAGTGGTAAGAAATTGGTGGGTGGGGAGAGATCTCTGGGTCCCACTTTTGGCAGGCTCCCTCCTTGGCTGGTAACTGCTGCTCTTCCGCTTGTGTTCATAATTCTGGGGTCCTCAGAATGGAAAGAGGCAGCTCAACTCTCCGTATATAACCCTGCATGTTGGGGGGGGGGTTCCTTCATGTCAGACTTGCACCGGGGTCTCCTCGTTCTCAAGAAGCAAGTGGCCCTTGGACCATCCCTCACTCCTGCCTCTGGGTGGCTTTCATAGAGGAGCTCAAGAGTGGTCCTCCCTGTCTCAGGACAGTTGAGAAGTGTTTGCTATCTGCATTTACAGCCAGCCTTGAATTTACAGTGTTTTCGTTACCTCTCCATTCTGCATGCTGCATTTAAAGCAGGGGTCCCCAAACTTGGCAACTTTAAGACTTGTGGACTTCAACTCCCAGGATTCTCCAGCCAGCTTCTCCAGAGCAGCTATGCTGGCTGGAGAATTCTAGGAGTTGAAGTCCACAAGTCTTAAAGTTGCCAAGTTTGGAGACCTCTGATTTAAAATATCCCTTTTCTTGGAATTCATAAACTTGGTCACAGATGGAGTGTTGATAACCCCAACTGTCTCTGTTTGCTCTTCAGTAGTTGGTTGTTCAAGCCAGACTTTACTTTTCCATTTGCTTCCCATGGAAACGGCCTCAAACTAACCCTTCCTAGTAGATAGCAGCTAAAAGTTCCCGTAGGGAAGCACGCCGGACTTCTCATTGCCTCTTCAGTGGAGAAGTTGCTAGAGTCCCTCTACTTAGGAAACTTTTCCTCTTCTAGAATGGGAACACGGCCCTGGCCATTGCCAAACGACTGGGCTACATTTCTGTCGTCGACACGCTGAAAATAGTGACGGAGGAGACAATGACGACAATTGTAAGTATGGCTACCTGTCTTATGTCTTTCCAAAGAAACAAAGGGAACAGAAGTGCATCTGAGCAGTCCTTGGTGCTCTCTGCCAGCTTGGTTCCTTTCTTCCAGACGTTTCATTATCCTGATGATGTTTCCTGGTTTGGGTAATGAAACATCTGCAAGAAAGCAACCAAGTTCAAAGACTCTCATTTCAATGCTGAGCTACAAATATTCTCCTTTATTAGAAGTGCATCTGCAGGCCTCAGCTGGCGTGTGGAAAGCTGCATGCGCCTGTTAGGTGTGTGCGCGTTAGGTGCGCGCACCTATGTGTGCAATCACCGAACTGGTAGTGGAACAGGTGGGATCCCACTGCTGCCTTAGACCAGAGCTGGGTGGCTGGTCCTCAGGATGATTCAGGGTAGCCGATTTCCATTACAGAATCCTCTCTGCGTGGGTTTTCTCTCTCTTAAAAACGCAGCAAGAAAAAGGAGCCAGTTTTGGAGAGCTGGAAAATTTTCTGCACCACCTTTCCTTCAGTCCAGCTCAAGAGACTGACCTCCCCTCTCGGTTAAATAAGAAGAGGTTAGCTGGTGTGCTTCAGGCTGCAGAAGTTCCCATGGAGACCTTTGTCTCCATCGCCTGAACAGCGTCTATCTGAGCTGAGTGCTCAGATCTTAGAAGCAGGAAAGTGAGTGCTGAAGGCAGATGAAAATGCAGCCGAGGGAAGCTCACAGTAGACCCACCTCGCCTCGCTCTCACCTCTATTATTTTGCCCCATTCCAGAAGTTCCTAATATAATTCTAGGCTCACAGAGTTGCCTTTGCAGCGTGCAAATAATTTTACAGAGGCAGGTTTAGAATAAAAAGAACTAACGGAAAGCAGAGCAGCAAGTTCTGTAAAATCGATCAAGATGAAGAGAAGCAGATGAAACAGAGCACTGAGCACAATAACTACTGAAACAACACGGAGCAGTCAGCCGTGTTGTATTGGGAAGGCTGTGTTTTCCTAGCGTTGTGATGACATTCATTCCAACATTTTTGTTGTTGTTACTGATTGGCAGATCAATATTCTCCTTTTTGTCTCAAATTAGTTTCGGCACTCGTGAAACAAATAATTTAATGTTCATTGTTTATTAGATTGATATCCCTCCTCCTATTTTTTAGGGTGGGAAAACTCAAGATGCAGTACATAAGAATCCTCCATTTCTACCCCCCCCATAGGCTAGTCAGGGGTGTCAAACTCAAGGCCTGGGGGCTGGATCTAGCCCATGGGGGTGCTTAGATCTGGCCTGTGGGGCTGCCCTGGAAACAGTGAAGGACTGGCCCGCGGTGCCTCTGGCAGCAAAAATGGTGCTCGGGAGGGGCGCATGTGGCCTTGCTGAGCTCTGTTTTCACTTGCAGAGGGTTGCAGGAGGCTGTTGCAGCCAAAAAGGGAGCTTAGGAGCCCTTTTTCACTGGCAGAGCACTCAGGCCGCCACATTGAGCTGGCCATGCCCCCCCGGGTCAAACATAACCCTGATGTGCCCCTAAATAAAATGGAGTTTGACATTCCTGGGCTAGGTAAAACCAACCGCCTCAAGTTCCCTGGGGTGCTTCTCTGGCTAAAGGGTGGGGGGAGTCTTGAACCCCACCCCAGACCTTCCTTATTAGGAAACCCTAAGGCTGTGGAATAGATGGTGTGTATATGGGGTGGGGGGAGAGAAAACTTTATGAGGAAAGCAACAGAAAGTAGCTACAGTAGACTTGCCTGGAAGCAGCCATGTAGAAACACCCCAATGGGTAGTAGAGATTGCATTGTATTCAGATAGTGGGGGGGATGATGGGGGCTGTAGTCCAACCCTCCTGGAGAGGATTGGTCCACAGTGACATTGGCATCCCTTTGAGTATTTAATTTAATTTAATTATGGGATTTCTATGCCACCCTATCTCCTGAAGGACTCAGGGCGGCTTACAACAATAAAACACCAGAGTACAAAATTTAAAAAACTACTAAACAAGAACGAAACCCCAATTACACATTAAAATAATTAAAACCCACGAACAATTAAAATAATTAAAAACCCCTTCAGTCCAGATTGGTCATCAAAAAAGCCATGTTTTTAGGTCGCGACGGAAGGATCGAAGGTCAGGAGCCAATCGAAGCTCCACAGGTAGTTGGTTCCAAAGGGTGGGTTTACCCACAGGAAAGGCTCTCCCCTGGGGTCGCCAGCTGACACTGTCTGGCCAACAGCACCCTGAGGAGACCCTGTCTGTGGGAGCGCATGGGGTGATGGGAAACCGATGCTATTTGCTATTGTTATTTGCTGTAACAATAAAATTGAATTGGCATCCTTCCGTCTCAAGAGACTAGGGTATCGTGCTCTGAAAAGAGGTCCTAAAACAGCCTCTAGTGTGGCTAAAAAGGCCAATTTGAGAGTAGCAATCCCTTCCACACTGAGGACAGATACAGTCTGTCTCCTGTCCAGCCCAGATTTTGCTGGTTCTAGTACTGTCTTTGCCTCAGCCTGCTGAACAACTGTCTCTTCTTCGAATTGGAGAAGGCCATGCTGTGTCTTTAGCCTCCAAGCTGAATGATCAGAGGTCAAAGTTTCCCAGCTGTTGATGTCCATTCCCAAGGCCTTTAGATCCCCCTTGCAGACCCCCCCATTATATCGCAGCTGTGGTCTCCCTCTCGGGCGCTTTCCCTGCACTAATTCTCCATGCAGGAGATCTTTCAGAATCCACCCATCAGCCATCCTCACGACATGCCCAAGCCAGCGTAGACGTCGCTCTTTCAATAGTATATACATGCTAGAAATTCTGATGATAAAATAGGCACATGAAATACTGCAAGGGATCGGGAAAACTCACTTTGTTTCATGTAGGTTATTAATACAAGACTTTCCAGAGAAAGTTACTGATAATTTTAAATTGAACTGATGCTTCTTCTTTCCTCTTTAACAGACTGTCACAGAAAAACATAAAATGAATGTTCCAGAAACCATGAATGAAGTTTTGGACATGTCGGATGATGAAGGTATGTGGAAGAGAAGACAGTGTTAGTTGTGCATGAAAGATACCTGTTACTAAGAAGACCCCCTTTCCGTGGGGTCTTCTATTAAAATTGCTATGATAAATTGCTTCCTGGACTTGTAAAATGAGCCTAACATTTTATTCACTTGAATTGTACAGCATGTAAAGCGAATGTCCCTGAAATTCTCAGTGAAGGTGAATATATTTCAGACGCTGAAGAAGGTATTTCCGGCGCCTTTTCTCTCCGAGTTGCAGTGGACTCTGCCCTTCAGAGTTTCCACTTTTTCTCCTAACAAGCTGCCTATCAAAGCTGCATATACACTACAGTTTGTACTTCTAGTGCAAAGCCAACAGGGCTGCTTTGCCTCTTTCCCTTCGACCAGGCAGCTGAACCTGCCTTGCCCTCGGTTAAGCCCATCCCTCCCTCTGCCTGTTGGAGGATGAAGTTTTACAAGAAGGAGCCTCTTCTGGGCATGCAAGAGTCTAGCATGATTGTCCTCCATTTGTGGGCCCAAGAAATGTGGTGGCCCCAGACAGTGGACCTGTTTTTTTTTCTACCATTGCACAGGTTTATTTCAGAGCTGAAGTTCCAATCAGTGTTAGTGTACCTGTATGAACAGAAAACAGAGAGGGTTGGGCTGTATCTGAGTGTTTGGGGATGCATCTTCAGGCTGAGGTGCTAATTGCCTCCTACAATAATGTAGGAGTACAATAATAAGTCCTACAATAATGGTCTGTTTTGGGAAATGACTGGCTGGTCCCAGTTTTGCAATGACTTCATATTTTAGAGAAGCATGTAAAGAACAATAGTACTTGCTGTGTTTGTGTGTAGTTATGAAGAGAAGAGCCCCATTCAATGACACTCCTCATTCTGTCAATAGCGAAGAGTACAGGTGACTTCTTCCCACCTTTCAACACCTGCAGGCTCTTAAGCATAGAGAGAACATACTTAACTCAGCAAGAATTTTAACCCTGGTCCAACTCTGTCACATTATCTTGGATTGTCCAAGAATCCAGTGCATCTTTTATTATCGGAAATTCCTTATTAAGATGTCAACTGAAACTTTGCACCCAAAGGGGGTGTTCTGCCACTGAAGTGGAACAATTTGTTTCAAGGAATTGATTTTTATCTTAGTGGCTAAAACCCTGAAACAACTAGAGTGACATTGTACTGTTTTTTTATGGTGAAAAGTACTAGCCATACACACTTATGTATATGCAGCAAACTCCTTTTTCACTAACATAGTCAATTCTGTTTAGCCACTAGAGTGCCTTCATGACCTCTTACCTGCCTTAATGACTGCAGTTATTCGATATAACCTTCTGATTTGGTTCAGGTCCCTTTCTTTACTCTTTTAATCAAATTGCCATTAATCTTCTTGGGGTATTCTCTTACGGGGCTGTTGCTTTTTTGTAAAATTAAGAGTTTCTGTATTATTGTATTAATCAGACTGATAAATATGAGAGATGTATATTTTAAGCAGACTGTCTTTATGAAGGAAAAGTAGCACAAATCTTTCATCCTAGGGTTCATGAAAGATGGATGGATGGATGGACAAATATGGGCTATTTTTAACTTTACTGCATATTCTGAGATATTGGTTTAAAATAGTTGAGACAGAGAACCTAAAGCAGAAAGTGACTTACATAGTTGTTCTTGTTTTTGAGGTCTGAAGTTGGTGTTGGTTAAATTTTATTAAGAACAGAAGCACCTTCTCTATAGGTGTCCATTGTCAATTGCAGGTGATTTATTGATTCCTTGGTTGTCACATTGCAAGCCATCTTAAGCCATTAATGTAAGGTGATCTGAGCCAACATTGATAGGACAGAGAGTTGAGTTGTAAAGTTGAGTTGAGTTTTAAAGAGATAAGTGTATATTTTGATGAATAACGAAATGTATTTTGGATTTCGGAATGACAAGGAAATATTATTTGGCGGCCAGCCCAACCTTGGTTCTTGCCTCTGCCCTGTGCAAAACCTGTTCAGCCTGTATATTTGCAAACAAACGTGTTAAAGGCCTCCCAACAACAGGAAGAGAAACCCTGAGTTCCCAATCCTTGGAGAATATGAAGAACAAAACAACACTTATTAGGTGCCACATCTATAATACATAATAATACTTGGCTGTGTCTTTATAAATGTTTGCCTTAGAACCAGAGAGAAAGTAGACTGGTTGGTGAGCAAGATGCCTATCTCTTGCAGAGCAACAACTCCACAAGACAATGAGGAAAAACAGTGTCAGTTATTTCTGTTAGTCCTTTTTACAGCAGGGAGCTTTTCACTTTTGCTCAGACCATTCTACATGATTTTGGAGTATCCATCTTTAATGCCTGCTGCAAGAGGGGGTAAAAGTCAAGACTCTTTTAAGTAAAGGGGAGCTTCCAGTGACCTCGTGGACACATTTGGGGAGCTTTCATAGCAGAATGGGATTGGGTGTGGGTGTCTTCTAGACTAGAGTATTTCTCAGAGTCTGTGGTCCAATGTAGAGTATAGTCCTGGAATTTCCTGGTTGGCTTCCTTTTAAACATTATTATCAGCCTTTGTGGTGCAGGCTGTTAAACGCCTAGCACTTAAGTTCCAGCTGCCTGCAATTAGTGCAGGCTTGAATCCCACCAGGCTCAAGGTTGACTCAGCCTTCCATCCTCCTGGGGTAGGTAAATTGAGGACCCAAGGTTGTTGGGGGCAATAAGCTGACTTTGTAAAATGCCGCATCCAAAAATAAGACACTGTCTTATATTTTTGGCTCCCAAAAACACACTAGGTCTTATTTTTGGGGTAGGTCTTATATATTTATGGTGCCAAATAGTGGGTGTGAGTGTGGGGGTGTTTGGTGCGGTTGCTTGGGGGAGCTAGGTCCTTATTTGTTTAGAAAAATGCGTCTTTAAGCAGGCATATACAATGGAATGAAGGCTATCGCTGAGTGCATTGGGTTGTGCTCCAAAAATTGTAAGCCGTCCTGAGTCTCCTGAAAAGGGTGGCATATAAATATGAATTTTAAAAAAAACATGAACCAAGTCCAATCTTGCTTAGCTTCTTTTTCCTTAAATTGCTGCTCCATGCTGGGAACAGAAGAGATAGTGGTGCAAAATAGTTCCACAGGGGTCTCATTATGTGAAAGGCAAAGCACTAAGACCCAAGTTTTTTTTAAGTAAAGCTAGAGATATACATTCTTGCAAGGACAGAATGTTATCACTAGTGTAGTTTCCTGTTAAATGTACTAAGCGCCCACTACTTTTTCTCATATTGATGAATTTCAATAAATAACTCAGTTACAGTGGCAAAGGCTGCATCATTAGAAAGATCCAGTTAGGGACAGAGAAATCATAGAGAAAATTGGCTTAGTACTGTCCGTTTCTTAGAATTGCCCAGTCTAAGTCAACAAGTCTTCAACTTCCCAGTGGCTCCTCCTCCAACTCCTAATTAGCGCCAACCTGGCTGGATTATCTAAGATCTGTCAAGATCAAGTGGGTATTAGGTATGGGGAAAACCTCTACTTCTCCCAATAGTTCCATGAGGATGGCAGATGTTCAGTGGCTTCACAGATTTTGCAAAACTGAAAACATATAACATGCAGCTGTTTTTTTATCTTTTTGTTTTTGCAAGAAAAATTCTAATCCTGCTCTTTAACATACTTTGGGAAAGCCAAGTCCACTGTGTTTTCTGTGTGCAATTTGCCACAGGAACCAAATCAAGCACCAATCCCTTTTTGTAAGGAAACTCTGACCTCCCTGTTTGCAACCCAAAAGGCCCAAAATACTGTAGGCTCTAGGAAAGATGGAAAGGTAGTAAAGCCAGAAAGAGAGGGTGTCCTGGCAAATCAGTCCATTCTTTTTCATTCATCTAGCCAACGAGAAAAGGAAGAAAGGCCCTTTTAAATAAACTGGACTTTGAGAGTGCTGGACCAGAGGTGGAGAGCGAGAATAGTGTCGAAGCCAGAGGTCTCCAAACTTGGCAACTTTAAGACCGATGAGCAAATGTATATATGTGTGTGCATGTGTGTGTGTATATGTATGTATGTATGTATGTATGTATGTATGTATGCATATGTATAAATGTATATAAGATTTATATTCTACTATATTTCACTAGAATGATGACAAAAAGTTATGTCAAAACAACTCCACCATGTTCAATGTTTTTATGTGTTATGCTTAATAAATTTTTAAAAAAAAAGTCTTGAGGACTTCTGGGAGTTGAGGTCCACAAGTCTTAAATTTACTAAGTTTGGGGACCCCCTGCTCTAAGCTACTCCACACTTTCTCCTACTCCCCTTTAGACCACACCTGCTGTTTTCAGGCCCAGGTGCCCAGGTCCTCTCCCTTTCCTTGCTTGCCTGCCAGGGGAGAATTGCCAGCTGTATTTAATGATTAGCCAAAGCCGTTTGTAATCTCTTGGCCCAGGGAGGAGGCCCGACTTCCAGGAGACACAATCAGATCCCAGAAGCCTTTCCTTCCCCACCCAGTGGCGGATCAAGGCTCACTGGTGCCCCTCAGCACCGACAGATCTTGGTGCTCCCACCCTCTTTGTACATAACTATACAAACGAAGCCATATCCTCAAATTTGTGGTGGCTCCTTTTGGGCCTGGTGCTCTAAGCGCCTGCTTAAGTCTGCTTTAATGGTTAATAGACCACACTGTCCCCACCTAAAGGGATCTGTGGGAATCCTCCGACCTGGGCAGACCCCATTCCAGGCACCCATTTTCCCTCAGCTGTCCGTGCCTCGCCGCTTTCCCGCCCCCTCAGCTCCTGAGAGGGCTGAGGCGCCTTTTTGTTGGATTCCCGCCTGTCCCAGCCAGGCCTGCAGGCTTAGCCCAGGAGTGAGTTTCAAGTTACAGGGCGAAGGGGAGGGCGAAGCCGCCAGGACACCCAAGCGGTGCCCTCATCATTTCCATACAAATCACTGGTTTGCCCGCCTGCCCGCCCCCGGGGTGCCGCTGCGCTACCTGGTCCTTTCCGCCCGTCCGGCCGCCCGCGTCGGAAGAATGCCGAGAGGAGGAGGAGGAGGAGGCGGGCTGGCTGGTTTGGTGGCCCCATCCCTCCGGCAGCTGCTCTCCGCTTAGAGCGGCTTCGAGGAGCAGCCCGCTGGGGGAGGCCGGGAAGAGGAAGGCGGCGGCGGTGCCCGGGTCCCCAGCGCACGTGCGGACGCAGTTTGGGGCGGCCGGAAAGCGAGCAGCGTTCCCTCCCCAGAGCCGATGCTGCTTTGGCGGCTGAGGATCAACCGCAGTAGCAGCAGAAGCGGCGCTTGGAACTCGTGGGGCCGGCCGCGGGCGCGGAAGACCCGGAGGCTGAGGACGAGGCGGGCGGAGATGGCTTTACAAGGCAGTAAGAGACCCTGCGTGGCTCCCTCAGGGGAGAGGGATAAACGTGGAGCTCTCCAAGGGGATCTGTTTAAAGAAGAAGGGGGAGAAAGTCGATCCCTTTACTTTTGTTGCTGGCGGGGGGAGGTATTTTTAGCCTGGCCGGGAGGGTTAAAAGCGGGACTCCGGTCATGTTGTTCAAAAACACCTCCCCCCCCACCGCCCCCTTGCGTGGGTGGTTAGCCTAAAATCCCCAGAGCCGCAGTCGTGGAGGAGGAGGGGAGCGGGTTTCGTTCAGCCCCGTTGGGAAGCCTCCGAGGGCAACTCAGACGGCAACTCCGACTTGTACCTCACGGGTGTAAGTAACCTCAGACGGATCCAAACCCCCCTGCCCCCCCCCAGGAAGGATAGTTTGAGCTCTTTGATTTAAGTGGAGGGGGAACATTTATTAGGGGCGTTAATTTCAGGCTATCTTTGTCGCTGATGGAATGTGGCCTTGACGGTGGCACAAAGGGGAGAGAGATTAAGGCAGGGGGGAGTTAACCCCCTGGTGCCTCTGCTTGCCTTCTGGTTCACTGCAGCCTCACGACTGGTGGGATTTAAGGCAGGGGTCTCCAAACTTGGCAACTTTAAGACTTGTGGACTTACTGACCCCTCACATCCCGGACATAAACTGTTTCAACTCCTTCCCTCAAAACGACACTAGAGCACTGCACACCAGAATAACTAGACACAAGGACAGTTTTTTCCCGAAAGCCATCACTCTGCTAAACAAATAATTCCCTCAATGCTGTCCAACTATTTACAAAGTCTGCACCACTATTACTATTAACCTTCTCATCACTCCTTATCACCCATCCCCTCCCACTTGTGACTGTAGGACTGTAACTTCGTTGCTTGTATCTTTATGATTTATATTGACTGTTTCCTAGTATGATTTGATTGCTCATTGTACCCTATGACTATCATTAAGTGTTGTACCTGATGATTCTTGACTTTTAACGGATGTATCTTTTCTTTTATGCACACTGAGAGCATTTGCACCAAGACAAATTCCTTGTGTGTTCAATCACACTTGGCCAATAAAGAATTCTATTCTATTCCTATTCCTGCCTATTCCTATTCCATTCCATTCTATTCTATTCTATTCTTATTCTATTCCTATTCTATTCTTACTACCACACATGGGGGAGCTGTAAAAAAACACAAGAGTTTTGGCACAGGATTGGGAAATGGCTGGAAGAAACGATGGGATTGAAAATAGACCATAGACCAGAATGTTTATTACTGGGAATTGTACCAAAAAAAATATAATAAGGAAGAGTTATATTTGATAATACATGTCATTGCTGTGGCAAGAATGGTATTTGCCCAGAAGAAAAAGAAAATTCCTAGTGAAGATGAAGCAATAAATAAAATTCTGATGTGCGCTGAAATAGATAGGCTTAACACTAGAGATGAAAAATAAGGATGAATCAGAATATTCTATAATTTGGAATAGATTTTACTATTGGTGGGGACAGAAAGGAAGGGTTTAAGAATGAAAAGAGCTGTTAAGAGGACATCTGCGATCATGAGACGTAAATAATACCGAGAATGTTGAAAGATGTAATTAAGGATAAGCATATGTGTATATGTGTGTGTGCGCGCATATGTATAAATGCATATAAGATTTATATTCTACTATATTTCACTAGAATGATGACAAAAAGTTATGTCAAAACGACTCCACCATGTTCAAAGTTTTTTATGTGTTATGTTTAATAAAAATTTTAAAAAAAGTCTTGTGGACTTCAACTCCCAGAATTCTGGGAATTGAAGTGCAGAGGTCTTAAAGTTGCCAAGTTTGGAGGCCTTTGATTTAAGGCCACAAACAGCCCTAGGAGAGAGATTAAAGCCCATTGCTATTTTACATGGGTGGCTGCTTTAATGGGATAGTTTACTTACATGGTTTTAGAACACAGTTCATAAACTGGTCTTTATCTGGATTATAATAATGAGGGAAGGCAAATGCTTTAAAGTAAACTCAAGTACTATAGCTTCCATATTTTGTTTTCAAAAAGTAAACTCCTAGTAGTCGAAGTGTAGGATGAGTGGTATCTGTATCTAAGCTACATTTACAAGGAAGAACTTATGTTTGTTCTGTCCTCCCTGTTCATAGTGTGAGGGAACCTATATTGATGGCTGGCTGCATCTACCAAAGGTTTTTTTTCTTTTCTGGTTGGAGACCCAGATCTTTGCTAAAATCTGGTTCTTCCTGATCTGTGTCACTCAGAGGTGTCTGAACCTCAAATAAAAGAGCTTAAGCTCTGAATGTGAATCCAGCTTTGGTCGCCCTGCCTTTCTTGGACCAGCTGGACCTCCCACCTTTGGACTGACCTACAGACATCCACCTTCTTTTGCCTTGTTCCCCAGAAAGACAAGGGACTTCTTTGATGTTCTTCATCATGTCTTTAACTCACTGTGGATTCTCTGTGGCTGAATAAAAATATAGAGACATCTCCCATTCTCCCCAGTTCAGACTGGTTCAGCCTGAAGCCATTTGGAATTCTACAGGTTGTTCCTTTTGGTCACCCGTCTCTCTTGCTCTAAAACAGGGGTCTCCAACCTTGGCAACTTTAAGACTTGTGGACTTCAACTCCCAGAATTCCTCACCCAGCAGAATTCTGGGAGTTGAAGTCCACAAGTCTTAAAGTTGCCAAGAATGTAGATCCCTGCTCTAAAATGTCCCCAGCAGGAGCTCCTGGAAAATAATAGAGAGTTACGATTTGGCAAAGTGAGGAGAGGATGGACTAAGGAAACATTAAGTGATTAAGTAAGATTACAGAGCAGAGCGGATGGCCCACCACAAATCTCTACATAAAGTTACACCCAGAATCTGAATCAGGAAAGAAAAACTCCCCAACCGTTTCTGTGGTTGGCACTAAACTGGACTTCCAGTGCGAGTTAAAAGCAGCGTGGACAGAATGGGGCGGGGAGGGAAGGGAGGTAGGGGGCAGACTAGGAGAGAGGGATGCAGAAGGGGGTCCCGTGGAAAGCCAAATTTTGAAGAGGGAGATGCTTGCTGGTTTTTGAGCCCCCATAATGCCGGCTACTGTATGGGCAAAACAGACTTGTGACTGTCCTTCATTGAAAAGTGATCACACTGAAAAAAAAGAGCTGGTTGCTCAGCTCTCCTGAATCGAGATCAGATTAACAACTGGATTCTTTTCTCTACTTGTGGGGAGGTACCAGCCTAAGAGGGAGATTCTCAGGTAATTAATATTTCAAAGCTTACCCTTCAGGGCACGGATTTGATTATAGGCCAGGGAGAGGAGGGATGAAAGGCAAGAGTTGGTTTGAAAGTATCTTGGATTTGGGCTGAGCATCTGAAGACCAAGAAGCCACAGCAGAGCACCTTCTGAGCAGTAGTGGGTTCCTCCTACCTTGGTCGCTACTGGTTCGGTGGGTGATTGCGTGTGCATGCGCGCCCCTAACATGCGTGCGTGCACACCCCTAACACACCAATCAGCTGAGAGGATGAAGAAATGAAAAGCTAGGAGTGACCGACCTCCCACCCATGCGCTTGTTGCTTCTTTTATCCTCTCAGCTGATTGTGAGAGGAACGGGTTCAGCTGTACTGGTATGTTTTTTTTAACTACTGATTTGGCTGAACTGGTAGGTTTTTATTTATTTATTATTATTTTATTAATTGGATTTCTAAGCTGCCCCATCTCCCGAAGGACTCGGGGTGGCGTACAGTCATAAAAATAATACAATATACAATTAAAAATAAATTAGATAAGAAACCCAATTAGGAGCTAAAAACGATAAAACAATCAATTAAAACTCCCATCCCCACCCTCAGCCCAGGTCAGCGAGTTGGAACAACCAGGTTTTTAAGCCCCGATGGAAAGAGCGGAGGTCAGTGGCCACCCGAAGCTCCAGGGGGAGTTGGTTCCATAGGGTGGGTGCTCCCACAGAGAAGGCCCTACCCCTAGGGTCGCCAGCCGACATTGTCTGGCTCACGGAACCCCAAGGAGGCCCTGTCTGTGAGAGCGCACGGGACGATGGGTTTGGCTGAACCAGGCCGAACCGGTAGTATACTGCCACTGCTTCTGAGGCTGTCAGAAAGCAGCTTCCCAGTTGTGTCCCTGTTGCGAGTTCAGATGAAATGTGATCCAGGGATCCCTTTGCTTTTATTAGGTGTTCTGGATATCACCTGTTTGTCTTTTTTTTTTTAAAAAAAAAAATGCTGTTGTTGAAGATGGTGATTAATCCATGAGATTACATTGGGGTCAATCTCATCTGTGAGATGCATAATGCCCTGTTTATGCTTCAGTATGTATGAACCCATGAAGGAGGATTTCTCTCTCTTTTTTTAACAAGGAAGAAACAGATAATGGTTGATGTTTATCACCCTTCAGCAGGCCAAACTCTGTGTGTGTGTGTGTGTGTGTGTGTGTGTGTGTGTGGTTGTGTGTGACTTTTATTTCCTAGCAAAGTTGTTAAAAGGGGGGCATCCCACTGTTTTGGATATGTTCCTGAATTCCCTTCGCTTATTTCTGCCGGCAGGTGAAGATGCAATGACGGGTGATACGGACAAGTATCTCGGACCCCAGGATCTCAAAGAATTAGGGGACGATTCTCTGCCTGCTGAAGGCTACGTGGGCTTCAGTCTGGGAGCCCGGTCTGCCAGGTACGAGCACGCTCTCCTCATAAGCATCTTCCAGGAAACCTTCTCTTTCTGCAGTCCATTCAAGTCCCATAAAGTCACTGCCTGGTTGCTGCCAGCCTTTCAGTGATGCCTTCATTCAGGGGTCCCCAAACTTGGCAACTTTAAGACTTGCGGACTTCAACTCCCAAAATACTGGGAGTTGAAGTCCACAAGTCTTAAAGTTGCCAAGTTTGGAGATCTCTGCCTTCATTGTTTGCATTCATCTCTGCCCTGCCTTCCATAAGAGTTCTGCTACGGCAAAAGAGTACCTCTAGAATCCACCGCTTCCTTTCCACCACATTCAGTAGGCTCATTCATTGATTCAGGTGAATGAATCCCCACTTCTCCCTGGTACCTGCTCACACCCCACATCCATCAGAGGTTTCCTTTGGAAACAGAGGAGAGCTTTGTGTGGGACTCCCATAGCTGAGCCACCATTTCGACAGGTCCACAGAAAAACTGGTTGGTCGGATCTCTCTAAGGTCGTTTGGTGGTTAATGGCTTCCTTACCCCCCTCAAAAGAATGCATTATCATTCCCATGGATCGCGATCACTCTGTCAATTTGTTTGCCAGTTGCTGCCTCGCTGCCAGAGCCCTTCGCCAGCTTTTGTTTCAAGAGGAATGCGTAGCTTTCTTGCAAGGGAGGAAAATGGGTCACGCACAGGCGGCCCTCTTTTCCATGGCGGGATAAAGCTGAAAGCTCACTTTAGCGAGGGCACCTTCCAATTTGTGAGCCTTGAAATGTATAAAGCCATCATTTTGGAGATGATTTTCTCCGTTGGGCAGGAGGAGTCAGTTTACAGGCAGTGGAATTGTTGTGAGGCTACTAATTAAACCTCCTGAGCTCAGCCCCGAGGACATTTTCCTATAGCTTAATGATTGCTTGTAGAAGGTCCTTTCATTATCTGACAGAGAGTGGCATCTCCCCCAAGGCACAGTGCAGATGGGAGTGAATTTTGGGAGTTGTTTCTGGGTCTGCCTTGGTCCAGGACCATGTGACCCCACTTAACCCTTTAGATTCTTCCTACATGAGAAACCTTCTGAATTATGGAAATCATTTACTCCAGTGTTTCTCAAGCTTTCCAACTTGCAAGATGTGTGGACTGGCTGGGGAATTCTGGGACTTGAAGTCCACCGACCTGAAAGTTGTCGAGTTTGAGAAGCACTGATTTACTCAATCATATGTGAGTTCAGCATTGCACAACTCTGCCAGATAAATAGAGGTCTTTTGGATGTTACAGTCTTCCCAGATTTCTTATCCAAACAGCGTAACATTCCACTGGTGGCGTTATTATTCGGGCTCTTATTCCACAAAATGTAAACTGTGGCTTTAGTTGTTTAACAAAGAATATTTCAGTATTAAGCAAGTGAATAGCACTTAGTGAAAGAAAAGAATGAATGAATATATGCACACATCTCAAAGATATTTATGGAATGTTAATCTGTCACTTCCCTATCCTCCCTCCCTTAGGATCAAAGTTGCTTAGCTGACTTTATTGTTTTTTTGGTGGAATCTCAAATTTTAACTGGTTCAGCTAAGATGAGCACAACAGCAGTAAAACAATTCTTTATAGAAACACTAAACGACAAATGCAAATTGTGGTCAGAACCATTTAAACCTATAGCAAATATCACAATGTCACTAAGATTACAGAAAATAGACGAATCTTGAGGGTTTTCTTAATGGCCTAACTGCTGAAGTGGACTTCCGATAGTCCACTTTTATTTCAGAGTTGCAGAGCTGCTACACTAAAGCCTTTTAAATCTTGTTCCTGCTAATTAGCATTTTAAATTGCCTTTACAAGTATGCTGCCTGAAACGGACATTGGTAGAATATAAGTATTGCATGAAGTTCTTGTATCTCTTCTATCAGCGCTCAGGCAACAGTAACAGAAGTGTTGGGACCCTGCACAGAGAGTTGGAAAATCTCTTGACTGGAGACCTCACAAGAGCAGGGTCAGGTTTCTCCAGAAAAGTCTAGAGCTGCCTTTGCTCATTAAGACCATCCCTGACCATGGCTTTCCTGATGGCTTTGGGATGCAGTTGACCCAGGAGGAACATAAAAATGATGTATTGGGACTGTCAAGGAGAGCACAGCCCATCTAAAGCCTGTTGCAACCCCCTAAGAGCAGCTCATAAGGATACCATGCTAAGAACTGCCTAACAGTTTCATGGCAAGTGGTATATATCTTAAATGCATCATTCATTAATAGTAGGGTCACACTGTTCTCTTTTTAGTCCTTTCCCTGTGTAAGTCATATGTCAGGGCTCTCATAAAAGGTTTTGCCATAAAGATAGGCTAAAAAGAAGGTGGGAATGTAGTTTAGGAAGAGGCATGTTAGTGCTATTTGGCATTGAAAAGGTTTTGCCCAGAAGATCAGATCAGAAACGACTAGATCTCGCTAGGTTTCTTCAGTAGTGACATTATCAGTTCATCATTCTCACAGCTAAACTACCTCTGAGCAATTAACCTCCTCTGAGGCTTAACCACCAAAGCTCAATTTTGGCAATATCAAAAATAGACCTTTGCATAGACGCATGAAGTCTTCATGCTGCTGGCCATGGGGGCTCAGTCCAGGGGGACTTGTGGCTGAGCAGCATCTGCTGTCTACTAGTTCTCCAGCCTGGGTTGAGAGCTGTTCCTGACATCCCACAGGCACTGAGAACAGGACAGGAGGTTATAGTAGGCTGGAAGTTGTCCATGTAGCCAAATGACATTGATTCCCATTGGAAGTTCTCCAGGATCACTAGCAGAGTGTTTTCCCATCTTCTCTTACCTAAAGTTTCTTGAACAGAGTTTTTATGTAGCTACCCAGAGTTCTTTTTAGTAGATGGGCAGCTACATAGATTTCTTTAATAAATAAATCATTAAAACCAAAGAATTTTCTCCCCTCCCCCAATTCGGTGGCCATGTCATCCAGCTCTGGCACTGTGCTTTTTTCCCCACTGATTCTTTGCTTTCTATTTCTCCTCCTTTTCCTTCTTTTCCCTTTTCCCTTGTATATTTCTAAACCTAGTCCTAAGGTCAGGTAAGGAAGCATGGCCGCAGCTTGGTAATGTTTCTCTGATTTTGCCATTTCTCATTCCTCTGCTTGCTTGTGGTTTTTTTGAGTTAGCATCTCAGCATATCATGGCTACTCGGTTGCATCCAAATAATGCCTTTTTCATGACTGCAGTGAAATGCCCTCGGGGGGGGAGGGTTACAGCACTTAATGGCTTGATAAGATAGATGGCTTTAATAATCCACCAGAATTTTTTTCTTGTTCAAGATGGTAACCAATCCACCAGATAAACATTCTAAAAGCGATGGGGTTTTGTAGAAATTTGGGAAGATTTACTCAGAAGTGCAGAGTGCATGTCATTGTCATATGCTGTTAAGCCAGTGGTTCTTAACCTGGGCTATATTGCCCCCCAGGGGGCAATTTTGTTTTCAGGGGGGTGATGGAACGAAAAGGCGTGGGGCGGAAGGGAAGTGCGATATGGGGGCGATGGAGGGAGATATATTGGGAGAGAGAGAGAGATCTATATTGGTAGATAGGTAGGTAGGTAGGTAGACAAAAGACAGACAGGTAGGTAGATAGGCAGGAAGGCAGGCAGGCAAACAAACAGACCTTTTGGATGGATGGATGGATGGACAGGTGCCGGTTCAGGTGCGGTACAACAGTCAATGGGGTGAGCCTGCAGGGCGGTGTCTCGAACGCCCCTGCCTCTTAGCGTCCCCAAGGGGGTCAGCAGAGGGGTGCTAAGAGGCGATAGCGGGGTGTTCGAGGTGCCGGCAGGCCCTGCAGGTTCACCCATTGACTAGCACTGCTCCAGAGCCGGCACCTCCAATGCGGAAGCAGTGACATGACAACTTCCTCAATGGCTCAAGGGGGCGATTCTTTCAAAAAGGTTAAGAACCACTGTGTTAAGCCACTTATGCATTCTTACTTTTTAAGTTAGCCCCCAGACATTCTTCTGCTTGCTGAATGCATATTATTTGACCTTTTTCTTTTTTTTTCTCCCTTGCAACAGTAAGCATTTCTTTTTAAACGTGGCATGTCTTCTAACGTTTGCTCTATGCAACTTCCAGGATTAAAACATCAGACCTAAGTGCGTAGCCTTTCTTTTGGTGGATTCCGATTCTTTTCCTCCAAACTTCAGGAGAAGAGGCTAGGTTGACATGTTCATCCCATTGAATCCCTTGCATACAACGAAGAGACAGTCTTAACCAGGAGAGTGGACTTGGATCAGGGGTGGGATGCAAATATTTTTACTACCGATTCTTTGGGCGTGGCTAGGTGGGCATGGTCATGTAACTGGGTGGGCGTGGACTCTTTTTTTGTGCAGCATCCCCACCGCTGCACTCCGTTTTTGTTTTTTTTTGCTTGTTTGTTGGCCTCCTGGGCCTCAGGGAAGCCTCCTGGCGGGGGCGTTTTTGCTCCCAGGAGCCTTCCCTGAGGCCCAGGAAGGCAAAAAAATGGAGCGCCCTCCCACACCCCTTTTTGCCTTCTGGGCCTCAGGGAAGCCTCCTGGGCGAAGAAGTAAGACAGCGAGGAAGATCTCGGAACAGCTGATCGTTGGAACAGCTGATCGCTGGGAGGAAAAAAAAGAAATACTGGTTCAGCTGTAGCTGGTTTTTTACTACCGGTTCAGCCAAACGGTTCACCCAAACTTCACCCAAACTGGGCCGAACTGGTAGAATCCCACCACTGACTTGGATGTCCCCCTTCTGCCTCCTACCTCACTCCATTGTCCACTGAGCTAAGCTCTTGGATTCTCTGCTTATAAAGGGCAGCCTCCTAATCTTAACCCTGGAATTTGAACCAGTTAGCCTCTGGAAGGATGGCCCGTGACCTCTCCTTTGTTTCTGAAGGCCAGTTAATCTGAAAGGCCTGAGGTTGGAATGAGCTTCCTTTTGAGCAACTGCTTTTCCTTGTTGTGGTACCCTTGAAGTGGAAGCCCCAAGTGTGCTTCAAGTGCACAGCCAGTCATCAGAGATGGAGGATCCTCTTAAGGTTAGGGCAGTCAGTTCTTAAGGTGGGCTCTTCCCTTTTGAAGGATGCCAGTGTAGACCAGGTAGCCTCTCCGAGAACTAAATCCTTAAAAACAACATGGAAAGATTCTCAATAAAATGGATGATTTGAATTTCAGAATAGAGCTGTCTTAATTAATGGAGAAATGGGTTTTTTTTCTATTGTAACCAAAATATTTCTAAATCATTCCTTGTTTTACAAACTCTTAGCTGTGCATGGTTAGATGCACACAATAATATTTTTTGTGTCATGCGAAATACAATATAATCCACAGTCCTCGGTGCCATCTTCTGAAAGGGCAAGTAAAACATTGACTGACAGAAGTATCCACATAAATGAAGAAGTCTAGGCTAAAGAAATGGAAGGGCAGTTTTGAGAAAGTTCTCCTAAAGCCTGCACCTGTATAAGTTTTGGAATAAGGTACCGTGTTTCCCCGAAAATAAGACACTGTCTTATATGTTTTTTGGCTCCCAAAAACACACTAGGTCTTATTTTCGGGGTAGGTCTTATATATTTATGGTGCCAAATAGTGGGTGTGAGTGTGTAGGGGGGGGTGTTTCGCGGGTGCACGGTTGCTCCCTGAAAAGTCTTCCTGGAACTGGAGATTTACACTAGGTCTTATTTTCGGGGTAGGTCTTATATTAGGGCAGGTTTAGAAAATAGTGCTAGGTCTTACTTTCGGGGTAGGTCTTATTTTCGGGGAAACACGGTATAAATCATAAATTCAAAGTTATTACATTGCCCATTGAAATCAATCATGGTTATGCTTTGAATGAGCTTACTCGGGATTGGTAATGTTACACCTAGTGTATATCGGACTTCAACGTGCATTTTTTTCCCATTCAGATAGATGCCCTCTGATTTTAAATGGATAAAATAGCTGTCAGGACAGCTCCTAATTTCTGCTGAGGGACAATATCCAAAGGCTTCCTTTGACAAAATAGAAATTGCCAGAATAAATGATGAAACTTTTCAGATTTTATCAAGCGGGGTAGAAGGGAATCCCTAAAATCTTCATTGAAACTGCACTTGTAGTATTTTTAAACTTCCCCCACATCAGCTACACGTGGTTTAGGGACTTGAACTTACTCCCTGGAAGTTGCATGAATTAATTTTTCTTTTGTTCATCTCATCCTCATCATCGCACTCTCTGATAAATTGTAAATACAACCAGCCTCCGCTCCTTCAGTTCGGATAGGTCCTACACCTTGAACAGAAGCTCTTACACCCGGGACAGCGTGATGATCGAAGAACTAATGGTGCCACCAAAGGACACGGTGAGTTCCTGGTGACTCTGGCTGTGGGGGTGGAAGGAAGGGATTTAAATGCACCCTTTGTGCAGCCCTACAGCTTGATGGGACTGCGGCTGCCATCCTTTCCAGTCAGCACACCCTGGGATGTTTCCTGGAATTTTTAGCTGAGCCGATTAGGAAAGGAGAAGATGGACAAGCCGTTTCATCTTTATTATCGCTATAATGTATGTGCTGCTTTAATCCAAGCAATTCAAGCCAAGGCTTGAAGTTTTTGGCATAAATTGTGACCTTGATGGCACAGTGGTCAAAGTGCAGTACTGTAGGCTATTTCTGCTGCCTGCCGGCTGCCTGCAATTTGGCAGTTGGAATCTCACCAGGCTCAAGGTTGACCCAGCCGTCCATTCTTCCAAGGTGGGTAAAATGAGGACCCAGATTGTCGGGGGCAAGAGGCTGACTCTGTAAACCACTTGGAGAGGGCTGTAAAGTACTATGAAGTCTTAAGCGCTATTGCTACCAAACTGAAAATGCCCTATAAGCTAGGAATTTCAGCTGGTCAAGTACTTGGTAACTCCATTTCCATGACTGTCCAGGATTCTTCATAAATTCCAGGTTTAAAAGTTCTCAGTTTGTCAGCCTTCCTGATTTTTTATTTATATATTTGCTATATTTGTATACTGCCACCCTCTATGGCTGTGTAGAGTTAAAATAGAAAAACAGCAACAACAAACAATGCATCAAAGATGAAATTTGAATTCTAGGCTAATGCATCAGGATGCAATTAACCCATTAAAAGCAATCAACGTTGCTGAACCACAACTCCCAACAACCTCAGAGTGCAGGGCCCCTGGAAATTAAAGTTCAGAAAGAGCCCGAGGCCAATGTAGCCCATCCTTAGAATTCAGATTCTTAGATTGCTTTTTTCCTACCAGTTTTGAAATTATTATTAAGTGTTTAAGGACAAGAAAATAAACTGTTAACGGATGCAAGGTGACTAAACACAGGGTTAATTAAGCAGAATACCTGTACATGTTATGTAGTATTGCCTTTAGTTTGCCAAGATAAGCCTCCTGTTTATGCCCTGAAACTACATCTGTAGTGAAATGTCCCTTTGGTTTGAGACATTGTGGAATTTGAATGCTTTTTTTTTCTGTAGCTCAGGAGGGAAGACCACTGAATATAGCTACAGTTGGTAGCCAGCACGGAAGACTTCAGCTAAATGACAAGATGCTGGCCTTCCTTTGCTAAATTAAACACACATTTCTACTGCATTAGGCTCTCACAAAATAGGGGCTGTGACATCAGCACATAGGCAACCTCTGATTGCTGTAGCACTGCTATGCAGAATGTGGTGCGTCCACGGGAGGAGGAGTTCAGAACAGTCAAGACAGCGGCCACAATGATGCAATTGAAGCCCCACCCACTGTTACATGTACTGAGATCCAGTGGTGTGCTTCTGGCTGTCATCTTGATTCAGGAACTGTCCAGCAGGCCAGTGGTCCTGAGTTCCATCAGACTAAGACAGGGGTCTGCAACCTGCGGCTCTGGAGCCACATGCGGCTCTTTCAGCCCTCTGCTGTGGCTCCCTGCTGGCTGATCCCACCACTGGCTGGCCCCTCCTCTCCCCATCGCTCCTCACCTGAGAAGGTAAGGGTGATGGCTGGGGATAAATCTCTCTATATTCCAGAGCAGGAGGTGACTGGGGGGGAATGAGTGACGTCGAGTTGGCCACCCACCACCCAGTCACACCAGTTGTTAAATTATTGGCTCCCAGTGTTTTCTGTGGGAAATGGGTCCAAATGGCTCTTTGAGTATTTAAGGTTGCAGACCCCTGGACTAAGAGCTAAGCTAGCTGTGAGATTGCACAAGAGCTCTAGCCAAGCTCTGCCACTACCTGGCAGGCTCTGGTCTGACATAGGCCTTTCGCTCTCGTTCTTCCTCCTCCATTGGTCTCAGAGATGTCTAGCCTGGACTTCAGGTTGACTTTGTTGTTTTTACTTAACAGATGGAGCTGCCTCTTATTTATTTATTTATTTTATTTATTTTAATTACATTTATATGCCGCCCTTCTCCGAAGACTCAGGGCGGCTTACAATTTCTGGGATACAACCCAATGTGCTCAGCAATAGCCTTCATTCCATTGTATATGCCTGCTTATTACTAAGCGGCATTGTTACAAGGTCAGCTAATTGCCCCCAACAATCTTGGGTCCTCAATTTACCTACCCCGAGAGGATGGAAGGCTGAGTCAACCTTGAGCCTGGTGGGATTCGAGCCTACAATAATTGTAGGCAGCTGGATCTTAAGAGCAGGCATTTAACAGCCTGAGCCTCCAAGGCTCTTCTTTCCACTTCTGACAGAACACCAAATCTGGACCTACCAGTAGCCTGAAAAGTGTCCATAGCCAATCTGAACTTGAAGTTCTCTGGCTGAAAAAAATACCCCCTCCCCACGGGAATGCGGAAAAAGAAGCATTCTGAGAAATAGCAGAATATCTGCATTAAAAACTAAGAATCTTCCTCCTCTTGCTTATCAAGAAAGGTGGAAGGGAGAACCCTGGGCCTCATGCCAGGCATGCTATGTGTTGAGTATCTGCCCCTTGCCTTTTAAAATTGACAAGTTGTTCTAGGTGAGACATCCATTTCCTTATAGGATAATATTGGAATGGAGCAATTGCTGATGAGTTTGAGTCAGCTGGCTCACAGAGGTGGTTTGGTGCCTGCACAAGAGCCTTGTATCAAATCTCTTGTCCTCCTTGCAATTCATCTTCTGACCGCAACGGACAAAGGCAATGGTTGGGCATTGTGTGAGGAGATGCAGGTCCAACAAGTCCATTCAACCCAGAGATTTGGGGGACAACGGCTGCATAATCACCACAGTGTTACAACAGTGTTTAGAAGGGAGATCTCTTTGGAGGAAAGATGGCAGACAAAGTTAATAAGAGAGAAGAGCAGAGCAGAGACAGAGCCACTTACCAGCTCTAACCATGTAAGTAAAGCTGGCAAAATATCCATGAAATTTAAAACAATCACAATGACCATCACCATTTCTTCCAGAGGACCTTTTAAGGACTTGATTGTCATAAAGCACAGGATATTTCTTATTTCTTGGATGAATTAATTGTTTCTTGTTGGTCATCTCTTTGAAGCCCCCGACATTTCCTAGAGAAGTGGACTCTGATTCCCTCCGGCACTACAGTTGGGCTGCGGAGACCTTGGATAATGTTAATCTTGTGTCTAGCCCCATTCACTCAGGGTAAGTAGTTCGGATGCTATCCTTCCTTCTCTCTGGCTTGGAGGAGGGGGAGTAACCCATTCACAGTGACCTTCCTTGACATACATTTCCTCCCTACCAACTGTGGAATTTGATATTTATTGTTATTGAATGTCTGCACCACCACTGTGTTGCTAGTAACACTCAGAGTAGCTTAAAGTAATCAAGAAATACAGAACAGGAAACGTAGCAATAAAGTTGATGCTTCTGATAACAAAACAATGAAACCAATATCTTTAAAATATTAATTTGACCTGAGTGTTGGGTGCCACTTCAACAGCCCAGAGCAAGAGAGAGACATATCAAGATAAATAATTAGGTGGCTTTTCAGTTAAGCATTGAAAACCATGAGTAGTCCTATTCCATAATAGGGAACTTTAGTTTTTAGCAGATCCTGATTCATACCAGTGCCAAATCTCTATCTTGCTCTGAGATTAACTGTTAGAATTAGAAGGTAAAACATTTCTCCTTCTAGTCCACAATGCTGTAGCAAACATGTTTTAACCATGACTCAGCTGGATGTATTTGGAGGAACTGGTGGTGAGTTTCTTCATCTTGGATGTATGGAAGAACCTTTTCATTTCCTGTATATGTAGAGATAGATAGATAGATAGATAGATAGATAGATAGATAGATAGATAGAGATAGATGCAAATTCTGACTCCATTCCTCGAACTAATAAGAAACCTGGAAACTGCTTCATATGCTAGTAGAGATGTGTCTGTTCTGCTCGTGGATTTTTTTTTTTTGCTTTATAATCTCTTGTGCTTTGTTAGCCAGAATCAGAAGAGAGGGAGACTCAGAGCACACCAGTGTACCATCAAAAAGAGGACTGGAACTCAACCTCCATGCTCATCTGCTGACTCCCCAATGAATAACTCTTGAGCTCAAAAGTTCTTAGTCCACTGCTTTGATTTAAGACTACATTATGGAACTCAGATATTTTATAAGATTGACATCTAATCTAAGGGTTCCTTTTTCATACCTGCACCAGTTGCATTAACTTTTGCAAAGGAATTAGCCTTGATAATTAATTAGACTAGGTGCATGACGGATATGGTGTCAGCAAAAAACCTCAGGTTCCATGAATTTCACTTCCATTTAAGCACGATTAAGATGCTTTGATTTCCCAGTAAGTTGAAAGATATATTATGCCTGCCAAAAAAAAGGAAATATATTTTTCAAATGCTAATAATAATCCTCTCAAAGTTTTTGAAGACTATTTTTAAATGTTTAGACATGTTTGCTATAATTACAAGGTAGCTTCCATTTCCTCTTCTTCCCTTCAAAAGCAGATCTATAATTAGAGCTATAAGCAAAATAATCTTCCTGCCACCAAATCAAAATATGAACGAGGCTTTTAAAAAGATCTACAGTACAGCTTTATCCTTCAGGAACTTTCCTAATCTTTGTCAGCCTTGTTTACTGACTTATCCCAAATGGACAGGAGTCTAGAATAAACTCCCTGGTTCCCCCAAATGTCAGCGTTGTTTGTGGCACTATTAATATGGTGACAGTTCATCTTAGCTGATTCATCCAACATGTATGAAAGAGAGATTGGGCAGCTGCATTTGAAAAGGGGCAGCTCTTTTCATATCCCTCCGAGTGAGAATACTTTGCTTCCTTCCCCTTAAAAGTTAACTAGGAAACATTCCTGCCTGGAAAGGACAGTTTTTTACCTTGGCGGGGCTGCTAAATCTCTAGATTCCCACAACAGAATTGTGTGAGATGGCAAAGACATGGCCATAAGCGAGTGTAGTTCCTTCCCAATAACTCCCACTGGGAGAATTAACCAGCCAGTTTGTAGAAAGGTTGACCTGCCATCAGCTGTTAAAACTGGCATGTCAGACGCCAAAGACCAGCTGGGAAAATACTTCTTGGCCATACAAGATGGGAACTCTGAAGGTATTCTGGTAAAGGGGGCCTTGGGGAAGGGGTCCCCAAATGGCTCTCAGGCCCCAAGTTGCTGGCTATCAAGAATGCACTCGCCTTCCCCCTCAAGCATGTCCATTAAACCAGGGTCTCCAACTTTGGCAACTTTAAGCCTGGAGGACTTCAACTCCCAGAATTCCCCAGCCAGCAAAGCTGGGAATTCTGGGAGTTGAAGTCCTTTAGGCTTAAAGTTGCCAAGGTTGGAGACCCCTGTGTTACATTTAATGTAACTCCTATATCTGAGATTCCTTAGTTTTCCCGCACAGGTAAAAGTCACCTTAGTGGCCGTACGCTGTTAAACCTTCCACTATTTTTTTCTTAGAAATTAGGAAACTCCTCATATCCAGGCATCCAAACAGTCAGCATTTGAAGGCCCCTTGTTTCTTTTTCTGTCTCTGGCCTTGTGCGATTTCAGTTAAACACTTTCTGTAGTCCTTCAGAGTTCTTGATCATCTACTACTACTACTACTACTACTACTTATTATTATTATTATTATTATTATTATTATTATTATGTCCATTTAATTGGATGTGTATTGGATTTTTTTCATAATACTTTTTAAGGCTAACCATGATTTAGGATTCAGGCGAAACCCTAAGGTGTGACTAATTGAAATTGGCAGCAATTGCTTCTAATCTCTGCACTAGGTCCAAAATATACAGGAGCAGAGAGAATCAGTGCTAATCGATGCAAAGGCTAGGATCTCAGTGCTTTGCTGCTGCAAATGCAGTTCATCCTGAACATTTGCACTGTATTTTTTGCAAGCTCAATAAACCATCGGTTGGGAGTTTCAACCAGTAGGGGCCAAGATCAAACAACAAGCTAAGCCAAAATCAAACACGTGCCATCGCAGTGTGGCATTGCTTCAGATAATTTGCCTTCTCAAACAGAATCAGAACTGAGCTGGAAGGGACCTTGGAGGTCTTCTAGTCCAGGCCCCTGCTCAAGCAGGAGACCCTATACCAGTGTTGTCAAACCTTTTTGGCACCGAGTGCCAAAACAGGAGCGCACATGTGGGGGAGCACTGGAAACTGGAAGAGCAGCTCCCCGGTGCGCATGCACTACGGGAAGCTGAGTTTCCAGTTTCCGGCATGTGCATGTGCACCAGCCAGCCGCTAGAAAATGCTAGAAAATGGAAGACCAGATGGACGGCGCATGCAGGCGCTGGAACCCAGAAGAGCAACAGGCGATGGCTGGCATGCCAGGAGAGATGGCTCTGTGTGCCACTTCTGGCATACGTGCCATAGATTCGCCATCATGGCCCTATACCTTTTCAGACAGTCTCTTCTTAAAGACCTCCAGTAATGGAGCACCCACAACTTCTGAAGGCAAAGCTGTTCCACTGTTTAATTATCCTCACTGTTAGGAAGTTTCTCCTTAATCCCAGGTTGGTTCTCTCCCTAGTTAGTTTCCATCCATTGTTTCTTGCCCTGCCCTCTGAATAAACTTTCCACATAGTATATTATACTATACTTGTTATAACGTAGTATAATAAATAAGCTTCCTGCATAGTCCAAATAAACATAAAAAACATAGTAGCCATTGGCAGCTGCTCGCCAGCTTTGCTGTGCCCCTCCACAAATTGCCCACCGCAATTCGACAATCTTGCTAAATAGAATAGAATAGAATTCTTTATTGGCCAAGTGTGATTGGATACACAAGGAATTTATCTCCGGTGCATAAGCTCTCAGTGTACATACAAGCAACAATTGATAAATCATGATCATCAAATACAATCATCATAAATCATAAGCTACAACACTAAATATAATATAAATACAACACTAAAGCGAGGGTAGCTGTAGATAGGCAAGAAAGCACTGTGGTTTGTAAAAAAAAAAAGGTGCCAGGCATAATCTAAATGTTTAAGCACTGTTACTCCTCCTAGACAGCTTTGAAATAAATAAATAAACAAACAAACATTTAAAATACTTGCTCTCATAAATCAACTGAACATCCTTTGCCATCAGCCTTACATCCTATAACATAATCCACGTTCCAAGAATGCAGGCACAATGCAGAACAGTCCTCTATTTTTTCCTACCCCATGCCAGAGTATGGATCCTCATCTTCATCCAATTTTTGAGCAAAGGTTTTAATTTCAGCAAAATGCATACCGCTATCGCATAACCTCTTTCGCTTTTAAAACAGGGAAATAACCCCCCTCTCTCTCCACCACCTAGGACCAAACTGAAATGCTTTGCTTTTGTTATACTGCCTTTGTTTATGATCAACATTTTTGTTGCTTGCTTCTAATAATCTCATATTAATTTTTCCCCAATTTGCTTTCTAAATTATTTTGCAGCTATTCCTCTCCACTCCCACAGTATGATTCAAGGTGATGACGCTGTCTGTGACTTCTCATTTTGCCTCTCTGTGTGTTTATTTTATTTTTCCTCCCCAGTTGCAATGTCTGTAGATGTTTCAGTGCGTCTCCAGTCTTTTCACCTTCTGCTGTAGACTTTCCTCTTTTGTCTACTTTTTGTCTTTAGTCTTGTGCTTTAGAAATTGTTCTGTAACTCATATCATTAGTCTGATAATGATTTAGATGGTCACTAACTCTTAATGTCATTTATACAAACTGCATGAAAAAAATCCTTGTCTGATGTCTAGGAGGGCTGATGGACAAGTTAGTTAACAAAGAGTCATGGGCATTTTGATACTAGAGGATTTGCTAAAGTCTCGTATCTGGTGGAATTTGCCAGTGAGGATCTATGGAAGACGTTTCACAAGAAAGAAACTATTCCTAAAATAATTAATCAAACTGCAGCTTGCTGCTATGGCTTTTCTAGCTGGGGAACCATAAGTACTTGCTGAGCTTGAAAAATCAAACCAGGACCAGCTCTTAACCATGTCTGTAGTCACATTTAGCATCAGTGGTGTTGTTTAAGCAAATGGTCAGAGAGAATTGTTTAGCAAATGCACTAACAAAGCCTTAAGGCCTTCCAAACTTGGGAGCTTTTTTGGTGAAGCAAGACTATAACTTGCTCATAGAGCATCACATGAACCAAGTTATGTCCAGTTTGAGAAAAACTCATTCTCACCTGCCCTGTCTGGTCTGGCTCAGTGGTCCATCAGTGGTCCATCTTCAGGTTGGACTAGGGTAAGACCTGGAGGACAGATACCAGGAAATCCTAGAGGAACTGCAGGCTAGCCTGGAACGGTGAAGGTCAGTCTTGAAGATGGCAAACCCCTTTCCTAAGGGTTGTTTATCACTAAGGAAGCCCACCTGGATGTCTGTGAAGTCAAACAGGAACTGCGCTTGGCTCAAGGAGGTCTTATTTTTGTCCTCTGAGCTCAGCAGAATTTGAAGATTTTTTTTCAAAAGGAAGCCAGAACATCCTCCATGGGGCAGCAATGGGATCAAAGTTGGCTGCTTTCTTTAAGAAACCAACTATGAGGAACTGCAGTAGAACACCAAGTACAGGTTGAAGATGAGAGATTTTAAGGAAAAAAAGAAAGCTCCAGAAAGCCTTTTTTTAAAGAGAAAAAAGGTGTGGTCACACATGCATGCTGCTCTGATAGTTTCTGAAGAAATAAGAGTGTAAAGAATTGTTAAATGTTAAATGATTAATTGCTCATGCTGATAAGGCATGAATCATGCACTGATAATTTCACTATAGGAGACGCGGTGCAATCCTTAGCCACGGTATCATGCAATCATGTGATCAAAATAAGGAAAAAAAAACCCTGTTCCTCCTCCAAATAATCTCACGCAAAGAATGATCTGTACCCTTTGCTGAGAAATCAGCTGCCCAAGAGCCACCCAGTCCCCTGCAGTTCTATCCAAATTCAGCCACATTAGTCTTGGCTGCTCCAGGGAGCAGAGTGGTGGGCTCAGTGTCACCTCCTCCTGAGTAGACCTGCACCCAAATGGTGCCCAATAAGTGCCGGCTGTTCTCAGAAGGCTTTTCCTTCTCAGTGTGTTAGGTTGGTGTTAGAGATCTTTTGCTCCATGCCAGCTTTTTCCTGACGCTGCCCATTCCTCTTCCCAGTTTTCTGGTCAGCTTTATGGTGGATGCGCGCGGGGGCTCCATGCGTGGCAGCCGCCACCACGGCATGAGGATCATCATCCCGCCACGCAAGTGCACGGCTCCCACCCGCATCACTTGCCGCTTGGTGAAGAGAGCCAAGCTGGCCAGCCCCCCGCCCATGGTGGAAGGAGAAGGATTAGCCAGTCGGCTGATTGAGATGGGGCCTTCTGGGGCACAGTTCCTGGGGTAAGTGGCCCTCTGGGCTGATGGCTCAAGTTGCTTTTCCTCCTTCAATCAGTTGGATCCTTGTCTTCCCTATTGTGATCACCCTCTGAGTGTTTGTGGACTTGTTGGTGACGTGTGTTGCTTCACTGGAGGCCAACTCCCCATGGAGGCCAGAGGGAGCTTCTCTTCAGCAGGTGGGATGGGATGGAAGGAGGAAAGGAGGATGTTCAGCAGAGACCTCCCTCTGTCATGGGCTGCAATCAGCCTTGGTCGTGCTACCCACTTATGTCCAGAGCAGTCCATGCCCATAGACCTCCTGTCTCTCTAAAGAAACACTCTGTTCCACCTTTCCTTCTTCCTTGGCTGTTGCCCACCAAGGGCAGGAGAAGAAATAACCTGCAAATAAGCATACTATAGCTGTCAACCTCTGGCTCCTAATTTCCCCTCTTGTTTTTCTTCCTGCTGCATGGATGCTACTAGTAAACTGCATCTTCCCACCAATCCTCCCCCTTTAATTGAGGGCGAGAGCCTGGTTAGCCGAATCCTGCAGCTTGGGCCTCAAGGGACCAAATTCACTGGGTAGGCTCTTTCTAAGCAAAGATATCAAATGTCTGCAGTTCTTTTCTTGTTTTGACTTGCTTTTTTTCTGGTTTTTGTGTTTTGATCATGTCCATCTCTTTTACGTTCCCTACGACAGTTGCAGCAAAAGCTTCCCGTCGGTTTAAATATCACAGGCAGTGAAACCATAGTGGCTTGATGGTAGTCTTAACACTGCTCCTGTTCAACTGATCTTGTGCTTTGAGCATGTGGAATTCACGGCAAGCATTTCTGCTTTCATAAGTTCTGTGCTTTTCTTAAAGTTTTCAAGAATAGCTTTTTCTTACAGTCTCAGCTGCATTAATTATACCTTTAAAAAAAAAGAAAGATCCACCCAAAACACGTGTTTATTTCAATCTTGGTGATAGAATTATTGACAAGGCTGTAAAGTCAGTTTGTGGAGGAAGAAGATACCCAAAACTGGGTCATTTTCAGCAATTAATATTTGTAATACAAGGTTGGCCCAGTTCAAACCTAAGATGGTGTCAGGCCAAAAGGAACCAAGAATGACTCTGATTCAAAACGAAGACATGTTGAGTAGTTTCTTTATTGTAGACAGAATCTTGCCAGGCTAAAACACTTCTCTGAAAGGCTATTAGATCTACCCTGCAGTCTATTAGATCTACCCTTTTCCTGCATACCAAAAACTCCAAGCTTCTTTGTCTCCTTGTTCCCTGGGAAAAGTGCCCTCCAGCTTCCTTGCCAAGACCTCACAGGACACTATAATTCAAATTCTCGGGAGACGACCGAGTTGGGAAGATGCTCCTCATTGTTTGGAGGCTCATTACAGGATGCACATGGAAGCCGAGCCCAGTGGAATGGGCCAGGTTTGAAGAATGCTCAAGGCTACCAAACCCCAGTTCCCCAATTAAAATTAACCCCAAAAATATTATGTAGATATTTAAGTTGCCTGGGGAAACTTCTTGTGTGAGTATAAACGCAGCCAGACAATCCTTGAAAGGATGAGGAGTGGCAAATTGGCTCATCCTATCAGCTCTACCCTATCTAGTTACATATCTACACACACACACACACTTTTTAAAATGTTTATAATTAATATATGTCTATAATTTATACTTTTATTTGTGTGCGTGTGTCTAATCTACAAGCATTTATATTTAGAATTCACACGCAGGGACACTACCCTGATCTGAAAAGAATTCATATTTAGAATTGTTGAACTCCTTAAATATATTGACAGCTGGTATTCCACAGTTGTGGAACTTAATCTACCCTGCTATTCCAAGCCTTCTGTTGAATCCCTGTCCTACCTTCCCTGTGAGTTTTGTTTCTATTCATGGACATAACTGTGTGGGCTTTATCCAGAGAGACACTAACCAACTAAGATTGCGTTCAGAAGGTATTTGTTGGTCTGTTTCAGTGTTTTGTACACGGGGAGCTCCGAGTTAAAGTTAGATTACCAAATGCAACAGCCCTTGGAGATGTTGCTGTTTGCTTCCAATCACGTAATTTGAATCTGTGTTTCGGGGGGCGGGGGGATAAGAAAAGGCACAAATTAAGTTGAGTTAAGAACCTCTCCACCTCACGGCATTAAGCATGTAAATAATAAAACCAGAGGATGAATTAATTGGATGGTGCCCTAACTGTCATTTTTAAAAATGCTGTTGTTCCTAATGCCGTAGTTGGAAATGCAGAAGAAAGCCAGGGTCCCATCCTGCTTATTTATTGACTGTTGACTGCCTGTTCTCAGCATGGTCAGAAGCTCCGTGGTTGTAAACAATGAGGAGTTATCACTGTTTTCCCACCGATAAAGCTCGGGAGGAAATTACTGAAATATATTAAAGCTGCATTATTCCATAAATGCTTACCTTTCTGTGATTAAATTTTTCATTGAAGAAATAGAGAGAGTGCCTCTGCTTAGTTTCCACGCTGGTGTTTGCCATTCTGGGTGGAAGGCTCTGAGATATGATATCCGTGATTTAGAAGGGGCTGGAAAAGAGGGACAGGGTTTAGCTAACCTGGGGGTGTGCATACAGCTATGCAGGATTACTGTGCTGTGTGACTCTGCAAATCACCTGGTTCTTGATACTTGGGGAAAGAGACGGAGGGGTGGTTTGTATGTAGCTGATCGGCTTCACTAACTTTAGCACGGCAAGCTACAATAGCAGACCGGGGTATCTCTGGTGTATGGTCAAAAAGGAGAAGAGAGAGACATGATGTTGTGACAGCTAAAGCTTTGATGACAGCATGGTGGCTCCATCTTGGCTTTCTTGATCATGTCCTGCAGACGCCCCTTCCCAAGAGAGAGCTGCTCTGCTACAGCCATCAGCCCATGGCAGAGTTCCTACTCAACCTATTGTAGTCTATTGGAAGATGATCCCAGAAGTGGAAGAAGAACCTGGGCAGCCCCTCGTGGCTGGTCAAAATTTAATTTTAATTGCCTGAGAGTCCACCTTGAGTCAGGGACTGGTCTTAGAGGTTTTTTATACTAGAGAGTTTGAATGGTGTAAGCCCCGTTGCGTCACCATTTGCATCGTTTGGGCAGCTATATAAACGTTGTTGAATAAATAAATCCCAGGGTCGTAAAATAGCTTTGGAGGTTGGAAAACGTCTCCGAGAAAAAGCTTACCTGTCTCCCCCTTGTCACCCAAGTTCCAAGCCTCATCTTTTCTATAAAACCAGCAGGAGATTGCATAGAGGAGAGTCACCTTGTGGCGAGAAGGGCGGCCAGCAAATTTAATAAATCAATAAAAATAAATAAAAGGAACGGGAGCAAAGCAGGACCCAAACCTCGGTGGTGGGTCCCTGATAGTCCAATCCAGGACTTAAGCATCCCATTGCATCTTCTGCCTTTTAGTTGCAGTCATTCTGTTGTTTGATTTCATCTCGAATGTTTTGCTGAAAAAGTTCTGCTCTCCATCCCAGGAAAAACAGAAGTAGCGTGTCTGCAACGTGGCTCTTCTTTGAGAGGCTGCTTTTCAGGGAGCGTTTCTTTCTCTACAAAGTGGGAAATCCGTGGGCTGCAGCACAAACCACCTTCTTGAGACTTGCACAACCTCTCCCTGTTTCCCTTCTAGGCTGGGAAGAAAAGAGAGCTTGAAATTGTCCCTTCTTCACCAGGAAACAGAGCCTGATTATTCTGCACCTGTGTCGTCCCTCTTTGCAGAGAATTTGGAGGCACAGAGTGAAAAGCATCTCCCTTTCTCTTCTCCCTCCCCCCTCTTTCTCTCTCCCTCTCTCCTTTGCTCAGTCTCTCCTCCCTCTCTCTTTTCCTCTTCTCCTTCCTTCTCTCTCTCTCCTTCTCCCTCTCTCCCTCCCACTCCCTCTATCTTCCTCTCCCTCCTCTCTCTTTCTTTTTCTCTTCATCTGCCTCCCACTGCCTCTCCCTTTCTCTATCTGCCTCCCTTCCTCCCTCATCCTCTGTCTCTCCTTTTCTCTCCTTCTCCCTTCCAAACTCACCCTTCTGCCTTTCTCCCTCTCACACACACACATGCTAACCCTGAGTAAGTTTTGCATTTGGGATAAGGGCAGGACCAGCCCTCTCTCTGTTTGCATACTCAAAGACATCCATCTGTCTATTTATCTGTCTCTTACCCATTCACCTAAATTGTGCTCCACAAAAGCTAAAGCCAAATGGGAACTCTTGGGAGTTACTAAGCAAAATGGCGGCCTCTGTGGCTCTAGTGATATCCGTGGCCAAGAAAGGGAGAGAGCTGGGACAGTCTCAAGAGGAGGACAGGCAGGTTCTGGATAAGATTCTCAGTCATTTGGGTTCTGTGCACCGTGTTTTTCTTTTCACGCTTGCTCAAAGCAGAAGAAATTATGAATGCAGAAAAAAAAAATATTGTCACGTTAACATCCATTGCATGACGTAGAGCAGCTCAGGTGCAGAAAGCAGCTTTCCTTGAAACTGGCGTTATCACAGCAGATCTTTCTTGCCAGATCACATCTCCTGAGTATGACCTCTTTCTGCGTAAGCAACTTCCAAAAGTTCCTTTTTCATTTGCTTGTGTGTTATTTCTGTAACTTCTTGTTTTCGTGTGAATCAGCCTTTGCCAGCACTCCCGTGTCTGCTTTCAACCTTGGGTTTGGCGTTGGGGGTGTGTGTGAATCGGATGGTCACTTGCAGGTCAAGCAGGAGAGGTTTTGTGGCTTTGCCAGTTGTTAATTGCTTGCAACCGAATGACGAAACAAGCCGAGCCCGTTTCCGGCCCATGGAGAAACAACTGCCATGGGGAGCCCTCTGGCCTCAAGGGCTTTTCTCTTTCTTTGATGCAGTCCGGTGGTGGTGGAAATCCCCCATTTCGGATCCATGCGAGGAAAGGAACGAGAGCTGATTGTGCTGCGGAGTGAAAACGGGGAAACCTGGAAAGAGCATCAGTACGATAGCAAGCACGAGAACCTCCTGGAGATCCTGAATGGCATGAATGAAGGTAACCGCCCTCGCCTTGCAAAGGTCCCTGGGTGCAACAGAGGCGGCGGCAGCAAAGTGAAAAATACGCACAATCCTTCCCGTCAGGACCATCAAAGAAAGTGCAGGGGGGAAAAAATGGAGCAGATTTTTCTCTGTACAGATTTCTCTTCCAGTAGAAACAAAAGATGTCCATTTGACCTTTACAATCCATGCTTATAGGTTTTGCTTTTTTTTTTAACCACTTTTGATATTTTTGTTAACACGAAGCTGATGTTTTATCGGTTTGATACTTTTGTTCTGGCTGCAACAGGACAGGGCCCACTAAGCAGGGCCCACTAAGTATTCTCTAATGCCGGGGTGTCAAACTTGATTTCATTGAGGGCCGCATCAGGGTTTTGTTTGACCCCGGGGCCAAGGTGGGCATGGCCAGGTGGATGTCACTTGTGTCTGGGGCACCTGTGAGGGCCCAGGTGCCCCTCCCACCCAGGCTTCGTTTTTGGCTGGGACAGCCTTCTTTTCCTGGCAAAGGCACTGTGGCCCAGTCCTCCTCTGTTTCCAGGGCAGCCCCGTGGGCCAGATCCGGCCCAGCCTTGAGTTTGATACCCTTGCTCTAATGCCCCCAGCCTTTGGGGCATCAGGGACCAGTTCCATGGAGAGAGGTTTTTCCGCGGACTGGGGGTGTGTGGTTTTGCCTGCTGCCTGCATTCTGCAGATGGGTTTTTGCTTGTTTGCATGTGTTCTGACCAAAACTTGTTCTAAGGAAACAAACGCCAAACAGAGGTAAAAGCAAAACCTTTTAATGCTTCTCTGTGAATTCTGTTCATTCATAGCTAAAAGGCTATGAAAACTAATAGTCTCTGATAAGAACGAGCCTTGCCAAGTTTGTGCAAGGCTGTCAGAAACACTAGATAAAGTTGCCAAGAAATATTCAAAACCAAATGTCTCCAAACACAAACCAGGATTGTCTGAACATCCACGAGGCTTGAAGTGCAAGAACTTCTTTGCTTCCTGCAAAGAATCCCGGTCTCTCAGGCTGGCTTTTATCTCTTAAGGGAGGGGCCATTACCTTGCAGCCTTACTTCCGAGTCGCCCATACTACTACAGTTGCTCTTTCCTTCGAGCCACCCTGAGCGCATGCACACTCGGCACAGGCTCCTCGGGGGCCTCTTCATCACTACTGCCAGCCTCCACAATCTCCGAAGGCAGCCTCCCACTCTCTGATAGTCCTGGCCCCATCCCTGCATCACATACAAGCCCCTCATCCGAGGCCTCGCTCTCTGAGACCTCAGCCGTCAGCACCTGCTGCTGGCGAACCACAACAGCGTGGCCCGATTTCTGGCATGCCGTGGCCCAGTGCCGGTCCACAGACCATGGGCTTTAATGTTTCTGGTTTCATCCCTGCATCACTGCTGTTCTGAATCCCTGCTTAGGGAGTCTCCAAGAATGCCCAGATCCTCTTTGGGAGAAAGGGCTCCTTCAAATGAAGAAATTGCTAAATAAGCATTTATACCTGCTCTCAGATGCATTGAGCAGCCTCCCAGCTCTCTGGTTCTTTGCTGTCTGCTGAATGTTCCCCTCCCTTTGCCTTTTTAAATGTTAAAGCCAACATGGTTTTGCTGAGTGGAGTACCATCTACTGGCCATGATAGATATTAAAAGGGACCTAGACATCAAACAGATTCAGAATGTGATTCTCTTGATCTAGCAGATATTACAGGAGGAGAATCAAAAATTAGGAAGAGTCGGGCATACTACAAATATTATTAAAAGGCTCAGAATTTTTTTAATAAGCTTGTGCTGTTTCAGCCACTTAAGATTTATTTGGATGGGTATTGCTATTGAATGTCCTTGTCCAGTGCTTCCGACTCAAAAAAAAGTGATTTTAAACTATAAATCCAGCGTCTTTTTAATTTCTCCTGGTGTGTTATTAGTGAAGAATCTGGATGCACTTTATAAGTTTTAACAATACACTGTTAATTTATTCGCGGAGAAAAATACAATGTAAATTAAACAGAACATCGGTTCCGGAGTCGTGTAATTCTTGTCTGACTCAAAGTTCAAGCAAACACATTCTGAGAAAAGGCTTAATACCGAGTTTGAAAATAGAAACAGAAGAATTGCTTGCAAAACTAAAATCCACGCTTCAAAGTTAATTCAGACAGGCTTGAGCATGAGGCTGACAGAGTGAAGGGATTCTCTGGGGGGGCGGTTTGGGGAAATATCTGAGTGGTGAAGATGAGCCTTCAGCCCTTTTCCTTTTCCAGAGCTGGACAGTGTGGAAGAGCTGGAGAAGAAGCGGATCTGCAGAATTGTCACTAAGGATTTCCCTCAGTATTTTGCGGTAGTTTCGCGAATTAAGCAAGAGAGCAACCAGATTGGGCCAGAAGGAGGCATTCTAAGCAGCACCACTCTGCCTCGGGTCCAAGCCGCTTTCCCTGAAGGCGCATTGACGAAAAGAATTCGAGTGGGCCTCCAGGTAAGGGAGAAACCCCAAGGAGGAGGAGACTCAAGTCAGGGCCTGGCCAGCTCCATTGGGGCCCAACAGCAGTCCCATTTCTGCACACGCTTACAGAAGGTCACCTCTTGAGTCCAGTTGGATCCTGGTGAGCAGACAAGGCAGGAGTTCTTTTTTGACTTCCCCTGGGAAGAGGCTACAGCTGTTGTCCGGTCCTCTCTCTCAAGTATAGCTCCCTAAAAGTCCCACAAGGGCTTTTCTTCCTCTTAACATTTTATAAATCTTTTGAACCTTATCCAGCATCTCAACTCTACTCATAATGAAATGAAACAGTATCTTTTATTCTATCAACCCATGGATAGAAGATTTTTGTTCTATCACCACACGGAGATTTTCTTTAGATTCCCCATTTGGTGGTGAAACTGCTTTAATTTACACGAAGTAAATTTTTAAAAAGGGCTAGGCATTATTCTGCATTCATTGGACTGATATCTGTCATGAATGTTTTATCATTAAAGAAGAGTTCAGGAAAGTTTCACATTACCTACAGAAATGATACAATACATGCTGTTTTTCAGGTTCTGGAATGGTGATTCATGGATCTGGAAAAGCTAATGTTGTATTCTATGCTGCCGTAAACAATTTGTTATCTCCTGCTTAACTGTATTCTCAGCATGGATTTTTTTAAGGATATTAAGAATTTTGTGCTTCTGATACATGGGGGATGACCCCAAAATTTATTCTAGAATCCTGGAAATATAGTCTCTTTTGTGGGATTGTAACTATGGGTTTAAGGTTCAGGACTTTTTGGGCAAATTGGTCAGATCACAGGAAGTTCTTTGTTCAACACACTTGAGTAGGTGACAGAGCATGATCTCAGAGGATAAATCAGTGTATTTTAAAAAAAATATTTACAAAGCCCATATATTTATAGGTGGTGTCATTAGTGCTTCAAGGAGGGGGGAGAATTCAATGACTATCAGAAACCATCCTGAGAAAACCAATCCCATGTTGTGGCTCAAGGATGTTGTATGGTCACTAGAGATTTGAGCTTAGCTTATATGAATATGTTTGATGAATTTGACAGGACATGAGGCAGGCTTCTCATTTTGACAAAAAGTAAAGACAACTCACTTTTTTCTGGAAAACAATGCACATAGCCTTGTTTAAAACTCTTTCTCGGATTAATAATAGGCTCAACCAGTGCAGGATGAGATGGTCAAGAAGATCCTTGGCAACAAAGCCACCTTCAGCCCCATTGTCACCGTGGAGCCCAGAAGAAGGAAATTCCATAAGCCCATCACAATGACGATTCCAGTGCCACCACCCTCTGGCGAAGGAGTGACCAACGGGTACAAAGGCGACACCACACCCAGCCTTCGACTGCTGTGTAGCATCACAGGTGAGACCCTAAAGGGCTCATGCACTTCCTTAGGATGAGCTGCACACCTCCAGCAGCTTCTTCCAATGGCCCTGTGCAGAGGTGGGCTTCAAATAATTTAACAACCAGTTCTCTGCCCAGTTTCTGGGTGGCGTGACCTAGTCGGCCTCCTGCACCACCCTGGGAGTGAAAATGGGCCACAAGGGGGCCATTTTCGCCCTCCCTGGGTTCCAGAGGCTCTCTGGTTTGTCACCCTCCCCAGACTCCAGAGGCTTTCCCCGAGCTTCTGAGAGGCCCTTTTTGCCCTCCCAGGCTCTGGAGGCTGGAAACAGACCCAATTCCAGCTTTCCGAAGCCTCCAGGAGGCCTGTTTTTCGCCCTCACCGAGTCTCTGCATGGGCCCTGCACTTATCTGCGATCCAAAATGGGCCATGTGGGGACTCCTGGGAGGGGCGGGGTGGGTGGGGCCAGCCAGTCCTCGGAACTACCGGTTTGCTGAACCAGATGTAAAAATAACATCTGGTTTGGCCGAACCGACGCGAACCGGGTAAAGCCCACCCCTGGTCCTGTGACTCCTGGGTTAGTCTTACGTGCCTCAGGCACTTCTCCGCAGCCCCACTATGACTGGGGTGAGCAGGATGGACAGAAGTTGACTTGCTTGTTTGGTTAGAATTTCAGGCCAACCCAACTCCATTGGGAGGCTGGAAGGAAAACAGAAACTCCAAGAAGTCTGCTGAATTCCTAATGTCTTAAAGTCTACATTTTCTGTGTTCCTTCTGAAAATTTCTGATTGAAGCTTTTGACCTTCGATACACATATTCCTTTCAGCAGAGATCTGATTAAACATTTTGCTGAACAGCATTTAAAATACTTTACATTTTTGGAGTAAAAGAATCTCTCTCTCCCCTCCCTTCCTCCCTCCTTCCTGTTCCTCACTATCCACTCCCCCCTCTGTCTCTCACTAACATCTATGCACAAAAATGTCTCCAGACTTTCTAGGTGTCCTTACTGAGTGTTGCTCTTGGAAGATACCCAGAGACCATATTTACCAACTGTTTGGTTCTCTTCGTTTTAGCATCTCCTTAGTCAGCTACACTTCTTTCAAGGTTGGGACTGAGTCCTCCCAAGAGGCTCCTCACAGACACACACACACACACACACACACACACACACACACATGGTGTGTGTTTTCTCTCCCTGGCCAAGGCCTGTCTTCATCCTCCACAGGGAGGGAGGGAAACCTCAGTGGTTCCCATCTGAAACAGAAGACTGGGAATCCAGGGCTCAGGGATTTTGGAGCTTTTGGCTCAGTCAGACGCACAATTCCAGTCTGGGCCAAAGCTGAGATTCTTTCTTAAAAGAGGGGCATGTTTTTTTCTTCTTCTTCAGGTGGAACTTCACCAGCACAGTGGGAAGACATCACAGGAACCACCCCTCTCACTTTTGTGAATGATTGTGTCTCCTTCACAACCAATGTTTCAGCCAGGTAGGCCAAAAAGGAAGGAATACAAAGCAGATGACTTCCGTCCTCATCTGGAAAGGAAGATCAAATTTACTTACTTGGACATATTTATTAATTAATCCAATTTTTACAGCCACCCATTTCACAGAATGCAATTCTGGATGGCCACAACAATTTTGAGGGGTTTTCTTCAAAGAGCTCATCAGCTGCATTCCTTGTTCCTATTTTCTTTTCATACCAGCCACACTCTGGGGTAGGTAGAGAATGGCCCTAAATCACCCAAGCAGCTCCCGTGGACTCCAGCCCCATCACTTACAAACAGCCATTAGGTAGTTGTAAAGATTGCCATTTGTTGTTCCTCTGTGTACAGAGCACTTAAAAAGCGAGCCATCCTCCAGTCCAATTCTGATTTTAATAAGCTTCCTGGGCAACAACCAGAAAGAAAGCTGGGAGGACTCAAAGGCTACAGGTTGGTCTCTGGAGGAAAATCCAGATGTGCACCATTGGGATTTTTTTCCAGAGATCAAGCTACAAACGAAGTGATAAGAAAAAGAATGGAAACATGACTCTGTCTAGTTTGTGCACCTCCAGTTTTGGGGAAAGCATCTGAAGGTCAACTAAAACTCAAAAAAAAAGGTGTGGAGCTCTTGGTATACATTCAGGACACGTTATTCTAGACCAGCCGTGGACAAACTACGGCCCGGGGGCCGGATCTGGCCCGTTCGGCTGTTCTATCCGGCCCACGGAGCCGAAAGAGCGGAGGGTTCTCTTGCTCTCCCGGAAGGCTACGTGAAGAAGTAAGTTCTCCATCCACAGTTTAAGAACCCATTGTGGCCCTCGAGTCCAAAAGTTTGCCCACCCCTGTTCTAGACAGATGAGGATTATAGAGGAAGCGTTGTAATTCGGTATTCCAAAGGAATATTTATTCTGTTCATGTCCTTATGAACTAGATGTATGAAAATGAACTCATTGTTTAGGCCTGTCTATCTATCTGTTCTCCAGATTGCCATCAAGTTCTTGAAACGGTTGGGTTGGCCACACAGCTATATAGGGAATTGATATGTGTCCCGTACATGGCCAAGTTTGTCATTTTTGCCAAAACAAACGATGCTGTGGAATCCAATTTGCGCTGCTTCTGTATGACAGATGACAAAGTTGACAAAACGCTGGAGCAGCAGGAGAACTTTGAAGAAGTTGCAAGAAGCAAAGATATTGAGGTAGTCATGATTTAACAGCAAAGGTCTTCATGATAATCCTGGACTGTGGGTGAGCTTTTCAAAATGTATTAAATACGGCATGAAGCCTAGTGCAAATCAGCCTCGGTTTAATTCAGTTCAGATCAAAGGTAGATTGAAAGTATGTAGCCTTCCTCATAAGAGCCTGGAAGAATAAGTTCGCAAAGTGAGATGCTTCCCATTTATTTTAATTCTTTGGGGATAAATCCAGGTGTTTTTTTTTCTCCCAACAGGTTTTGGAAGGA
This sequence comes from Naja naja, assembly GCA_009733165.1. Lineage (NCBI taxonomy): Eukaryota > Metazoa > Chordata > Lepidosauria > Squamata > Elapidae > Naja > Naja naja. Next base: position 85,083,274 of record CM019151.1, read on the forward strand.
AAACCTATTTATGTGGATTGTTATGGAAATCTAGCTCCTTTAACCAAAGGAGGACAGCAGCTTGTATTTAATTTTTACGCTTTCAAAGAAAATAGACTGCCATTTTCTATCAAGGTAAAAGCCACGGCTGCCGTAAGATCAGGGGACAAAGCTCTTGTGATCTGACAACATTGTTCTTTTGAAAGGACATGCTTGGGGTATTTCTGGTGATGGCTCTCTCCATGTGCCATCACATGCTTGACCTGAACCTCTTAGGGGAGATGGGTTGGTGACAGAAACATTAAGGCACAGAATGAGCTTCCTGCTGATGGTTGAGGTGCTTTCCAGCATTTCCTTTTAGCCCCTTAGTTGAAGACCAACCTTACTGCTCTTTGTGTGCATCCCTGCATTGAGACACAATCTGATTTGTTGGTTTGGGGTTCAGAAGCTCCTTTCCAAGTGCTCAACATCACCTTGGGAAACGGTGAACCTGGAAATGGCCAGATCGATAGTTTTTAGGTGGCCCCCTGCCCATCCATGATGGTGTGAAATAAGTACCATCTCTGATTCTAAGGAGTATTATTCACGATGAGTGTTTGCTTCTCAAAGGGCAGCACGCACGTAAGCCTGTTAGGAAGAAAAGTGAGGCATAAAGAAAAGTGCTTCCACATTTTGACCCACTCTTGCAGCTTTATGAATGAAGCTTGGACAATTGAGAGACAGTTGGGATTGCTGTCCCAACATTGGACTTTGGCAACCTAGAGTGGGAAGAAAAGAGCACAACCTCTCTGGAAAGCTAATGTGTATTATAGGGGCATAGATGGGGATCCCATCTTAGCATGTGTTTAAGGGAACTCCTTCTATTCTCAAAAAATAGTCTTGGATGGTTCTTCTTTTATAGAATTGGAATGGAATGGAATAGAATAGAATAGAATGGAATGGAATGGAATGGAATGGAATGGAATGGAATGGAATGGAATGGAATAGAATTCTTTATTGGCCCAGTGTGATTAGACACACAAGGAATTTGTCTCCGGTGCAAATGCTCTCAGTGTACATAAGAAAAAAATAAAAATACATTCATCAAGAATCATAAGATACAACACCTAGTGATAATCATAGATGACTAATAAGCAATCAAATCATACCAGGAAACTAAAACAATAGAAATTGTAAAGATACAGGCAACACGGTTATAGTCATAAGTGGGAAGAGATAGGTACTAGGAAGGATGAGAAGAATAATAGTAATGCAGACTTAGTAAATAGTTTGACAGTGTTCAGGGAATTGTTTAGCAGAGTGATGGCATTCGGGAAAAAACTGTCTTTGTGTCTAGTTGTTCTGGTGTGCAGGGCTTTATAACATCATTTTGAGAGAAGGAGTTGAAACAGTTTATGTCCAGGGTGTGAGGGGTCTGTAGATATTTTCACAGCCCTCTTTTTGACTCGTGCAGTATACAGGTCCTCCATGGAAGGCAGGTTGGTAGCAATTGTTTTTTCTGCAATTTTAATTATCCATTGAAGTCTCTGTCTGTCTTGTTTGGTTGCAGAGCCAAACCAGACAGTTATAGAGGTGACCTATACTGGCAAACTAAATGTAGTGGAAATGCAAACTAGAGCCCTCCTTTCCAACCAACTTGCGATGTCTTATTGACTTGTAGATCAGAGACACCAGCCAAGAGCCTTGTGGCCGTTTATCCTTTCTGAAAGAGCCAAAGACCACCAAGGGTCTGCCGCAAATGGCCGTTTGCAACTTGAATATTACTCTGCCAGCACACAAAAAGGTACAGCCCACGTGGTGGCTTAATATCCACGGTAGCAACATTAAAAGTTAGTACATGCCATAAATAGGAATGACTTGTCTTACCCTCGGATTAAGCCAGCCTCTCTATGTATTAACTGTTTTCATGTATGCAGAAAGTAGAAGTGTGGAAAACATCTCATGTTCAAAATGTCCTGCACCGAGCGATTCTGAGCTCAACAATTTTGGACTCGGGAGTGTTTTGCACACTGTCAGCAGAAAGCATTTAAAAATTCCCAGCTGGCGTAGTTTCTGTTGTTTTTAAGGCTGGGAAATTTTCTTCTGCTTAAGAGTTCTTAGACTTTCTGCTTTTAGTGATTGTCATGTGTTGATTTGCATTTGATGTAGAGTTTTGTTTGTTAACCTACTTTTGTTGTTGACATCGGTTTGCTTTGTCTATGATGAATTAGCTTGCATTTTTGTGCTCCCTTACTTGGCCTTTTTCATATCCTGATATTCTTTTCCCTGCTGTCTGTTATAATATTCCTTGTCTCTGCAATTCATCTTGGGACCCAAAGGAAACAGAATCAGATCAAGATGACGAGGTAATACAAAACACTTTTTATTTTACCTTTATTGTAATCAAGAGCTTATATTCAAATTTCTGTCACCCTGCAGTAAGGTTTCTCTACTCCAAATTCTCAGACTCTATGCCTGTTTATGCTTTCCTGTGAAATAGAAAAATTGCAAACATCCAGTGATGTAAAAGTCTGTAGAGATTCTCAGTTATCCAAGTCATGCTTGTCCCAAAGGTGCTTTTTCAAGAAACAACTGGACTTTCTTGTTTATTCTTTTGAAGATGTTTCGCTTCTCCTCCAAGAACCTTCTTCAGCTCTAACAGGATGGTGGGGAATGGAAGGATTTATATTCCTTGCAGACAGCTGGTCATTTGCATCCTTTTAGAGGGTCGTTGAGGCCACTTGGAGGTTTACCTGTGTCCTCAGCATCACCTGAGTAGTGCTTCTGGTTCCTGTAGTCTGCTATTTTTCCTCTGGAAATCCATTCCTACTCCCACAGAGCTGAAGAATCTTCTTGGATGAGAAGCGAAACGTCTTCAAAAGAAAAAAAAACAGGAAAGTCCAGTTGCCTCCTGAAAAAGCATCTTTGGGACATCCAATGATGTACCACACACTACTTAGAGCAACAGAGACACTTTTCTTCCTAGATTTCACATTCAGCCTCCCCTCCCTCCTCCTCCTCCTCCTCCTCGCAATACAGCTTTGCACAAGAAAAGTGAAACTTATCTTTGCAGATTCCCATGGAAAAAAAATGTGCCACATTTTGCGCAAGTATTTGGGGAGGGACATATCACTTACTAGGGTGCAGTCAGTGGCCTGTACTTTCCTATAACCTGTCCTCAGCTAAAGGCTCCTTGTGGGTAGCTGGGACCTAACAAATTCTCTTATTCCAGTGCCAGGCTGTTGTGAGGCAGGACACAAACATATCCGAGAACTTTAAATCGGGTCAGAAGTGGGATGAATCTGTGCAAACCCCCCAATATCTACCTCTACACATAAATAAATGCAACTCATGCAAACTACAGTCAACTTTGCTAAATCTGTGTCACCTTCAATATCTGACTCTCTCAGGAAAATACTGCATTTTCCTTCCAATAAACCTAAAACCATTTTATTAATTTGGAATCACAAGTTGACTTCCTCTTCAAACTTTCCATATACAATTTATATAACCCTTTCTCTATTATAACCCTTTCTGTAATAAAAGGGTCTTCAAACTTGTCAAGTTTCAGACTTGTGGGACTTCAACTCCCAGAATTCCTGAGCTAACATGAGGAGGAATTCTGGGAGTTGAAGTCCACAAGTATTAAAGCTGTCAAGTTTGAAGACCCCTTGCTCTAATATTATAACCCTTCCTTTATAAGCATGCGCGCGCGCACACACACACACCCACACCCACACACATCTCTCAAATCTTCTACAGCAGGGGTGTCAAACTTGTTGTCGTCATGGTGGTGTTACGTGATGTATCGGGACTTTTCCCCCCTTCGCTAAACCAGGCATGGGCGTGGCCAGCATGTGACGCATCTGGTCCACGGGCTGTGAGTTTGACAGCCCTGTTCTACAGTGTTTGAACCACAAGAAGTTAACACTCAAGAAAGCACTTGTGAATATCTAAACCTGATGCCTTCCACATTAATTGGGATTATAGTGAGCTGAATCATCAGATATTCTGACATGTTAGTCACAACCCATTTGGGAAGGACCACACTGAAGATACCTGGTCAGGACCTTGGTTCTTGGTGCAGAACTGCTAGCTATTGGCAAAGTACGAGGAGGAGGAGGAGGAGGAGGAAGGCTGTCCGAGTGAGATTTATAGTTGTGCCAACTGTTTCATATTGGCTTGATAGGGGACATTATATGAAAACAAGCATGAATCAGCTTCTGATTGAGTCAAGCTTGAGCCGAGTGTGTTAAAAATCTCAATAATTCGAGCAGAGTTAAACATGGACTTTATGCTGCCTTTACAGTCAATGGGACTTAAATCACCATTTTCAGCATCTTTAAGTCACTTGGGATGTTCAACCATTCCGGTACTCTTCCCAGCTATCAAATAACTATTTTCTATCAGTTCCAAGCAAACATCCTTTAAATCCCGCCCCACCCAATCATTTTGCTTCTTTTACTGTATAGATATTCCTATAACCATTGCTAAATAAAAGTATGAGACGTATATAGGGATGCAGAATAGAAACAGCTCAAAGCTGGTTTTTCTAATTCCCCCATCCTTGCCTTTGTGCATATTGAAAGAAAAACCAACCCCCTTCCGTGCCTTTTATTTGTCTTTTCTGTAGTCACCTTAAAGTGGGTGTACCTTGTCATTTATGTGCTTTCTGTGCAAATTGACTTTGGCAGAAGTATTTGATTGGCTTCAATTAAATCTGCCCTGATATGTTCAGTGTATGACTGTAACCTTGTGTGGGGCTGCCTCTCATTTGTAGCCAGAAATTATAATTGTAATGTCACCGTGCAGTGGGATGCAAGAGCCTTGTACCAAAGGGACATTGTGATCTGACCATTAAGGCTGAGCCTTGCTAGGTGATTGTCTGGCACTCTTCAAGGGGGCTGCATTTGGTCTGGGATCACCAGTTCACCAGGTCAAGGCATTGGGTAGAAAGTGTCCCTCTTCAGAGGCGGTCTCATCCATTAGAACAGGGGTTTCCAACCCTGGCAACTTTAAACCTTGGCAAAGCTGGCTGGGGAATTCTGGGAGTTGAAGTCCACCAGGCTGAAAGTTGCCAAGGTTGGAAACCCCTGCATTAGAAGATTCAGCACGGATGTTTCAGACACCTTCTTAGGCTGCCTCCATATCAAGTCCTGACACAGACAAAACTGTAGTTGCACTTGGACACGCACTCATGGGAAAGCGCTCGCACCACTTGTAGCAAATCAGCATTCCCACCTTGGAGGAAGGATGCTTGACTCCCAGGAAGGCATTTTTGCAAAGCTCTCTTGCAAATGCTTTGCACGATCCTGCTCCATAAAAACGTGACTTCAGAGAGACTGCATCTATGTCGTTTAGGAACGGCATTGTGGATGACAAGTTTTGCGATTCAGCTTCTTCCCACATTTTTATTCAAACCCCCAATTGGTTTCGTGTGTGGATCAAATACATCATGAATCCAGGACGTTTGTGATGACCCGTAGTCTCTCAAAATAACCCAAAACCCAAAACATGAATTAAAGTCCGGCAGTGCCTTCAACTTAACTGTTTTATTAGTCACAGTTTAAAGTCCCAAAAGTAAATAATGAGGCAAAAGGAAAACAAAAACAAACCGTCTTGGCAAGAGTTCCGAAGCAAACCAAGATAAGTAATCATATGTTCCAAGCAGATAACCGGGGAAAGTCCTTGGGAAGAACGCCAACAAATAGACACCTCCTTCAAAGGAAACACTAACTTTGACTCCAGCAATTCTGCCTACGCAGTTACAAACTTATATACATAGCTCCCAGCTGTAAGCCCTGAGGAGGATCATGGCCCTCTCCTCCTGAGTAGACCATGCTTTTCCCTGATCCTCTCCTCCTTGCGTGCCCTGGGATGGATGGGAGATGGGCCTGGATCCTCCTCTGATTGCTCAGCTGGCCTCTGCCCTTCCCCAGCCTCCTCCACCACCTCTGGAGCCACACTCCCACTCCCTGTTGGCTGTTCCTCCTCTTCCTCGGAGTCAGTCTCCACCAGGGGCATGACAACGTTGGGGCAGCAACAGAGCTAGCCCAGAGGGCCCTGGGTTCATTCTGATCTCCATGATGAGGGGGCTGAAGGCAGGGGTGGGATTCAAAAATCCCAGCAACCGGTTCGCTGCTCAGTTGCTGGGTGGGCGTGGCTTACCAGATCTTCCTGTTTCCGGCCTTCCGGCGGGCCTCCACAGCCCGGGGGAGGCCGTTTTTGCCCTCCCAAGGGTCTGGAGGCCTCCCCTGAGCCTCTGGGAGGGTAAAAACAGCCTTCCCTGGGCTCTGGAGGCCCACCGGAAGGCCAGAAACAGGCCCGTTTTGCAACTTCTGGTACTTCTGGGACGCCCGTTTTTCCCCCTCCCAGAGCCTCCACACATTCATGCCTGCATCGCATGGAGACTCCGGGGTGGGGTGGGGTGGGCGGGGCCAGTCAGCCAGTTGAAATACCGGTTCAGCGAACCAGATGTAACTTTAACATCTGGTTTGCCCGAACCGGTAGAATCCCACCCGTGGCTGAAGGAGGCAGGGGATACGTCCCAAATCAGGTCATACTAGGTTATATCATAGTTAGCCCCGAGGGAACCCCTTCTTCATCTCTTTAGCCCCCCCTCCCCCCAATTTGGAGAATGGAGCTGGGGCCATCCATCTTCTAGTCCTCATAGAAAGGGACCACATATGCCCAGTTATGTGAATGATTAAGCTGAATAAGAGAAGGGTGAAATTTATTTCATGTTAAATTGAACTTTTAAGATGTGTCAATAGAATTTGCACAAACTGAAACCCACCCACCCCGTGAGGTAAAATATCCTTCCATTTTTTTATTTCCTGCAGAGTCCACTAAGCATACACTTAACTGTTCAAAATTCAAGCTTTGAAACTGGATCAAAAGTCACCTAGGTGGAGATCAGCTGGAGGGGGTGGGAGAAAAGGGGCTTCGCTTTAATGGAAAGTTGGTTGTTCTGAATTACAAGGCCAGGAAAAGATAAAACCAGATTGTGTAGCCTGTAGGTAGACAGTATCACTTTCAAGCCCTTAAGACTTCTTAAGTGAAAAAAATTTTTTTTCCTTAGGCCCCTCTCGATCCCTGAGGCCTTTTTAAGCCTGGGAATGGGATGAGGAGAATATACCTTGTTTATAAAAACAGGCCTTTTTTGCCTGTCTTGCCTGTTGCTTAAAACAAGGCTGGGATAATGAAATGGCACAGGGGTTTACTGCTTGAACAGGGGGTTGGACTAGAAGACCTCGAAGGTCCCTTCCAACACTCTTACTCTGTTATTTTTTTTAAAAAAAAAAATTCTGTTAATAAGACCATGATTGAAATACGGAAGGACATCTGCTTTCAAGTGGGATGTCTCTTCCAAGTTCCAAGAAGAAATATCTTTTCTTACAGACGGAGAAGACCGACCGCAGACAGAATTTTGTGTCCCTCGCTCTACGTAAGCGCTACAGCTATCTGACTGAGCCTGGCATGAGTGAGTTTCCTAATGTACTAAGATTGCAAACTAATTTTTCATGAAAAGAGACATTTTTTCTATAAATGTTTGCATTTTATGTCGTTGGAAGAGGTATGACTCAGTCGGCAACATCCTCCAAATTACTCAGGTGCTCTTCTTGAGCACGTACAACTTGAGAAACTCAAACAAGGACACCATCTTCTTTTGAAATATCCATGGACCACACGAATCATTTGTGGAGAATTGGTTTTCGGTGCTTACCTAGCCAAAGGAGCTGGTCTGGCTCCTTTTCCAGAGACAAGATGGTGGTATCTCATGACTGACAGCTAATCCAAAGATACACTCTATGTTGCTTCAGTTGGGGACCCAACTACATGTTACACTGAGCCGCTCTCCAATTAAGCTTATTTTAGAAAAAGCAACTGTCTAGAGCAGGGGTTTCCAACCTTGGCAACTTTAAGACTTGTGGACTTCAACTCCCAGAATTCCCCAGGCAGCAGAGCTGGCTGAGGAATTCTGGGAGTTGAAGTCCACAAGTCTTAAAGTTGCCAAGGTTGGAAACCCCTGCTCTAGAGCACTTCTGCTCTGGAAAGGCATGCATTTCCTAATAAAAATCTCCCTTTTGCTGCTGGTATATAGTTAACAACACTTTTAACAAGCACAAAATCTGGGTCTCCCTGTGCATTTGTATTACAGGCCTCCACATAGGAATTGGATTTTACATTAATGGGTTGAGCCAAAATATTTTCAGGCTTAGTCATGGAATTCCAACCTATGGAATTAAAGGTTGGAACGTAGCAGTTTATTCACAGTACAGTTCAACTTACAGAATTCCAACCTATGGACCTCTGTAAGGTCAACTGTACAGTGAATAGATACATATAATTTTAAATTAAAATTTCATTATAAGATGATGTAAGCCTACTAGGCATAGAAGAGAAGAGAAGAGAAGAGAAGAGAAGAGAAGAGAATTCTTTATTGGCCAAGTGTGATTGGACACACAAGGAATTCGTCTTTGGTCAGTATACATAAAGAAAAAATAAAAATAGATTCATCAAGAATTATAAGATACAACACTTAGTGATAGTCATAGGATACTAATAAGCAATCAAATCATACTAGGAAGCAATGAAAACAATATAAACTGTAAAGATACAAGCAACATGGATATAGCCGTAAGTGGCAAGAGATAAGTACTAGTAAGGATGAGAAGAAGAATAGTAATACAGTCTTAGTAGTTAATTTGACAGTGTTGTAGGAATTAGTTGTTTAGCAGAGTGATGGCATTTGGGAAAAAGCTGCCCTTGTGTCTTGTTGTTCTGATGTGCAGAGCCCTATAGCCTCGTTTTGAGGGTAGAAGTAATACCAACATATTATCAAATCAACTTTAGCATACAAGAAGGTTATTTTTCATTGGCATGGAGATTATGCCTTTATCATTTTTTTAAAAATTACATTTATATGCCGCCCTTCTCCGAAGACTCAGGGCGGCTTACAATTTTTGGGATACAACCCAGTGTGCTCAGCAATATGCCTAGCACTTAAGTTCCAGCTGCCTACAATTATTGTAGGCTCGAATCCCACCAGGCTGAAGGTTGACTCAGCCTTCCATCCTCTTGGGGTAGGTAAAGTGAGGACCCAAGATTGTTGGGGGCAATAAGCTGACTTTGTAAAAATGCCGCTTAGTAATAAGCAGGCATATACAATGGAATGAAGGCTATTGCTGAGCACACTGGGTTGTATCCCAAAAATTGTAAGCCGCCCTGAGTCTTCAGAGAAGGGCGGCATATAAATGTAATTTTAAAAAAATAGCCTTCATTCCATTGTATATGCCTGCTTATTACTAAGTGGCATTTTTACAAAGTCAGCTTATTGCCCCCAACAATCTTGGGTCCTCAATTTACCTACCCCGAGAGGATGGAAGGCTGAGTCAACCTTGAGCCTGGTGGGATTCGAGTCTACAGTAATTGTAGGCAGCTGGAACTTAAATGCAGGCATTTAACAGCCTGAGCCACCAAGGCCTTTTTTTAAAAAATTACATTTTAATATCGGCATGTCATAAATTAATTAGAATTTCCAGGGATTGGGCTCAGGACAGTGGTCCTCCCTTTTCCTCAAAGCCTGTGTGACCCAGGCATTCCACGGATGCAAAGTTAGCAGCACCCTGGACCCTTTTTGGTCCACTGTCATTTTTTTAAAAATTAGCTCACAACTCAGAGTTCCCCTCGGCAAGCTCAACTCTTCCAAGCTTTCCAGAGACTCAGTGTATTGTGGTAACGTGAGCCATGCTCAACAGTTGGCAGTGTCTTGGCTGTTGTAGCCGATTCTCAAACTCATATCTTCTGGATTAAAACCTGGCGCCCTCTCGGCTTACATTTTCCACTGCAGAGCAGTTTGTTTGTTTGTTTGTGTGTTCAACATACAAACTTGTTTACATTGTTTACATTCCTGCTCTGGGAAATTCTAGCTACTGTAGTAGGAAAACATCGACATCACAGCCACAGAGCTTCAGCTGCTGGCACTGGACTGTCACTTACCACATTGCATTTTTCCCCTGTTCCCTTAACACAGAGGTCTCCAAACTTGGCAACTTTAAGACTTGTGGACATCAACTCCCAGAATTCTCCAGCCAGCATAGCATAGCTGGCTGGAGAATTACGGGAGTTGACGTCCGCAAGTCTTAAAGTTGCCAGGTTTGGGGACCCCATCCTCAACATAACAACTCACAAGAAATTAAACAATGAACATTCTTACCTACCAGACCCCCACTAGTCTCTCTACTAGAAGAATGGAAGAAGCTGGTACTAAAACCTTTCCCCCAGCTGTGTGGCAGCAACCCTGCCTGGGCTTCTCGGCGTCCTCTCGGGGGTGGCAGTGGATCTCCCAGAGCTTATGGTCCTGGGGAATTTCAACCTGCCTTCCCTCGGGGGGGCGTCGGGTTTGGCCCAGGAGTTCATGGCCTCCATGGGGACCATGTGCCTGACCCAGTTAATTCAAGGTCCGACTCACGAGGGGGGAAACACTCTCGACCTAGTTTTCGTCTCGGAACAGTGGCGTAGTGATATAGGGCAGGCTAGTTGTACAACACTGCCCGTCCCTTGGTCTGATCACTATCTCCTACGGCTGGTCTTCCAACAGGCTGCTCCCCACTGCTGGGATGAGGAGCCACTTAGATGGTTCCGCCCCAGATGCCTAATGGACCCTGAGAGGTTCCAGGTGGAACTGGGGTCTTTTCCCTCTTCCCTTGCCCACAACTCTGCCGAGGACTTGGCAGCCGCTTGGCAGCAGGCTGCTGAGGCTGCCCTCGACAGGGTTGTCCCCATGCGTCCCCTCACACGCCGTGGATCCCGGGTTGCCCCTTGGTATACTGAGGAGCTCCGGGAGATGAAGCGCAGTCGAAGGGGCTTAGAGAGCAGGTGGAGGGCCACCCGCTCCCAAACCAATCGAGCCCAGCTAAGAGCCCATATTAGGGCCTACCTGGTAGCTGTAGGGGTGGCGAGAAAGTCTTATCTCTCCACCCTCATAGCGTCCGCAGATAACTGCCCAGCCGCCCTGTTTAGGGCCACCCGCTCCCTCCTACATTCGGGGGAGGTGGTGGACCCTCTCCAGGGAAGGGCTGAGGAATTTGGTCAATATCTGTCGGATAAGATCGCGCGGATTTCGGGGCGGGTTGTGCTCCACCTTGCAGTGGTCTGAGGATTGTGGTGCAAGCAGTCTGGCCAATGTAATCTGGGCTGAGTTCGATCCTGTTTCCGAGGATGAAGTGGACAGGATTATGCGGCGTCTGAGTTCCACCGCATGTTTGTTGGACCCGTGCCCTTCCTGGTTGGCTTATGCTGCCAGGGAGGTCACCTGCGGTTGGCTCCGGGCAGTGGTCAATGCTTCGTTAAGGGAGGGTGTCTTCCCCTCCGCCTTGAAAGAGGCGGTGGTGAGGCCCCTCCTGAAGAAGCCTGCCCTGGACCCGACCGTGTTAGACAACTTTCATCCAGTCTTTAACCTTCGCTTTTTGGCAAAGGTTGTTGAGAGTGTGGTGGCTCAGCAGTTTCCACTTTTCCTGGATGAAGCGGACTACCTAGATCCGTACCAATCGGGCTTCCGGCCTGGTTTCAGCATGGAGACGGCATTGGTCGCACTGATGGATGATCTCTGGAGGGCCCGGGACAGTGGTTTTTCCTCTGTCCTGGTCCTATTAGACCTCTCAGTGGCTTTCGATACCATCGACCATGGTATCCTTTTGCGATGCCTCGGGGGGTTGGGAGTGGGGGGGCACTGTTCTTCGGTGGCTCTCCTCCTACCTCTCGGGGCGGTCGCAATCGGTGTTGACAGGGAGACAGAGGTCGGCCCCGAGGGCGCTCACTTGTGGGGTCCCTCAGGGTCGGTCCTCTCCCCCCTTTTATTTAATATCTACATGAAACCGCTGGGTGAGATCATTCGTGGTTTTGGGGTGAGGTATCACCACTACGCTGATGATACCCAGTTATACATCTCCACCCCGAACCAGATCAGTGATGCCCTCTCCGTGATGACTCGCTGTCTGGATGCGGTACGGACCTGGATGGACGGAAACATGCTTCGGCTCAACCCGGCCAAGACTGAGTGGCTGTACATACTGGCATCTTGGTCCAGTCAAGATTGTCCATCGTTGACCATAGGGGGAGTAGTGCTGCCCCCTGTGGATAGGGCAAGGAACCTGGGGTCCTCCTGGATGCACAGCTCCAGTTGGAGGAGCAGGTGGGGGCCGTCGCCAGGGGGGCCTTTGCCCAGGTCCGGCTGGTTCGCCAGCTTCGCCCGTTTCTGGACCGAGATGCCCTGCGTACAGTCACTCATGCCCTTGTTACCTCGCGACTCGACTACTGCAATGCTCTCTATTTAGGACTGCCCTTGCACACCATCTGGAGGTTGCAGCTGGTGCAGAATGTGGCCGCGCGGGTTGTGATGGGAGTTACCCGATTCTCCCATATTACCCCCCTCCTGCGTGGCCTGCATTGGCTGCCGGTTGCACTCCGGGTGAGGTTCAAGGCTTTGGCTTTAACATTCAAAGTCCTCCACGACATGGGTCCACAATATTTAAGGGAGCGGCTCCTGCCGATATCGAGGACCAACCGCCCTGTACGGACACACAGGCAGGGGCTCCTCAGGGTCCCGTCAGCAAGTCAATGTCGGCTGGCAGTCTCCCAGCGGCGAGCCTATTCTGTGGCAGCCCCGGACTTATGGAACCAACTGCCTCTGGACCTCCGTCTGGCCCCTGACCTCCGCACCTTCCGCCGCGATTTGAAGACCTGGCTATTTGACCAAGTCGGGCTGTGATTACCTTGTGGGGGATATAGGATAGTTTTAACTTTAATTCGGCTTTATTGGACTTCACAATGGTTTAATTCTTTTTTAATCTATTTATTGTATTTGTATGTTTTAATTGTGAGCCGCACCGAGTCTTCGGAGATGGGGCGGCATATAAGTCCAATAAAATAAAATAAAAATAAATAAATAAAACTCCATCAAAGTATCTAAGAATCTCCTAATTTGAAGCTGACCTTTTTATAGTGGTGGCATCATGTAATGCCCCCATGTCAATGCCTCTGAGAATCACTCTGGAATCGGGCAGTGCCAAAATTGAGATAAATGAATGAATGAATCAATCAATCAAATCAAATCATCATATCTTATAAACAGGAACTTTGAAGGCCAATGATAGGACTGTAGCCTTTCCTACAGTTGCTAGTCTTAGGGTTGAAAGTTCAGTCTTAGAAGAATAAATTCAGTTGTCTTTGGAAGGGTCTTTTTTTTTTAAAGTCATCCATTTTAATAATTCCAGCAGTCCTCGGGATCAGATTAAATCAGCATGCTCAACTCAGCAGCAGAGAAGCCAGGAAAACCATTTTCACAAATAACATCATTTGCTTTTAAATGTGGGATATGAATGTTGTATTCCTTGCTTTGAAAAACTGTTCTCAAAAGGTACCAAGACATTCGGCCTTGTAGAAAAAGTGGACTCTTCTTTTAAAATGTTTTCTGTAGAAATAATTCTGAATATTGATGTATTCTGCATAGCTCACACCGCACATGTCATTTTATTCCTCATGCTTGTTTTGACGTGATAAATCATGCATGAATAAAAGTGAAAAGTTTTGGTTGCTTTGCTTGCCATGTTTTTTCATTACTTGTACTCTTTTTTTCTGTATGACAAATGCAGTCATTCCACATGAAGCTTTTTATTTACGTTTTACCAAGCTAAAGGACTATTGCATGAATAATTCAACTTTCAGAGGACTTTTTTTTTCATTGTTGTTTTAATCTTTGAGTCAGAAAAGCTCTTGCTCTTATTGGCTTTGTGAGCCTGAAGCATTAACCAAGCGTGCATGGGAGAGAGGTCTGACTTTATTCCCTTGGCTTCACACTTTGCACATCAATTGCCTGTCACTTTGAGAGATTTTGGGGGGGGGGGAGGGGGCTCTGCATGAAAGATTTGGGAGTGTTTCTCAAGCAGAGTTGCTCAGAGTCACACGCACAAACCTATACAAGAACTTAACAAAACGGTTAAAGCCCTTAAAAGGTAGACAAACCTGAGGAAATTGTGACCCTTGCTGGCAGCAAAGACATATAAATTATCAGGCAAATGGAACTGAAAGATTTAAAACTTCCAATTCAGCACATCAGAAAGTCAATAGGAAGTGAGAGAAGAATTTTTGGTTGTGGCTGGACCAGCGTGGACTTCTTTTTCTTTTTAGCCTTTTCTGTTTTCTTCATTGTCTGCAGATTCGGTTGCCTTGTGCTTTTCTGTTTTTCATTTCTTGTTGTCTTTTCCATTTTCCTTTTTATAAACATTTTTGATTATCCATAATTACATGGCTCACTCCTATTTTCCCCCCTCCTGTTAGCCATTGATTGTTACCTGTTTCATTCTGATTCATACGAACAATTGTATTTGCTTTTTTTGTAATATTACAAAACGTTTACTGACCAATTTTCTTCTCTGGTCTCTCTGTTTTTCAACCATTTTTGTTGATTTTTACGTTTTTTATATCTCTATATATTATTTTGATTTAACCATTTAAGAAACAGTTGAACGGAGTGCCACGGCTACGAGATCCTTACCCACCACCTATTCCTACAAGCCATTCTTGTCCGCAAGACCCTATCAGTCATGGACCACAGCACCCATCACTGTGCCTGGACAAAGCAAATCGGGCTTCACTTCCCTCTCCAGCTCGTCTTCTAACACACCAACTGCTTCCCCATTAAAGTCCATCTGGTCGGTTTCCTCTGCTTCGCCCATCAAATCCACACTAGGAGCCTCTACCACATCTTCCGTTAAATCCGTTAGTGACGTAGCTTCTCCAATTAGATCCTTTCGGACAATCTCACCTATGAAAACCATGGTTTCCCAGCCTCCCTATAATGTCCAAGTCTCTCCCGGTTCCTTTGTCCGAGCTCCGACCGCCACGGAAGCTGCTGGTTTGAAAGGACTGGTGTCGACTTCTGTGTTCCCCACTCGGACATCTCCTGTGACCACAGCCGGGTCTCTCTTAGAGAGGTCATCCATTACCATGACGCCTCCAGCCTCTCCCAAATCTAACCTTAACATGTATTCTTCAGGTCTGCCATTTAAGTCCATCATCACATCAGCCTCTCCTCTCTTGTCTTCACCTTTAAAATCGGTGGTGTCTCCTGCTAAATCAGCAGTTGATGCCGTGTCACCCTCTAAAGTCACAATGGCTGCATCCCCCGTGAAACACATGGCTGGGCACCAAGAGGTGGCCATGGTGAACGGATCCATATCACCTTTGAAATACCCATCTCCTATCAGCTTGATCGGCAGTTCCAAGGCCACGGCTGCCTTTCAGGAGAAGATGGGGGTGGCAGCCTCTTCTGCAAGCTGTGCCGTTAAAGCAGCCACCGACACAGTTGAGAAAATGTTGCCGGCGACTCCTGCAAAGCCATTTTCTCCACTCAGGTCGCACGTGTCTTCGACTCCATCCGCCTTTCAGTCAATCAGAGCTCCTTCCACAGGGGTGCTCTATACGTCTCTCGGGTCAATCTCAGCAACTACCTCGTCAGTAACCTCATCAACCATCACGGTGCCAGTCTATTCTGTAGTCAATGTTTTGTCAGAACCAGCACTAAAGAAGCTCCCTGAGACCCCCTCCCTGGCCAAATCAGCAGCTGCCTTGCTCTCGCCTCTTAAAACATTGACTACAGAGACATGTGCCCAACCTCCCTTTAACCGAACCTCATCTCCCGTCAAATCATCTTTGTTCTTAGCACCCTCGGCCCTTAAGTTGTCCACACCGTCATCTTTATCTTCTAGTCAGGAGATACTAAAAGATGTGGCCGAGATGAAAGAGGACCTAATGAGAATGACAGCAATATTGCAGACAGATGTAATGGAGGAGAAGGCGTTCCAACCAGAACTGGCCAAAGAGGGTAGAATAGATGATGAAGAACCTTTTAAGCTTGTTGAGAAAGTCAAAGAGGACCTAGTAAAAGTTAGTGAGATACTGAAAAAAGATGTCTGTGTAGAGAATAAAGCCAAGTCCTCTCAGAACGATAAAGGACACTCCTCTGAGGAAGAATGGGTAGAGTTCAGTGCAGGTGAGATTGACGAAGCCAGACGCCAGGGCATAATCATCCCTCCTCTGACTATCCCAGAAAAGGTGCAGATCAAAGTCAAGGCTGTCTCTGAAAAGGATTACAACTTGAGCAAAGTCATTGATTACCTAACTAATGACATTGGCAGTAGCTCCCTGGCAAGTCTAAAGTACAAGTTTGATGACGGGAGAAGGGAAGGGGAAGAGAGGCAGAAAAGGGTTCTCAAACCAGCCATTGCGCTACAAGAACATAAACTGAAAATGCCGCCAGCCTCCGTGAGGCCATCCACTTCTGAGAAAGAATTGTGTAAAATTGCCGATTCTCTTTTTGGAACGGACACTGTTTTGGAGTCTCCTGATGACTTTTCCCAGCACGATCAAGATAAAAGTCCTTTGTCCGATAGTGGCTTCGAGACCAGGAGTGAGAAGACCCCTTCAGCTCCGCAGAGTGCAGAAAGCACGGGGCCAAAGCCCCTTTTCCATGAGGTGCCCCTCCCTCCTGTGATCACGGAGACCAGAACTGAAGTGGTGCACGTGATCCGTAGCTATGAACCCTCACCGGGGGGAGAGGCCTCTGAGCCTCACGCAGAAGAGCCGCCCTCGCCCAAAGTGGTCAGCACCTTCATGGAGCTGGAGCCCCGGCCCAATGGGGGCTCCCTCAAGGGGAAGGGGAACACCTTTCAAGTGAAGGCCAGTAGCGAAGACGAGTGTGCCCTGGCTAAAGGGGTGCGCGTGAAAGAAGAAACCCACATAAGTACCACTACCAGAATGGTTTACCACAAACCTCCATGCACTCAGAGCCCTTCAGAGAGAATCGAGGAAACCATGTCTGTTCATGACATCATGAAAGCTTTTCAGTCAGGACGGGACCCTTCCAAGGAATTGGCAGGTCTGTTTGAGCATAAGTCTTCTGTCTCCCCAGAGGCTGGCCAATCCACTGAAATGTCACCCCAGCCCGCAGAGAAGGACTACAAAATGAAACCCAAACTGGAGCGTATAATAGAGGTCCATATTGAAAAAGGTAATCAGGCTGAGCCTACTGAAGTCATTATTAGAGAAACCAAAAAGCATCCAGAGAAAGAAATGTATGTATATCAGAAAGACTTGTCACAAGGGGATGTGGAAAAGCAGGAGGCCCTTCCTTGTTCGGATGAACAAGGTCAGCCTGAAGAAGAACTGACAGCCGAAGAGTCCCTGCCTTCTTATTTGGAATCTTCTAGAGTAAACACTCCTGTCTCTCAGGAAGAAGACAGTCGCCCTAGTTCTGCCCAACTTATGTCTGATGACTCGTACAAAACCTTGAAGCTTTTGAGTCAACACTCAGTAGAGTACCATGATGATGAGTTGTCAGAACTAAGAGGGGAATCTTACAGGTTTGCCGAGAAAATGCTTCTCTCAGAAAAGCTAGATGTGTCTTACTCAGACACCGAGGAGTCAGTAGCTGACCATGTCCCCCCCCTTAGCTCAGACTTTCAGGGGCCTGATAAACGATCCAGAGAGAAAATAGCCCCAGCATCCCCACAAGACATCCTCACCAAAATCTCTAAAGAGATATCAGAAAATGGTGTGGGTAAAATATCAAAAGATGATCCTTATGAGAAAGTGACAGTGTTGCATTATTCCGGAGATGTTAGTAGCCCAAAGCATGCTATGTGGATGCATTTTGCCGAGAACAGATTAGACAGAGGTAGAGAAAAATTGATGTATGAAGACAGGGTGGACAGGACAGTTAAGGAGGCTGAAGAAAAGCTGACAGAAGTATCGCAGTTTTTCAGGGACAAGACAGAAAAACTGAATGATGAGCTGCAATCACCAAAGAAACAGCAGAAAAGGAATGGGAGAGAGGCCAGTGTGGGCCTTAAATCAGCAAGCAGCAGTCCGGAGAAGGTGACTGCTTCTGAGTCACGAAGCGACTGGGCAGGAGGAGGAAAAATCTGTGCTCAGGATGGGAAGGGCTGGCCAAAACCTGAGGAGAGGAAGGCAGCCAGTTTGCCCAGCAGCCCAGAGAGGCAGATGCTGTCTCAGCCGAACAAGGATTTGAAGGAACCCAAGGGAGCAGTTCAGAAGAGCAAGATCCCAGAGGCTCTGCCAACTGGGTTCCAGCTGAAGCAGTCCAAGCTCAGCTCCATTAGGCTAAAATTTGAACAGAGCCTGGGCTCCAAAAGTAAGGAGATGCTTTCAGAGGAGAAAAAGCTGGATGCGCCATCTAAAATCCCAGTGAAAAAGTTGCAGGACAGCAAGCTCCCAGTCTATCAGTTTTACTCCCGAGAAAAACAGGCCAAAGAGATAGATCTGGTGGATGGGAACTTAGCATTGCAGAAGGAACCTCCTGCTGGCTGCTTCCAAGATGGCCCCAGAGGCAAAGGCAAAGTGATTGAGGATGCATCCCCTCTGAAGGTCCCCAAGGCCAAGGATGAAATACCAAGCAAGACCGTTTCTGCCCTTGCAGAGCAAAAGGTGAAGGGCTTGGCCTATGGTGCCAGTGCAGTGCCTGTCCCAGCCAAGGGGCACTGGGATAAAAAGATTTATAGGACATGGGAAAGTCCGGGGACATCCTCCCCTAAAGCCCAGAGAGAAAAACTTTCCCATGTGCTTGTGCAAGATGTAGTCAAAGAAAACCAGATTGACCCTCTTGAGACTAAAGATCTGGCCAAATCTGGTGAACTGATCACTGTAACTGAATATGAGCAGAAAGTGTCCACAAATGGATCAGGTTCTAAGGAGGTGAAGGAAGTGACTGTAAAGTCTCCGTCCAAAAAGGTGCTTTATAGAGAATACCTTGTCAGAGAAGGGGACTATCCCAGCGAAGAGAGGGATAGGATTTCAAAGAGAAAAGAACCATTGATGGCACCCCATATTCCAGAAAGAGTTTCAGAAGAGAAAAGTATGTTGGCAGGTGGCGTTCTTGAAGGACAGTCCCCAACTGCACGCCATGAACTGCCAACTCGATTGCCCCATCTCAGAATGGATAAGGACAAAGTAGAGGGACAGTTTGATGTGGCTGAACAAAAGAAAGGGGTAGAATATAGCCCAACCAGCACTAGGCAACTCAGTTGCTTCCAGTTAAGTTCTCCTCAGGAGGAGACAAAGTCAGCCCCCAGTAAGACTCCCAATTCCTTAGAGGTTAGCCCAGGAAAACTGTCTTCCGCAAAGAAATTTGACCTGATGAAACCATCCCCTTTAGCAACAGAGGAAGGAGCAAAGGAGATCAAAACACTGCCTGTTTATGTCAGTTTTGTTCAGGTAGGTAGGCAGTATGAAAGAGAGGTACAGCAAGGAACTGTCAAAAAAATTGTAAGTCAGGAAAGTAAGACAGTGCAAGAGACGAGAGGGGGATTTTACACCACCAGGCAGCAGAAGCAACTCCCCTCCCCTCAAGGTAGCCCAGAGGATGACACCTTAGAACAGGTGTCCTTTATGGACAGTTCTGGGAAAAGCCCCCTCACCCCAGAGACACCAAGTTCAGAGGAAGTGAGTTACGAGTTTACCTCCAAGACACCCGATTCACTCATTGCTTATATACCTGGCAAACCGAGCCCAATCCCTGAGGTGTCAGAGGAATCGGAGGAGGAGGCCGAAGCCAAATCCAACTCCGTAAAACACTCTCCCCCAACTGAGCAAGAGCTGCCCAATAACTTGGACAGGGAATCTAACAAAAGGCCAAAGGGAAACCGGGTGGCCTATATTGAATTTCCACCACCACCTCCATTAGACGCTGATCATTCAGAATCAGAAAAGCCGCGTCCCTCCTCTGAGAGTGACATGGAGTTGACGGAAGTCAACCTTCAGGATGAACTTGAGAGGCGTCAGCTGGCTGAACCAGTCATCCGCGTTCAGCCCCCTTCTCCTGTGCCGCCAGGAGAAGATCTTAGTGACTCCAGTGATGATGAGTCTTTGTATCAGCCCGTCCCAATTAAAAGATACATGTTTAAACTGAATGATATTGAAGATGACTGGAAGGAGACCACCACTTGCAAATCCTCCGAAACGAAAGAGAGCAGAAAGCCCAGTGAATTTGATTTGGCTCTTGAATCCCCCCAAAATGACGTGGCACCAAATGGGAACAATGACCAGTCAGTTACCGAGTGCTCGATAGCAACCACCGCAGAATTCTCCCACGATACAGATGCCACCGAAATTGACTCCCTCGATGGGTATGATCTGCAAGATGAGGATGATGGGCTGACCGAGAGCGATTCTAAGCAAGCATATCCAGCAGTAGAAACTAAAAAAGATCTCTGGGTTACTGAAGGCATCTTGAAACAGACTGATCGAAGTTTTAGCCAGAGTAAGCTGGAAATTATTGAGGAGGAGGAAAAAGTCAGCTCTGAGGAAAAGAAGAAACCCTTATCAAAATGTCCAGCAGCTGAAAAAAATGTTGATAAGGCTGAACAAAAGTCGGGGGCGCAGTTCTTCACTTTGGAAGGACGACATCCTGACAGAACCGTGTTTCCTGACACCTATTTCAGTTACAAAGTAGATGAAGAGTTTGCCACCCCTTTTAAAACCATAGCAACCAAGAGCCTAGATTTTGACCCTTGGTCCAGTAACCGTGGAGACGACGAAGTCTTTGAATCCAAAAGCAGGGATGATGACTCCAAGCCTTTTGGCCTTGCGGTGGAAGACAGGTCTCCAGCCACCACCCCAGACACGACGCCAGCTAGGACGCCGACAGATGAAAGTACCCCAACTAGTGAGCCCAACCCCTTCCCGTTTCATGAAGGGAAGATGTTTGAGATGACTCGCAGTGGTGCAATTGACATGAGCAAGAGGGATTTTGTTGAAGAAAGACTCCAATTTTTTCAGATTGGTGAGCATACTTCTGAAGGGAAGTCAGGGGACAAGGGGGAAGGGGATAACAATAAAGTCACTGCCATCACACAGCCACAGTCAGGGGACAGAACGGTAGAGAAAACCGTAGAGACAGAAGTAGAAACGCCAACAGTTGAACCTAAGCTCATCCTCCAGGCCAGTGGAGATGGCATGGAAGCAACACCTGGTTGTAGCTCACTGGAGAAACCGTCCGTGGCGCTTCACGCTTCTAAAGTCGATCCCAAATTGCGCACACCGATTAAAATGGGCATTTCGGCTTCCACCATGACGCTGAAGAAAGACATGTCTGGGGAAATGGCAGATAAGCTAGAGACGGTGACACCAGGGACTCAGGGGTTAGGCTGCCAAGCTGTAGAGGAGGTCGCAGACACAGCTGTGCTTAACCAGACCAGCAGTAGGGAAGCAGAGAAGTATGATTTTCCAAAAGATAATTTTAATAACAACAACAATTTGGACCCTTGCACCACACCTACCAATCACCTTACCTGTACAGTAGTGCCAAACGAACACTTTGAGTCTGAGGGTCCCACACAGAAAGCTAATCCAATGAAACACCTTTCAGGAAACGGTGCAACCCAAGGAGACAGTAAGCAGAAAAGACTCAGAGAGCAGCAGGCACCCTCCGAATCAGTCGGGAATCGAACACGCTCCCGGCTTCCCATAAAAGCCAAAGATGCTGTGCTGCATAGTATTAGCCAGACCAGCAGGGGGAGTCATGTCAGGGAGGCCAGGAGAGGTGACCTTAGGAAGCCGTGCAGCTCTTCTCCACCCGTAGAGGGGAGGTCTAAGATTCCCATAAAAAGCACCCAGAGGCCTAACTTGGCTTTAGCTAGAAAAATGCCACCCACTCAAAGCCAAGGGCAGGTAGAGAGAAGCAAGGCCAACTCTTTTCCTTCCAAATTACCATTAAAGGTAAGATCTACCACCACCGTCACTGCAGCAGCCGCAGCCGCAACAACTGTTAAAGCAAAACAAAGTCAGCTTAGGGAGGTATGTAAACATTCTATTGAATATTTTAAGGGAATTAGCGGTGAGGCTTTAAAGCTTGTCGACCGACTATCCGATGAACAGAAAAAAATGCCACCAGGAGTATCTGAGGAGGTGGAGGAGGAGGATGATGATGAAGAAGATAGTACTTCAAGAACTACATCCCTGTCCGAAGCCACTCAAGTTTTCCAGCCATCCATTGCAACGAAGCCCGCTAGAGATATCAGAACAGAGGCAGCATCTTTAAAATCAAAGATTGAAAAGTCCGACAGTGACAGGAGGAGGAGGAGGAGTAAGAGAAGGACTGGTGAGAATGGAGGGAGTCAGGTTTCTGGAGCTCTCCGGGCTCACCCTGTGGAAGCCAAGCCTAGTTTGTAAAACTTTCAACTTGTTGATCCTAGTGCATGAACTGTTGTGATTGCCTGTGTAGTGACTTCCTCTAGTTCTCATTCTGTCATTGTCATCTCTGTGTTTTGTCTTTTATGCTCTTCTTTCTTCCTTCATGTGAAGTCTGTATAGTAGATAGCTAGGGGTGCATGCCTAAGACATTCATGTCAGCCCCCCAGGTGCTCCTGGGCAGTAAATCTTGCCCTTTGTCGAAAGAAAGAACTTTTTTTTCATTCTTTAGTTCCTGGTGGGATATTTTTCCCCTCCCCTCCACCAGTAATTAAATCATGTTATTCAGCTCATTAGATAGATTGTCAGCATGTTTGGTTCCATTTACACAATATTGACATCATGTAGATGAACACTACTAGCCTTTCAAAGGGGAAAATTCCAGATCGAATCTGCATATATATATATATATTTTAAAAGAAACAAAACAGGGCATTCCATTCTTTTTAGTAATTGGATTAAAAGCACCTATTAAAATAACACAATGTATTACAGTAATGTTAGTCAGTGCTGAGCACCCTTTCACATTACCCTTTTAATAGAAGAATTGTAAATCACAGGTCCACAGAGTCCATGCGAACGGACAGATATAAGGATGGCAATTGTGGCTGATCACCTGGGACTTAGCTGGACAGGTAAGGGTTTGGAATATTCTGATGCTCTAGAGCAGAGGTCTCCAAACCTGGGCAACTTTAAGACTTGTGGACTTCAACTCCCAGAAGGCCTCAGGCAGCAAAGCTTTAAGACTTGTGGACTTTGACTCCCAGAATTCCTCAGGCAGCAAAGCTGGCTGAGGAATTCTGGGAGTTGAAGTCCACAAGTCTTAAAGTTGCCCAGGTTGGAGACCCCTGCTCTAAAAACTAGCAACCCTGGGAGAGGCTCACCTTGTTGTGTCTCCCTAGATGTGTGTATCCATGTGTTGATGGATGGGGAGGTCAGGGCGAACTTACTCCTCCCAGATCCATCCTGGTTCTGCTCTTCAGTTGGAGAGATTAAGAAAATGGGAAAGAGCAGAGTTCTTGGAGCTCCTGGTATTTTCAAAAATAAATAATAGACCTGGTAAGAAAAGATGATGGAAACCATCCTTCCCTGCTATTATTGGAGTTAAAGATGGTCCTGTTGAGCTGATGCAGCCATGTCATTTTTGTGGGCAGCAGCACTACAGGATCAGAGATATTTGGTTTTTCCCTTTTTCTAAATGATATTTTGTCATCTCAGTCCTGGGATTGCCTGGAGCAAGGGTCTTGAAGCTTGGCAAGTTTAAGACTTGTGGACTTCAACTCCCAGAATTCCTGAGCTAACATGGCTGGAAGAGGAATTCTGGGAGTTGAACTCCACAAGTCTTAAAAGCTGTCAAGTCATCTGAGGAAAGGGCTGCTACATCTGAGGCACCTGTTTGTAATCACGTGGAGTCTTCCACTATGACAGGGATGTCAAACTCACACGCTGGCCATGCCCATGCCTGATTTAGCAAAGGGGGAAAAAGTCCTGATATGTCCCGTGACCACGTGAGTTTGACTCCCCTGCCCTATGACTTTGGTATCTTCTCTCTTGCTTCAGAACCACCTGTCATCATCACAATAGCCAAGCAAGCCACACAGCCAGATTCTTTTCATTGCTTCCTACTGGGTGTTGGGAGGCTGCCCAGTTGGCATCATCTCAGATGAAGGGTTGAGCATTGCACTTGTTATCCTGGGGGTGGGGTGGGGATGGAATTATCCTAGATGAGTCCATTCATTTTGCCCTCATTCAGATGTCCTTCTTAATTCTAGTCCTTCAATGCAGTGCTGGGACCAAATGGAGCTAGGTGGTAATGATGACAGGGGAGCTTCTGGTCTTGGCTTTGGAAACTTGGAATCCAAGACATAATGTTTCATGGTTGGAGATTGTCAAGGGCTGCCCCACCCCTCTGCCTGGACCATTGTTTCTGTCCAGACTGAGACCAACAAAGTAAAAAAGGAAGACCCATAACTTTCTTAGCTCTCTTCCTGAGTCTGCAACTCAAGGCTGTCTCTGAAAATGGCTCTCATTATTTTCTGTCTACACCCTTTTGGCCTTTCAGGTGTGTTGGGAAGTTTAGGCTGAATTTTCTGAGAATAAAAACTGGTGGTATCATTTGATGTCAGACATACATTTGATTTTTTAAATGAATTGTTCAAATAAAACACAAGTAATTATTTTTCTTTTCTCTTTCCCACACTGCAGAACTGGCAAGAGAGCTGAATTTTTCTGTTGACGAAATTAATCAGATTCGAGTGGAAAACCCAAATTCTTTAATTGCTCAGAGCTTCATGTTGTTAAAGAAATGGGTTACAAGAGATGGAAAAACGCTACAAGTAAGTTTCAGATTCGTGTAGAAAGATCTGGATCTCGAAGTTCCTACAAAAAGAATGCAGCTACCTGATAGGTGACAGGCTCAGGGGCATGTGTGAATGAACAGTCACAGACCCAAACCCTCTGTGTCCAGAGTGCTTATATATCCAGCAGCCTTGATCATCTAACCTTTGTGCCTGTATAATAGTGCAGAGGGACACAATGTCTTGGAGAATAAGTTGCCAATACACACTGTTAAGTGTTTTTGATTTACGCAGCATTGTGCGTTCAGTGATCAAAAGACATGGCGGGATTGGATAAATAAGCAATTCAAAATGTGCAGGGCACGGCAGCTCATGTGCTCCCATCTCTGATGATTTAGTTGATGCCTTCTCTTTTGTTTAGAGACCTCCACACTTCCTATGATGACAGGCCACCTAACCAAAGAATTAAAAGTTACAAGAATTTTAATGTGTTTTGTCCTTTTCCCCCACAGCTGATGCCTTAACTTCTGTATTAACAAAAATCAATCGGATTGACATTGTAACTTTGTTGGAAGGACCAATATTTGACTATGGCAACATATCAGGCACCAGAAGTTTTGCAGATGAAAATAATGTTTTCCACGATACTGTTGATGGTAACTGAGTTTGTTTCGTTTTATGTAATTCCCCCCCCAGTGAGTAACAAATATATATGTTTTGATGTCATAACGTGGGACTTTGAGATTTTTTTGTCCGCTTAAAATATGTTCTTACTTACGATTTAGGGTATGACCGAACCAGCAAAAGGTTCACTTGTTTTGAATTAACAGAGTTGCAAATTGCTTCTGTAGTTCTGAGGTGTGATGGCAAACTTTGCAGTTGCATTCTGAAACTTCCCTGATCAGGCAATGAAACTCCAACGTTCCCATTCAGCGCCTAGAGTTTCTCTGAGATTGTTAACCAATGTTTTGCTTTCAAACATAGAGGTGCAATCAAGAACAAGTTACAGCAATTACTTTTTGGCTTTTGACATGTTGCTAGGCTGCTTTCGGAATACTGTGCTGGCCTGAACATGCAAGATGAGTGTGTATGCATGTGTCGAGTTGCATATGCATACATCCAAGAATCCATGTTCTGGGGTGCTGCCTCCTGGGGGAAGCATTTCCTGGCTCAATGCAAGGCATCAAGCATTCCCTGTCTCTGAGCAGCAGGGTTGGCCCCTAAATCGCTGCAGTGCAGAAATATAAGTTCTGTGGACATTTTGAGAAATTTGCTCTTGAAATGTGGCTTGTGCTGTTCAGTCGTGAAACAGGTCTCTTCCCTCTAAAAAGAATGTGCTTCTCTTGTTTTGCGTTCTGTCCTTCCTCTTCTCCAAGCATCTCTAAAGCTCCTTGTCCTCACCAAGACCAGACTGCATCTTAGCTTTCTCTCAGTGGATTCAGAGAACAACCAACCAACCAACCAACCTGCCATTATAATTAATGCACGTCGTTTCCAGATGCCATATCTCAACGCTGAACTTCCCCATTTTTAACAGATGGGTTAGCCTAAAATTTACCTGTGGGGTTATGCTATACCATTCATTTGCCATTTCATTTTTGTGCTGACACTAAATGCTAGGACAGGCATGGTCAATGCTCAGGCTCTTGCAATATGTTCCATACTCTGGCTGGTGTCCTGAATGCTGGGAATAATTTTCTGACAAGCACACAGTGCCACAGTCGATGGTCAGGTTGACATGAGTCTCGTGGTGGTGCAGTGGTTAGAATGTAGTATTACAGGCTAACTCTGCCCCCTGCCAGGAGTTCAGTTCTGACCGGCTCAAGGTTGACTCAGCCTTCCATCCTTCTGAGGTCGATAAAATGACCCAGGTTGTTGGAGGCAATAGGCTGACTCTAACCCGCTTAGAGAGAGCTGAAAGCACTGTGAAGCAGTATGTAAGTCAGAGTGCTACTGCTATTGCCATGCTTCCTTGTGGTAAATGTGAGGAGCACATTCATTGATCCCCTTAGAAGGATATGGAATCTTCTCTAACAGGGGTCTCCAAGCTTGGCAACTTTTAAGTTTTGTGGACTTCAGCTCCCAGAATTCCTCAGCCAGCATGAGAAAGCCCAATTTCCACATTTTGGAATTCACTTGGATTAAAAATTTGACAAGGGTGGAACCTGATGCCGTGGCCATTCCTGTCCTGGGGAAGAATGGTTCCTTTGTGTTCATGCTTCTCCTTTCCTTTTCTTTATTTGATCAGTGTTTCTGATTGTACCTGTGTCACCAAGATCGCCTGAGTCTCCAAGATCACCAAGGTCTCCTCACTCATCACAATACTCTCATCTCTAGAGTTGCACGGTTCCTGGAGTTGATCAATAGATTCTCTTCCTCCCCTTCCCCCACATCCTGGTAGTTTGTCTTTTCCTGTTGTAGATCAAGAATGACCTTTTTCTGTCCTACCTGAAATTTATTTCTATTAAATTATTTTCTACATGGAATCCATTCACATAGGGCACTGACTAAATTGAAGAATGTAGCACAGTAATCATGTGTGGTGTTATTATTTAATCAATATTAAAAGGAGATGCCTATAATTAAAAACGAAAGTAGTTTTAAAATGCTTGTAAAATATTGGCCTGTCTTGCAGGCAGCTCCTTTGTTTTTTTCCCCATTTAACCACTATGAGCCATAATAAAAGCAGAAATGATTTGTTATGCTGCAAATTGCCATTATTCATATATATATATATATATATATATATATATATATATATATATATATATATAGGTCTTGGTGTATTCGGGTCTATATATATATCGGGTCTTGTCCCGTGTAAGATTGAGAATACCTTGGCAACGTTTCGACGAAATCTCATCCATCATCTTCAGGCTGGTGTCTTCAGCTTCGTTCTTCTGGGAGAAGCTGAAGACACCAGCCTGAAGATCGTGGATCTCGTCAAACGTCGCCAAGTATTCTCAATCTTACGGACAAGACCCAATACCCAAGACCTACATACCTTTACCCGTGAAAATCTATGAAAACATATATATATATATATATATATATAATTATTGAACACAAAAATTGAGGTTCTGTCCAGCTGATTGAGAAGAAAAAAAATATTGTTTGATTGTGAAACTATCAAGTAGCTGTGAATGGAGACACCAGTGTGTGCTGTGCTGCCAGTTCTGCTGACTTCAGTTTTGTTGTGCTCTCTGAAGAATTCTTTGTCACATTCCTAATTCAATTGTTCTTGCTGTTTCATGCAGTTCTCATGTTCTAAAGTACTTCCGCCATTCTGAATGCTTGATTTCATGTTACTCCATTCTTCATGGCAATCAGTCCAAATGTGCTGTCTTCCTTAGGTTACCCCACCTTTCCAATGGAACTGGAAGCCCCCCCTGGGTTGTGCTTCGAGCCGCCCAGCCATTTCCATCAAGATGATTTGGCTAGCGATTTCTCTAGCATAGAATCACCCCTTAGAACTCCCAGTAGACTGAGTGATGTCTTAGCAACTTCACAGGGAAACCTAGAGGAGGCGGCCGCAGGACCTCCCGTGGTCGTTGAAGAAGACACCTCACTGGAAGACGGCAAACACGATCACTCGGTGCCTCTAGAAGGAGCCTCTAAAGACGCAGGCCCAAAGCCACTGGAAGAAATAACCCTCCTTAAGGATTATCCTCGCTATCTCGGTAGCTATGCTGGAAGGCAGACGCCGAGCGAAGGGAGTAGTCAAACCTTAGCGAGGACTGAATGCCACGAGAGAAATTGGTCTGGTACTGATGAGGAGCCGGCGGAGAAAAAGCTTAAGTCTCTGTTTGAAGATATTTGCCTTGAAGAAATAGCCGAGTCTGAGGAAATGACAGAAGAGAAAGTCTTGTCTATACTTAACTATGTGCAGCAGGCCGAACAGGAAATGTCTTCAATTACAGGTTGGCAGAACGAGGTGGCCAGAGTCAAGGTGGAACCAACGCCTTCAGGACGCAGAATAAGCGGAGAGTTGCTAAACCGACTGGACGACAGGTATGGAGCGATAAGGCTGACGCAGCCAAGTCTCAGACTGATTGATCAGTTCTGCTTCTCTCATATTATGGAGGGATTAAAACAATACTTAATTTGTTTCCTGCTAGATGGAAGCATGTAAACATTTGACACTTCAAAAGCAGGGACCAATAGCTTAAGTATTTAGTTAATGATATTTTATTGACCATCTGTGATGTTCTCAGGACACAGATATGCACCAATATTTAGGGCAGTGAAATGAAAACCAGCATTTCAACATCCTCATTCAAAGTAGAGATAGAAAGAATTCTAGAAGCATATTGAGGTCTCAGAGGATTTAAAAGAGCCCAAATGAGAGAGGAAGGAGAGAGGGAGGCAGGCAGGCTCTAGGAGGCCATTCCAAAGATTCAAAGTGATCACCAAAGGCTCCTGCTCCTTGTGGATGTGCCTACAACATCTGGCAATTTTACCAGGATCTTGTTAGCTGTTCCCATCACCCTGGGAACTCAGAGAGAAAATTGCATAAGCTGTAGGCTGTTCCCACAAGAATCCAGGATCAACCCAACTGTGTGTCAGTATCCACTGGGGGAAACCTTTCCTTTGGGGCGTGCCTGCTTTTCAAAAGCATCTTACCATTATGGAGCAGAGGAGCAAGCCCTAGACCTCACCTTGCTCAAGTCCAGATTTATTAAGAGGATCACGATGATCCTTCAAGGCTCATATTGGCTAGATAACATCCCATGGCACGTCTGGAATGATATTGACTTCCAGCACCACAACTTGTAAATAATGACTTGCCTATAGCTGCAGTCATGGCTTTTTGTAAGTCATAAATGTCAGCCTGTTGCAGTGCAGAGGTGATTTAATGATGCCATTACTTATTTCTTGGGTTTGGCTCTTCCTTTCTTGCAGCCCTGGTCAATGTAGAGATTCTATTACCTCATATTTCAAAGGGGAAGCAGGAAAACTGGAGACCAACGGGAGCTACTCAGAATCTACTACGTTAGAAGCAAAGGCCAAGACTTTTGTCCAGGACTCTGTGAACAGTCTAGGAAAACAGAGCGACAAAGAAACTGTGAAACCAAAAATTCAAAGTGCTCTCCGAACTGAGCAGCAAACCATCTCATTAACATCCCACCAGAAATCCTTGCAAGAGGCAAGCAAGCCAGCAGTTGATATACCTAAAACCTCTGTGCCTGTTAGCATGAAAAAGACAAGCTGGAGTATTTCTGACAGCAGCAAGCCAAGATCAAAAGCTCAGGAAGACGATGGAATAGCGGCTGCATCAGAACAAAAGGTATAAATGCCACAAACTTTGATTTTGCCCAGGGAGGAGGAGACAGGCCACCATTTGCCACCCAGTCTTGCTTCTTCTGCAGCTGCACCTCCCTCCATCTCTCAGGGTTGGGAGTCGAGCTGCTGCATGCCAGGGCTCCTGTGGTGGCCATGTGGGAATCAAATATGCAGAGCATCATGTTTTTATTCTGTAGTTCCCCCTCCCCATTCATTCATCAAACTCCCCGAGAACCTTGATTAAAGCCAGGTTCTCAGTGTGAGTGTAGATACACACATAAACGAGATGTTCGTGTCCAATGCAAAACTGGGGTGAGAACATGAGGAAAAGTCCCACATGGGACAGGAAATATGTGTATGATGCATCCATCTGCCAAATGCCATCAAATCCTAGCTTAGCCCATTCTGGGGTGGGAGAAATCCCTAGAAAGTGCTTTGGTTGAGTAGCAGGTTACTTCCAGCTCAAGGGTGGATTCTCCATGTAAATAGGACACTTTTCAGCTATTCTTTCCCATGACATAATATTCATTGTTGGCTGGGAAAATGTACATAAAGCTGGATGGAGGAGCTAAAGCATTAGGGACTATTTTGCCTTGGTGGCCTGCAGAATTCAGCATAATTCTCGGCATAACTCCAATTTGAAACTGCTTTTTTGAAGTAGTGTTTCAAATCCTGTTTAACAATAACAACGTGCCGCTAATCTTAATCTCTAGAAAAAGGGCATATACCACTGTGAGAATAGCTTTGGTTTTGCAAAACAGAGCTGTTGTTATATGATGAAAGGATCTTTGAGGGTAGCAAGGAAGAGTGGGGATGAGCATGTCTGCACTCTGGTCCCTCCTTGCTCATAAAAAGCTTGTAGACACAAGAGTTGACAGCTGTTGCACAAGCCTGTGCAAATCTGTTTTTATGCCGTAAACGATACCAAGTGTCCCACATTTAGAAGTGTGGTCCCCAGGAGCAAAATGGCACACATTCCCAGTACGGCAATTGGGGGAGGTGAATCTCAATTGGGGGGGGAACCATTTTCTCCGATTCATTTTGATGTTTTAAACGAGCCAGTTAAAAAAATGTGCTAAAACTGCATTTATCAGGAGTTCAGTGACAGTGACAGTGAATGTGAGATTCAGAGTGATTCAAGTTCAGGTGAAGAGCAGAGGATCATTACGAGGGTTTATCGCCGGCGGTTCATTCTGAAGGTATTGTGCGATGGTGGGGCTTCTTGGCATGGAGTGGACTTGGACTGCAGTATAGATATAGTATGGCTCACCATTAGACTCTCTCTTTGTATTGTCCCTTGCACAACCTACAGACCTGTTGGGAGGACCTTCTTGCTCATAATCCCATCCTGTGTTGCATGGCTGTATATGCATGACTCTAAGTGCACTGGAATGTAGTTGAATACTCTACACGTGTTCAAGAGCAATGTAGTAACTGGGGCTGCTACAGATGGAAAGATAAGTCAGGGGAAAGAGTCAAGATCCTTGGAAGGCCCTCAATTTGTCTTCTGTGTTGAGAATAGAATAGAATAGAATTCTTTATTGGCCAAGTGTGATTGGACACACAGGGTGCATATGCTTTCAGTGTACTTAAAAGAAAAGATACATTCGTCAAGAGTCAAGAATCATCAGGTACAACACTTAATAATAGTCATGGGGTACAATAAGCAATCAAATCGGGAGCCAATTCTTCCCACAACCAGGGTTGAAGAAGGATTCAACTATTGATCCTGCTCGTGTTTGTCCGTGCATAGTTGAAGCCATCTTGCCTTTCAGCTTAAGAGGAAAAATGTCCTGAATCAACCCCCTAGCTTAAGCCATTACACTCTCAAAACAAATGTGTTAACTCAATTTCTCTTTCTGATAACATTCTTCTGGATGCCTTCCTCAAAGCCACTTGTGTAAATAGAAGCACACACAATTACTGTGGTTTAGTTGAAGGGTAAAGAATACTTGTGAACATTAACGGTGGGTGGGAGATTGTCACCACACCTCCATCTGGACATGTGATGTAGATCACAGGTCTCCAACCTGGGCAACTTTAAGACTTGTGGACTTCAACTCCCAGAGGAATTCTGGAAGTTGAAGTCCACAAGTCTTAAAGTTGCCGAGGTTGGAGACCCGTGATCTAGGTAGTCCAAACCACAATGTAAACAGAGACATTGGACCTTGTGGACCTGTCTGGGCTTTGCTTCCTATCCAGTTTGACAGGAATCCCGTGGACTTCCCAATTTTTGTAAGGCTCCTTGTGAAGGCAGTTCTGAGGAAGACGATCTGTTTGTTGTCGGTTGTGACACGGATCTGCTGACGCTGTTGGGATAACAGTGATGATGATTCAGTTTATATCTTACCTGGTATGAACACTCGAAGCTTGTTCAGCTTTCCCCAGAGTTGTCGAGAGATGGGCGGGAGTATAAAACAAGGACACAGAAAAGTTTGTCTTCATTTTAGCAGCATAAAGATAGAGTTATCAACTGTCTAATCTTCCTCTGTAGTTAATTTAGTGGTGCCCAGTCATCCTGATATTGTTTAAGGCTCTTAAAATTCTCATCATTGGGTGTTTTGCCTAATATGATGATGCTTCTCATACAATGAAACATCTTGCACAAGCAGTGGATGTGTGCGCTAAATAATGACCAGTTGGAACTCCTTGAGATAAGTGGGAAGCCTTATCTGCCCAAAGTCATTGGGAATAAAACAGATCCTTTTTACTCGTCTTTGGAAGGATAATTCTGATGAACTATTTTTCATGAAGAACTAATCTTAGATCAAGGCTTGTACTAGGACCAACACAACTAAACATGGGCTTCTCGATCCATAAAATTGTACAAGTAATAACTTTGTCTTCAAAAAGAAGAGGATTATGGAGGATTGAGATTGCAGCAGAGAAGAATTATTTCAGAGGAACAGTTTCTCAGGGCCATCAAAATGAAGTAGTGATTGTGTCCTATAACTTCTTGGAGCCTTCTTCATGGGTTTATCCCTAAGTTTCCTAGACAAATTTGCTAGGTTTGTATCACCAAATCCACAGCATAAATTGCTCTCCAGAGTGGAAAGGCTGGCCAATATTTCCTGAAAGCAGCAGCCACCCATAAATGGCCTTTGACAACATAAGTATATGTTCAGCATGATCCACTGAGTCGAAATCATGTGTCATAATTCACTCTAGATGTTGGATTGTCTCTAACAAGAAAATCTTGCCTGGCCTGGCATGAGTTTATTGCTTGGACTGGTGTTGAAAAGCAGCCGATGGCCCCAAATGAGCAGGGCTGATCCTTTGACCTGTTTTCTACTAGGGCAAGGAAGCCAAAAATATTCCAGGTGAATCAGTCACGCAAGAGCAGTTCACGGATGAAGAAGGCAATACCGTCACCCGAAAAGTAATTCTCTTCTGCAGATTCATTTTTCTCCTTTCTTGAGTCCTAATTATGGATTCTTTGTCCATCAACTTTTGTCCTTCCAGACTTGGACAGAACACATATCGACTTTTGTTTTTCCTATGTTATTTCTCACAGGTTACCCGGAAAGTATTAAGACGCCTTGTTATCCCACACGTGAAAAAACCTATCAGGGTAATGAAAGAGCTGAGCTGGGTGCAGTGGTCCCTCTGGGCTCAAAACGCGGTTGAGTGGCTGGTGGCTTGCCAATTAACCTCTGCCCCCCCCCCAAGGCAAAATGCTTGTGCTTTTAGCAAGTGATGCATCTGATCTGGAAGGATAAACTGTCCTGTGCCTCTGTGTTTGGCCAGCAGCTGCTCTTTCATCCTTTGGCTCCAAAGGATTGTCCCTCAGGCTGTTCTGTCTAGTTGAGCTCTACTAGCAAAACTTGTGAATAACACTATCTCAGGCTCTTCCCTGTGGGGCACTTTGTTCTTCCCATCTTCTGCCTCCTACTCAGTTTCATCTACCAAAGGAAGACGGGTGCTGAATATTTTCTTTGGTACTAACTAAGAGGATTTGGGGTGGGTGAGGTGGGGGTGCAATTTTAGGCTAAACCTTCTAGAATGAGCCCCCACCCCATAAATACTGCGGGATATGCACAAGGTCAACGTGGCAAATGAAAGAATCCCATCATGAAACTCATTATGGGCCATCCAGTTGTTTTCATCTCCTGGTAGCTATTTTCCCTAATGATCCATCCCATGACCTGGTTTTTCAAGTCCAAATGGATATCAGATTCATATGTTGTCTTCCCTTCTCACAGAATGCCCTTACTCTTTCTCCCAGTGGATCAGTCCTCACATTCAGATGGCAGCAGGGGTGGGATTCAAATTTCTTAACAACCAGTTCTGTGGGTGTGGCCTAATTTGTGGGTGTGGCTTGGTCAAGTGACTGGATGGACGTGGTTTGCTGACTGGACGTGGCTTGGTCACGTGACTGGATAGGCATGGCTTGTATGTAAATACTGTAAATATTTATGTAAATATTGATTTTTTTATATAAAAAAAGAGCAACTTCTACCCAAAGTCAGGCAAAGCAGGCAGGCAGATTGAGCTGCTCGCAGAATCAGATTCACTCAGAGATCTACCATTCTGCAATCTGCTACCTGAGTCTGCACTGAAAAATAGAAGCTAGGAAGGTTCAGCTCTGATTTTAGATTAGCTAGAAAGCAAGAAATCAAACGATTTTGTGCTTTCTAGCTAATCTAAATCTCCCGGCACAGCTGATAGTCGGAACAGCTGATGGTCGGGGAAAAAAAAGGAAAAATAGCAACTTAGCAAGCAGGTTGGATGGTGCGCATGCCAGTTAAGGAGTGATGGGGAGGAGAGGGGCCAGCCAATGGTGCGATTTGCCAGTTCTCCGAACTACGCAGAATCATAACAACTGGTTCTATAGAATCGATGCGACCAGGTAGAATCCCACCCCTGGGTGGCAGTCAAATTTTCTATCAGCTGTGCAGAAAGATTTTTTTTTAAAAAAAAGAAGACATTCAATCTTGCTAATCACCTGTCTTCTTCTAAATAATTAGCAAGGTGTACATGACCTCACAAGGCCCAGATTCTTACCTGGATGCTATTTTTGAGAAACTGGAGGAAGAATGAGCCTCGGACTTTTTTTTTTTTAATTCACATTTATATGCCGCCCTTCTCCGGAGACTCAGGGCGGCTTACAATGTTTGGAGCGCAACCCAATGCGCTCAGCAATAGCCTTCATTCCATTGTATATACCTGCTTATTACTAAGCGGCATTTTTACAAAGTCAGCTTACTGCCCCCAACAATCTTGGGTCCTCAATTTACCTACCATGAGAGGATGGAAGGCTGAGTCAACCTTGAGCCTGGTGGGATTCGAGCCTGCACTAATTGCAGGCAGCTGGAGCTAAGTGCTAGGTGTTTAACAGCCTGCGCCACCAAGGCTCTTAACACACAAAGGCCATTGCTCATCCTGAAAAGGAGACCCCACTGTTAGCACTTTCCTTCCCTCTTACAAGGACATCCAGTCCACCAGAAAAGCTCATCAGATCAAACAGCATTTGAGATTGGCTGCAGGTCTTGGCCTCTGGCACCAGCTGTAAGTTGGAAGAGGTCCATGGACCATCAGAGCCAAAGGAAAAGAGAAGGCAGATCCTAGGGATGCTCGATGGGTGTGGGCGAGGGCTTCCAATGCTCCTTGGGGAGATAACTGTGCATTCACTAACTGTGCATTCACTGGCCATAGCAGGGAAGTTGGTGTGGGTCAGGGCTGGGCTTCCAAAATGTTAGCAAAGGGTTCTCTGCCCAGTTGCTGGGTGGGCGTGACCATGGTAGGTGTGGCCTAGTCAGCCTCCTGCACCACACGGGGGGGCGTTTTGCCCTCCCCGGGCTCTGGAAGCTTTCCATGAGCCTCTGGGAGGGCAAAAACGGCCTCTCTGGGCTCCCAAGGCTCTCTGGAAGCTGGAAACGGGCCCATTTCCGGCCTTCCCAAACTTCCGGGAGGCCTGTTTTTCACCCTCCCCAAGCCTCCGCGCATGCCCTGCACTTACCTGCATCCAAAATGGGTCACGTGGGGACTCCTGGGAGGGGAGGGGCAGGATGGGCGGGGCCAGCCAGGAGTGGGATTTGGGGGCTCTCCTGAATCCCTGCAAACCCCCAGCATCCCACTCCTGGTGAGACAAACATATATCTGCCTGCCAGACACCCACTGGGCTGGCTACCCTTCTTCTCTGTCACCTTCTGTTCTTGAGAAGGTGCTCCTCACACCTGGAATCTGGAAACTAGAGCCTTGGTGGTGCAGGCTGTTAAACACCTAGCACTTAAGTTCCAGCTGCCTGCAATTAGTGCAGGCTCGAATCCCACCAGGCTCAAGGTTGACTCAGCCTTCCATCCTCTCGGGGTAGATAAAGTGAGGACCCAAGATTGTTGGGGGCAATAAGTTGACTTTGTAAAAAATGCCGCTTAGTAATAAGCAGGCATATGCAATGGAATGAAGGCTATTGCTGAGCACATTGGATTGTGCTCTAAAGATTGTAAGCCGCCCTGAGTCTCCAGAGAAGGGCAGCATATAAATGTAAATAAATAAAAATAAAATAAATAAAAAACTCTGGGGCAGAACAGAAAATGTCTTTCCCCAAGGCTACCAGGCCCAAGCCGCTTTGGCGTTTGCCCTGGTGACTTGTAAATCTAACATTGAAACAACAATAATCATTAAAAGGGGTACCTGTTTTAATTAGGGAGCAATGGGGGGATGTGAGAAAGAAGGCCAGATGCATCAGGTTGCATGAGGTAAAGATTTGCAAGAAAACTAGCAACTGTTTAACAGAGCAAACAAATCAGGACATGGCTTAAGAAATGAAGGAGAAGCGGCACTGAAACTTAGAGTCTGTCCCAGGTTTAAACTTTCTCTAGCAGTCTGATCTGATTGTCCCTACTTCTCCAAGGGCTTTAGGAACAATTGTCTCAGAATCCCAGTCCTGGTTCAGAAACCTCCAATTTTCTAAGTCCCCCATGGGGTTTCCCATTTCCTGTTTCCTTCAAACCTTTCCCATGGCCTTTCAGGGTTTGGACTTCAGGGCTAGTTGTAGAAGACCTAAATGTAAAAAGCTGGCCAGAAGCTACTCCAACAAAGTCCACCCTCAGAGCTACTACAGCTAGTCCTCAAGTAATGATCACAACTGAGCCAAAATTTATGTTGCTAAGTGAAACATTTATTAAGTGACTTTTGCCCTGTTTTACAATCTTTCTTGCCGCATACGTTAAGTGAATCACTGTGGTAGTTACATTAGTAACATGGTTGTTCAGTGGATCTGGCTTCCCCAATGACTAAGCTTGTCAGAAGGTTGCAAAAGGACACTGCAACCGTCATAAATATGAGTCAGTTGCCAAACATCTGAATTTTGATCACGTGACCATGGGGGGGTGCTGCAATAGTTACACGAGTGTGAAAAAATGGTCATAAGTCATTTTTGGGTGTCGTAACTTCGAATAGTCATTAAATGAATTGTTGTAAGTCGAGGAGCACTGTAACCCTGGATCAGTTATCCCTCTTCTATATTCCTTAGCAAAATGCAGCAAAACTTCAACTGAATGGACCATTGGGGTGCAGGAATTGGAATTTATAACCTTGACGTAATTGGTGTCCTTTGTGTAACTACATTGTCTGTGGATTTCCCTGGTTTTTCTCCATTTGTGCCTTTTCTTCAATTCTCTCATTACTCCAATGGCATGAATGGAGACAAATGACGCAAAGGAACATCATGACGGAAGTGATGCACGTGATGTAAATTACATCAGTTGTCTGGAATGTTGTGGAAATAATGGATTTTCTCCACTATTTAGGGATGAAGCCCAAAATTAAAAAAACAAACAAAATGCCCATTGCATATGTTGTCTGCTGGAGGTCTCAAGAATCAAGGTTTTGACAAGCTGTGAATTTTCAAATGGGGAAAAATAATATTGGGGGACAACGACGGACTTTCAAGTATCTTTATTGCAGATACGTTTCGCTTTGGCAAATATCCCCTTTTCCCACTTGCATCTTTCATGACTAATCTACTTAACTGAAAGCTTTGGAACCTTCCTTAAATCAGCAGAATTTGGCTTGCAAAGGGTCTGCTAACTTGGAATCACCCAGCATGGGATATTTGTAAACCGGGCTGGGTGGGTAGAGGGGGGAGTAATGAAATATTTGGAATTGTTCGATGTTCAAGAACTTATTTCAGGATGATGAGCCCGGAATGGTGCTGCATGTGTCTTCATCACACATGTCATCATCTTGTGTGGCTCTTGGCTACTCACCTTTCGGCGTTCCCAGTGGTCTGTGTAGATTTTACAGTTCAGTACTGATCCCCTCTCTTGTATAATTGCACTTGATATCTGATGTTGTGTCCTCTTTTTTAAAAGCAGGGAGAAGGGTGTAAAGTGAAAATGAAAAAAGAAGTCCGGCATGCAGAGAAGACAACCTACTCATAACAGCCAAACAGTGAATGGTTAGTTGGATATATAACTGTTGTATTCTTCATATTTGGAGCAATTAAGGTATCTTTAAGAAAGCAATATAAGTCATGGAGCTTATTTTCTTGGCTTGCACTCCTTTGGGGCTTAGCGATTTCTGCATTGCATCGTTGGGCTGATGGGGCTTCCATCATAGCACTAGCATTAGCAATAGCACTTAGACTTATATACTGCTTCACAGTACTTTACAGCCCTCTCTAAGCGGTTTACAGAGTGAGCCTCTTGACCCCAACAATTTGGGTCCTCATTTTACCCACCTTGGAAGGACAGAAGGCTGAGTCAACCTGGTGGGATTCAAACTGTCAAATTGCAGGCAGCCGGCAGTCAGCAGAAGTAGCCTGCAGTACTGCACTCTAACCACTGTGCCACCGCGACAGTTAGATGGGGGAACTCTGGGAACAGTGAGGTCAAGGTCAGAGAAGTACCCTGCAAATCCACAGGGAAGCAAATCTCAGAACACCTAGAGAGAGGGGTTTTCTGGAGTTGTTACAGTATCAATCACAGCGGAGGCTGTTCTCTTAAATATTAATTTTGTGGATCTGTTAGCGTTCCAGAAAACCTCAACTTCGACCAATAACTCCGAGACAGGCGTCTTCTCAAAGATTCCTTTTATTAGAGTAGTGAACTGGCACATCTGAGAAACCCCGAATCTGAAAGTTCCAGGTTTCTTTGCAATGAGTAAAAATTTACAAATCCACCCCTGCACCCATCATTGCATCACATGCCCCAATCACCATTTGTCCCAATTTGAGACGTCCTCTCCACCAGGTGCAGAAATAACATGACCTTGACTTAGAAGAAGAATGCTGTTATGTCTAACCACATACGCTTCAAGAA
The DNA here is from genome assembly GCA_009733165.1 of Naja naja. Classification (NCBI taxonomy): domain Eukaryota; kingdom Metazoa; phylum Chordata; class Lepidosauria; order Squamata; family Elapidae; genus Naja; species Naja naja. The sequence continues at coordinate 85,122,341 of CM019151.1, forward strand.
ATCCCCCCCCCGCCCCGATTTTCCCAGGCTCAAGAATGTGGCAGCTCCCACCCATCTGGGGGTCAAACTCAGGTAGTCATGGTGTCGTCGCACGACATATCATGACTTTCCCCCCTTTCACTAATCTGGGCGTGGCCAGCATGTGATGCATCTGGCCCCTGGGCTGCGAGTTTGACACCCCTGGCCTATATGGACCAAGGATCTGAGAACTCTGGATTTTTCGATTTCACGATTTTATCTTTATGCAAGGAAAATCAGATAGGAGTTACATTTTGTAACCTACAAAACCAGATAACTTGCAGCTTGGAAAATTTTGTTCTAATCTCCTTTGTTTACTTGAGCTCATTGAATTGGGAAACATTTTCCTAAGCAGGTGCCTGAAAACCAAGCTTGCTTAACCAGCGCAGGTCTTGGGAAAAAAACCTGGATTTATGTCTTGCTCTGCCTACGCTTCCATTTTGTTCTCAGTGGCAGCTCACGTGCTGTAACTCAGAGGCCTGTGGGCAGCCAAAGTTGCGGTCCAACATGGCGCAACGCAGACCAGATGAATGGGTCAATGCAGTGGTGGGGGGGCTGTATAGGGTGGGCCTTCTGTTTTGTGGAAGAGATGCAGAATTTACGATTGATAGGCTCAGTGCTGTTCAAACAGACATTTCTAACACTGGTTTTCTCTTTTCTCTCTCCCTCTCTCTCTTTCCCATCCTTTTCCACTTGACCCAAGACTGTGTGCTTTTACTGCCAGTATTCTAGAGAGGAACTCGAGGACGAACGAAATCAACAGGAATTAATCAAGTCACGGACAAAAGTTGTGTGTGTGTGCGCGCGCGTCTGTGTGTTTGCTGCTTCCACACATTAACCGCATGGTTTTCAATGTGAAGAACACCACAAAAACAAATTTTAATTTAAGCATGAGCCAGTTCTACACGAGCATGGAAGCCCACTTTTATTCACACCATTAGAGAGGATGCAGTGAGAGAAGAAGTGATCGATGTCCAGGGTGCTCTTAGGCGACGGCTTCACAGAAGCAAACGCAAAGCCATTGCGAAAACCGAGGAATTCCTGTTGCGAGAGAGACTCAAATGACACTGGAGAATGGTTCAAACTATCGAAAGGCACTAAAAATTATTAAAATCCACAACAGCTCGCCTTATTTTTCTCAGACCCAAACTGTCAGGGTACTAAAATACACCTTTGGTTTTGTTTTGGGTTTTTTTCTTTCATTTTTTTTAAAACAAACAAACAAGGACGACTAACATTGCTTGTTTCATTGTAAATAACACTGTGTAAATTCTAAAGAAGTAGTGGACCCAGGCTGATCTGGCCCTGCCTCCTAGCTCACAAACTGAATCCTGCGTTTGCATTGAACAGAAATCGGTGTCTCGGAGGGCCGCCCCTCCACCTGCCGAGGTATTCTGGGTGTATCTTCACAGATTCTTGTATATTTAGCAATTATAATGTTTGTATATGCAAAAAAGGCTAGCTTGATTTTAAAAAAATCTTTAAAATCTGCTACAAATTTAATGATTCCTAAGATGGGGGATTCTATAGTTCTGTGAAACCAAGGATTCTCTCCGGAGTACCCATATTTTGATGCATGCGTTCCGCCTTATTTTGATGAACTCTTTTCCAGTTTTGCAAATATATTAGATTGCGATGTGACAGACGGGATCCCGGGGCGCAGTTCATCAAGCACAGCTGCTAAGGAAGTCCGTCTCCTTTCTGCTCACAGTGGGTGGAGGACCGAGGCTGCCCAGGCATGGCAGCTGTCAGAGAGCAGGGCTGCTTGTGGAAGCCTATCCATAACCTCTAAACACAAAGCCCCTCACCTACTATTTGTTGCTCTTGCCAGTTTTTCTGCTGGAAATGATCTCAAACTTAACAGAAACCATAACATATACCGTAGTTGCTTTTGCAGAGGGGTGGGTGCTACCTGTCCTTGCTTTCCACTGGGGGAAATGCTTGCAGCTTTTGGCAGTTTGGGGTGATGGTCTCGGGAGCGCCAGTGGGGGATATTTAAAAAAGGGGGGGGGAAAGGAAGGAAGAGAATTTCTTAGCTAACAGAGTGGCAGCACGCTGTAAAAATATTACTATATTGTGTACTGGCTCTAAGATGTAGAATCTTTCAGGAAGCCAATCATGTGTAATCATCCTAGCAGATTAATATTAGGTTGTTAAGGCTGCTGTGTTTTAAAAGGGCATTTTTATTTGGGTTTTTGGTGAAATACTTTTAATTTGTTAATTATCTTCATATGGAAACAGGATTCGTTGATAATAGCTCTAATTACATATGTATGAAAAAAAAAACACCCACCAACACTGGATGAATTAGTTGATAATTTAAGCATAAAATAAATTGTGTTAAAACACTTCAATGACATGGCGGTTGCAGAATGCTTTGTGCCTGGTGTTAATCCTCTGAGCAAGCTTTGCCTTCCCCATTCTCCCCCTCAGGATTGAATTCCTCCATTCTTCCTCAGAAACAGTAACAGTAAAAAAGAAAAAAAAAGTTGGGAAGGGATCTTGGAGATAATCCAACCCCCTGCTCACGCAGGAGACCTACACTATTTCTGAAAAACAGCTGTCCAATTTCTCCTTCAAAGCTTCCACTGATGGAACACCTACCACTTCTAAAGGCAATTTGTTCCACTGGTTGATGGTTCTCACTGTTAGGAATTTTCTCCTTAGTTCTAGGTTGTTTCTCTCCTTGATTAGTTTCCATCCATTGCTTCTTGTCTTACCTTTTGGGGTCCCACTGCACCTTCAGCTTTTGCTCTCTTTGTTCCTCCCTCTTCTTCTGCCTTCTTTATTTCACCTATCATCCAGGTCTGCCTTTTATCAAAAGCAGATTTTCCCTACCTCAAATTCTCCTTTTCTTTCCCAGAAGAGCTGCTCATTTCTCTTCCTTTCCACGCCAGCTGATGGCTGCCTCTTGAGATCTTCCATCTCAGGCCCTTGGGTGGCTTGGAAGGGATGGGAATGGTCAATTTTTAGAGCCAAGGACCCTGGATTTCTCTACCCTCCACCCCTCCCATGTAGCCAAAATCTCATCTTCCTCCTGCTTCCGGATCCTGGATCCCAGGCTTTCCTCACCAAGCATAGACATTTCCATACGTCAAGAACCATTAAGGGTGTGTTGCGTTTGTTTTACTGATGCACAGCAGAAGGGTGACTGGATCACTGATGGAAAACAAATATAATTCTGGAATTACAAATGAAATGAGAACAGAAACTTTCTGTTTCAGGGGATGGTAAGATAACTACCAACCATTGTATCATTTAATAATCAGAGGGAATGCTACGTATTTTAAAGAAAATTCCTTCACTGAGTTGACTGGTGTGCAGACCACTGAAGGGGCTAGGGATTGTATTTGGAGCCTCTTGAGACTTTTCCATTCTTTCGACAAGACAATGGGAGGTTGATGTATAAATTGTACTGCTTATCAATGTCAAAACTGCTGTTTCACTAAGGAGGGGATAGCTTGAAATTGTAGTACTTTCTTAATCTTTTTGCAAACTTGTTCCTTTGAGAAGTCTTCTTGATGACCCTGGATTCACACCTTTGGGTTGTTTGTGTAATGCCCTAGGACTATCAGACTCTCATCAGATTTCTTTAGGTGAACACTAGATGAACAGCTGGCTAATTTAACATTACTATTTCTCCCATTCTCATTTGCCTTCCACCCCCCCCACCCCCATCCCATTCCTTTCCCAGCCTACCATCTCAGTCTGGAACAAGATGTAAGAGGCATGGCCGATAGTCCTCTTCTCTGGGCAACATTGAGTTAGATCAGGGGTCCCCAAACTTGGCAAGTTTAAGACTTGTGGACTTCAACTCCTAGAATTCTCCAGCCAGCTATGCTGGCTGGAGAATTCTAGGAGTTGAAGTCCACAAGTCTTAAACTTGCCAGGTTTGGAGACCTCTGAGTTAGATGAAGCCTGCAGAAAATGAACAGCCTAGGAAAAGGTTGACTCCTTTAACATTATTAAGCAACGGGGTGGTGGTAGGGGGAGGAGGAGGGGTTGACCATTAAACCTCAGCTGTCCAGAGGTAGGGAAGTGGTGAGACATCTCAATGTGATAATAGCAATAGCACTTAGACTTACCGTATCTACTGTTTCACAGTGCTTTCCAGCCCTCCCTAAGCAGTTTACAGAGTCAGCCTATTGCCCCCACAATCTGGATCCTCATTTTACCCACCTTGGAAGGCTGGAAAGCCGAGTCAACTTTGAGCGAGTCAGGATTGAACTTCTGGCAGTAGGCAGAATTAGCCTGCGATACTGCATTCTAACCCCTGTGCCACCATGGCTCCATTATGGCCAATGACCAAGGAAGATGAGAGATTTTCTGCTCTGAAAGAAGGTCTAAAAATGATGATTAATAAATACAGTCCAACAACTTTAAAAAAAAAATCCAGGGCTTCTCCATCTCTGATACAAATCTAAGCATCAATATATATGGGACCACTTCTTATTTTCAACCTTTGAAGCTATCGAAACACTGAAAATGTGCATTCATCAAATAAACATAGACTGAGGTGAGTGAATGAGGGAAGCACAAACTCTTCTGAGCCAGAGAGAGGAATGTGGAATTTTGCAAGCTGATGAGTAGTGAAAATGGTCTGTTAAATTTGGGAAGAAGTAACTGACAGATTCTGTGGAGCGGCACATCCATCTCTTTGTTGAACAGTTATTGGGGGTTATTGAGGGGGTGACAGCTGAAGCTGACTCATTGGTCAGATAACCAGTTTGCAGCAACTCTCTTTAGAAGAAGCAACTGGAAGAGTGGAGATTAGGAAACTTAGCAAGAATAGGGGAGTGCAAGGGAAAGTAAATTAGTCTCATATCCTGTTGAAAAGACAGGCACAAGAAAACATGAATGGTTTATCGGATGTGCTGTGCTTGTCTTAACCAGAAAGGAAAGCTAATCATACAAATGGAAATGTCTCTCCTTGCTGAAAGAGAAAGTGAAAGACTAGAGGCCAATGTTTCCTTCTTAAAGACCCATCAGAGAAGATACAGATCTTCTTGAAGGCTAGCAGTACACAACCTTTGAGGATAGGACATCTGTTCAGGAGGAGGGGAGACACGAGGATGGTTTGAAGGAGAAAGACAACATCCCAATGGGAATAAAGGCCTTGGAGAACAAAAAAAGGGGGGGGCTAGTAAATATCCATTTTTTTTCTTGCAAACAATTGATTTTTTCCCCAGAAGATGGGAGAACAAACAAGGGGGTCAGCTATTCTGGATTAATCTCAGCTCTCAGATTGACAGACTGAAGACGTCGGGCGTCTTCTGAAAGAAAATAACCATGTCACACTGGCATCCAGGCCACCTCAGTGAGGAGAATTTGAAGAAGCAGTTTATGTACTTTGGGCTTCAGGAACCTGGATTTTAACAACCACAGGTGAAATCTAGATTTTAAGAAGCACAGGTAGAAGCTAGATTTTTAACAACCACAGGTGGAATCTAGATTTTAACAACCACAGGTGGAAGTCGGGCAATGTTCCAGGCCTTCTAAAAAGGTCCTGAAAATGCAGGCAGAAATAATTATAATGACATGAGGAAAGTTTAAGACCAACTAAAAAGCAAAAGGGAGATGAAAAGGCCGTACCCACAGTGTGAACATAACAGGAAACTTAAAGATGAGCTGGCGAGAAAGGCCTGGGAGGGAAGAGGGCTCTTCCACAGGGAGGTTAGATGGGGAAGGCCTGCCTCCTATCAGAAGAGGAAGAGGGCCATGGCTAAGATGCCTGTGGAAGAGAAGGGAACCCAACTTTTGGGGGGAATAAAGGAATAAAGGGGTATAGAGGTGTTGTAGGAAGCCATTTTGCTAACCTAAACAAATTAGGTTCCCATGCTCTGGAATGCCTCTTAGGGTATTGGCAGAAGTGCAGATCATAATCTTAGAAAGCTCCAGAGGTGCCAGAAGATTAGCGAAGGACAAAGGTAAGTCTCAGTATCCAAAAATGGGGAGGAGGAGGCACCCTACCTGGGAGCACTTTGGCATACAGGTGACCTCAGAAGCAAGGGGTGAATTTGTCAAGGATGTATCCGAGCGCAATGGTGGACAAAGTGGATAAACACTGTTCTGCAGCTTATTCAATAAACTCTCTTCCCAGCGTATACAATCCATGTATTTTTTTTATGGTCTCCAGATCTATTGGTTAGAAATGTTGGGAACTGAGGGTCACAGCATCAGGTTGAGAAAGTCTGATTTATACCAGGGGTCTCCAACCTTGGTCACTTTAAGCCTGGAGGACTTCAACTCCCAGAATTCCCCAGCCAGCTGGCTGGGGAATTCTGGGAGTTGAAGTCCTCCAGGCTTAAAGTGACCAAGGTTGGAGACCCCTGCAAGTTTATACCACAGTTAAAATTCTGCGTTTGAATTAAAGTCCTCTATCAGGAGACCACGAGGGTCTGGGTCAGGAGGGGGAGGGGTCCAGCAGATCTGCCCACAGACTCCCCTCTGCTGCCAGCCCCAAAGGGGACGTTGGGGTGCTCCAGCATGTCTGATGGGAGAGGCTGTCCGGGAGAGACGTGTGTCTTGTGTGTGTTTTGTGTGTGTGTGTGACCTTGAATGGTGAGACCTGCCTTAGGAAGCAAGGCGAGCAAGGGTGGCTCTTGGTGCCGGCAGTCCCGGGCCGCCAATGAGCCTCTCTGCAACTGGAAGGATGGCAAGACGGACCACGCAGAGCCCGAATTCCCACCAGCTGCCGGCGTATCAGCCGTTGCGCCAGGAAAGCCTGACCCCAGAGGAAGGGGCAGGGCGGAGAAAGGATGCGGAGGAGTGCAGTGCCGGAGGGCGCCGGAGGGGCCGCTGTGGGCGCGGCGGGCGGCGTCGGGGCGCTCCTCTTGGTGGGCGGGCGGGCGAGCGCGCGCGAGGCGGAAGGCGGCGCGGCGGGGCGGGGCTGCGCAGGGGCGGCAGGCGGAGCAGCAGCAGCAGCAGCGAGAGAGCAGCGGCGGCGGCAGAAGCGAGAAGGGCGTCTGGGTCGGCCCGGCCTCCCTCCCCGCCTCCCTCCCTCCCTCCCTGGGCCGGCATGGCCGACAGCGCCAGCGAGAGCGACACGGACGGCGGCGGGGCCGCGGGGGCGTCGTCGTCGGGGCCGAGCGGGGGCTCCTCGTCGGCGGCGGCAGCGGCGGCGGCGGGGGCTCCCGGGGGCGGCGGCGGCGGCGGGAAGGCGGGCGGCATCGTGATCTCCCATTCCGCCTGGAGGAGCTGACCAACCGGCTGGCCTCGCTGCAGCAGGAGAACAAGGTGCTGAAGATCGAGCTGGAGACCTACAAGCTCAAGTGCAAAGCGCTGCAGGAGGAGAACCGCGACCTGCGCAAGGCCAGCGTCACCATCGTGAGTGGCCCCGCCCGGGACCCGCAGGCAGGCAGGGAAGGAGGCCCAGCCCCGCAGGCCGGGCGTGGGGGTGTGGGGTGGGGAGAGAGTAGTGGGCGCGGCCCTCGCCCTCCCTTTCCCAGGGACCCTCTGCGGAGCCTGCGGAGGGGGAGAGGAGACCTTCCCGCCCCCCGCGGGTCGGCTGGGGGTTCAGGCGGGGGCCGTCCCAGTCACCCCGGGGACTGGGACCCTCGTCCTCCAGCCCACCCTCTCTGGACGGGGCCGCCCTCCTCCCGCCCTACCTGCTCCCAAGGCCCCTCAGGTGGGAAGGGGAGACCCTCGCCTCTGACTCCCCAGCCCAGGGCCAACCGGGGCGGAGGCACCACCCGAGGATCCACTGCCCAATCCTTCTCCTCCCACCCACCCACTCCTGGCGGGCCCCGTTTCTCCCTCACCCAGCCTGGCTGCTTCTTCCCCGCTGCCTCAGCAGCTTGCGAGCCAATCCTCTGAGTGCTCTGGGAAGGCAAGCAAGCTCAGGGTGGATGGGTGGGTGGAAGGAAGGAAGGAAGGCAGGCAGGCAGGCTGGCTGGCTTCTTCTGGGCTGTCTGTCTGTCTTCGCCTTTCGGGGTGTTTCTGGGGTTTTGTTCCACTTTAGGGCAGATCTTCCTTGTGACTTCTGGTGTTTTTTGTGTTGGGAAACCGCCTAGGGAGGTAGTCACCTTGGGAGACAACCAGGAATATTGGCTTAAAGAAGCAGAGGGATGGGCAGGATGAACTTAAAAAGATACATGTTGTACTTCATGAACAATAGATCTATGGTTAAGGGCTCCTCCTTCTTCCACCCAAGTAGGAATAATAATTTTTAAAACCTCTCTTGTAGGACAGAAATGCATGCCTCTTTTGTGAGTTAGGTTTCAAGGTGTAAAGGACAAGAACCCGAGGTGCGCACACTTAACTGCTTGTCTGCTAATTTGGTCGGCTCTCTGTTATTGCTTGAAATGCTGCAGTGACCTGCAAAATCACTTTGACTTTCCAAAGTGGGTGTCTGTCCCAGGGGTGGGTTTCAAAGAGGTTTGCCACCGGTTTGGTGGGCGTGGCTTGGTGAGCATGCTTTGCACGCATGCCAAACACACACTTTGCGCACATGCAGAGGCTTCCCTACTCACCTCCTGCAATCCCTGTAGCTTCAGCAGCTGACGCAGGGCACTATGCCACGCAAAGCAGCTGTGCTTCAGAAGCAGGGAATAAAGGTCAGTATGGGAGCCTGGGTGGGCCCAACAGCAGCGCATCAGAGAGAACCAGTTCGATCTCAGCTGATCTTTGGCGCTAGCGGTATGCCAGAACCAGGCTGAACCAGTAGAATAGCACCAATGATCTGTCTGTCTATCTGTCTGTGACAGGCAGTGATATAACTGCAAAGCTCTCAAAAAAGGCTGAGAATAACCCAGCAAGCCCATTTCTGGACTAAGCAGGAGTTGATTGGAGAATTCAGTTGCATGTGGAACTCCCCTCCCCACTTTTAAATGTCTTCTGGAGTTAGCAATGGACATGTTGAAGGATCTCATTGGATGTGCCATTCATGGTCCTAATGTTTGAGTGGCTATGGCTTCTGAAGATTTTTATTTATTTATTCATATTTATATGCCTCCCTTCTCTGGAGACTCAGGGCGGCTTACAATTTTTGAAGCGCAACCCAATGCGCTCAGCAATAGCCTTCATTCCATTGTATATGCCTGCTTATTACTAAGCGGCATTTTTACAAAGTCAGCTTATTGCCCCCAACAATCTTGGGTCCTCAATTTACCTACCCCGAGAGGATGGAAGGCTGAGTCAGCCTTGAGCCTGGTGGGAACTAATTGCAGGCAGCTGGAACTTAAGTGCTAGGCATTTAACAGCCTGCACCACCAAGATTGAATCCATTCTGGGGGTGGGGTCCAAAGTAGTAAGCATTTGATGTATCTACTGAGTTATAGTGCCCACATCCAGTTCAGTTACTGAGATTTCTTTCCAGCTCCTCTTAAAGAAATCAGAAATTAATGCAATATGGCATTTCTAATCAGAAGTAGTCTGACAGACACTTTCACCTTGACACTAAAGAGAGTTCTTATCACGTGAATGCACAATTACATGCAAATGAGTTGCACTGAAAAACCTTGTAAAAATGCTGAACTAGAACAGGAGAAGGTTTTCTAGTTCATAAAACTGTAAATTTCTTCTAATAATTTGTATTTACTTAGGGAAACGTCTAATGAGACATACCAAGCATGCATTAAAACAATAATCACATTGTTTTATTTATTACATAAGTATTAACTACCTGCATTTCAAAGTTATCCCACTCAAAATCAGTTTATAATACAGCAGAATTGAAGCCTTAAAAATAATAATGTATATTATTAATCTCCGCAAGTTTAGAGTGGCAGAATGCTAGCCAATTAAAATTTATAGATTAAAATAATGTAACTCCTTTCTTTATCATGATAGAACTGTTCACTTACAAATAGAGTACTCTAGAGTCAGCGCAAATAAATTCTTACGGACACCTTGCAAATGATGGTATTTCTCTTCAAATTACTGCTTCCTTTTATGGTGTTATAAAAACATACTTAAATGCTGAAAATTTAATAGCCATTTATCTGCGTGTAAGTTCATAAGGGTCACTTTAATATTACAGAACTATAATTTGCGAGTTTGTTTGCTCCGTTTGTTGAACTCTGTGTTGCAAGATGTGGGCCTGATCATCCAGCCATCCAGCCTTAAACATTCAGAGATTGCCCTTAATAGACATGAATCATGAATGTTAAGCAGTGTTCAGAATCAGAAGAAGCAAAGCACAAAAAATACGTGATAATGGTTTGAATGATTCTTGTGTGAAAGATGTTCTTGCCATCATTTTCAGTTTAAAAATGGACAGCTTAGTCATTTAAAATGTTCAAATGTGAACACCGTCGCTAAAAATATACTCAAACTAATAATCAATAATTAGATTTTGAAGGATAATTGCAGGGAGATGAAATGAAGAGTAGCATTATACCAGTCTTCTGGATTGCTAAGAAGGAGGTCCTATTTTCCCTTTAATAATTTAAAAAAGAAGCTGTCATAATCACCCCCACTTTATCTTCTACACCTCAGACTGAGGACTGTAGAAGGAAAAGAAAGAACATGAAACAATGTAATGTAATGTTTTTTTCCCCTCCATAATTCACTTCCAGTATTTTCTTAACCAACACCATTGCCATATAATCAACATACCCAGGCAATTCACAAGGCGCACAATCCCTGTAACAAGGGAAAATCAGAAAAAGAGAGTGAACAAAATCCATGCAAATGAAGATAAAGAATTTTGAGAAGATGCTTAAAAGGAGCATTGCGGGTGCACACACTCACACAGGCTCACATTATGCTGTCTCCCTGAAACCATCTCTTAGGGATGTCCTTTTACACCAAGGGTGCTCAAACTTGGCAAGTTTCAGACTTGTGGACCAACTCCCAGAATCCCTGAGCTAACATGACTGGAGGAGGAATTCTGGGAGTTGAAGTCCACAAGTCTTACAACTGTCAAGTTTGAAGGACCCCTGTCTTACACGGTAAGAATTCAGCCTAAAGATTTCTGTATATTCAGAATTTTGGGAGCATAGATGAATTGTCAGATATGATGGAAAGATGAGGAAACATATGGACATGGTACAGCAGTTCTCTAGCTAGCAACCTGTTGGCATCCCTCTTTCACATCGCTGAATATCTTTGTAAAAGGAGCATTTAAAAGATTTAACATCTTGGTTACAAAACCTGTTCAGGTTTTGAAAAATCCAGTGAAACAGTAACGTGACGTATGGAGAGGTGCCGATAGAATCATTCGAAGCAGATGGACAGACCATAGCCACTGAGACAGTACTGTTGTATCGTACAGTATTGTTGCCATAAGTCTTGGACTTTTGCTATTGTCACAGCACTTCCTCTTTTTTGGTGGTCAAAATTTCAGTTCATGTTTTAAATACAAATAGGAATCTGTATATATTTAAAGTTATCTATATAATTCAGGCATTTCTCCTGATGAATTTAAAATGAAGAGAATTGAACTAGCATTAATGAAAGGTTAGAAAAATAATGTTTATAAGATGGTTCTGCAATAGTGGACCAATTTGGAAACTGGAAAACACGCTCACCAAACACAACACACCTGTTTCCCAGGAGAGAATCTGGAGAGGGAGTTTTTGCTGCCACCAATCCCTCAGTTACTGAGGGGTTCTAAGATCCTTGAATTTCTTGGTCTGTTTCTGCAGCCCCATCTTTCTTTTCTTTTTTTTTAATTTTTGGGGAAAGAGTATGAGACCTGCGTCCTGCAGATGAAGGCAATCTGTTTTGATCCTAAAATCAAAAGGGAGCAGAGTGTATGGTCTGTATCGCTGGAGGGATGAACGTCTGTTGGAATCAGCCAGTTTCTGACAGCAGATGCCTTTCTTCTGAAAGAGAGAGAAAAACGGGGACAGCCTTCCTTCAGTTGGAGGTCCTCAAACAAACCACTTTGCTACCTAAGAGGATTGGTTGCCAGAGGAGCTTTTCTGCAAAGGCTGAGATTATTTGGAGTAAGCCCTTTTTGAGCGAAAGTCAGAGGTAATTGCTTTTGATTCAGAAATGTGGAACAATTATCTGGCATCTGGCTGCAGGCTGAATGGAGGATTTACACTGGCATGCACGGGGACCTTGCCTCTTCCACAAATATTTATTTATTTATTTATTTATTTAGTCAATCGCTTACAAGATAATAAGTATAAGGATAAACATGGTTGTGAATACATGAAATAAATACATATAAGAAAAATAAAAGAAACAATAGGACAGGGACGGTAGGCACAGTGCACTTATGCACTAAATACTTTGAATAAAATACTAACGCTGCTCTCTGTGTTTTCCCTTTGCATGCTGGCTCTACCCAGGGAGACGCTTGGACAGGTTTTCTCTCCATCTTAGTTTACTTCAAGCAAAAGAGTATTTTCCCAAGCATTGTCCTGCTGTGTGCCTGACCCAGAGGGCTCTTGTGTCATTTCTAATGGTGGTTGATCAGCAGGCTACAGCCGAGCATTTCAACACAAGGATGGAAGCTAATTGGAGTTTCGCATTCTTGTTGAGACAATTCTGGGGAAAAGGCCTGAGGTTCTGGTAGTGAAGGTACAGGACACGGGAAGGGTGGCCGAGGTGGTAGTCCTCTCCCTGAGTCAATGGGGAGCTGAATTAAGAGCAGAAGAGGTCCAGGTTCTTTCATTGTCCAATGAAGGAATCTGAACTGGAAGCTTACTGCAAATGGATGAAAATGGAGCCTGTGTGCAGTAGAGTTTCTGTCAGGATTCTGGCAGTTACCCCAATTAAATCATGAGTCTTGAGCCAAACTTCCAAAACTTCAAAAGATTTATTGGGAGTTAACATGCTGGCACTGCCTGGGTGTAGCCAACTCTGAGACACATCATTCATTGTCACTCTTGACCCTGGTTTCCCCCCACCCTGGGTGTATCATAATTCATATTCTCCAATGGGACACCTCCATAGCCAAGAATCATCAATCATGCTCTCCAGTTAGAATTTTGCAGGGCAGAAACTTCAGTCACCTAGTTACTATCCCTGAAAAACTATGTATGGAATGCACTTTTGATTTCCAAGCTGCCGCACTGCTCTTTCAAACCCCTTTGCCCCCCTTTCCCTGTTCAACTGTAAAATGACCATAGAAATATTTTATGAGTTGACAGTTTCTTTTCCTTGTTAGCTCTTGGAAGAAGAGAGACGAGGTACAAAAGAGATCGTCCTACTCTCAGTTAACAAAATGGCCCATCCTTTCCCCCCTTTCCATATGAAGGGCTGCCTCTGCATGCGTGCGCGTGGGCCTAGGCCTGGACTTGGCTGACCTGAGGTGATCCCAGGACTGCCCCTCCCTGTAGGTCCTTTCCCTGCTCTTGGAAAGGAGACCTCAAGAGCTCTTGGGGCTCATCAGAAGTCAAACGTAGCTTAGAAGACATGTCAGGGGATTTAGGCCAGAGTGGAGGTTCTCTGGGTTGCTCAGTTGCGTTCAAGACTGCTGCCAGTTGACTTGAGGGAAGATGGTCAAAGTGCAGAACAGCTCACCCAGGATCCTTTGGTTCTTCTGCTTCATTGCAAGAAAGAGATACCCATGCCCTTGGAGCATGAACAGGCCCCCTTTCAGATGAAGCTCCCATAACTCAGGGGGGGCTTTGTGGGGTGGGAGGCTTAGAGGGGCTGTAGTCCAAAGCCTGTTGGGGCTTAAGCAGCTGCTGCTCTTCTTTTCTCTCTTCTTATTGTTGTACTCCATCCAATTCATCCTGTGGGTTCTTCCTAATGCGCAGCGCATTGCATCACATTATTCTAATAATGGCACATTCCCCCTCACAAGAGAAAGTCCAAAGGAAATTTCAGGGAGAAGGCCAAAATGGAAAGGTGCAAGGGATTTGATAGCGCGGTTGAGCACAGTGGAAATTTGATGTGCTCTTTTGCTCCCCTCCACGTGTGCTATAAAAAGCCACCAACAACTGAAGTTCGCAGTTTACAGGGCAGAAATGCTAAACATTGTGGCAGGTAAGCCTTTTCAAGTTTCCAGGAATAATAATACTTCCTGCCAGCCTTTTGACACCAGCACTGTGTCTTCCACCACATTCGGTTTTTTCCAGTTGCTTCCTGTGAAGAGAGACTGCAAGTAAACAACTAAATAACAGCCTTTTTTTTAAAATTCACATTTATATGCCGCCCTTCTCCGGAGACTCAGGGCGGCTTACAATTTTTGGAGCACAACCCAATGCGCTCAGCAATAGCCTTCATCCCATTGTATATGCCTGCTTATTACTAAGCGGCATTTTTACAAAGTCAGCTTATTGCCCCCAACAATTTTAGGTCCTCAATTTACCTCCCTCCCCCCCAGAGGATGGAAGGCTGAGTCAGCCTTGAGCCTGGTGGGATTCAAGCCTGCACTAATTGCAGGCAGCTGGAATTAAGTGCTAGGCATTTAACAGCCTGCACCACCAAGGCTCTTCTTAAAGAAAAAGCCTTCTTAAATTATCAACATGCTCTCCTGTTAGGGAGTCTACCTGGCATTGAGCATGCTGTCAGTGGGCCTTTGCTTGCCCAAAAGGTCTCCAAGGTGAGCCTAAGGTGGCTTGGGATCTGAGGACTTCTCACCTGCAAAAGAGAAGCAGAGTAGAGATCTGAAGGGAAGAGTAGAATTAGTCCTCGACTTCTAACCATTTAACAGGAATTTGAAGTTAGGACAGCCTCGGGAAAAATGACTTGCAACCTGTTCTTAGTGTTCTAACCACTCTTGTTTCCCACTCCATCTTTGAAGTTAAATGATTACCTGTTGGGGGCTGTTGCCTGAAACTTTCTTGTCTGAATAGTTTTCTAAAGCTTAACTTTTTTAAAAAAAGTTCCTCTGACTTTGTAGGAAAAGGTGGCCTTTCTAAAAAGAAGAGGAGAAATTCTTGAATACTTTGCCGTTCTTCTAGGGAACCCAAGATGCTGCTTGTGAATTTTCACTCTCTAGCACTGATGGCTGTGAAGGCTGTGGCTCGTATACTTTATTCCTTCTTAAAAGTCAAATGAGATCTGTTCTATTTCGGGAATATATTTTAATTTGCATGAAATTACAGATTCATTTATCATTGACACCGCTTAATCCTTTTGACTTACTTTTCACATCTTATTGATGACTCTGGCTGCTTCTTGTGTCCAAACCCCCTCCCCCACCCCCAGCTAAACCCAGTTCTTGCTGGGAGCAATGTGATTAATTGATAGCCTAATGCTGGAGCTTGGTTTCTGTACGTGGAGAAGTTTCGGGTCAAAAAGATATGAGAAGCCTAATCTGTTGCAAATTAAAGGAAAGCATGCTCTGTGAGACGGGTACCTTTTAGTGGGGCTTTATATACATTTCAGAATAGAATTTGGAATTCAAGTAACAGAATCTTGGTGTAATAAAGATGCAAATTCACTGTCTTCCTTTAACATTGGTGATGGAAAGAACAGTTGGGAGGCTCATCTGTGATTCTAATATCATGAACATACCCTGAGGTCAATCTCAGCGTCTGTAGTCATAATTAACTTCCAGTTCCAGGCGTTTAAAGAAATTAGGAAATTAAGATGGAGACCGAGGGGTTGCCAGCCAGCAAATCATTTTGATTCCATTTCTTTTGTTCTCTCTTTCCATGCCCCCTTTCCTTCTTAGGATTATTAAGCTGAAATTCCTTTGGGGTAGTTTTGGAAGTGTCCCCCTTCCCCCATTTTCTTGATGCCGTCTTCCCACACCAAATCATGAGGAAGTTGGGAGGATCTCACAGAAAGCAAAAGTTCCTTAGCCCTTTTTTACCCTCTGGGTTCCTGCCTGTGGGGCTGTGAGAGAGACAGGGAGGGAGGGGGAGAGAGAGAGAGAAAGAAAGAAAGAAAGTAGTGCAAAGGTTGAATTTCCCCACACAGCTCTCACAAAATGCCTGATGAACTCAGAGACTAATGAAAGTTTAAGCCTCTGGAGATCCACTCCAGCTCTGTAAGCACAAAATAATCCTCCCTTCCCCTTGATCCTGTGATGCCTTCTCAATATGAAAGCAAGAAATAACAGCTTCAGGCTGTGGTTCGTTGTTTTTTTTTTAAAGACCCATATGCCCGGCCCAAGCTGTGCAATGTCTGGACCTTTTTGTTTTCAGGCAGAGGAGTCTTTCCAGACTCCAGAGGGAGGCAGAGGATCTTTCAGGATCCCAGATCCTGCTCAGAATCATCTGGAGTAGGGGTCTCCAACCTTGGCAACTTTTAAGACTTGTGGACTTCAACTCCCAGAATTCCTGGGCTAACATGACTGGAGTTCTGGGAGTTGGAGTCCACAAGTCCTAAAGTTGCCAAGGTTGGAGACCCCTGATCTGGAGGTTGCCTGGCTTTTGAGGAGAGGAGGTTCTTCCTCGGGGCTTGGCTTTGGGCAGCCACTCAGTCGCAACACATTGAAATCTCAGTCGTGGTCCTGTAGAATATTCCTTCTTTTTTCTTCTTCTTTCCTTTCTTTATTTCCTTCATTTTAGCCCTGTTGGTTTCCCTGCTTGAAAAGTTTTGGCAAATAATTCTTCTTCTTCTTCTTCTTCTTCTTCTTCTTCTTCTTCTTCTTCTTCTTCTTCTTCTTCTTCTTCTTCTTCTTCTTCTTCTTCTTCTTCTTCTTCCTCTTCCTCTTCCTCTTCCTCTTCCTCTTCCTCTTCCTCTTCCTCTTCTTCTTCTTCTTCTTCTTCTTCTTCTTCTTCTTCTTCTTCTCCTCCTCCTCCTCCTCCTCCTCCTCCTCCTCCTCCTCCTCCTCCTCCTCCTCCTTCTTCTTCTTCTTCCTTTCCTCCTCAGCTTTACGTCCTCCCATTTCACACACACACCCTGAAGATTTTGCCTCTGCCAGGACTCATTAAGTGAACTCGGTTCAGAGCCTCGGCCTACTTGGGAGCAGCCCTTGAAATGATGCCCTGGAGCCTTTTCAGCTTCCTCTAGAGCTGCTGGCAAGGAGTTGCCTGGGGCTGATGGTCTCTGCTGCTCCTGGGTGTGCCTGAGCTGTTGGTCTCCAGAGGGAGATTCCCGGGGCTTCGGCTATGCTGCTGCCTTTTGCCCTGGAGAAATGGCTGGATCAAAGGTTGCCTTACCTAACAATCTGCTCTGGCAATCCAGAGTCTTTTTCTGTGCCACCTTTCCATTGCCAGACTCACTGAGCCAGAGTGTCAAGTTTTTTCCTGTGTCTTTGAGGTCTGAGGCTGCATTTTGGAAAGGAGAGATTCGCAGAAAACATCCTTTGAGGTCTTGGTTCTTTGGCCCAGGATTTAAAATTCTCCACCTCCTTCTCAGCTCAAATGTCTTTGCCTCATTTGGGAGAGGACTTGAAGCCTTCCCCCAATTTCCTTGATGCCAGGCCTTCCCACCAGCCTTGTTTCTCTTGCAGGATTCACTGCTGGGCCTCACAGTATTAACCTCACCCCTCCTCCAAGTCAGCCAGCAGTCTTAAATCCTTACATTTTGTTACTCAGTAAGAGTGGCTCTCTTTTTAAAATAAGGCTTCCTGGGTGCAGCAAGCCACTGATGGAAAAGCCTGATGTCTTCCAGAATGTCATGCCCCTGTCGGAATCTGATTCAGAGGGGGAAGCCGAGCAGCTGACAGGGAGTGGGAGTGTGGCTCCGGTGGCTGTGGAAGAAACTGGGGAAGGGCAAAGGCCGGCTGGGCAGAGCAGGGGACCCAGGCCCATCCCCTCTTCATCCTAGGGCACGCAGGGAGGAACGGAGAAGGGAGCAACATTAGTTGCATGGCTTCCGGGGGAGGAAAGGGTCCCGATTCCCTTCATTAGCTGCAGCTGGGAACACAGTGTTTAAAAAGGGAAGCTGTGCACAGTAAAGTTGTTGGCAGCAAGTTGTGAATTATGTGGTTGAGGCTTATCTGGGTTCTGGTGTCTTCCCAACTATGTGTGCTTTGTTGGCCTTTCAAGTCTGAAATTCCTTCCCCTGCCCTGTCCAGTCAATTGCTGCAGCGTGGTTTGTGTGGATTTTTATTTCCAGTTTGTATGTACTTCGTTTTCAGACTGGATTTCCTCCACTTAAAGGCTGTTCTTGGGAGAATTTTTTCTCTAGCCGAAGGTAATCTGGACATTGGGGGCAAAGTTGGAGGTACTAAAGGGACACCTCTTGCTTATTTGACTGTGTTGCCTTTGTGCCACACCCCTCATATCACACAGAATTTCACAAGTATTGGTCTCCTATGATTGCATGCACCAAATGTGAGACTTCTATTTCCAGAACGGTCCTCCTGCCCCATCTAGGTAAAGAAGGCTGGCTTAGCAATAATCCTATCTCTGCAATAAAATGTCTTTCTATGGGATACCAACACAGCTTCTGTAAAAAAGTGAAACGTGTGAAAATTTGCAAGAACAACCATCAAGGAGATTGCGATGGGCTGTGGACAGTGGCAGCTAGAATCCATGCACTAGATTTGATGTCAGGGGCCGCCTCCTTGCAGCTCCGATAGCTTTCCAGCGCTGCTTCTCCTGAGGTGTGTTTTTCTGCATGGATGATTAATGGTACTTATGCCACTTCTCCAGCCATAAGAAGAAATAAAAAAAGACGGCAGATGCGTAATTGCAATCAAATGCTGAGTTCTGTTCTCTGTACTGCTGCATGTAGCGCTAGCCAAGGATTTTAAAGTTATGGTTTGTGGAAAATGTCAGAATGACCTTTTCTGCAGCTGACAGCAAATCATAATATGAATTGTACACGTCTTACAAAGCTTAAGAGAAATGTTAGCTTTGTGTGAATCAGAGTTTACTTCCAGTAAGGGGTGCAGAGTGTCCTATTCTCCCCCTCCTCCTACACACACACACACACACACACACACTAATCCAGCTGTTCTGAAATTGCTCTCCTACTTTTCTAAAACTAAATCTTCCAGACCAGGGTATTCCAGACTTGGAGACCCTGGATGTGAGTTCCAAAGAGAAGATTAAATAAAAAACTAACAACAGAATCAACTGTGGTCTGGTTCCAGTTAGCCATTTCCTGAGGCAATGGGGGTCACTATCATTCAGCAGAGGAACCAACTTTTCCAGCGTTCTCTAAAGCAGGGGTCTCCAAACTTGACAGCTTTAAGACTTGTGGACTTCAACTCCCAGAATTCCTCCTCCAGTCATGTTAGGTCAGGGATTCTGGGAGTCGAAGTCCACAGATCTTAAACTTGCCGAGTTTGAAGACCCTTGTTCTAAAGGTTTTTCACATACTAGTTTCTAGTTTAGTCCAGGGGGCTGGAGGCTAAAACATACGAAGAACAGTTGCAGGAACTGGGCTTGGCTAGTCTAGTGAAGAGAAGGACCAGGGGAGACAGGAGAGCAGCCTTCCAATGTTTGAGGGGCTGCCACAGGGAGGAAGGGGGTCAAGCTATTTTCTAAAGCAACTGAAGGCCAGACAAGGAACAATGGATGAAAACTGAACAAGGAGAGATTCAACCTGGAAATAAGGAGAAATTTCCTGACAGTAAGAACCACCAACCCATGGAACATGTTGCTTTCGGAAGTTGTGGGAGCTTCATCACTGGAAGCTTTCAAGAAGAGACTGGACTGCCCTTTGTCAGAAATGTTGTACGGTCTCCTGCTTGGGTGGGGAGAGGGGCTGGTATGGAGTGTAGATGACCTAAAACGGGTGTCAAACTCAAGGCCCACAAGCTGGATAGAGTCCACAATGTGGTCAGATCCGGTCCACAAGTCCTGGTCTACCCAATGCAAAGAGGAAAGATCAGGTCAGCATAGCTTCGTCCTGGTCTTTCCAGTGCGGAGAGGAAGTATACCAGCAGTTTGGGGAGTGGCGTCAAGCTGGCCATGCCCACCCAGCCAACCACGCCCACCGGCCCCCCTCCTCCAAGGTCAACCACAGCCCTAATGCGGCCCTCAATGAAGTTGAGTTTGACACCCCCAACCTATAAGGTCCCTTCCAACTCTGTTAATCTGTTATCTTAGTTTTTCTTGCACCTTTGTGTGTCTGTCTGTCCATCCATCATCTGTCCTTTTCCTCACCCTTGCATGCACCCCCGAGCCAGAGCACTTCTCAACTTTGTGCGGCCTGTGCTTTTGAACGTGCTTCAATTAATGTAATCATTAATTTGTGAGGGGTAATCATAACTTAATCCGATGTCATTGTAACAGCGCTTTAAATCCAGTCCTGTCAACTTGGCTTCCATCCCTTTCTCTGGATCCTAATCTTTTGCCTGCTCTTCCTTCTCAAGTTCAAGGCAAGGCTGTAGGGCATCGATCTCTTTTCCTAGCTGCTGGCGACATGCAGAGATCATTTGCGGGCATTTCGTGAGATCCAGGGAAAGTACAGAGTTCTCACATTATATTCGACATTTCATTTTCTAGCCAGTTGGGTTGCTTTGGCTCTAATCAACAGTTAGGCTGAGTTGAGTGACCCTTGTGCTCATACGCTCCTTGTTCCATCCGTTTTGCAATTGCCTGGTGAAACCAGAATGGAAAACCAGATTGGCAGGTTGAACGGTTGCACCAATAAGATTCGCTTCAGTCCAGGAAAGTCATAAACTCCCCTGGATACGGGTGAAGCAGCTTTGCATGGAAGCCACGGCTTGGCTCCCTTGTTCCATGCTTTGAGGTTTGCTGTTAGTAATCATCTGTAAAGCCCTTCATGGCTTAGGTCCGGGGTATTTGTGGGAGCACCTGCTGCCGGCATCGGTTTCCCATCACCTCGTACGCTCCCACAGACAGGGTCTCCTCAGGCTGCCATCAGCCAGACAGTGTCGGCTGGCGACCCCCAGGGGGGAGAGCCTTCTCTGTGGGTGCACCCACCCTTTGGAACCAACTCCCCGTGGAGCTTCGGGTGGCTCCTGACCTTCGATCCTTCCGTCGCAACCATGGTTTTTTCGTTTGGCCAATCTGGACTGAAGGGGTTTTAATTATTTTAATTGTCAACTGCCCTGTGCGAGCACACAGGCAAGGACTCCTTGGGGTCCCGTCGGCGGGCCAATGCCAGCTGGCGGTCCCCCGATGACGAGCCTACTCTGTCGTGGCCCCTGACCTCTGGAACCAGCTCCCCCTGGGGCTCTGCCTGGCCCCTGACCTCCACACCTTCCGCCATGATTTGAAGACCTGGTTGTGTGACCAATCCGGGCTGTGACCTTTTCTTTCCTGGGGGGGGTTTATATTTTTAATGTATTTTAAATTTGTTTGGGCTTGTAATTGGGTTTAATCTCTTTTTAATTATTTATTGCTGTTGTTTCTTAGTTGTGAGCCTTGAGTCGGAGATGGGGCGGCATACAAGTCCCAATAATAAATAAATAAATAAATTGTTTGTGGGTTTTAATTATTTTAATGTGTAACTGGGGTTTCATTCTTGTGTAATAGTTTTTAAAAATTTTGTACCCTGGTTTTTTATTGTTGTAAGCCGCCCTGAGTCCTTCGGGAGATAGGGCGGCATAGAAATCCCAACATTAAATTAAAATTTAATTTTATTCTCTGGACTGTGAGGTCTGTGGTCCTGTAAGGGTAGAAGCATAGGAAGCGTTGGGAAGAGAAAGAAACTTCTTTGGGTTGCCTTGTGTTTTCATCCTGCCCGGGATGGGTGGATGGCTTCTTGTTCACCAAGAATAGCTTGTTCTCTCTTTCCTCCCCTTCATCCCCTCCCCACCTCCCTCCCAGGGGTGCATGACCTTGCTTACACTAAAGCCAAGCACGGTGGGCAGTTGGGAATGACTTCATTCCAAGTGACTGGCTCTGAGACTGTTCTGATCTGCAGTTGAGGAATAGGAGAGTCGGCATCAGCAATGGTTAAAAGTATTTGCAGTCTGTCCCAGGAAGCTCAGTGCAGTGACAGAAACAAGTCTCTGCCCACAAACGCCTTGAAGCTGAAAAATGTGCCATTTGTGTTGGAGTGTTACAGAAAACACCTCCCACCCCACAATATCCTTTTCACACGTCCATCATGGCTTGTGTGGTTGGTGTGGCTTCATTTCTGGAGCCAAGCATTCTTTGACTGCAAGAGAGCATTTATGGTAGCAGGGTCCCTACCTTTCCTCCGTGGCAGCCTAGAGCAGTGGTCGCCAACCAGTAGGCTGGGGACCACTGGTGGTCCACGAGAAAATTTTGGTGGTCCTCAAAGAGATGTCACCCCTAAAGCAATTAATCCAGGCTGTGCAGGAACACAAGGCTGCACCGCCCACATGGCCTGCGGGAGCACAAGGCTTGTACTGCTTGCATTGCGAACAACATGAGGTAGTGAGGGGAGGGGGAAAAGGGCAGGGCGGGGGACTTGTCCCACTCATCCCATGCACCTTGCCTGGCCACCAGGCTGCTTCTTTCCACTTCTTTCTTCTGCTTTTGGCTTCATGCAAGGAAAGGAGCAAAAGTCTTCCTTTCTCTCCCCCAAACTCTACCAGAAATGAGTCTTTGGGACCCTGCAAGGCATCCTGCTCCAAGAGGCTGCGCTGGTGGGACAAGTCTCACAAAGACTCATTTCTGGCGGAGTTTGGGGGAGAGAAAGAAAGACTTCAGCTACTTCTGCTGCTTTCCTTGCATGAAGCCAAAAGTCTCTCTCTCTCCCTTTCTCTCCCTCTCCCCCTCCCCCCCCCTCTGAGAACGGAGCTGGAAACAGTATCCTGCAGTCCCAAATAAAGAATGATCGAAGTAGGAAAATGGGGTGGGGAATTTTCCTGCAGACTTTTTGGGGGATTTTCCCAGGGTCTCTGGTCCGCGGGATTTAAAATTATGAGTTTGGTGGTCCCTGAGGTCCAAAAAGTTGGCGACCCCTGGCCTAGAGCAGAGACCCAGACCCTAGAGCCTCCGTGGACAGGGTGAGGTCCATGCTGGTGGCAGCAAAGAGATCAGAATTGGGTTTTCATGGCAGATCTCTTGGTGTGTTTCCCCCCCCCCCGGCCTTGTTTAGTTGAGTGGCAGCAGAGCATAAGCCGAGGAAGTTACAGGATGGCCTTCCAGACCGGTTGCCTGGTTCTGAGCTTGTGTTTCTCTTCCAGCAAGCCCGAGCAGAGCAAGAAGAAGAATTCATCAGCAACACCTTGTTTAAGAAGATTCAAGCTTTGCAAAAGGAGAAGGAGACGTTGGCCGTGAATTATGAAAAGGAGGAGGAATTTCTCACAAATGAACTCTCGAGGAAGCTGATGCAGGTATGTCTTCTTTTATTACCCCCACACACACGGGTCCCAAAATGAGAACTGCTCAGGCCATTCTTCTTGTTAGATAGGGAAATGCCTTTGTTGTCACTGGAACCATCGTTTCAGGCCCTTAATCAACAGGTGTTAGAATGAAATATGGATTCTGCAGAGCTGAAGAAGCGAAACGTCATCAAAGGGAAACAGGAAAGTCCAGTTGCCTGGGATATCAAAAAGGACTATGTCTAGGAAAAATGGCTTAACCGCCATTATTGGTTAAACATTCCAAACAGGGGAGTGAACAAACCAAGGGAAGAAGGAGGGTTGCAAAAGAGAATATTTCTCCATTTAAAAAAAAAACATATTAGAGGCCAGGGGAAACCAGGCTGACAGGCTTTAAAGGTCCATTTCCAAAAATTAAACAATAAAGGCCTTTTCAAAACCCTGTACTAAAATTATTAAGAAGCGAGTTGTGATGTGTGAACCATGCCAAGATGCCATTCAGTGGAACAAGCGAGCTCAACTCTGTGGTGTTTGTTCCTGTGCAGAGATTCTCTCCCCCCCACCCTCCCCAGACAGCCCAATGCCTCTAATGCAATGTTGGGTACCTGTGAGATGTGTGGACGTCAAGTCCCAGAATGGCCCTGCCCTCCCTGGGTTAGGGGTGGGAAAATCTGGGCATCCCAAAAGTGCCAAGTTTGAAAAAAAAAGGCATCAAGTGGCTCTGATTCAGCTCACAGATTGAGCTGATTCATCACCCAAAGAGGTGGTGTGTTTGGATTGCTTTGGAATTTGCCTTGGATCAGCCCTTTGTATGTCCCTTCGCACTTTGTCTCCTGCAGAACAGTGTGTGTGTGTGTGTGTGTGTGTGTGTCGTGATTTCCAAGGCTGCCAAGGGAAACAGCTACAGTATTTATACTTCATCTTTGCTCTCTTGATCTATATTTTTTTCCTTCCAGGATCCACTAGGAATGCCCTCCATTTAAATAATGTTGTATATCCAAGTAGCAAGGTTCAGATGATACTATCCAAAACCTAAAAAGGCAAAGTATAACAACTCCTCTTCCTCTTCCTCTCCCTCTCCCCCTCCTCCTCCTCCTCCTCCTCCTCCTCCTCCTCCTCCTCCTCCTCCTCCTCCTCCTCCTCCTCCAGCTCTTCTGCATTGCAATGCTGCTGATGCAGAGTTGCTGAATTTACCACTTTCGGATTGAGGCGTTTTATAATTTTTTGAAAGAAGTTTTATTTGTACCTTCAACTTGAGGAATATCCCTTAGCCTCAACCACATCAAAAAAGTTGCCAGCCTTTGCTTCTTCATAGGCATGCTCAAGCCCTTCTGAGAGTTCCTGGAGGCCACCTATCTGGGTCCACACACCACGTTTGCTCAGGTGTGACAGGAAGCAAGATTGAACCTGTTGCTGCTAGACACACGTGCCTTGGTTCATCACAAAGAGGTGCACTGCAGAGAGCAAAACTAAGTAGATTCTGGATTTTTCTGTGGAGGATGAGCTGGGCTCCTAGATTGCTCTAGAGAACCCTGGATTTTCTTTGAAGATCCTGCAGGGGATGGTGTTGCATTAGCTGTTCATGTCTCTGTTTTGCCTGCTTCTTGTGAATGCACTTCCTGGGAATCAATAGCCCTCAGGAGGGGAGGGGAGGGGAGAGGGGTGGGGAGGGAGAGGAGAGAGGAAGGAAGGAGAGAAGAAAAGAGCATATTTTTATGGAGATACTTCGTTAAGCAGATTTGAATTTTACTGCCTTCTAATCTTACTCTGTTTTAATTGGCTTATTTCCCACTTTGCAAGTAAGCCACATTTGGGTTTCAGCCAACCTAGAGGTAGAAGTGTTTTGTGTGGTTTTTTTTGCAACTGTATTAGACTTGAGGTTTCTTTTCAACTGAATTGATATTGTTGCAACTGTTCCAGAGTTTGTTTATTAAATGCATAATATTAGTTACTATGTTTTTCCAAAACTCTCTGTTCTTCCTGAATCATTCAAAAAGTACTTCTGGTACTTTGAGATCTGGCAACTTTTATTGTTTGAACAGGTACAGGTCACCAGGATCTGTTTTGAGATTTAAAGTGCAGATCTGGTGGCTGAAAGAGAGAATCTTTTCCAGGGATTTTCCTGGTTTTGCAGGACCTTCCTTGCTAAACAGCTTCAGAGAAGTCAGAAGTGTGTATGTCCTTTGTAACATTTGGACTGGGTTTTATAAAGGTATTAGGCAGCATTTAATCTGAGATACTGTTTATTTCTTAAAGCACAATATTTCCAAATGTTAATATGTTGGAAGAAAGGAATATACAGCTTAATTTGCCCTTGTCTGCTCATCTGGCAACTCTCTGGGGGATTGTCCACCTGTGTTTGCCTTGTCATTTCTTTCTTTTGAAGTTTTTAGTGCTGCTCGGTCCATGGGTATACATAAACTAATGGAAAAAATGTGCTTGAGTCTATAAAACTGTCTGCCATGGCTTTCAGACTTCCTTAAGCTAGTTAGTATAATAATAATAAAGAGAACTTTATTAGATAAACAGAGTTAAAATATAGAACTAAGGGAACTAATTTTTCTCCTCCCCCCAGCCCCAATAAGTGTCAAAACATTGTGTTGCTCTGTGTGTAAATGTGGCATCTGGTGTATATTGCCCTTGGAAGATTCGTTCTTTTAGCTCTCAGTAGCAGCCTCATTGGTTCCATAATGTTCTGCAAAGATACGTTTGAGTCCCTGTTAGAAAGCATTTAGGAAGGGAAGACCCTTATTATAGAATAAAACATTCATGGAATTGGAGCCACGAGATATTCTGGGTACAAGAACAGACTGTCTCCCTTGTGACCCTCAACTGTTTGCATTCTGACATCTATTTGACATTTCCAACCTCCCTATTTATTGTAAACCCTGCACCAGGCACCAGTTCCTTTAGTGTTTTAAGTGACCTGGTTGGAACCCTCCAAAGAAAGGTTATCTCTTGATTTGGTATCCAGCTGCTGCTTATTACTTTGAAAAAAAGAATTTCCCCCCCTTAGGTTTATAGAATTACGGTTTACCCTGCACCCTTCTCAAGAGAATTTGAGAAATTGATTTCACAAAACAGAAAAGGGGCCACTGGATTTCCAGCCCTACACAATAAGGCAGACTGGAAGGGTCCTTGGATATTTGCTGCCCTCGCTCAGAAATATTCAGTCTTTGTCTGAACTTGTTCAGACTTCTGCACATATGGAGGAAGTCAGCTCTGGCAAGCGGGGAGGGCTTGTTTGATCTCTGCCAGTTCTGAATTGATGTATTTATCAAGGAAGCCTAGTCCTGCTTGAGAGTGACCCCCTATACCAGTGGTGGCTAACCTTTTTGGGCTCCTGTGCCAAAAATGGTGCTTGCATGCATGTGCTCGCATGCCAGCACCTAGAAGGCAATGCACACAGGGCCCCCCTACACCCCCTGCACATGCGCGTGGAATCGCTCTCCCCTTACCTGCACTGCGCCTCCCAGCTGATTTTCAGCCTGTTTGAGGCCTTTTTCGGCCTCCCAGAGGCTCGAGGGAAGCCTCTGCAGCCTTTGGAGGCCAAAAAATGGGCCCATTTCGTCACTTACGGTATTTCCGGAAATTCAGGAAGTGATGAAACAGGCCCTTTTTCAGTCTACAAAGGCTGGAGAGGCCGAAAATCAGGTGGGAGGCACACCCATGCGCAGTGAGGTAAGTTTGCCTGGGGCTTGCGTGCCCGCACAAATGGCTCTGCGTGCCACCTGTGGCACACGTGCCATAGGTTCGCCATCACGGCCCTATACTATTTCAGACGGGGCTGTCCAGTCTTTTCTTTAAAACCTCCTTGAGTCTCATCCCCCACATGAAATGTCTAGAAATCCAATTTGCTCTAGATCGCTATATTTTGTCCCTATTTGTAGAAAACTTACCTGTTCCTGAGTGAGAGAGAAAACACAATAGAAATGTCCTACTGTACCGAAGTTGCCCCTTCAAAAGGTCCAAAAGTGTTTTCTGGATGGAATTGCTCCATATATTATGTGCCCTTCGTGTTTCCCGTTAATATGGTGTTTCACTTCCAATCTGGGTTGGACCAGGGCCAGATTTTATGCATTTATGTAAAATGAAAGTTGGCTTGCTTGCTGCCAAGTGCTGACTCTTTGGGCTTTGACTTCTGTCCTGATCTCAGCTGCAGCATGAGAAGGCAGAGCTGGAGCAGCACCTGGAGCAGGAACAGGAGTTCCAAGTCAACAAGTTGATGAAGAAAATTAAGAAACTGGAAAATGACACCATTTCAAAACAGCTCACCCTGGAACAGGTAAGTCACAGAGGCTGGGGGACATTGGCAGTGATTGCAGGGTGTGTGTGTATGTCTGGTGGCCAGCACAGTTTGCAGCCCAGCTTTTAGGGGAGAGGAAACATTCCTTTTGGGGGGATTGATCCCCCATCTGGGAGGAGATGGGCTGGGAAGGTTGAAGGGAAGGTGCTGGGTATGGAAGGAGGTTCAGTGGCGGATTAGGGAAAAGTCCAGAGGGAAGACAGCTTCTGAGGATCCACTAAGACACAAGGAAGCCTTAGCCACACCTTATAAAGAAAACCTGTTCAAGATGTTTTATAGACGGCATCTCTCACCCACCAGATTAGCTAAAATGTATAGCTCCCAATCTCCGATATGTTGGAAATCTTTGAAAGAACTGGGCACTTATTACCATATGTGGCGGGAGTGCAAGAAAATGCAAGAATTTTGGCACAAAATTTGGCCATGGTTAGAGGAATTGCTAAACCTAAAAATAAATTATACACCGGAAATGTTCCTATAAGGAATAACAAATGAGAATCTTAAAAAAGCAGATATATATCTTAATTATTCATATTATCACAGCCGCAAGATTATCAGTTGCCCAAACCTGGAAATTAAAAGAAATACCTAATGACGATGTAATAATACAAAAAAATTTATACTGCGCTGAGTTAGATAGCTTAACGTTGGAACTGAAGGAGTGAGATAATGCAGAATTCTATGAAATATGGAAAAAATTCTATAATTGGAGGGATATGAAAGGAAGTCAAAAAATGTGAAATAGAAACTAAAGGAAGAGTTTATACCACAACAAAATGTCTAAAATAGAAATGGATACAAAGATTTATAATGTAAATATGTATATAGATATGTGTGTGTGTGTTAGTATTGTTTGATGACATTCTGCTGTTACAACAATATAAAGACTCTTGATATATGTCAAAAGATCACCACGTTCAAATGTTTTTAAAATCTAATTTTCAATAAAAATTTAATAATAAAAAAAAGAGACAAGGAAGGGAGGGGAGATGGGCTTCTTTGCAGCCCTCTGCCAGGGGCAACTTATTGCTGACTTCAGTGTAGGGGCGGAGGTGATAGTTTTCCCTGCTCCCTAATAATAAAATATGAGGACAGATTTGGCATGCGCCTCCTTAAATATGCTAACTGGTGACATGCACTTGAAATTTAAAAACTGGTTTTCCTCCTCTTCTATGGTGACGATTCTGCCGCTTTATTTTGCCCTCATTTATTTGTTAAATTTATTTGCCACCTATCTAGCTGGGAGGCTACTCTTGGCCCGGCTTAAGCAATAAAAAGGAGGAAAGGAAAAGAGTGTGATCAGCACAAAAGTACGGTAATAAAGCAATGAAATAAATAATGAAGAAGAGTAAAAGGGGCACTGCAGCTATATGATGGTCATAAAAGAAGGGTGGACGGGCAGAGGGCAAGGTGGGTGGGAATCTGCCATCAATCCAGCAGCCAAATATAACTTTATATTCAAGATCAGACCTTGCGTTGTTGATTGTTGATGGTTTTGTGGGATGTTGCAATGGTATGTGAAAAAGGATGAAAAACTGCATAGCCTGCAGCTGCATAACAGAAGGAGAGAACCTCCCAAGCTTTTCAGGCTGTAAGGGAGAAGGCGGGAGACTTGTATTTTCAGACCTGCAAGATTCTGTCGGTGTAGCTTTACAATAATACAGAGTTAGCTCCATCTGGTCATGTTTCCTTTCTGGTCTACCTAGCAAGGGTGACATCTGTTTTCTGAATTTTATGCAGATAGATACTTGGCATTAAGAATAAGCAAGCTAGCCAAAGAACTTCCTGATAAAAATGGGATTTTACAGTTAAGCCCTGAGGGGCCTTTTGCAATAGAAGGAAAAGGATCTCAAGAGGGCCCTTGCCACTTCTTCACATTGCAAGAGACTTGCAGTATTTTATCACCATCTTGTTAGAGTTTTTCCTCATTCCTCTTGCTTTTATATTCTAAGAGCCTTTTATAGCCTCATTATTAAAATTACTGGTAGATTCTTTGGTCTTAATGTTTGATTCCTGCATTTGATTCCACTATCAGTTTCTAAAGTAATGGTATTCAGTGGAAAGGGTTTTTTTTTAATTGGATTCTTCTCTTTAAAAAAAAATCTGCCTGTTTCAGAGCTCTGGTGCTCTGTCGTGCTAAAAGGAAGTGTGTGCATAGAGAACACTCCTCAGCAGCCCTGTCCGTGGTGGGTTATGCTGCCTTCGGCTCCTGATTAAGCCAGAAATGTTCCCTGTGGTTATGCTGGTGGGTGGCTTTTGTTCAGCTGAGAACTCCCTCGGCCAGCCCGTTCCATGGGAACAGAGAGGACTGTGGTTACTCTGGACTCCGAACACCACTGCAATGGTTGTGTTCCTCAGTCCTGAGAATTAGAGGTTACCTTCTGCCACTTCCCAGCCTTTGTGGAAAGGTTACTTGTGTCCCTGAATTCAGCACCAGGTATTATAAACCCTTGAGCAAAGGGCTAAACTGCAAGTACCTTTAGGGAATTTCTTTTGATTGCTACATCCTTACCAGGAAATCTCTTCCCTCTGACTCTGCTTCAGCAGTTGATCTAACCCGTCATCTCTTTTTAGAATCAGTTATTTAGTTTTTTGAGTTGCACTAAAGCTGCTGGGGATGTTCTGGGCACGTTGTTAATTTCTCATTGAAATTGAAAGTGTCCTGTTCACTACTTTGGGTGGCTATTTAGTTGGTCCACTTTTCCTAATAAGAGCGCAACTCAGAGAGGTTAACAATCATGCTCCCAGGCGCTCATCCCGTTTCATTCTGACAGAAATTGTCAGATCTGTATATCTGTCATTTCTTCAATGGAAGAAGAAAAGGGGTGGGGGGAGACTGAGAAAGAAATCCTTCTTGATGTAACCTGAATATATTTAATCTTATATCAAATTTGTATAACCTACACATGATACAATGGAGGGATGAAACCCAGATGGCCGGAACCTATCACCTCTGGGAGAGACAGTCAGGAGATGAAGAGACCATAAAAATTCCACAGTGAGATGTGTCCTGGGAAACTCTGAAAAAGATCGTCCTAAAAAGGGGGTGGGGGGGAATTAACATGTTGGCTCTTTGTTTTACTAAATACACATCACGATAAGGGGAGAGGTTTTAAATTCCCTTATCTATTTCTGCATGCCTGAGAGACCTTAGACACTGCTTTTAACCCCTACATGAATTGCCCCATCTCAATAAAGGATTCCTTTTGATACGTTTTGATACATTTTCAGAAGTTCATTCTAGTTGACTGAATGGGAAAAGTTCTGTAGCCTGACAGTAATGCTCCTTTCCTCTCCAAGGAGCACTTCCTCTGCTTAGTGGCAGGAAGTGGTTGGTTGGCTGATGAGGCAATTGGCTCAGTTCGTCTGCAGTGCAGACAACCCAGACAGAGGCAGAACAAGCCCAGTTTTCCCTGGAGTGCAATTTGAACCAAGAATCAAGGGTTGTTAATTTGAGGGCACCCTTTCCTCAGATTGATAGCAGGCCTGTTTGCTTCTCTATACACAAGTCATTCTGTGCCACTTTCATGCCAAGAGGCCAGGCTGTTCTCCCAAGATGTGCTGCTGCTGTTCCCCTTCCCCAAGTGACCTTCTGCCTCTTCTTGCCGTCTTGGCTGGTGACCAGTGCCCCGTCCTTTCCATCAATCCCCCATGAGCAGTGGGTGCCATTAGAGGAAGAGAAGCGCCCAGCCCAGCCCTGCAGAACAGCTCCAGCCAGCCTGCTGGTGGATTGGGAATTGCTCCAGCTGGAATAGGACCTTATGCTCTTCCAGCAGGACATTGGGGTGCCTCTTAGCTCACCTTCCTTCTTAGGATTTTCCCAGAGACTAAAAACATAGTGTCATGCCCCTGTTGGAGTGACTCCGAGGGAGAGGAGGAACAGCCGACAGGGAGTGGGAGTGTGGCTCTGGAGATTGTGGAGGAAACTGGGGAAGGGCACAGGCCAGCTGGGCATTCAGAGGAAGACCCAGGCCCATCCCCTCTTCATCCTAGGGCACGCAGGGAGGAGAGGATAAAGGAGAAACTTGAATGGTGTGGTCTATGGGGAAGGAAAGGGCCCTGATCCCCTTCATGGGCTGCAGCTGTGAGGACTGTTTAAAAGGACAAACTGCGCATAGGCCAGTGCTGGAAGCAAAGCGTGAAATAATTCTAGTCTTTCAGTTCCGAGTTCTGGCATCCTTCCCAGTGTGTATATTTCGATATCTGTGGACGCCTTCAAGCCCTTATCCTGCCTTGTCTCAGTAATTGCTTCAGTGTGGTTTGTGTTGTTTTTTCTGTTTATAATTTATATGTATTTTGAGTTTGAATGGCACTTTTCCTTTTCGCAACAGTTTGTGGGGGAGTTTTTTTTCTCCAGTCAATGATAATTGGAGCTTTGAAGCAAAGTTGAAGGAATTAAAGGGACTTCACCTGTTTTTGTGACTTAGTTGCTTTTGTATCCCACCCTGGGTCATCACACCTCTACAATATGTGCCATTATGTGAAAAGCTGGAAGAAGAGTTAGACAGGTGCCAGGAGCCTGAAAGAGGGATGGGTGGTGGGAATAGATGAGGGAGGTCATTCTCCAGCCAACAGATGGAACAGCGACCATTGGAGGGCAGTGCCCACTCGTCAACCCCAAAAGATTAAACTCTCCCCCCACCCCCGGGTCGCCTGAGATAATCCAAAAGTCACTAATCTGGATGTTTGAGTGGGCATTCTTTGATCTTTTGCTTTGATAGCCTCTCCCAGAACCCACAAGCTGCAACTGAGTTTGGGGACCCAATCAAGTTTATGTTTTGATTAATAAACCAAGTAAGACTTAAATTGTCATGAAAAGGGGATTTGGCACAAAGGGATGCACGAAGCATCACTCTCTTCCCAAAATCGCCACTGCCCAGAATGAGAACGGCCTGATTTGGTGACATCAAGCGCTGTGTTGTCGTTACAGAGTCAGGCTGGGACTCCATAAATTCTGTGTTCAGGACCTCCCCTTGGTGGTGGAACTGTCTGGGTGACTTCAAGCTGGTTGCTTTCTCTTAGCACACCTTCCCTCCTAAGAGAATAAAAAGTGGCCTTGCCTTGAACTCCTCAAAGCAAGAATAATCAGAGAACGACAGAGGAAGCCTGATTGGCTGGCAGTGTCAGGTTGACCTTGGCTGAGCTGGAGGACTAATCAGGATTGCAGCTGATTAAGACCTGAGTGGGAGATGAGCAGGAGATCTCAGGCTGCAGGCCAGACTGGGAATCCCAAAGTGCCCCACCCCATCTGGGAGAGGAGCAGCCACGCCAGTTCCGTACTCTTGCCAAGTG
Organism: Naja naja; assembly: GCA_009733165.1. NCBI lineage: Eukaryota > Metazoa > Chordata > Lepidosauria > Squamata > Elapidae > Naja > Naja naja. Next base: position 85,154,917 of record CM019151.1, read on the forward strand.
ACCTCCAGGGCATGACCTTGGCCTCTCCAGCCATCGAACCTGGCAGGAAAGTAGCTTTCTTTTTACCCGGACAAATGAATTAGAAAGAAACCAGGAGGTGAGTTTATTTTCCTCTAAATCAGTGGTCGCCAATTTTGGTGGTCCTCAGGGAAATGTCACCCCCCAAAGCAATTAATCCAGGCTACGCAGGAACACAAGGCTGCGCCGCCCACATGGCCCGTGGGAACACAAGGCTTGCGTCGCTTGCAGTGTGAACAACACAAGGTAGTGAGGGGAGGGGAAATGGGCGGAGGAGAGGAACTTACCCTACTCGCCCCACACGCCTGGCCTGGCCACCGGGCTTCTTCTTTCTGCTTCTTTCTTCTCCTGCTTTTGACTGCACGCAAGGAAAGCAGCCAAAGTCTTTCTTTCTCTCCCCCGAACTCCACCAGAAATGAGTCTTTGGGACCCTGCAAGGCCTCCTGCTCCAAGAGACTGCGCCGGCAAAGACTCATTTCTGGTGGAGTTTGGGGGAGAGAAAGAAAGTCTTCCGTTGCTTCTGCTGCTTTCCTTGCATGAGGCCAAATGTTTCTCTCTCCCCTCCCCCTGAGGGAGAGGGGATCCCAAATAAAGAATGATCAATCGGTAGGAAAACGGGGTGGGGAATTTTCCTGCAGACTTTTTTGGGGATTTTCCCAGAGTCTCTGGTCCACGGGATTTAAAATTATGAGTTTGGTGGTCCCTGAGGTCCAAAAGGTTGGTGACCCTTGCTCTAAATAAACAGAAAGAAAAGCAATATTTAATTAAACAGTTCTTTTTTCTGTTTCCAAGATTCTGGATCAACAGAATTTGACTTCAGCTGTGCCAGTAAAAGATATTTTTTGTGAGAAAGGAAGGCAATGTGAATGCAGCTTTTGAGTATCCTTGAATTGGTGCCGAGTTAAGCTGTGGTCCAGCTCAAATTTAGGAAAAGGGGACAGCTGTTCTTAACCAACCCCACTTTGCCTCCTAGCTAAGACGTGAGAAGATTGACCTGGAAAACACACTTGAACAGGAACAGGAAGCCCTTGTGAACCGTCTCTGGAAGAGGATGGACAAACTTGAAGCCGAAAAAAGGTGGTTTTCTCCTTTGCTCCTCCCAACTATTCACTCGATTTGGGAAGGAGGGAGGGGCAGATTTGACAGCTTCTCCCTGAAATGCAGCTATTTCAAGGGGCAATAAAAAAAACAAGCAAGAAGAGAACAGCAAACTATGTCATGTTGCAAGGCCAGAGAGTAATATAACATGGCATTTAAGACTGGTTCACTAGAAAGAGTCTTTCTGTCCTGTTAATAGGCTTTGCTTTAAGCGTTAAATCAGAGGTCTCCAAACTTGGCAACTTTAAGATTTGTGGACTTCAACTCCCAGAATTCTTAAAGTGGCCAAGTTTGGGGACCCCTGCATTAAATATTAGCCACTGCTATTTGTAAAACTTTGTGCCGAATCCCGATTTTTGTCAGAAACAACCTTTCATGGCGTTCAGAAAATTTCACAGAAGCAGCAGAACTTGAAGGACCCACAAACACCTTGGTGGTGCAGGCTATTAAACGCCTAGCACTTAGCTCCAGCTGCCTGCAATTACTGCAGGCTCGAATCCCACCAGGCTGAAGGTTGACTCAGCCTTCCATCCTCTCAGGGTAGGTAAATTGAGGACCCAAGATTGTTGGGGGCAATAAGGTGACTTTGTAAAAATGCCGCTTAGTAATAAGCAGGCATATGCAATGGAATGAAGGCACATTGGATTGTGCTCCAAACATTGTAAGCCACCCTGAGTCTCTGGAGAAGGGTGGCATATAAATATGAATTTAAAAAAAACACACATGGATGTGGGTGGTAGCTAATGAAAGGATAGGCCTCACTGGGATCCTTTGTTCTCCCAATCATTTTTTTTAAAATTTTCTAAACATGTAAAAAAATTAAAGCAGTGCCATGAATCTTCCTTCCGAGACTGAGGGCGATCTCGTTCGAAGAGAGAAGGGAGCAAAAATGAACCACACGCTTGGGGTACTCTGGGTGGGAATCCTGCCTCCTTCCCTCCCTGGATATGGAGTAAGATGACCACTTGCCTGGCCTGTTAATCAGAAATCTGGAGCCACCAGGCTTGACCTCAGCCCTGACTCTTCCCACCCTCTTCATGGGGGTTTATTGACCCCCCAGGCATGTGGACCAGTGGTTGCCTACATTCCAGAGGTGTGGCAGAGAACTGCTTTCTCCACAATTCCTACTTGTGCAGGATTTGATTTCTTCGGCACAATTCACGCTCTTTGCCCGAAAGAGAAAATTGCCCGTTTCAGATCATCTTGATTTCTGTTCATAGGTTCCAAAGAAACAAAGCCAAAAGTGCCAATATAAACTACTACTTTTTTTTAAATTTCAGAATTCTCCAGGAAAAACTGGACCAGCCCGTGTCTGCTCCTCCATCACCAAGGGACATATCAATGGAAATAGACTCTCCAGAAAATATGATGCGGCATATCAGGTTTCTGAAGAACGAGGTAGAGAGGTTAAAGAAACAGCTCCGAGCAGCACAGCTACAACGTAAGTCCCGGTTTCTTATCTGGCTGCGCTGCCTCCTGTGTCGTGTAAAACTATCCCTGATCCAGAAGAGGGGATTTCCAGGCCAAGTTCAGAAGCAGAATGCTGTTTTTTAGGTAGTGGACCGTCGGTACTGCAGCCTACATGTTCCTTGGTGCTCTCTGAGGTTTTTTTGTTTTCTTGCAGGCATTTCATTTCCCAAACTCAGTAACTTTATCAGTGTTGATGTTATCTAGCGTAGGTAATGAAATGTGTGCAAGGAAACAACCAAGCTCAGAGAGCACCAAGGACCCCACAGTCCAGCCTTGAGCTATAAATGTTCACCTTTATTATTGGTACTACATTTCCCCCTCAGCTAGGATGAATACAAGTTTCAGGTCATTGATCTTACTTCAGTTCACCATAAAATGATTAAGTGTGGTTTTACAAGACTCTAGTCCGCTTTGCCACACGACAGTGTTGCGTTTTTCTTTCTTTCTTTCTTTATTATTTCTTTATTTATTATTTATTAATTCGACTTAAATGCCGCCCCCTTTCCCAAAGGACTCGGGGCGGCTCACAACTAAAATACAGTACAACAATAAATTACTTAAAAATTATATTAAACAAGATATAAGCCGAATAAGCAATTAAAACCCCCAAGTTAAAAAGAAAACCCCAAGAATCAACATAGCCCAGATTGTAAAACAGCCAGGTTTTTAACTCGTGGTGGAAGGTGCGGAGATCGAGAGCCAACCGGAGCTCCAGCGGAAGAAGATTCCATAGAGCAGGGGCCAGAATAGGCCCTCCCGGGTTCCTGCCAAGCGACATTGAGTCGCAGCGGCACCCTGAGGAGACCCGTCTGTGCCCGTACAGGCGGTTGGTACTTGATGCTGGGAGGAGTCGCTCGTAAATATCCTGGCCCCATGCCATGCAGGACTTTGAATGTTAAAACCAGCACCTTGAACCTCACCCGAGGGCAACGGAAGCCAATGCAGGCCACGCAGGAGGGGTGTGACATGGGAGTATCGGGAGGCTCCCATCACTACCCGCTCGGCCACATTCTGCACCAGCTGAAGCCTCCGAGTGATATGCAAGGGCAGCCCTAAATAGAGAGCATTATAGTAGTTCAATCGGGAGTCCACGAGCGCCTGAGTGATCGTGCGCAGGGCATCCCGCTCCAGATATGGACGCAACTGGCGAACCAGCCGGACCTGGGCAAAGGCCCCCCTGGCCACGGCTCCCACCTGCTCCTCCAACTTGAGCTTTACAGTACTAAATATACATTTTGGGGCAGGAGAAGAACATTGACCATGTTTCGCTCAATTTCAATTGCCGACTATTTGGACAAGGTCTTTCAAAAGAGGTGAAAATGCTGCAGTCTGTGTTTTGCATATTATTATTTTTTTCGGAAATAATGCCTTCGTAGAACGGGCCACGGCTGAAATTGGAGCAACACCCATCAGCCGTGGCTAGGGGAACTTTTGCACAGGTCCGCCTTGTGCACCAATTGCAACCCTACCTGGACCAGGAGGCTCTTCTCACAGTCACTCATGCCCTAGTCACCTCACGACTGGATTATTGCAACACACTCTACATGGGGCTACCCTTGAAGAGCATTCGGAAACCTCAGTTGGTCCAGAACGCAGCCATGCAAGCTGTTGTGGGTGTCCCGAGATACACCCACATATCACCAATTCTCCGCGAGCTGCACTGGCTTCCTATTAGTCTTCAGTGCAATTCAAGGTGTTGGTCATTACCTATAAAGCCCTATATGGCTCAGGACCAGATTATCTCCAGAATCGTCTCCTACCCTGCGTCTGTCTCCCTGTGACCAGTAAGATCCCACAGAGTCGGTCTCCTCCGGGTTCCATCAGCTAAACAATGCCGGCTGGCGGGCCCGCGGGAGAGGGCCTTCTCTGTGGCTGCTCTGGCTCTCTGGAACCAGCTACCTCCCAAGGTCCAGACTGCCTCCACCCTACCGGCCTTCCGCAAAGCAGTCAAAACCTGGCTTTTCCGGCAGGCATGGGGCTGTTGATCTTGCAACTGAGATCTAGCGAGATCCAGCCCTTCTGTTGTTTGTTGTTTTTTAAAATTGTTTTTAAATTTTTTTATAATGTAATTCTTTTGTGTGTGTGTGTGTGTTTTTTTTTTGCTTTGGGAGTTGGGCGGCATATAAGTTTAATTAAATAAATAAAGTTTAATTAAATAAATATTATCTAAGAGCATTATGCCATTCTCTGGACACACAGAGTGTATGGTCCTTTTGCGCTAAGTGGTTTGTTGCGAGCCAAGTCGTGCAACAACATTGACAAGGAAGGCCACAAAGCAGCACAAAATGGAAGGAAGGAGGGGCCTTCCCCAATGAACATCAATCGAGGCATAAAATACCTGAGAAGGCTCTGTAGTGAAAGAGTAAAGAAATTTACCAAAGTTTATCCTCTTTTCCTCCTTATCTCCAAGGCTGGAAGCAGTGGTGAGATTTGAACAGTCCAGAAGGGCCCTGAACATCTAGCGGATATCCAGATGGGCTGCTGGTGGGATCACCTTCCCTGCCCACATCTTGGGGAAATCTGTCATTTTTGCATAGAAAAGCAGGCCTTAAATGCTCAGAATTTGATCAAGTCATAATTCACACAGAGTTCTCTAATGCCTGCTTCAAATCTGAGATATTTAAATTCAGTCTGAATAAAAGTCAACAGCTTTTTAGACAATTACGGTTTGTTAATGACTTTGGTGAACATCTCTTCAGAGGGATCTTGTGGTATGAGGGCTTTTGTCTCCCCGGAGACAGTAATGTAAGGGAGTAAGGGTGGGATCCTGAAGTCTGTGCTTAAGGTGGGGAAATAAATGGGGGAAGAGTCTGTGAACAGGCCCTGAATTTCAGATTCAAACTGAAAGAGCAAAGAGAGGAGCCGTCTTGGCTGACTGTATTTCTTCCAGCCAAACATAAAAAGTTAGCTTTTTTCTTTTCCCCCTGCACTTGAATATTTGTGGATCACTGCCCTACTCTCTGCATTCGGAATTGGTTGAATTGGCAGCCTTTTTTTCTAGGCAGAAATTAGGAGCAATATTTCAACTTCGCTTTCTGAGACAGAGCATTTAGCGGCAATCACCTTCCTTTGAGGAGGGAAATGAAGAAGACATCTGTTTTTAGGCCGAGTCCTTGTTGGCAAGGTGTGCAAAATTAGTGCTGTCACTTCAAAGGAGATCAGAAGCTGTAATCTTTGTGTCCTTGCCTGTCCCTTGGAAGTAAGCACGACAGACGTCTGGAAATCAGGGCGGCCGATGTGCAAACGTTAGCCTGGAGCATTAGAATTCAAAAGCCTCGCGTGGGCCTCTACCCTTATCTTCTGTCTGCCCCACAGTTGTCCTTGAAGGCCTGGTGGGTGACTGTAGCAAGAGGGACCTGACCCAGGACAATTTATGGCTTTCTGAGCCTCCATCAAGCTGCAGTACTTTGGGTTATCTCTGATCTCTGTCCCCAGTTCTCCGTCTAGGCCAAAACTCTTGGGGAGGGATCAGCAACTTTGGAAACTTTACTGAGCTGTGGACTTCAACGCCCAGAATTACTGAGCCTTCTTCCGCTCCGCATACTTTGGAAAGTTTTTGGACATTTATATTGTCATTTCTGCCATCACGACAGAGACAGTTGGCCCAGGGGTAGATATTCTCCCCATGTCAAGGGTTGCTGCTGGTAGCTTGGTAAATTGTGGTGGTTCCTCCTTCGGGACAAGAAGTGTTTATTGTGGGTTGAGATTTTTGGAGATAATATTAATGTTTTTGAGCAGGGGTCTCCAAAGTTCAGCAACTTGTGGATTTGTGGACTTCAACTCCCAGAATTCCTCAGACAACGATGGGAGTTGAAGTCCACAAGTCTTAAAGTTGCCAGGTTTGGAGACTCCTGCCTTTGAGGATGGCTGGCAAGCCTGCCTGAACCAGGCACTGCCACTCTCACTTTTACCCAACCAACAACTTTCTGATAGGTTAACCTTGGGGAACCCCGGATGGTTCCCACTGTAGCCAGTTCAATGGCAATTAAGGTTAAACTATGATTTGTTCAGCTGTCCATATTCACCTTCTTTGATTCAGCGGAATTGAGGCTTGAGTTGTGCAATGTTTGCCAATATCTGTGGTCCTTCTAAACTAAGCACAGCCATGGGTTTAATAACCAGCCATCTTGAACCCTCAGATTCAGAGAAGATGGCCCAGTACCTGGAGGAAGAACGTCACATGCGAGAGGAGAACCTGAGGCTCCAACGGAAACTGCAGAGGGAGATGGAGCGAAGGGAAGCCTTGTGCCGGCAGCTGTCTGAAAGTGAATCCAGTCTGGAAATGGACGATGAAAGGTTTGGGCTTGCCTTATCCTGGCTTTCAGAGTTCAGGGCTCTGGGGCTGTGACTGGAAACAGACATTTGCAAGTCTGTCACTTTCTCTTCTGCAGTTGACAGCACACCTGGCCTTGAGCCTAATGCCATGCCCCTGTCAGAATCTGATTCGGAGGGTGAGGCTGAACAGCTGACAGGGAGTGGGAGTGTGGCTCCATTGGCTGTGGAAGAAACTGAGGAAGGGCAAAGTCCGGCTGGGCAGAGCAGGGGAGAGGTAGAGCAAGGCAGAGGGAATTCAGAGGAAGATCCAGGCCCACCCCCTCTTCATCCTAGGGCATGCATGGAGGAACGGAGAAGGGAGCAATGTGAGTTGCGTGGCTTACGGAGGAGGAAAGGGCCCTGATTCCCTTCATTAGCTGCAGCTGGGAACACAGTGTTTAAAAAGGGAGTTTGCGCACAGCAACTCATGGGAAGCAAATCGTGAATTATGTTTTATGGTTGAGGCTTATCTGAGTTCCTGACATCTTTCCAACTGTGTGTGTTTTGCTGGCCTTTGAAGTCTGCAATTCCTTCTCCTGCCCTGTCCAGTTAATTGCTGCAGTGTGGTTTGTGTGGATTTTTATTTACAGTTTTTATGTACTTTGTTTTCGGACTGAATTTCCTGCACTTAAAGACTGTTCTTGGAAGAGTTTTTTCTCCAGCCAAAGATAACTGGACATTGGGGGCAAAGTTGGAGGTATTAAAGGGACTTTTCTTACTTGTGTGACTGTGTTGCCTTTGTGCCACGCCCGGACCATCACACTTAAACCAAGGGTCACTCAGGCCTCTGCAGGGACAGGCCAGCAGCAGCAATCACAGAAGTAGGGGATGATGTTGGGCAGGCCAGGGCCCTGACGCAGCCTGGAGGCCTGTCTCTTTCAAGAGGGCAGCCCTGGTTTTCTCATACCGCAGAGGCATGTCTAGGGGAAACAACAGATCAGTCCTTTTGCCCAGATGGCAAGGTCTGCTGTGTTGATGTGGATTCTCCTGCTGCTTCATCTGTACGGCTCTTGTTAACTTTGAGGAGTCTTTCTGGTATCTGGACTCTGCCAGCTTTGCCAGTTTGAAGGGATGAAATGTCAGCGGCTCAATTACTTTGAAGTTAGCACGGTCGTGCAGTTAAGCTGGGCAGGGCCAGCCTGTGAGTTTGAATGGATACCTTAGTGAAATCTGCGGAGAATTCCTCTGAAGAGCAGACAACTCTCTTCGAAGAAGGTTGGATGAGTTACATTTGGCAGCACCAGGGGAGAATTCTGTGCTTTTGACACTGAAGCGTTTCGGAAATGAGCTTTGTTGACCATATTCCTTACGCATTTGTGTAAAAGTGTAATGCGGTATTTATGATTGTGGTGTACAATACTTAATATGCCTTAAAATGCTGACAAACTGCTTTATTAGAATCACCTTTGTGAATGATGAAAAATGTTCTTATTTAGTCAGTTGTACAAAGTTTATCATGAAGTTCCTCTAGTATCTTAGAAAAGCTCCAGAAAAGCCAGAAGAAAGCCTAAAGTAAGGAAATTGATTTGTGGCAAATTAAAATTAATTGATCTGTATCTCTTAGATACTTTAATGAAATGTCTGCACAAGGATTAAGACCTCGCACTGTGTCAAGTCCAATTCCATACACACCTTCTCCAAGTTCTAGCAGACCCATCTCACCAGGTAAGAAATATGGGAAATTCAATGTTTTTGCCTTTGGCACACACATGTCTTGCTTGGGCATGTAGTTAATAGAACCGGAGAGTGAAGGCTCTTCAGCCTTAAAGCAGACAGATTATATTGAAATCTGGGCATGTAATTAGTCAACAAACAGAGCTTAGGCATTTTTATTCCATGGATTTGTTGAAAACCACAAACACTTGTTAAAATATGTGTAACTCAGAAAGAGATTTTATAGTTTTTCGATATGTTTCCTTTTATATCTTAATCTCAGATTTTTTTGTTAGTTTCATTTTATTCAGATTTTACCACCCAGCCACTCCTAGCATTAAATCTCCAATTCAGACAGTTTTATTTCCTGCTTTGAAACTTCTGGTTTGGGGCAAACTATATTACATTTATGCGTTTAAATGGCCTCACCTCTTTTGGCCTGATCAGGAAGCACCAGTAGCTTGTCAACAAAATTGCAGACCTCTTGCCTACCTTTCCTTCTTCCTCTTAGACGGGGAAGTTACTGCCTCTCCCTTCATCATAATGCCTTTTCTCGCTTTCTGGTTGCAGGTCTGTCATATGCAAGTCACACAGTTGGCTTCACTCCCCCAACTTCACTCACCAGAGCTGGCATGTCTTATTATAACTCTCCTGGCCTTCACGTGCAGCATATGGGACCCTCCCACAGCATTACGGTGAGTATCTATGGCAGGGCTCTCCAACCTTGGCAACATTTAAGACCCGTGGAATTCAACGCCCAGAATTTCCAGAATAGCTGAGGAAATCTGGGAGTTGGAGTCCATAAATCTTAAAGTTGACAAGGTTGGAGATCCCTGATCTACAGTTCCTTAACCCACCCATCCTAAGGTTTGCTGTTTCCTGGTTTCTTTCAGACTGGGATGCTACCAAGCCCATGTTTCTCTTTTTAAACCAGAGCAATGTTGCTCAAAGATGGCAACTTTACGTTGGGTGGAGTTCAGCTCGTAATGGCTGGGGAATTACGGGAGTTGGAATCTGCACATCTTAAAGTCAATGAAGTTGAGAAACACTGCACTGGGTTGATTGATTTCCCTTCCATTACAAACTAGATTTTGTGTGTGTGTGTGTGTGTGTGTGTGCTCTACAGCTCTTCCTTTTCTTTGTGCTACACATTTGTGTGCCCCATTTAGTCGTGGCTTCTCCCTAGCACTCTCTCCAGAACAAAAGGTCAAACAGTTCCCTGATCATGAAGACTGATGTAAACATGTACAAGCCCATAAAACCCCCAAACCATAAAGAACAAAAAACGGCAGAGTTGATTTTTTTTCCTTGCCTCCCATCCTTGACAAATGAATTGTCCCAGGCTAACTCAGGTTCAGGGCCAACCATCAGTTTATCATCATAAATGGTGTCTTTTGAGTTTTTCTTCTTCTTTTTTTTTGTTAGTTTATTAAGCTTTCACTGCCCAGTTTTCTTTTCTTTTTTTAAATTAAAAAAGTTTTTATTTTAAGACAAACATACAAACAAAACATAAAAACCATCTTCCATTTTACAGTGTGTCAGTTGGTTACAGATCCTTTGTGTTATCCTTTCATAGTCATCACTCATCACTGCCCAGTTTTCTAAAATCACAAAAAAGACATCAGGACTACTTTTTTTGCTGCTGCAGCGGATGACTACTCAGCAATTAATTTTGAATTGGGGCAGCGTGTTGAGTTCAACAAGGAACTGAAGGCCTTGCCTCAACGATCTACCCTATTAACTAACATCTTCCTCCTCCATGTGTGATCAACCCTAGCACTCTTGCCTCCAGCTCCCCATCTTCCTTCGCCTCCAGCCCATCTTCTCTGCAGGCCACAGGGGGGCAGTGGGGTAGGGGCACAGAGGAGGAGATCAGCATAGAAGGACCCTCCACCTATGTTCTACCGAGGCAAGGTTTTAAGGAGTGCTGCAGCCCGATTTTGGTTGCAGAGATCATGGCAGGAAGTCATAGATTGGGACGAGGGTCAGGGAGGTGTCACGGGTACCGATGGAAAATGTTTATATATGCCCCCTTCAGGAAGCAGGGATTAATGCAGCAAGATTGTCCTTGCCATGTTCAGGCTTGGCAGGAAGCATCTCCTTCCCCTCGCCGGCTCAGTCTGCTGGGGTTGAGCCTTGGAGAAGGGCAGCCCTGCCAAGGGTGCCGGTTGGGCTTAGCTCTCCCAGCAGCCCACATGTGCCAGTTGTGAGGGCCTCTCTCTGATTCTGTCCCTGGCTGTCATTCTCCCAACCCTTGTTTGTTTCCTCCTGCAGAGGCCTTTGCCGCGAAGAAGCAACAGCCCGGACAAGTTCAAGCGCCCCACACCCCCTCCTTCTCCGAACACGCAGACCCCGCTGCCGTCGGCACCCCCGCCTCCCCCTCCGCCTCCCCAGCCGGCTCCTTTCCAGCCCTCCCCTCAGCCTTAGTGCCCCGGCCAGCGATCCTGCCTTCAGAGTTGGACTCTCGTCCCCCGGAGCAGTTTACTACAAGCCAAAGGCTTACCACGGTCAATGTAGAGTTGACTGACTTGCACTGAAGTTGTCGAGGGTTCCACTGTTTCATTGTGTTGTACCAGTTTGCCCAAGGACCTCCTCCGGCGTTAGCGCGTGAACCCGCCTCTGAGGCGCTTCCTTCCAGGGAAAGAGGTGGGCGGCAGCAGCGGCTGAGCACCGCCCACCTCTCCGGGGGGGAGGTCCCCCCCCCCATCTGCATGAGAAGCGTCCTCTCTCAGTTTCTCCAAAACGCAGCCAGCCATCGGGGTGAGATCTGCCACCTCCGCGTGAAGCAAGCCAAGCCAAACCCATCAGTGTTGATACGGGAACATCCATGCACGCACCTGCCGCGGCTGGCACACCAGCGCCTGCGTTGGGTATTGCGGCCTCCCCCGTTACAGCCTCTCCTTTAAACCCCCTCCCCTCCCTCCCTCCCTCCCTTCCTCCTTTTCTGAGACTGAAACGGGATGGTTCTCTCTGGTTCTTGACAACATCTTGCCTTCTGCGAGGGGAGGCATGGGCTGCGCATTGCAGGCTCCCAGGGATTGGCGGTGCATTTCCAGCGTATGCGGCAAATCAGCTCCACATTTCAGTACAGCTTTTAGTGCGAAAGTGAAAGCCCGACACCTCACCTCTCGAATTGTGTCCCTTAATTTCCAGGCTCAAGTAAAGCATACATGCGCAACCCCCCCCTCCCATTTATCCAGTGTGTTGGTACTGTCTGAAAAGCCAGACCCTGTAAGACGTATGGATCTGCCTCCTTTTCTCCCTTCTTCCTCTTCTTCCCATTTCTTCCCTCCCTTCTTCCTTCCTTCCCTCCCTCTTCTTCCCATTTCCTCCCTCCTTCCTTCCTTTCCTCCCTCCCTCTTCCTTCCCTCCCCCTTCTTCCTCTTCTTCCTCCTCCTCCTTCCTTCCTTTCCTCCCTCCCTTCTTCCCTCCCTCCCTTCTTCTTCTTCCCATTTCCTCCCTCCTTCCTTCCTTTCCTCCCTCCCTTCTTCCTTCCTTCCCTCCCTCTTCTTCCCATTTCCTCCCTCCTTCCTTCCTTTCCTCCCTCCCTCTTCCTTCCTCCCTCCCTCCCTTCTTCCTCTTCTTCCCATTTCCTCCCTCCCTTCTTCCTTTCCTCCCTTCCCTCCCTCCCTTGTAAAACCCATCCTGCTGCTTCATTATAATGCTTGGGGCCGCCTACAGCTGTTCTCTGATTTTCTGCTGTAGGGAAGCAGTTTTTATGAAAAGCAAAAAAAACCCAAAACAAAACAAAAAAAAAGGCTGATTTTCCCCCTTGTTTAAAATATTTCAATGGTGTTGCCCTTCCTCTCCGAAAGTTTAAACCGCGATGTTTAGGCTTTTGGAAGAAACGGGGAAAAAAAATTAAAGCAGATGGGAGGTGCTCATTTATGGCAGCATATGGTAAACAGCCAAAAGTGTTGTATTGCTTGGTAGAAGAAGGATCAAGAGAAAGTTAGGTGACAATAGCAAATGCGTATTTAGCAGCATAAGCCGGTACAATGTATAAAGAAATGTATTCTGGAATACATTCTTTCAATTCATTTAGCACAAATAAATGGTTTGTTTCACTTTGCAGTGGAACGAAGTCTCTCTTTTTTCTCCCCGCTCCCCCTTTCCTTGAGGTTCCTACTTGCTAACTTTGAAAAGTCCCCTTACTCAGGTGCTTAATGGAGTAAGAAGCAGGAGACCGCCCTGTATTTTTTTGTCATACCTAAACATACTGTCGAACCCAGGCTTCAAAAAAACAGACCTGCAACGTTTGTACATGAGTTCCATGTTTTTCTATATGAAATGGGAAGTAGGCATGGGTGGCATAATCCCTTCGAATTCATTGAGCCCTTCTGCTGCGTCTTAATTTTTGTTTGAGAGTCTTAAGCACAGGTTGAAAGGTCTAAAAGTTGTCCCCTGCCTAGTCGTGAGCTGCTTCATCTCCGATTCTCAGCCGATGGAGCCTTGCGTCATCTGAGAGGTGCTTCTGTCATCCTGTGGCCAGCGTGAAGCTGCTACCTTGGTACCTATTTATCCACTCGCACCTGCATGCTTTCAAACGGCTAGAATGGCTGGTGCCGGGGTGAGTAACAGGGTGAGCTCGCCCCGTCAGGACTCGAACAAGCCCAGCATCTTAACCAATTTGGACTGCTTCAACATTTCTGGTGACTGGTTTTTTGGCTTTTAGAAGCAGATACTTGCATTAAAAGTATTTTTGGGGGTCACTTTAAGGAGCCAGACTTGGGTTTAACTTGCACAGTGTTTGAAATAGTTATCAAATATATTGGCACTCAGCTCAGATCCCCATAAAGAGGTGCATTTTTAACTTGCTGCCTTTCTTGGGAAAATACATATACCCTAAAATTAGTCTTTAATACCTGAAAATCAGTGCATGGCTCTCTTCCCCCTCCCAATACAGTAAGATAAAAAATATAAAAGGTTTAGCATGTGCTCCAAAATCATTTTCACATGGTTAAGCATATATGAGTCCAAGACCAAGGTGGGTGGGGAGACAATGCCAAAAATGCAACTTTTCCCTTCCTATTTCCCCCACTTTTAAGCCTGGCTTCTGAAAGTCAAAAGAGTTTGTCCATCACTGCAATGGAAGGATCAGAGGAAGTCCATGTGTGGTGTGTAAATGTGAGAGCAGGGAGACAGGCATCTTGGCTCAGAGGTAAGGCTAGACTTCAGCTTTGGTTGGCTGGTTTGTTATTTTAGTTGCTTTGGCTGGTGGGAAGAATTAGGGACCTGCTGGTGGGCTGGCAGATGAGCCCTTTTGACACAGGTGAGCCTGGCTTAGTTCTCCCGTGTTTCTGCATGGCCACCTGCAAAGAGAAAGTAGACCCTGGCAAGCTGGAGATATCATGGTCCAATCGAACAATTTTCCCCATGTGGTGTTAAGGTTTGGACAAGCGACGTCCATTCATTGGGCTGCTGAAATAAGAAAACAGACTAAAGTGAATGCTTGTCTCCAGTGCCACAGGAGTGTCAAGGTGTAAGGTAACATTAAAGTTCTTCTTTAAAGCTGCAGTCACAAACCATTGCCTTTTTAACATGGTCACCAATCTGCCCCAAGCATGTGATTCCTGCTGCTGTATAATGAAAACCATCAGAGTATCTTGCATGCTTTTTTTTACAGGAGAATTAGATTGCATGGAAAAAAACATTTGGAGAAAATTCATTGGAGCTGTGTATTGTGTGCAGAGGGTCATTCTGTGGCTTAAAATATTGGGCAAGGTCCGTATCTATCTTAGACAGATAACCATTAGCGTTTGTACCTTCTCTGTTTCACTTGGGCCTCTCTGTCATCCTCTGCAAGACTTCCCTGCTCTCAACATTTGGAAAACACACACACACACACACACACAGGGGTGGGCTTCAAAAATTTTAGCAAAGGGTTCTCTGCCTGGTTGCTGGGCGGGTTAGGGTTGGGGCAGGGCCAGCCAGGAGTGGGATTTGGGGGTTCTCCAAACTGCCCAGAATCTTAGTTAGGGGCTCTCCTGAACCCCTGCAAACGCCCAGCAGCACACACCTTTTTTTGGGAGTCCCAGAGCTGTGGATGATGACTGCCTTCAGCAAAGCTAGTGAACCTGCATCCTTGGAGTTGTCCTGCACCCATCACCACCTCAGTTGCAGTGCTGGAGGGTCTCAGTCCTTGGAGAGGGGCAGGGGCTGTTTCAGTCATGAAACCGAAGAGCCAAAGCCTTCATTTAAACATAACCCAAATGGGTTGATCATGGGCCAGGAGGGATGAGCCTTTCCTTCCTTGGGTGCTGCATCTTGATGCTTTCCAAGAAGCTGCAAGGTCCACAGCTTTGCTTGGTTGCCTTTTGTTTGGCCAAACCAGATTTGGAACCTTCCCTCCTGTAAAATAACCCAGCTAGGCTGTATTTCTATGATTTTTTTTAAAGAAATCTTTCCTACCTCCGTTGGGTTTACTTGGGTGCTTTCATGGAGAAAATGCCTAGAACGGCTCTATCAGCTCCTTAGACATAGTTCTAATTTCCTACGTGCAGTTCAAAAGCCTCTGTTCTCTTGATCTAAACTGGCACTGCCTGTTTTCAAGCCAGTGAGGTAGAAAAAGAGTTGTTTAACTTGGCTTGGCAGTTGGCACCAAAAGCGGCAGAAAGACATAATTGCTTTTCTGTAATGGTCATGGAAACCCCATAACCTTCCTCTGAACTTCTCAGACAGTGGTCCCTTTTGTTCTCCTATTGTCTCTCAACTTTAAAACTTTTAAGCCACAAAATGCCACTTAAGTGGCGCATTGTTTGAAGAACCCTAGCTTAAAGAAGCCAACATAGGATCGACTTAAGAAGTTTTTGTTGCGTCCTACTAAATCAGAGGTCCCCAAACTTGGCAACTATAAGAACTTGTGGACTTCAACTCCCAGAATTCTGTGCTGGCTGGAGAATTCTGGGAGTTGAAGTCGACAAGTCTTAAAGTTGCCAAGTTTGGAGACCCCTGGCCTAAATCATGCTTTCCTTACTTCTCCTGAGAGTTTGGAAAGAAGTCTACTAGAACTGCAGTCCCCAACCTGGTCCCCAACTTTTCTGACTCAGTGGACTGGCAGAGGTAGTGGCAGGGGAGGAGGGACAGGATGGCTTCACACACACAACCTAATCCTGTGCGTGTGCAAATGGCGCTTCACACACTTGTCCGCCACTTGTGCTTCCTGGTTCCAACCAGCTGCGGACTGGTACTGGTCTGCAGATTGGGGGATGAGGACCTCTGTACTAGAGAGTTAATTAGCTCATTTTTAATACTTAAGTAGTATCCTGGCATGACAAATCAGGATCAGTCTGCTGATAAGACCATCATTGACTGGATAATTTCCTTCGTCAGGTATGAGAATCCCGTAGTCTTAATATAGTTTGACTTTAGGAAAGCGCCTGATAAAATATCTCACAATTGTTCTGATGAGCAACTTAGATTATGTGGATTGCAAGGCCTGACAATTACAGTAAGTGGATGCAAAAAGTCACCAGAAAAAAGTATTTATTGATGCATCCTTGGAGAAAGATATTGGGGTGTTTTCCCAAGGATCCGTCCCGTATCCTTTCTTCATCCATATTTCCTCTCAATAAGACCTCGGGGAAGAAACTTGCCAGGTTTACAGGTAACACTAAACCAGGTAGGAGAGCTGATACTCCCTCAGATAAGTGGAATTTGAACCGATCATGTTAAAGGAATGTACATAATTAAATGTTTTAAGTCAATACATGTGAAAAGTTATTTAGTTGGAATGCCAAAATTATATGCACAGGTGTAGGACAGCAGATACCTGGTTTAGCAACAGTCCTTGTGAAAAAGGTCTTGCAGTGGGACATGGTGGCAAAGTGTCAGCCAGCTTGGTGGTGTGATTGCAGAAAAGCACATGCAGTTGTAGGCTCTGAGAATTGAAGTGCAAAACATGAGAAGCCATCGCTGCATTTTATCCTGTGTTAGTCAAGCCCCCCCGCTCCCCCAGGTCCATCTCCAATTCTAGACAGGATGGTTTAAGGTGAGTTGGACAAACTGGAACAGGTTCAGGGAGGCGTTGGGGGTGAAGCCTTATGTAGAGCGATGGATACAGCTGAGCAAGAAGTCAGGCTGAGTGCAGGCCTTGCCTGCCAGAAGAAGGCCCAGATGGGTGGTTCTCTCACACTCTTGAGTGCAGGACACAGAAAAAACAAAGTCCAGGTACAGCAAAGCAGGCTCCAGCCAGACCCCACGGGAAATGGTACCAACAGTTAGAGGGTGGAACCAGCGACCCTGAGAAGATGTTCCAGAAGAAGCTACGTTTTTGGGGGGAGTCCTGCCAGCCTCCCCAGTAGACCAGACAGGAAACCCAACAAGGTGAGCTAATTCTATTTTATTATAAAGCTACATTAGCAGAATCTTGCAAGTCTGAAGGTACAAATCTCCCAAGGTCTCATTTGCAGCCTGATCCATTAGGGTGGGTCCTTTCTAAATATCTTTCTTTGCCTCAGATTCAGTTGTGGGCTCCTCCTTAACCAGCATTCCTCCCCCTCAAGGTTTTTTTTATTTATTTTTATTTTTTTGAGATCATTAAGGGTGGGGTGCAGACCTCGCTTCCCTACAAGCTCTTGATGAAGACATCAGGTAATTAGCAAACCAGGAGCTGCATTTGCATTCATGGCAGCTTCTTTAAGAGCATCTCCATGCAAAGACGTGTTGTAGTATTTACGTTTGGGTTTCTTCTCCCAAAAGAGCTGTATGACTTTGTCTCCTCCAAACATTTAAGAGGATGCATCTGCTCTTGTTTATACTGAGACTGTTACACTGATTGTCATACAGCTTTATTGAAATTAATTGCATTTAGCTTGGGTTCTTTTCCAAGTGCCTGTTTTGGAAATGACACTCTTTTAAAATGTAAGCTGGCTTAAAAAGCCTACAGTGTTAAAAGTTCCCACGCCCTGTTAGGTTATTACCGAGAACTGAGTGTTTGTGTTTGGTTAACTCTGGCCTAACTTAATCCTTAATTCTTCTAGTGTAATTAAGGACTTCCCAATTAAGCTCAGGAAAGCTTTCCTGTATGCAAAGTTTATTAAAAAGAGTTAGTCTGATATCTTTTTAGAGCCCTTTACAAGTGTGAGCCGAGAGTGGATTTTCATTTGGAAAAGGTGACCCAGAGTGTCTCTCTCATCAGACAAAATTGGAGACAGGGTTGAGTAGCTGCTTCAGAGGGACTGCACTAAATCTCCAAGGTGCTAAAAAGCAGCATGTGAAGCAATACCACCTGGGGAAAATCAGAAGTTCACCTATGGGATAAAGTGGAAGGACTTAGTTCTCCTCCCTTTTTCTGATTTTTTTTTTTTAATTACATTTATATGCCGCCCTTCTCCGAAGACTCAGGGCGGCTTACAATTTTTTGGGGATACAACCCAATGCTGTCAGCAATAGCCTTCCTTCCGTTGTATATGCCTGCTTATTACTAAGCGGCATTTTTACAAGGTCAGCTAATTGCCCCCAACAATCTTGGGTCCTCAATTTACCTACCCCAAGAGGATGGAAGGCTGAGTCACCCTTGAGCCTGGTGGGATTCGAGCCTACAGCAGTTGTAGGCAGCTGGAACTTAAGTGCAGGCAATTAACAGCCTGAGCCCTCTTCCGTGTCCTAGGGTCCTTGGAAAGAAAGGATATGGAAGAGGGTAGATCAGGGGTCTCCAAACTTGACAGCTTTAAGACTTGTGGACTTCCAACTCCCAGAATTCCTCCTCCAGTCATGCTAGCTCAGGAATTCTGGGAGTTGAAGTCCACAAATCTTAAACTGAGCCTTGGCCAGTAGATCCTTGGTGCCAGTTGGCTACTAGGATCTTTCTCAGAAAATGAACCAGAGAGGTTTCGCTGTGGGGAGAGAAACCAGCAAAGAGAAAAATGTGCTTCAAAATTGGGGCCAGGTCTGGTTGTGGCTGTAGCAGGAGGCATTCAAAATCCCACCCCATTCCGACTGGTGGAGGACAGCAGCTCAGAACTGGCTATCAGCTGGTCCTTATAAAGACCCCCTTCTGGGCAAAGAGCCCGGAAGGACTCATAGCCCAGGGTGGGGATAGTCTTCAAAAGTCCTGCCCTATTGTTCCCCCTGGATACACCCTGCACGTGGATTGAAGAGATTCCACCAGGAGCTGCCACTGCCTCTTGTTCGGGTGGCCTCTGGATCTCTTGCAGGCTCCAGCTCACCTCAGCTGATCTCTGCCCCAGATGATCCAGCTTAAAAACAAAAAACAAGAAAGGGTGTGTGTGTGTGAGAGAGAGAGAGACTGTCTGCATTTGTACTTCCGTCTCTTGTGTGTCTGGAAAGCAGCCAAACACCAGCATGAAGCCACTTGCAGATTTCTCTGGCTGACATTCTGCACCTCCAGATCCTCAGTGGTGTTTATCAACAGGAAGAGGAGGAAGTGAGGGAAGACACTCAGCTGTGCTGGCCGGCGGAGTTTTGCCGGCAGGGGTGGGTGGAGATGTTCAACAGAAGAAGACCCAGCACAAGCCAGCAGTTGGGAGGAATAGCAGGTGGCTCCCATTCGCTGCTTACAAAGACCCCCTGTGAGTGTGGAAAGGACCAAGCATCTCACCCCAACAGAACAATTGCCTGCTTTCTATACCCCCTGCGTCCAAAAGAGAGCTTGGACCCAGCCGTGTTGCCTGCAGCTGCTCTGACTGACTCCATCTAAGCCAGGGGTCTCCAACCTTGGCAGTTTTAAGCCTGGAGGACTTCCTTGGTGGTGGAGGACTTCAGAGCCTTGGTGGTGCAGGCTGTTAAATGCCTAGCACTTAGTTCCAGCTGCCTGCAATTAGTGCAGGCTCAAATCCCACCAGGCTCAAGGTTGACTCAGCCTTCCATCCTCATGGGGTAGGTAAAGTGAGGACCCAAGATTGTTGGGGGCAATAAGCTGACTTTGTAAAAATGCTGCTTAGTAATAAGCAGGCATACACAATGGAATGAAGGCTATTGCTGAGCGCATTGGGTTGTGCTCCAAAAATTGTAAGCCGCCCTGAGTCTCTGGAGAAGGGCAGCATATAAATATGAATTTTAAAAAAAACTCTCAGAATTCTGAGAGTTAAAGTCCTCCAGGCTCAAACTTGCCAAGGTTGGAGACCCCTGATCTAAGCAACTAAAACCTTATTTATTTATTTATTTTGGTTGCCTTCAGCTCAGCCAGGCCTGTGCACCATCCGGTGCTATTTTTTAGGGGGCTCTGGCAGATGTTTTCAGGGGGCTCAAGACAGAGAGAGGGGTGTTTCTGCTCCAGCAGCTCCCCTAATTTCAGAAGGGACAGATCCGACTTCCAGGCCTCCTTGCCATGGGTTCTCTTTCGAGATCAGCTGGACAGCCTCTAACTCACCCTGGAATTGTGGAGAGGGGTCTTTTGGATAACCCTGACATTGTGGGGGTGGACTGTATACATACATATATACATACACATACAGTGGGGCAAAAAAGTATTTAGTCAGCCACCAATTGTGCAAGTTCTCCCACTTAAAAAGATGAGAGAGGCCTGTAATTGTCATCACAGGTAGACCTCAACTATGAGAGACAAAATGTGAAAACAAATCCAGACAATCACATTGTCTGATTTGGAAAGAATTTATTTGCAAATTATGGTGGAAAATAAGTATTTGGTCAATATCAAAAGTTCATCTCAATACTTCGTTATATATCCTTTGTTGGCAATGACAGAGGCCAAACGTTTTCTGTAGGTCTTCACAAGGTTGTCACACACTGTTGCTGGTATGTTGGCCCATTCCTCCATGCAGATCTCTAGAGCAGTGATGTTTTGGGGCTGTCGCTGGGCAACATGGACTTTCAACTCCCTCCAAAGGTTTTCTATGGGGTTGAGATCTGGAGACTGGCTAAGCTACTCAAGGACCTTGAAATGCTTCTTACGAAGCCACTCCGTTGCCTGGGCGGTGTGTTTGGGATCATTGTCCTGCTGAAAGACCCAGCCACATTTCATCTTCAATGCCCTTGCTGATGGAAGGAGGTTTGCACTCAAAATCTCATGATACATGGCCCCATTCATTCTTTCCTGTACATGGATCAGTCATCCTGTTCCCTTTGCAGAAAAACAGCCCCAAAGCATGATGTTGCCACCCCCATGCTTCGCAGTAGGTATGGTGTTCTTTGGTTGCAACTCAGCATTCTCTCTCCTCCAAACACGACGAGTTGTGCTTCTACCAAACAGTTCTACTTTGGTTTCATCTGACCATATGACATTCTCCCAATCCTCTTCTGGATCATCCAAATGCTCTCTAGCAAACTTCAGACGGGCCCGGACATGTACTGGCTTAAGCAGGGGGACATGTCTGGCACTGCAGGATCTGAGTCCCTGGTGGCGTAGTGTGTTACTGATGGTAGCCTTTGTTACATTGGTCCCAGCTCTCTGCAGGTCATTCACTAGGTCCCCGTGTGGTTCTGGGATTTTTGCTCACCGTTCTTGTGATCATTTTGACCCCATGGGGTGAAATCTTGTATGGAGCCCCAGATCGAGGGAGATTATCAGTGGTCTTGTATGTCTTCCATTTTCTAATTATTGCTCCCACAGTTGATTTCTTCACACCAAGCTGCTTGCCTGTTGCAGATTCAGTCTTCCCAGCCTGATGCAGGCCTACAATTTTGTTTCTGGTGTCCTTCAACAGCTCTTCGGCCTTCACCATAGTGGAGTTTGGAGTGTGACTGTTTGAGGTTGTGGACAGGTGTCTTTTATACTGCTAACAAGTTCAAACAGGTGCCATTAATGCAGGTAATGAGTGGAGGACAGAGGAGCCTCTTAAAGAAGAAGTTACAGGTCTGTGACAGCCAGAAATCTTGTTTGTAGGTGACCAAATACTTATTTTCCACCATAATTTGCAAATAAATTCTTTCCAAATCAGACAATGTGATTGTCTGGATTTGTTTTCACATTTTGTCTCATAGTTGAGGTCTACCTATGATGACAATTACAGGCCTCTCTCATCTTTTTAAGTGGGAGAACTTGCACAATTGGTGGCTGACTAAATACTTTTTTGCCCCACTGTATACACACACACACACATACACACAATGTCGGGGTTATCCAAGAGACTATATATATATGGTCTTTTGGATAACCCTGACATTGTGCAGTGGACTGTGTGTGTGTGTTTGTTTGTTTCTTGGTTTGTTTGTTTATATATTTATTTATCTGGCGAGAAAAGACAAAAACAAACCCAGAGATCTTTCTTACAGCCACGGGCAGAGGACAAAGGACATTGCTGGACTGATTTTTGAGAAAGAATTCAGGGAAAGAATGAAAGGTATTTTGAAAGAGGATGTTTAATTAGGATTAAGAGATTCCCCCCCTACACACACAGTTAAGGGGATACTAACTTTGTTCTACCACTGGAGCTAGAAATCCAGCTTCCTACACAGGCCTAAGTCAAGAAAGGTAAATTTTGGGGCACAGAATCCACAATGCCACCGAATTTCAATTGGGCCGTGTTCTCTTAAAACCACGGTCTTCAAACGTGACAGCTTTAAGACTTGTGGACTTCAACTCCCATAATTCCTCCTCCAGTCATGTTCACTCAGGGATTCTGGGAGTTGAAGTCCGCAAGTCTTAAACTCACCAAGTTTGGAGACCCTTGACTTAAAAGGAGCATTCTCCCACATCTTTCAGCCACAGGCCTCAAAGCAGATAGCAAGACAGCTCACATAAAATCAAAGACCACAGCAGTGATGAAAGAGTTATAAAGAGGGATGCACAACAGAGGTGGAAGCCTCTCAGAGGCTCTTATACCAGGATACAATAAATTCAGGATTCTAGTTTTATAGTGTATATTCACTATTTTATAGTTTATACAGGTAGTCCTCAACTTACAATCACAATTGAGCCCAAAATTTCTGATGCTAAGGGAGACCTTGATTAAATGAGATTTGCCCCATTCTACAGTCTTCCTTGCCACTGTTGTTAAGTGAATCTGCAATTCTTAAGCTAGTAATATGGTTGTTAAATGAATCTGGCTTCCACATTGGCTTATCGGAAAGTTGCGAAAGGTGATCACTTGACCCCAGGGACACCGCAACCGTCATAAATATGAGTCAGTTGCCAAGCGCCTGAATTTGGATCACATGACCATTTGCAGTTGTCTTAAGCAGGGGTCTCCAAACTTGACAGCTTTAAGACTTGTGGACTCCAACTCTCAGAATTCCTCCTCCAGTCATGTTAGCTCAGGAATTCTAGGAGTTGAAGTCCACAGGTCTTAAACTTGCCAAGTTTGAAGAGCCTTGGTCTTAAGGGTGGTGCAGGCTGCTAAATGCCTAGCTCTTAAGATCCAGCTGCCTGCAATTATTGCAATTATTGCAGGCTCGAATCCCACCAGGCTCAAGGTTGACTCAGCCTTCCATCCTCTCGGGGTAGGTAAATTGAGGACCCAAGATTGTTGGGGGCAATAAGCTGACTTTGTAAAAATGCTGCTTAGTAATAAGCAGGCATACACAATGGAATGAAGGCTATTGCTGAGCGCATTGGGTTGTGCTCCAAAAATTGTAAGCCGCCCTGAGTCTCTGGAGAAGGGCAGCATATAAATATGAATTTTAAAAAAAACTCTCAGAATTCTGAGAGTTAAAGTCCTCCAGGCTCAAACTTGCCAAGGTTGGAGACCCCTGATCTAAGCAACTAAAACCTTATTTATTTATTTATTTTGGTTGCCTTCAGCTCAGCCAGGCCTGTGCACCATCCGGTGCTATTTTTTAGGGGGCTCTGGCAGATGTTTTCAGGGGGCTCAAGACAGAGAGAGGGGTGTTTCTGCTCCAGCAGCTCCCCTAATTTCAGAAGGGACAGATCCGACTTCCAGGCCTCCTTGCCATGGGTTCTCTTTCGAGATCAGCTGGACAGCCTCTAACTCACCCTGGAATTGTGGAGAGGGGTCTTTTGGATAACCCTGACATTGTGGGGGTGGACTGTATACATACATATATACATACACATACAGTGGGGCAAAAAAGTATTTAGTCAGCCACCAATTGTGCAAGTTCTCCCACTTAAAAAGATGAGAGAGGCCTGTAATTGTCATCATAGGTAGACCTCAACTATGAGACAAAATGTGAAAACAAATCCAGACAATCACATTGTCTGATTTGGAAAGAATTTATTTGCAAATTATGGTGGAAAATAAGTATTTGGTCAATATCAAAAGTTCATCTCAATACTTCGTTATATATCCTTTGTTGGCAATGACAGAGGCCAAACGTTTTCTGTAGGTCTTCACAAGGTTGTCACACACTGTTGCTGGTATGTTGGCCCATTCCTCCATGCAGATCTCTAGAGCAGTGATGTTTTGGGGCTGTCGCTGGGCAACATGGACTTTCAACTCCCTCCAAAGGTTTTCTATGGGGTTGAGATCTGGAGACTGGCTAAGCTACTCAAGGACCTTGAAATGCTTCTTACGAAGCCACTCCGTTGCCTGGGCGGTGTGTTTGGGATCATTGTCCTGCTGAAAGACCCAGCCACATTTCATCTTCAATGCCCTTGCTGATGGAAGGAGGTTTGCACTCAAAATCTCATGATACATGGCCCCATTCATTCTTTCCTGTACATGGATCAGTCATCCTGTTCCCTTTGCAGAAAAACAGCCCCAAAGCATGATGTTGCCACCCCCATGCTTCGCAGTAGGTATGGTGTTCTTTGGTTGCAACTCAGCATTCTCTCTCCTCCAAACACGACGAGTTGTGCTTCTACCAAACAGTTCTACTTTGGTTTCATCTGACCATATGACATTCTCCCAATCCTCTTCTGGATCATCCAAATGCTCTCTAGCAAACTTCAGACGGGCCCGGACATGTACTGGCTTAAGCAGGGGGACATGTCTGGCACTGCAGGATCTGAGTCCCTGGTGGCGTAGTGTGTTACTGATGGTAGCCTTTGTTACATTGGTCCCAGCTCTCTGCAGGTCATTCACTAGGTCCCCGTGTGGTTCTGGGATTTTTGCTCACCGTTCTTGTGATCATTTTGACCCCATGGGGTGAAATCTTGTATGGAGCCCCAGATCGAGGGAGATTATCAGTGGTCTTGTATGTCTTCCATTTTCTAATTATTGCTCCCACAGTTGATTTCTTCACACCAAGCTGCTTGCCTGTTGCAGATTCAGTCTTCCCAGCCTGATGCAGGCCTACAATTTTGTTTCTGGTGTCCTTCAACAGCTCTTCTTCGGCCTTCACCATAGTGGAGTTTGGAGTGTGACTGTTTGAGGTTGTGGACAGGTGTCTTTTATACTGCTAACAAGTTCAAACAGGTGCCATTAATGCAGGTAATGAGTGGAGGACAGAGGAGCCTCTTAAAGAAGAAGTTACAGGTCTGTGACAGCCAGAAATCTTGTTTGTAGGTGACCAAATACTTATTTTCCACCATAATTTGCAAATAAATTCTTTCCAAATCAGACAATGTGATTGTCTGGATTTGTTTTCACATTTTGTCTCATAGTTGAGGTCTACCTATGATGACAATTACAGGCCTCTCTCATCTTTTTAAGTGGGAGAACTTGCACAATTGGTGGCTGACTAAATACTTTTTTGCCCCACTGTATACACACACAGACACACATACATTGTGGGGTCCACCCCACAATGTCAGGGTTATCCAAAAGACTATATATATATGGTCTTTTGGATAACCCTGACATTGTGCAGTGGACTGTGTGTGTGTGTGTTTGTTTGTTTGTTTATATATTTATCTGGCGAGAAAAGACAAAAACAAACCCAGAGATCTTTCTTACAGCCACGGGCAGAGGACAAAGGACATTGCTGGACTGATTTTTGAGAAAGAATTCAGGGAAAGAATGAAAGGTATTTTGAAAGAGGATGTTTAATTAGGATTAAGAGATTCTTTCCCCCCCCCTGCCTAACACACACAGTTAAGGGGATACTAACTTTGTTCTACCACTGGAGCTAGAAATCCAGCTTCCTACACAGGCCTAAGTCAAGAAAGGTAAATTTTGGGGCACAGAATCCACAATGCCACCGAATTTAAATTGGGCCGTGTTCTCTTAAAACCACGGTCTTCAAATGTGACAGCTTTAAGACTTGTGGACTTCAACTCCCATAATTCCTCCTCCAGTCATGTTCGCTCAGGGATTCTGGGAGTTGAAGTCCGCAAGTCTTAAACTCACCAAGTTTGGAGACCCTTGACTTAAAAGGAGCATTCTCCCACATCTTTCAGCCACAGGCCTCAAAGCAGATAGCAAGACAGCTCACATAAAATCAAAGACCACAGCAGTGATGAAAGAGTTATAAGGAGGGATCCACAACAGAGGTGGAAGCCTCTCAGAGGCTCTTATACCAGGATACAATAAATTCAGGATTCTAGTTTTATAGTGTATATTCACTATTTTATAGTTTATACAGGTAGTCCTCAACTTACAATCACAATTGAGCCCAAAATTTCTGATGCTAAGGGAGACCTTGATTAAATGAGATTTGCCCCATTCTACAGTCTTCCTTGCCACTGTTGTTAAGTGAATCTGCAATTCTTAAGCTAGTAATATGGTTGTTAAATGAATCTGGCTTCCACATTGGCTTATCGGAAAGTTGCGAAAGGTGATCACTTGACCCCAGGGACACCGCAACCGTCATAAATATGAGTCAGTTGCCAAGCGCCTGAATTTAGATCACATGACCATTTGCAGTTGTCTTAAGCAGGGGTCTCCAAACTTGACAGCTTTAAGACTTGTGGACTCCAACTCTCAGAATTCCTCCTCCAGTCATGTTAGCTCAGGAATTCTAGGAGTTGAAGTCCACAGGTCTTAAACTTGCCAAGTTTGAAGAGCCTTGGTCTTAAGGGTGGTGCAGGCTGCTAAATGCCTAGCTCTTAAGATCCAGCTGCCTGCAATTATTGCAATTATTGCAGGCTCGAATCCCACCAGGCTCAAGGTTGACTCAGCCTTCCATCCTCTTGGGGTAGGTAAATTGAGGACCCAAGATTGTTGCGGGCAATAAGCTGACTTTGTAAAAATGCCGCTTAATAATAAGCAGGCATATACAATGGAATGAAGGCTATTGCTGAGCACATTGGGTTGTATCCCCAAAAAATTGTAAACTGCCCTGAGTCTTTGGAGAAGGGCGGCATATAAATGTAATTTTTAAAAAAGGGGTGAAAAATGGTCATAAGTCACTTTTTTCAATGTCGTCGTAACTTTGGTCATTAAATGAACTATTGCAAGTTGAGGACTACATGTCTTCTAGTTCAGGGGTTTCCAACCTTGGCAACTTTAAGATGTGGATTTCAACTCCCAGAATTCCTGGGCTAACATGACTGGCTGAGGAATTCTAGGAGTTGAAGTCCACAGGTCTTAAAGTTGCCAAGGTTGGAGAGCCCTGTTCTAGTTTATAGATATTGAAAGCTTCTCTTTGGAAACTTTTCCGCTTATCGCTCAGGGGGACAGCTGGGAGTTAGCCGGCTCTTTCCACAGGCCAGATGTGTCTCTCTCACTGCTGCCTCTCGCTTGGGCAAGATTTTCTCAGCTGTGCCTTGAGAGCCAGTGAAGATGGCAAGTCTGGTTGCTGGGAGTCGTTTTGGAACCCCTTTTTTTGGCTTGCTGCTCATTTATGTTTGGCATCACTTGGCATCGCACAGGTGCTTTTGCAAAAGGCAACTGGGCTTCCTTTGTTTTTGCCTGAAGACGTTTCGCTTCTCTTCCAAGAACCTTCTTCAGTTCTTCAGTTCTTCTCAGAACTGAAGAAGCTTCTTGGATGAGAAGCGAAAAGTCTTCAAGCAACAACAAAGGAAGTCCACTTGCCTTTTGGCCTGGGCACCTTTGGCCTCAAAGCATCCGTGACCTGGATGCCTGAGAATCTCCATAGACATAAATGGACATCTTATAGAAAGACATTTAGTGGAGACTGAAAGACACCAACTTTGGATTTCCATAGGACGCACCAGCATTATGAAACTGTTTCATCTTATTTTGAGATAGA
This sequence comes from Naja naja, assembly GCA_009733165.1. NCBI lineage: Eukaryota > Metazoa > Chordata > Lepidosauria > Squamata > Elapidae > Naja > Naja naja. The sequence continues at coordinate 85,182,385 of CM019151.1, forward strand.
TTCATTTAACCCGAATTAAACTTTCCATGTTTTTAAAATGTTTCCTTAAAGGAAACAGCTGGTCATCTAAGAAGTCAATGAACTTCCTTTGACCCCATTGCTGCTGCTGCTTTTCTTCCTCTTTTACTGCTTGTAAAGGTGTTGAAGGATCCTTCCTCCACCATTCCCGAGAACCAGAGTCCATATTTATTTACTCATCATATATAATCCAAGGCCCAATAAACAAACAGGCCCAGAAAGAAGGAAATAATTGAAAAAGAGAAGGGGGAGGGGGGAAGAGAGGAAGAAGATTTATGGGGCAAAGAGGCAAGGAGGGAGCGCATGATAGGTCTCTTGCGCTTGGTTTTACCCAACTACTCTTCTGTACTCATCCTTGACTCTGCTTTCTGCTGTCTGTTCCTTCTCCATATAAGTCTCAGCTTCTTGAGCAGCTGCAGTTATCAGACCTGGTCTCCATAAACCCTGATGACCCCCAAATGGTAGCTGAAGAGATACAGAAAACTCTCTTCGGTGTCTCCTCATGGTCATTGGGATCTAGCTCATGTCTTTTTGCCAAACATTGTTTTCAGACAACTCTTGAACGGCGCAGCTCAGAAGCCCGAGTAAGAGTAATGCCTGGTCTCTGAGTCCAACCTCACGTGGGCTGTAAGGTCTCCAGGTAAGAGGAAGGGATGGGGAAGAGAAGCGAGGCAGGGGAGGGGAGGTGGAGCGGAAGGGAAGAATTCTGCTTCCCAGAAAGCCACATCTTAAGATTTTGCTGAATCTCTGCCCACATATGGAAGGCTTTGAAATGGGGGGCAGCAGTTCCTGCCCAGAGTTGGCCGGGGTGGGATCGCTCCCTTGCTCAACCACGGGGGTGTCTCCATGGGAAACTCAAGGGCGAGAGGGTCGCCCCTTACACCCGGCCTTCCAAATCTCCCGAAGGGACTCATAGGATTCCCCCACCCCGACTCAAAAGGGGGGAGCGGGTCGGGCACTGGGCTTGGCGCGCCAGGCCAAAGGAGCTGCCAGGCGCGAAGGATGGCGCCAGGGATGCGCGGCCAGGCCCGGAGCTCCAGCGCGCAGGCTACAGCGCAAGGCGGATCTCGGCGAGGCGGGCAGGCGGGCGAAGGATCCGGCACTGGGCCGGGCGGAACCCCTTTCTGGCGGACGGCGAGCGAGCGGGCGGGCGGGCGGAGCAGCGCAGCTCGAGCCTCCGCGATGCCGCCGCCTTCCTCTCCCGAAAGCGTCTCGCCGCCCTGTCGTCGGTTCCAACCGGTTTGGACCGCCTGCCTGCCTGCCTGCCGGCCGGCGGCTCCTCAACTGCAGCGAAGCGGCAGGAAGGGAGCCCCGCGGACAGTGGCCAGCCAGGCTCCCCAAGGCCGGAGGGCTGCGCCAAGCAGGGCGCACCAAGCAGGTCGGGCGCCCGGCGAGCGCGGCCAGGCAGGTAAAGGGAAGGAGGGAGAGAAGGGGAGGGGAGGAAAGGGGAGGGGGCGAGCAACCCTGCTTCTCCGTCTCTGCCGCCGGGAGCCCCGAGAAGCCGAGGCAGCCGGAGAGGGATGGAGAGCGAGGCGCAGCTTTCCCGCGGACCTTAGGAGTTGCCAAGAGACCCGGCCGGCTGCAAAGGGCAAAGGGCTCGCCGTTTAACGGGGCGGAGGGAGGCGGCCGCGTTCCCGGCTTGATACGTGCGGACCGTGGCCGCCGGGCAGGGGAGTGTGAGCTTTGTAGTCCGAGGCATTGGCCCAGGAGGCGGGAAGACAGACTTGACAGCTGCTGCTACTGCTACTGGGCTCCAGGGAGGCTCGGTTCTGGGTAAACACGCTTAAGGTTGGGGTCCTGGAGGGAGTTTGTGTGGGCGTGTGTGTGTGTCAAAGCCTGAAGCTTGCTCTGCGGGCCGTCCCAAACTCTGGAGAAGACGCTTCTTCTCGTCCTTCTCCGGAGCTCCTTTTTTCTACCCGCGCTGGCTGCCTCTTAGCCCATCATCCACACACACCCTCTCCCCGGCAACAGAAGGGGCTCTCCCGGCCCCTCTCCCTCCGGCTCCTGGCGGGCGAAGGGGGGAGACTTTGCTGTCCTCACCTGTCCTCGGTGCGTCTGCTTAACCGGCGGCAGGGCTCCAAGAAAAGACGCCAAACCCCACATCTTGTTTGCTGGTATGGAGCTCGGCACGTGACACGAATCAGTCCTTTTGGTTTTGGGCAGCCTGTTTTGTGGTTTCACACTCAAGGGTGAGCACATCAACAAGGCCCGTCACGAGGGAGCCTTAGCCTCTGCTCCTGGCAGCCTGCGGTTCGGGGCAGAGATCCCTGAACAAGGCAACAATAATATCCAAGCAGGTTTTTGGGGGGAGTGGATGGGAGGGGGGGGTCTATCGTGTTTAAGGTGTATCCTTCCTCCTTCCCAGTTTAGGTGCTGGAATACTTTCAGTAGAAACACCCCCAGCCCCCCAGGACTAAAGCAACAAGCAAAAGCATCGGAGCCAATTAATTGGGCTTAGCATAAGGGGAGGCTGGTGAAAATCAGCTCAAGAGTAAACCTCACTGAAGTCAGCCTTTGCATGGATTGCATTCAAGGTCCTTGCCTTGAAAAGTGGGGATCCCCCAACCCTGGTGGCTCATATCTGGGGGTAGGGGCAAGCAGGGTCCTCTTCCACAGGGCAAACATCCCTAGAACAAGAGAGCAACAGGTTTGAATTTCAGTTTCCAAGCTTCTTCCAAGCTTCTCCCAGTTTCCAAGCTTCTTAAAGACTCAAACTATCCTGTCTGGGTCTTTAAGAAGCTTGGAAACTGACATTCAAACTGAAGTACAAACTTATCAAAGTTTGCAAGTTTGAAGTATAGAATTATCTATTGCAAAACAGTGACATTCTTGCAGTTACCAAAAGTCTGAAGGAGACCATACTTATTAGGTGCAGGATGCTCTTTTATCTTGGCAGCAGTCTTGGGGGTGGGGAGAAGAAAGAAAAGAAAAAAGAGAAGAAGAAAAGAAAGAGGAAAGAAAAGAAAAAAAGAAAAGAGAGACAAAGAAAGTCTTAGGATGCAAACATGGTGTTGAAGAAATGTTGGATGAGAAGGAACTCCACTGATGGGTTGAACATAAGCCTGACTTGAGTAGATAATTAGGCAGGAAGCCTAATTAGCCCTGGGTGGGACATGTTCACCCAGAGGAGGGAGGGGTTGCAGTGATGCTATCCTGAAAACAAATTCTTTGCTCTGTTGATGCACAAACAAAATGCTCCATTGGTCAACAAGGAAGCATTGGTCAACTTGAGGACATGGGGAAGCAGAGGGCTCAGAGCCTTAAATCTACAACATAAACATCTATGAATGGTGTGATCTAAGCTGGCAACAAAACATCTGCAGGAAACAAAGCTTGGAGGACCAAGAGCACAGCAGTTCAACCCTGAGTCAGATCTACTCTCTCTGTGTGACTGGAGAAGGAAACAAGATTCTTCGGGGCTCAAGGCAGCTGTTGTGTTCATCTGTGAGATGAAGTAGACTCAGGTGGCTTGAGGCAATTGTCACAGGGAGGGCTTGATGAGCAGACTGTCCTTCACCCAAATGCTGCCTCTTCTGGGTTGTGCAGCTCAAAAAGATGTTGAGACTTTGGAAAAAGTTCAGAGAAGAGCAACTAACATGATCAAAGGCCAAGGAAGACTAAACCGTATGAAGAACAGCTGCAGGTTTTGGGTCTGGCTAGTCTAAAGAAAAGAAGAATTAGGGGTGACATAATAGCAGTATTTCAGTATTTGAGGGGCTGCCACAAAATTAATCTCCAAAGCAGCAGAGGGCAGGACAAGAAAGCATGGTTGGAAACTAATCAAGGAGAGAAGCAGTCTGGAATTAAGGAGAAACTTCCTAACAGGGAGAACAATTGACCAGTGGGACTGCATGCCTTCAGGAATCATGGGTGCTCCATCACTGAAGGTTTTTAAGAAGCTGGGCAGTCACTTGTCTGAGGTGGTGTAGGTTCTCCTGCTTGAGCAGGGAGGTGGACTAGAAGACCTCCAAGATCCCTTCCACCTCTATTGTATTCAAATGCATTCCAGTGCAAAAGGGGATTTGGAACATGCAGGGTGGCAAGTTCTTAAGCCAAACCAGTCGTCTTCGGGATCCCCCTGCAGCTGCAGAGGCAGCCCCACCATCCTGGGAACAGCTGCAGGTGGACACCCAAGGCTGTTTTGGGTCTTCCGAAGAACCGTCTCAGCCCTCCTGATGTTCCTCAGGAATCTCTTAGGATTCGTTTGTGCACTTCTGGGCCAAGATGTTTCAGTGGAGCAAGTCAAGGAGAAAGCAGTTCAGAATATAGGGTGGTGAGGCTGCTCTTGTATTCTGGGTCCTTTCCCCGTGTGCGGATGGAAGGAGAAAAACATTCTGACTTGGTTATATGTCCTAGTGCAGGGATCTCCAACCTTGGTAACCTTAAAACCGTTGCAAGTTGAGGACTGTGTGTCTTCTAGTTCAGGGGACTCCAACCTTGGCAACTTTAAGACTTGTGGACTTCAACTCCCAGAATTCCTGGGCTAATGTGACTAGAGGAGGAATTCTGGGAGTTGAAGTCCACAAGCCTTGGTGGCTCAGGCTGTTAATTGCCTGCACTTAAGTTCCAGCTGCCTGCAATTACTGCAGGCTCGAATCCCACCAGGCTCAAGGTTGACTCAGCCTTCCATCCTCTCGGGGTAGGTAAATTGAGGACCCAAGATTGTTGGGGGCAATAAGCTGACTTTGTAAAAATGCCGCTTAGTAATAAGCAGGCATATACAATGGAATGAAGGCTATTGCTGAGCACACTGGGGTTGTATCCCAAAAATTGTAAGCCTCCCTGAGTCTTCGGAGAAGGGCGGTATATAAATGTAATTTTAAAAAAAATGGCATACATGTTCAAGGAGAGCTCCTTTTCCGTCCCATCACGGTCTAGATATCCCAGTATATAATGCACAGCTGCAGTACTGGGAAGGAAATTTTGCCCCAGGGCTGACCAGGTGTAGGGTAACAGCCTTATCAACCTGTATCACTTCTCTGGAAAGAAGCACTCAGGAAAGGCAGGTTATTGAGCCACAGAGGAGAATTTGGAAGGAACCTGCTTTGGATTGCTGAAAATTAGGGAGTTGAGCTTTTTGATGGGGACTTTAATGCTTGCTGTAAGGGCAGGAGGGGGCAGGACAATTCATTTCTGCCTTGCAGCCAGCTTAACTTCCTTTTAAGTTAATGTGAGCAGTAATCCAAAGTCCTTCTCCAGGAATGTTATTTGGTTCACCAAATGGGACAGGGCACCCAGCTCCCTTTAAGGAGGAGCAGCTCAGACTGTTAAACACATTTCAAGAATTCGCATTGTCCCCTGGAAAGTCTGTTAATTTCTAGTTAACTGCTTCGTGAAGGCCGGGATCTGGGAGTGCAGAAGGGCGAGTTCTCTGGGCAACAGGACTGTGGGGTCAGAAGGGTAAAGTCTTCTTGAATGTGACCCATCTCAGTGCCAACACACATCCCTGAATCAAAATTAGCTGCAGAAATATTCAAGAGGTTGAAGTCTTTTCTAGTGCGTAGCATTTTACAAAGAAATAGGATCCTCTCCTTGGGTTAAGGAGTGGATAAGGAGTAGATGGCGGCAAGCATGACTCTTGCCCTGGCCCAGGGGTGCTGCTCCAAAGGGCCACTTTTCTCCTGCGAAAGGCCCCATCTGCAAGTAGCATCACTAGTGGTCCTTCTAGAGCAGGGCTCTTCAGACTCGACAGCTTTAAGACTTGTGGACTTCAACTCCCAGAATCCCTCCTCCAGTCATGTTAGCTCAGGGATTCTGGGAGTTGAAGTCCACAAGTCTTAAACTTGCCAAGTTTGAAGACCCTTGTGATAGATGATAGATACATACATAGATAGATGGTAGATAGATCGATAGATATGTAAATAGGTAGGTAGGTATGGGGAGAGAGAGAGATGATAGATAGGTATGTGATAGGTGATAGATCAGGGGTCTTCAAACTTGACAGCTTTAAGACTTGTGGACTTCAACTCCCAGAATTCCTCCTCCAGTCATGTTAGCTCCAGTCATGTTAGCTCAGGAATTCTGGGAGGAATTGTGGGAAGTCCACAAGTCTTAAACTTGCCAAGTTTGAAGACCCTTGGTCTAGATGTTCAAACCTTCACACTGGCAATGAAGGAGCTGTCCAGGCCCCAAAGCCTGCTCAGCAACCTGCATGGAAGCTGCCAAGGCCAGGTGGCCCCACAGCTTCCAGTTCATTGAAGACGAGAGGGGCAGGAAGAGGCAGTTTTTGTGGCATCCCCTTTAGGGCTGTTCCAGTTGGCTGTTTGTCCACAGGATGACAAAGTCACAGCTTGGACAGCCCATAGTGTAGCCCAGCGATGGCGAACCTTTTCAGCAGCAAGGGCCAATACGGGTGTGCGTGCCTGTGCTGGAAACTGGAAAAACAACTCCCTGGCACAGCACAGAGGAGAGCTGGAAGCTCACCTTACTGGCACACACATCTGTGCCAGCCACCTGGTCTTCTGATTTCTAACACGCATGCGCGTCCAAAGCAGAGGTGGTATTCAGCAGGTTCTGACCAGTTTTGGAGAACCAGTAGCAGACATTTTGAGTAGTTGAGAGAACCGGCAAATCCCAGCTCTGATTGGCCCTGCCCCCCATCTATTCTCTGCCTCCCATTGAGTCCCAGCTGATTGGCTGGGTCTTCTTTGGTTGCCCTGCACAGGAGAACAGAGCTGGAAAGCAGGTTAGTGGGGTGGGGAGGGGAGGGGGATTTTGCAGTAACCTTCCCCTGCCACGCCCACAAAGCCACACCCACAAAGCCACGCCCACAGAACCGGTAGTAAAAAAAAATGACTCCCACTACTGGCTGCGAAGACCAGCTGCTCTTCCGGTTTCCGGTGCTACTGCGTGTGTGAAGAATCCGGAAGAGCAACGGGCAACGACTGGTGTGCCTGGAGAGATGGCCTGTGTGTGCCGCTTCTGGCACGCGTGCCCTAGATTCGCCATCATGGGTCCAGCCAGTGGCTGTGAGAGAAAACCGTCTGTGCTGAATGCAGCTTTTGGTAGCAGTTGGGTGGTAACCAGAAATTGCTGGCGAGGGTCCCCAAGGCCTTGCGTCCTCCTCCTCCTCTTCTCCTCCTTGATCTCAGGTTCATGATGGCCTTCAGTGGGCGTGCCCAGCATTGGGTCAGCGGTGTCCTTTCCCTCCTCCCCATTTGTTTGTCTTTCTCCCTGCAGAGCTCGTGACCCCTCGGATCCTGCTGGAAAATGGTGTTCCAGGAATCCCCTGATGGTGGTTGGGGATGGGTGATAGTCCTCAGCTCCTTCTTCACCCAGTTCTTGTGCTATGGGTCGCCCTTGGCGGTTGGGGTGCTCTACGTGGAATGGCTGGACCTCTTTGGAGAAGGGAAAGGAAAGACCGCCTGGGTCGGATCCCTGGCCAGTGGAGTGGGGCTGCTTGCAAGTAAGTCTGCCTTGCAAAAGAAAGAAATATCTGATCCTTATGTTTATTTTAATCTATATTAAAATAAGATGAAATAGTTTTATAATGCTGATGTGTCCTATGGAAATCCAAAGTTGGTGTCTTTCAGTCTCCACTAGATGTCTTTCTAAGATGTCCATTTATGTCTATGGAGATTCTCGGTCATCCAGGTCACAGGTATCCCAAAGGTTCTTTGACAAAAGGCAAAAGACGGACATGAGCTAGATCCCAATGACCATGAGGAGACACCGAAGAGAGTTTTCTGTATCTCTTCAGCTACCATTTGGGGGTCATCAGGGTTTATGGAGACCAGGTCTGATAACTGCAGCTGCTCAAGAAGCTGAGACTTATATGGAGAAGGAACAGACAGCAGAAAGCAGAGTCAAGGATGAGTACAGAAGAGTAGTTGGGTAAAACCAAGCGCAAGAGACCTATCATGCGCTCCCTCCTTGCCTCTTTGCCCCATAAATCTTCTTCCTCTCTTCCCCCCTCCCCCTTCTCTTTTTCAATTATTTCCTTCTTTCTGGGCCTGTTTGTTTATTGGGCCTTGGATTATATATGATGAGTAAATAAATATGGACTCTGGTTCTCGGGAATGGTGGAGGAAGGATCCTTCAACACCTTTACAAGCAGTAAAAGAGGAAGAAAAGCAGCAGCAGCAATGGGGTCAAAGGAAGTTCATTGACTTCTTAGATGACCAGCTGTTTCCTTTAAGGAAACATTTTAAAAACATGGAAAGTTTAATTCGGGTTAAATGAATCTATCTCAAAATAAGATGAAACAGTTTCATAATGCTGGTGTGTCCTATGGAAATCCAAAGTTGGTGTCTTTCAGTCTCCACTAAATGTCTTTCTATAAGATGTCCATTTATGTCTATGGAGATTCTCAGGCATCCAGGTCACGGATGCTTTGAGGCCAAAGGTGCCCAGGCCAAAAGGCAAGTGGACTTCCTTTGTTGTTGCTTGAAGACTTTTCGCTTCTCATCCAAGAAGCTTCTTCAGTTCTGAGAAGAACTGAAGAACTGAAGAAGGTTCTTGGAAGAGAAGCGAAACGTCTTCAGGCAAAAACAAAGGAAGCCCAGTTGCCTTTTGCAAAAGCACCTGTGCGATGCCAAGTGATGCCAAACATAAATGAGCAGCAAGCCAATAAAAGGGGTTCCAAAACGACTCCCAGCAACCAGACTTGCCATCTACACTGGCTCTCAAGGCACAGCTGAGAAAGTCTTGCTCAGGGAGAGGCAGCAGCGAGTGACAGAGACACATCTGGCCTGTGGAAAGAGCCGGCTAACTCCCAGCTGTCCCCCTGAGCGATAAGCGGAAAAGTTTTCAAAGAGAAGCTTTCAATATCTATAAACTAGAACAGGGCTCTCCAACCTTGGCAGCTTTAAGACCTGTGGACTTCAACTCCTAGAATTCCTCAGCCAGTCATGTTAGCCCAGGAATTCTGGGAGTTGAAATCCACATCTTAAAGTTGCCAAGGCTGGAGACCCCTGAACTAGAAGACCTTTGCTTTAAAGAACTAAAACTCCACTGAAAAAGGGGCTGGCATCTCCTTCAGGGGGAAGATCAATTCCTGCAGTGGCATTTCACTGCCAAATGACTTACAGCTGCAAACCAGCAAATGTATTCCAAGGAATTTAAGAATAATCATTTATCCACCATCAGCCTGGTCTCTTCAGATAAATCTACTCAAGTTCATGCCATAGTACGAGAAAACAGGTTGGCAATGATTTATGTGGGAAGTTTCTTTCCATTTCAGTTTAGCAGGCAGTTAAGAGTAGGATGAATTTTGTGGTTTTTGACTTTGTGAGAGCCACATAACAACGGAAGAGCCCATGGCTAAAGTTTTCAGCCCCTTTCCTGCAGTTAGGATTGAAAAAAACAAATATATATTTCCATTCTATTCATAGAAACAGCTATTGTATCTTGGCAAGTCTCTAACTTTACATATTAGAGTAGACTATGCGAGAAATAGGGAATCTCTAGTCCTGTAATATTTGCACACACGGCATCTTTAGTGTAGGGAAAATTGAAGGCCAGGATTGCGCAAATTAGATAGTTCAGTTCTGTGTATTCACCACAAGAGGAATAAATTACACTAATTTCAAAAAGAATTAAAATAGAAGTTGCCATTTGCAGAGTTAGGTTTTTATAAGCTGTTGACTCTCTAGCATGCCTGCATTTAACCTGACTCAGTTCAGTGGTAGGACAAAGAGCTATAAAATGTAAAAATATCCAACATGGCTCATAAAAACTAATCTGCTTTTATTTCCAAAACCGTCCTCTAAAATTCTGCAGGACAGACATTTGTAAGGAAATTGGGGAACACGAGGATTAATATGGGATTTTTGTTTTCAATTGCTTTTAACTATTACTTTAATGATTGTAAACTACTTTGTCTTTTTGTTTTATAAAAAAAATTACAGTGATGATGATGATGATAATGTATTTATTTAAGCCAAGCTTAAATACATGTGTGAGAAGCAGTGAAGAAAAATGCTTTTAAAACTTTGCAGTCTAAAAAATAGAGATATGCAGATGCAGATTACAGGAGAAGCAATAATTGCTTTTCTATTTGTAGAACAGAGTTGGGTAATAAGAGATTGAATAAATGATCTGGCAGAATTGTATCTATATGCAAATTTTCTTAATGCAGGGCAGGGCTGATAAGAGGTGATTTTTGACAAAACCCACTGGAGGTGATAATAACTTCTCTGGTATCTAAAATAATGGTTTTGACTTTGGTGGGTTTTATAAGGGTATCACAATGACTTTGCATACCTTAAAGGTGTTAAAAAAATACAAAGGCTTTTTGGATAGTTGTGTGAGTCACAGCAACGGAGATGGTTGCTGGTCCTTTTGCAACTGCTTTGTGGTAAAAATAGATTCAAAAGTGGAAACACGAATGCATTGGAAGCCTGTAGGTTTAAGCAGGCCTTGCAAAATGAGTTCAAGCAGAGAAGAATAGAAAGCAGGAAGAACAGCTGGGGAGAAGAAAAAGAGAGTGAGGAATGGAAATAGACCCTCCCCATGAGTGTCAGAGAGAAGTGTGACTCTCAAAAGAAAATCAGCCTTTGTTGCTTGTGAAATGCTGAGAGAGGAAGGAAGCTGCCTCCACTCAACAGAATAACTGAATAACAGAATTGGAAGGGACCATGAAAGTCTTCTAGCCCAACCCTTGCTCAAGCAGGAAGCCCTGTACCATTTCAGACAAATGGTTGTCCAATGTCTTAAAAACCTCCAATGACGGAGCACCCACAATTTCTGAAAGCAAGCTGTCCCGCTGATCAATTGTTCTCACTGTCAGGAAATTTCACCTTAGTTCTAGGTTGCTTCTCTCCTTGATTAGTTCCCATCCGTTGCTTCTTGTCTTGCCTTCAGATTCTTCGGTAGACTTGGTGGAGAAAGGCTGGGAACTGGGGTTTTAAGGTCCCCAAGAGATGCTTCCCCTGGGAAGGTCATGAGGCCCTAGAGCAAGGCTTCCCAACCATGTCAACTTTCCGTCACGGGGACTTCAACTCCCAGAACTAAACCCCTCTGAGCTTCAGGTTCAGGCAAGAGGACCAAAGACAGAAGGGGTGGATGAAGGGACTCCACTATTAACAAGGGAAAGTTCTTCCTTGGAGCTCCCCTGCTGTTGCAGTTTTTTTTTTAAAGTTCACATTTATATGCCGCCCTTCTCCGAAGACTCAGGGCGGCTTACAATTTTTGGAGCGCAACCCAATGCGCTCAGCAATAGCCTTCATTCCATTGTATATGCCTGCTTATTACTAAGTGGCATTTTTACAAAGTCAGCTTATTGCCCCCAACAATCTTGGGTCCTCAATTTACCTACCCCAAGAGGATGGAAGGCTGAGTCAACCTTGAGCCTGGTGGGATTCGAGCCTGCACTAATTGATCTGGATGGATAGAAACATGCTTCGGCTCAATCTGGCCAAGACGGAGTGGTTGTGCATACCGACATCTCGGTCCAGTCAAGATATTCCATCTTTGGTCATGGGGGGAGAGGTGTTGCCCGCCGTGGACAGGGCATGGAACCTGGGGGTTCTCTTGGACTCACAGCTCAGGTTGGAGGAGCAGGTGGGAGCTGCGGCCAGGGGGGCCTTTGCCCAGGTCCAGCTGGTTTGCCAGTTAAGCCCATATCTGGACCGAGATGCCCTGCGCACGATCACTCATGCACTTGTTACCTCTCTACTCGACTACTGTAATGCTCTCTATTTAGGACTGCCCTTGTACACCATCCGGAGGCTTCAGCTGGTGCAGAATGCGCCGCGGGTTGTGACTTTGTAAAAATGCCGCTTAGTAATAAGCAGGCATATACAATGGAATGAAGGCTATTGCTGAGCGCAATTGGGTTGCGCTCCAAAGATTGTAAGCTGCCCTGAGTCTCTGGAGAAGGGCGGCATATAAATGTGAATTAAAAAAAAGAGAGAGAGAGAGAGAGAGAGAGAGAGGTGGGAGCAATCCAAAGCTGGAGAATTAATGGGGAGAGCTGACAGTGGGTGCCAAGGGGGGACTTTTGTTGCTGCCACTACTGTGTGTGGGAGCTGGTTAGCACGTGCATCTCAGGGACCTGACTCCGGGGTCCCTCGAAGAGCCGGGAGATGTGAGAACTGTGTGGCCCAGATTAATTGCTTTCAGGGGCCATTTCTTCTGCAGTCTACCAACATTTTCCCCACTGGTTGGCAACCACTGCCATAGATGATATTCTTATATATATGCACAGTTACCTGAGCATTAGCCAGGTAATTCCTTTAGGGCAATATCCTTGCTGATCTGTGACACAGAGCAGAGGGGGCTTGGCATGGTTTGGCATGGTGCAGCTCCACCACAGCTCCTTTGTGGTCCTCAGAGGCTTAGTTGGTGGTAGAACATTCCTGGTGTAAAAAGGATGAAATAAGCATTAAAATACCTGGAGGGAGAGGTCTTCTTTTTGGATTTAAGAGAGGCCAACCCATCTCTCGACCGGCTCCTTTTAATCATTTGAAATAAAATTGTGCCTGTGTTTTTCTCTCCTCCCCGATTGTCCCCCTGAAGGTCCCATCTGCAGCACCTGTGTCTCCGCTTTCGGCGCACGGCCAGTGACCATCTTCAGTAGCTTCATGGTTGCAGGAGGCCTGATGATGAGCAGCTTTGCTCCCAATATCTACTTTCTGTTTTGTTCCTATGGAATTATTGTTGGTAAGAAAATTCACAGGATCCTCTTTGTTTCCACCAGATAGCAAGAGAATCAAATGCTTAGGAGTTAAAGGCATCTTCTAGAAAGGGGACTTTCAACCTGGACCCTAATCTTCCCTGGTGGGTGGCTGAATTCCCAAGAGACTTGCGGGGCCCCCAGAATTTGCCTGATATTCAGGTGAACAGTGCAGGTGTTTGGGGAACCCTCCAGAATGGTTCCCTGTGTCCTTTCATTGAAAATTAAATATATTAGTCCCTATTAGACTATAAGCTGGAGGAAGAGACGATGGTGACATGGGCCAAAAATTTCGGACATAACATTGAATTAGCTAGATGGCAAAATCTCTGGGGGAAAAAATAGGAAATTAACATTGGCTACATCGTACAAGGAAAATTTATACAATATGTTCTACAGGTGGCATCTTCCTCCACAGCAAGGCTTGCTAAAATGTTTAGAAACTTATCACCAAAATGCTGGAAGTGTAAGGATTGACCAGGTACATACTGCCACATGTGGTGGACATGTAATCAAGCAATGAAATATTGGCGACAGACATGGGTAGAGCAAATGGTGGGAGAACATATTCAATTTAAGCCAGAACTATTCCTTTTAGGAATAATGACAGAAAGTCACAGCAAAGGCATAACATATTTAATAATACACGTACTGACAGTGGTGAGAATAATCTATGCACAATATTGGAAGAATGAAAACATAGCACCAGAAAGAGAGATAATAAGAAAAATTCTGGCTTGTGCAGAACCAGATAGACTAACTCTAGAACTGAGAAATAAGGGGGATTCAGAATATTATGATACTTGGAGTAAGTTTTATCAATGGCTGCAGAAGAGGGGAAGGTTGGAACAAAAATAATTACGACAAATGGACCTAGACTGTGAATATTGTACTAATAATATGGATGTTAATGATTTAGTGATATCTTTGTTTGTATGGCAGAGTGATGCCAGAACAGTCACACTGTGTTTGATACTGAAAAACAATAAAAATACATTAAAAAGAAAAAAGAAAATGATGTATATTAGTCAAGAGTTCTGGGGCACTGATCATATGCCATGAACTTTTCTATGCCTTTAGGACTTGGATGTGGCTTATTGTACACAGCCACCATCACAATCACGTGCCAGTACTTTGACAAACGTAGAGGCCTTGCACTGGGTCTCATTTCCACAGGTAGGTTCTTTTACCTGATATTGATCTCAGGGTGGAATGACCTTATGCAGTAGTTTGGTTGACTGAGATTATATCCTCCAAATGCCAAAAGTTGGGTCTGCATTTATCATGGTTAAATATTACTTCTGATCAGTTTCAGATTCCACTTCCATAATTTTATCATGAAGATGCTGCTGGTCCTTTGGATGACCTAGATTTTGATAGGATAATTAAAGAGAGGAAGAGAGAGAGAGAGAGAACGAGCTCAGCCAGGAATCAGTGATCTGGTTCAGGTCCTTGCTTTCTTCCAGCCTTTGAGCCTCGGTGGCGCAGTGGTTAGAATGCAGTACTGCAGGCTACTTCTGCTGACTGCCGGCTGCTTGCAATTTGGCAGTTCGAATCTCAAGGCTGACTCAGCCTTCCATCCTTCCCAGGTCGGTAAAATGAGGATCCAGATTGTTGGGGGCAATAGACTGACTCTATAAACTGCTTAGAGAGAGCTGTAAAAGCACTGTAAAGCAGTATATAAGTCTAAGTGCTATTGCTATTGCTTTCTGGAAACACCAATTTTGAAAACTCCAGAAACCTTTTGATCAGTGGTGAGATTCAAAAACTTTTACTACCAGTTCTTGGGTGTGTGGCTTGGTGGCCGTGGCATGGCTTGGTGGGCATGGCTTGGTGGGCATGGCTTGGTGGGCAGGGGAAGGATACTGCAAAATCCCCATTCCCTCCCCACCCCACCCACCTGCTTTCCAGCTCTGTTCTCCTGTGCAGGGCAACCAAAGAAGACCCAGCTGATCAGCTGGGACTCAATGGGAGGCAGAGAAGAGATGGGGTTGGCGGGGCCAGTCAAAGTTGGTATTTGCCGGTTCTCCGAACTACTCAAAATTTCTGCTACCGGTTTTCCAGAACCGGTCAGAACCTGCTGAATATCCACCTCTGCTTTTGATATTATTGCTTTGCTCTGCAGCTTTTTACATTATTTTTACATTTATATTTATTACGTTGGCAGCCAAGGCACAGCAGGCGGTGACATGCATCTACTGACCTGCTCTTCCCTTCTTCCAGGCTCCAGCATTGGCCTTTTCATCTATGCTGCCTTACAAAAAGAGCTGATTGAACTGTATGGGTTGGATGGCTGCCTGCTGATCATCGGTGCTCTCTCTCTAAACATCCTACCCTGTGGCAGCCTGATGAGGCCTCTGCCAGTGGCCCAGAAGCCCGATCCGGAGAAGGTTCCAGATCAATACCTCATTTACCACAGAAAAGAGAAGGCCTCTCATGAAGAACACATCACCATACCTGAAAAGGCCCAGAGTGAGGGGAAAGGGGAGAACCAGAGGCCAGTAAGCAACCACCAAGCGAACAGACTCACAGTTCACAGCCAGGTGCTCTTGGCCTCCTCAAGAGAGGCAGACAGCTACCCAAAGAAAGTGGCAGAACAAACTTACCTGTGCAAACAACTGGCTAAGCAGAAATGGGGCCTGTATTTAAAGTACTGGGAGGACACACTGAGTCTTTTTCAAAACAAAGTCTTTTCTGCCCTCTTCATTGCCATCTTCCTCTTTGACATTGGCGGCTTCCCTCCTTCCTTGCTCATGGAGGACGTGGCGAGGAGCTCAAATATCACGGAGGGGGACTGTGTCATCCCTCTGATCTCCATCATCGGCATTATGACTGCTGTGGGGAAGCTGGCCCTGGGCGCCCTGGCAGATGTAGACTGGATCAATGCTTTGTATCTCTACGTCCTGACGTTGATCTTGACGGCGGGAGCCCTGGTGTTAATCCCCTTCGCCCACAGCTACAGCACTCTGGCAATCCTTTCGGGGGGTTTAGGGTTCCTGGCGGGAAACTGGTCAATTTTCCCTTATGTCACAACCCAGACGGTGGGGATCGAGAAACTGACCCATGCCTATGGCATATTGATGTTTTTCGCCGGGCTTGGAAACAGCCTTGGACCCCCAGTTGTAGGTAAGTCAACATTTCAGCCAGATGCCGTTCCGTCCTTTCAAAAATGGTCGCCTGCTAGTGGAGATGTAACATTATTCCATTACAGTGGAAAAACAGAGCGGTGTATTCTCAGTAGCCTTAAAAACTCATATCCCAGTTTGTGCTCCATGCAGTAATCCTTTCCACCTCCGTGATACAACAGCCGGCAAGAGTAGAGCCATTGGCTGCAATTGTGGCTTGTCAATCACTTGGGTTCAAAGCACTGACACCCTTCACTGGCACTTTCCTGAGCAGATAAGTTTTACAGATAATCAGAGTTGGAAGAGACCTTGTAGGTCATCTAGTCCAATCCCCAACCCAAGTAGAAGACCTACACCATTTCTGACAAATGGCAGTCCAGTCTCTCCTTGAAGGTCTCAAGTGATGAAGCTCCCACAACTTCCGAGGGCAACTTCTGTTCCATTGATTGATTGTTCTCACTGTCAGAAAGTTTCTCCTTATTTCCAGGTTAAATCTCTCCTTGTTCAGTTTCCATCCATTATTATTCCTTGTCTGGCCTTCAGGTACTTTGGAGAATAGCTCGACCCCTTCCTCTCTGTGGCAGCCCCTCAGATATCGGAGGACTCTATCATGTCTTCCCTGGTCTGGTCATGCTCTGGTGTGGCCTTTTTATGGAAGAGGGAATCTTCTTTAGTGGCAGGGATGGGTGGGAGATAAGAGGGCTTGGATCTGTTTCTGGCATTTCTTTGTGTTCTCTTTCAGGTTGGTTTTATGACTGGACTGCTTCTTACGACGTGGCTTTCTACTTCAGTGGCCTGTGTGTGCTTTTCGGAGGGCTTCTTCTCCTGGTGGCCATGCTTCCCTGTTGGCATGGGACAAACCCTACCATTGGCCCAAACCCCTATTCCTCCACAGCTGCCTCCCAAGTGTAAATGGGATAGTTGCTGCTGTTTTTATACTGAGACTTTTAGTAACTTTTGCATCTATTTATAAAGGTTTTTAAGACACTTTTGATACTTCTTTCGAAACACTTGGACCTTTGAGCCTAAACATCAAGTCCTGGCCATTGCAGCTTAAGTTCCAACAACACGACGGGGCCTTCTGCTTTGCCATTGCCCATAATTAGCCAAATGCTGCTTGTGCCTAGGAGTGACAATGCTGGATTGCAACTGACCAAGAGACTTTGAAGGTGCGGTGAACCTCAGCTGTTGAGGTGGAACTTCTCTTGATGAGCTTCCCACTCCGTCTCCCTGATCGGGAGTCTGAGTGTGCAAGCCAGGGCAAGTGTGCAAAACGTTGGGATCTAGAACCAGTATATTCAGCCTCCTGAATGAGGTTCCTCTTCTCACTCACTTTGTATTGTTACTACAATTTTGCTAGGTATTTTCTGGTGCAACCGGTGATACTTTATACTCATTGACATGTAATCCTTGACCTTAATTTCAGCCAAGTTGGCACAGTACTTCTTCCCTCTTTAGGAATCTTAATAATATTGCTTGGTAAGGGGGGGGAGTGGAAATACACCACCCTAAGTGTTGTGAAAGTGACCGAAGATCCTGTTTTCTCTGAGGAATCTTGTGGGTTGCCAAAAGATCCCATGATCTATGAAATAAACAGCACAACAAGAATGTAGCATTTAATACCAATGAAAATGTTGGATGGCAAAAAAAAAATTACTGCATCTTCCATTAGGAACTGTTAAAAATGATTCAACTGAAATCTATAAAGCCAAGGAATAAATACAATTTATTAAAGAAACCACCAATCGCAGAACTGAAAGTCTGGTTTTATTTTATTTTACAAATTCAAGGCAAGGTTTCCCATGGGATCTTATTGCAATGTAGCAAAGCTCCTGGTTAAGAACATCAAAGCTCCATTACATTAGAAGAAGACAAACAAATCCATCTCTGAAGTTTCCAAAGAACTTAACTCTTGAAATTTTCCTTGAAATCTGTCTCAGTCTAAATCTGACCAGATTGTTCCAAAATGGTTCATTATTTCATTTAACATTAACTAGGCTTCCAATAAACCAATTAGCTGGTTGAGGAAGGAGCAGTACATACAAATACTTGTCCAGGATGGCGTAAAGACTCTTGCCTTGGGCCCCACTCATGCCTTGGGCCCCACACTAGAACGGGGTCGCCAACCTTTCAGACCTCAGGGACCACCAAACTCATAATTTTAAATCCCGGGGACCACTAATATGAATTTTGACTGACAGGTGGCTTGCTGATGGTGGGAAAGTCAGTCCCATATTTCAGAGCTGCAGGAGTCACAGGACTGGCCCTTTGTTCACCCCGGAGCAGCTGCTCCCCCACCCAGGTGCACCGCCTGCCATGGACTGGAGCAGCTGCTCCGGAGTGACCAAAGGGCCAGTCCTGTGACTCCTGCAGCTCTGGAATATGGGACCGACTTTCCCACCAACATCAGCAAGCCAACCCGGGGTGGATTTCCCTCCCCCACCATTGGTCTTACCTTCCAGTTCCAGCTCACGTGGTTCTACTCAAGGTAAGGTTTGTGCTTGGCTGAAGGGTGGGGGCCAGTGGCGGATGGGCCATGTGGACAGCGCAGCCTTGTGTTCCCACGCAGCCTGGATTAATTGCTTTGGGGGGGAGCATTTCTCTACAGACAACCAAATTTTTTTCCTGGACCACCAGTGGTCCCGGCCCACCAGTTGGCAACCACTGGACTAGATGACCTTCAAGGTCACTTCCAGCTTTAGGATTCCATGATTCTTCGTGAATAACAGTAGGGTTGCTGGTAAGCTATTGAATCTTCTGCAGAAATAAATGGGGCTTCCATTGTAAATTCCTGTAGCTTATTCAGTTGCATTCATATGGATCATACTCATTGTTGTCAAATTAATTCTTATTGCATGGACAACATAGATGTGGATAGGTGTGTAAAAGAAATGCAATTTGGTAAGGAAGAGGTTAATTTCTTTAGGCAAGGAGCGTACCATAACCAGGATAGCAATTCCTTCTGAACCTCTGTCCGTATAATGAAGCCTACGGTGCAAATTTCTCCACCGTCCATCACAGAGGGACTTTTATATGACTCTTTGGCTTGTCTCTGGCTCTCTTCCAGCTGCGCATTCATGTAAGTCAAACCCATTGAGCCCTGTTAAAAAGCAATAAAGGGCACTTTCGCTCCAGTTAGGTCTTTGGCTCCTCTCTCTCTTGCAGAGCTCAACCAGTGTTCATCTCTGCTTTGTGATCGTCTCTGGTTCTACAGACCTTGAAATGCTGACAACCACATTGTGGCAGTTCTTGGGGGGGAGGGGAAGGGAGGTCCTCTCCATGAGTATCATACCATGGAGTAATACTAGATAGAGCCTCGGTGGTGCAGTGGTTAGAATGCGGTACTGCAGGTCTCCTTTGGTTGCCCTGCCCAGGAGAACGGAGCTGGAAAGCAGGTTAGTGGGGTGGGGAGGGAATGGGGATCTTGCAGTATCCTTCCCCTGCCATGCCCACCAAGCCACACCCACAGAACAGGTAGTAAGCATTTTTTGAATCCCATCACTGGGCAGCTTATGTGAAATGCTCAAAAGCTCCTCCACATCCACAGGTTCTGGAGTTGTCAAATGATGGATGATTAGCAGCAGAAGCTTCCTTTGCGCTGGTGATTCTGCTCAAAATGCTGGAACACGGATGCCATGGCCTGAATTGGGTCCTGCTAATGGTCTTCTTCTGGAGAGAACATCTCCAGAGAAAATCCTGGAGCTCAGCAAAGTTCTCACAAGCCTCCCTGAGGGCACTTAAGAGACCCCCAGGATTTTTCTATGCTGGCCTTAGCTTTGATTCGCAAGACTGGGGAGATGCAAGTTCTAAACCTATTATCCTATTTTGCACTTTCTTTATTGTGTTTCATTGCATATTCTTGTTTTATTGCCCCTTGGGATGCAGTTATTGATTGCATCTGTCTTAAATTCTCCTCAGTAAAACAGTTTATAAAGTCACAAATATACGTGTAAATATTTGGCATATTTGAGCCTCAGTGGTGCAGTGGACAGAGTGCAGTACTGCAAGCTACTTCTGCTACAGCCAACTGCCTGCAATTTGGCAGTTGGAATCTCAGCAGGCTCAAGGTTTGAGCCTTGGTGGCGCAGTGATTAGAGTGCAGTACTGCAGGCTACTTCTGCTGCCTGTTGGCTGCTTGCAATTTGGCAGTTTGAATCTCACCAGGCTCAAGGTTGACTCAGCCTTCCATCCTTCTGAGGTGGGTAAAATGAGGACCCAGGTTGTTGTGGGCCATAGGCTGACTCTGTAAAACTGCTTAGAGAGGGCTGGAAAGCACTGTGAAGTGGTATATAAGTCTAAGTGCTATTGCTATTGCTGTCCAGGCAATTGGCTGGGCTTCAGACACAAAGATCAATTTGCTCCTGTGTCAGCCTGCAATCAGCTCCCTGGACTGCCACTGTGAGAATGGGACAAGCCAGAAGCCGACACTGGACTGGCGTGTGGGGTGTTTTCAGTTTGTGTGATAGGAAGGAAGGTGGGGGGTGAGTGGGCAGCAGGGGAGGTTCCTCTTTCTTCCCTTTGTCAAGCACTCTGCAATCAACATCTGTCACTCAATGAGTGCTCTGCTCTCGGAGACACCTTCTTTACGCCAGAGCTCTCCAAACTTGGCCACTTTAAGACTTGTGGACTTCAACTCCCAGAATTCTCCAGCCAGCATAGCGGATTAAGTTATGATTACCCCTCACAAATTAATGATTAAATTAATTGAAGCACATTCAAAAGCACAGGCCGCACAAGGTTGAGAAGTGCTCTGGCGGGGGGGAGTGCATGCAAGGGTGGGGGGAGGTACATGATGGGAAAGGACAGATGATGGATGGACAGACAGACACACAAAGGTGCAAGAAAAACTAAGATAACAGATTAACAGAGTTGGAAGGGACCTTATAGGTTGGGGGTGTCAAACTCAACTTCATTGAGGGCCGCATTAGGGCTGTGGTTGACCTTGGAGGAGGGGGGCAGGTGGGCGTGGTTGGCTGGGTGGGCATGGCCAGCTTGACGCCACTCCCCAAACTGCTGGTATGTTTCCTCTTCGCACTGGAAAGACTAGGCCAAAGCTATGCTGACCTGATCTTTCCTCTTTGCATTGGGTAGACCAGGACTTGTGGACCGGATCTGACCACATTGTGGACTCTATCCAGCCTGCGGGCCTTGAGTTTGACATCCCTGTTATAGGTCATCTACACTCTATACCAGCCCCTCTCCCCACCCAAGAAGGAGACCCTACAACATTTCTGACAAAGGGCAGTCCAGTCTCTTCTTGAAAGCTTCCAGTGATGAAGCTCCCACAACTTCCGAAGGCAACATGTTCCATGGGTTGATGGTTCTTACTGTCAGGAAATGTCTCCTTATTTCCAGGTTGAATCTCTCCTTGTTCAGTTTCCATCCATTGTTCCTTGTCTGGCCTTCAGGTTCTTTGGAAAATAGCTTGACCCCTTCCTCTCTGTGGCAGCCCCTCAAACATTGGAAGGCTGTTCTCCTGTCTCCCCTGGTCCTTCTCTTCACTAGTCTAGCCAGGCCCAGTTCCTACAACTGTTCTTCGTATGTTTTAGCCTCCAGTCCCCTAAACTAAACTAGAAACTAGTATGTGAAAAACCTTTAGAACAAGGGTCTTCAAACTTGGCAAGTTTAAGATCTGTGGACTTCGACTCCCAGAATCCCTGAGCTAACATGACTGGAGGAGGAATTCTGGGAACTGAAGTCCACAAGTCTTAAAGTGGCAAGTTTGGGGACCTCTGCTTTATGCACACATAGTGCCTGATAACCAAGTGTGGCCTGTGGTTATTTATTTTATTATTTTATTTTATTTTATTTTATTTTATTTTATTTTATTTTATATTTATTTATATTTATTTATTTATATTTATTTATTTATTTATTTATTTATTTATTTATTTATTTATTTATTGGATTTCTAACCTGCCCCATCTCCCAAAGGACTCGGGGCGGCGTACAATCATAAAACAATACAAAATATACAATTAAAAAAATAAATAAATGAGAAACCCAATTAAAAGCTAAAAACAATAAAACTATCGTCTAAAACTCCCCTCCCCACCCTCAGCCCAGGTCATCACATTGCAACAACCAGGTTTTGAGGCCCCGGCGGAAGGAGCAGTCAGGGGCCACGCAAAGCTCCAGGGGGAGCTGGTTCCACAGGGTGGGTGCTCCCACAGAGGAGGCCTTGCCCCTAGGGGTCACCAGCTGACATTGTCTGGCTGACGGAACCCCGAGGAGGCCCACCTTGTGAGAGCGCACAGGACAATGTTGCTGGCAGCAAGGTCTCCTGTAAATATCCCGGTCCTAAGCCATGAAGGGCTTTGTAGGTTAACACCAGCACCTTAAATCTCACCCGGAGGGCAACCGGTAACCAGTGCAGCTCATGCAGGAGGGGTGTAACATGGGAGTATCGGGACACTCCCATCACAACCCACGCCACTGCATTCTGGACAAGTTGAAGCCTCCGGGTGATGCTCAAGGGCAGCCCCATGTACAGAGCATTGCAGTAGTCCAAACGGGAAGTGACGAGTGCATGAGTGACTGTACGTAGGGCATCCCGATGGTTATGTTACCATTGTCCAGAGACAAAGCATCCATTTCCAAAGATGCCCGCACAACGCACACAAAGAACTGGCAGAGGTTAAATCATACCATCATAGCCCCCAAATTGACTTTTTGTTTCCTGCAAAGGACCGTATTCACCTAATGACTTGGCATTCCCCAAATTCTGGGTCCTGGGCCCCAGAAGATTTCCTCAGACCCCAACTGTTCCCTTTCCCTAACAAACTATCGATCTCAAAACTTGCGTTGCCTCTTCGCAGAAGGAAGACTCTGGAAAAATCCCCACAATGGAGTCATTTCTGCCTTTCTTATGCACCAGGGCTCCTGTTTGCCACTCCACTTAATCCTGTCAGTGCCTACTGCTGCCCAGAGAGAAATGCCGGAAGACATTGCTTCCTGGTGTGTATGTGTATGCAGGATGCCATGGCAACATCCTTAGCTTTGACATCCCAGGGAGTTTCTGTCCAAGGGTTCAATAGTTACGGAGGGTGTCCTAAGCAGAAATCTGGTGCTGCTAAGGACTACCTTTGTTTGTTTATTTTAGCACCTGCCACGTCTAACTGTAAGGATGAATTTCTACAAAGCCCCAGCCCTGCTGAGCTGCTGATGGGCAGAGGAACACCATGGTTGGCCTGTGGACCTTCTCTCCTGAGAGAACTTCTGGTCCAGACCTAACATGGGGACAGGGGCCTCCATTTCCCCCTGCGTAAGTGGAATGTAACTCCTTGGGCTTAATGGAGGGTTTGCAAAAGCACCTTCTGAGTAGTTAAGGGCAGAAGGCTGCTGCAAATGACTGACTTATTTCAAGAAGACCCAGGGTTGGTCTTGGTCAGTCCTGCTTGGATACTATCTGTAAATGTTCTCCTCCTTTTTTCCCTCTCTTGTCAATATTTTGTCTTTCATGCATTGATTTTAAGAATGTTTACTTAGGAATATGCCTTGTTTATTTGGATTTGATTTATTTCAAATAACTACTAAAAGGCAATGAGGTTTACTCTATCTTACTGCATCATGATAATCTGTATCCCTTTTTTCGTACTACTGTCAGAGAGTCAAACTCCTATCCATGACCAAAATCTAACTTTAAGTTAATAATGATGAACATTTCAGCTGCATTTACTTTTATTTATTTTTTAATATTTGAGAGATATTGCATTACAGTACAGTCTGTTCTACTTGGGCTCCCTTGGAAATTCACATGACGAATGTTCAACTGAGATTTGACCTTAAACCCTGGAATTGCCCCTTGAATGTGAACACCAGTTTTTTTTATTTCACTATCCCAGCCTTGAGAGGAGAATCTACTGGGCTGGGTCCAGATGTTCTGCTTCATGCAGAAAAGCAATTTCTGTTCACAGAAGGATGCTGTCCAAGCCTGAGAAACAATTAAATGAATGGAATTAAATGTTGGATTCACTTCAATTTAATATTGCTCATCAAAGTAATATTGGCTCCAGCACAGAATCATGTCCGTAATAACAGAATCATATATACTAGCTTTCATTTCAATAACTTGATGCTCAAGAGAGAATTATAGAGGTAAAAAAGGAGGAGTGGTCAAAGTGTTGGACTAGGAATGGGGACAACCAGCTTCCAGTTCCTCCTCAATCATGGAAGCCCCCCAGGGAACTTTGGCCTGTCACTCTCACTCAATCTACATCCCAGGTCTATTATTCAGGGTCTAAAATGAACAAGAGCCCCATAAAATCATTCTGTAAAAAGGCAGGGTTTTAAAAACAGATTCTGAAGACATCTGCTCAAAATTGTCCAGAGTCCATCAATTAATTCTTTAAGGATTAGTGAAAAGGTTAGGATACCATACATCGTGTGACATCAGGATAACAGAGTTGAAGAGGATCTTCTATTTATTTATTTATTTAATTTTATTTATTTATTTATTTATTTTATATTTCCAAAAGGACTTTACAAATAAAAACACACAACAATAAATTAGTTAAAACCAGATTAAACATTTAATTTACTAATTTTATTTTGTCAGTTAGAATTCTTTATTGGCCAAGTGTGATTGGACACACAAGGAATTTGTCTTGGTGCAAATGCTTACAATATAATAGAAATAAGAATAAACATAAGTGTAAATACATGGAATAGGAACTAATAATTGGGGACAATAGGACAGGGACGGCAGGCACAATTGTGCACTTATGCACACCCTTCTAGTCCAATCCCTGCTTATGCCATTCCAGACATATGGCTGTCTGGTCTTTTCTTAAAAACCTCAACCTGGAATTAAGGAGAAACTTCCTAACAGTGAGGACAATTGACCAGTGGAACAGTTTGCAACCAGAAGTTGTGGATGCTTCATCACTGGGGAGATGAAGAGATTGGACAGCCACTTGTCTGAAATGGTATAGAGTCCCCTGCTTGAACAGGGGGCTGGACTAGAAGATCCCTCCCATTATTCTGATGTCATCAGATGTATGGAACCCTAACTTTCTCACTAACCCTCAAAGTATTAATTGATAGTCTGCACAATACGTTTCTTTGATTTTGAGTGGATGTCTTCAGAATCAAAATCCTGGAGGCTTAGTGAAATAACTGTAACTGGAGCCAGGCAAATATTGTGTTGCCCTCAAAAAGGAGTGAGTGGGAAAGAGGCATCAAGAAACTGGGCAGCTTTGGAAACATGAATGATGAATAAACTAAGCAACAAACTGCGAAACAACGAAACTGGCATCGGCAAACAATGGCACATTTTTTATTTGGGAGCTCTGTTTAGTCAACTGTAGTGATCCTGCAGGTGTGTAATATATCTTATTTTTCAAGAAACACTTAGGAAAGACTGATTTAATCCCACCCTAAATGCATGCTTGATTAAGTATAAAGCTTTTCTGTTATAATTAACAACAAGCTTGCATGTGGGCCACAGTCCTAAGTTGTATGTATACAAATCAAACAAGAAGGCAGATCAATGTAATACAAGGCCTATAGGAAATAAGTTAATTATCTGCATTTTACACCAAGGATGGGGTGCAAGAATTAAGTGCAGTAAAACTATAGGTTTTTATAAACTTGAAACTTCTTACGCTGTAAGGTTATTTAATTTAAAATATTAATTGGCTGGGGGAAGGTTAAGTTGCAAGGCACACACCTTCTTTGCTCAAGTTAGTGGAACTAACAAATGTCCCCACCCCCTTCAATTACTTTTGGTTAATGTTGCGCACTACATCAATCCATGGCCAACAATTTTCAAGGCTCACAACTCAGTTCCATAACCCTGTTGTTATAACCTTGACATTTTATACATTTTGAAAATTTATGGGGCAAGGGCAACGGCGCAATTATGTCTCTTTGCAGCGATCATTGTCATCTGTAAAAGTGAAGCACGGTGGAAACAAAGTTGGACCGGAGCCACAAAGAATCTTTGGTTCTCCCCTTGATATAGTCATCAAGGATACGACACACCAGCCTGTTCCTTTAGTTGTCCAACATACAGTGGAATATTTAGAAGAGTTTGGTAAGTTCGTGATTACACTTGGTTGTGATCATTTTCTTCCTTTCAGATGGAAGTTCTCAACACAACGCACTTGGTCAGGTAAAGGCATGTACTTTGGGGATTAATATTGCTGGTGATGATGTCCATTCAATGTCATTGATGAAATGTGGCTCTGGACATCTCTTCTTCTGCAATGACTGTCCATGGACAGTTCTGAGTTGTCAGGTAAACCCCAACTCTGTCCAGATCCCATATCCAACAGAATCAACAAATTCAAGGATCTACTCCAATAATCAAATGTGGATTATTATCATCTGGAAGTGGTCCTCTCAGGGGCATTTCTGGATAGATAAGAAGCCTACCTCCTCCTATAAAAACCTGGAGGCATCACCATCAGACCTGCCACAATGTAAACCTCTAAATGGAAACCATCCTTGGCTCCATTGGTTGAGAAAAGTATGCTTTTATTACAAGTCAAGTGTATTGCAGCAATGCAAAGCCAGAACTGAGAATTGCATGCCAAAATCCCTAAATTCAACCTTCCCTCCCTTAGCTGTCTCTCACTGCCCACCTCCATATGGCTGAGGTTGAAGCAATATGTTTTCATAATGGTCAGTCCAAGTGTAGTTAGATAGGCAGCTCCCTCCTTCCCAGCTGGCTGGGAATTCTGGGAGTTGAAGTCCTCTAGGCTTAAAGTTGCCAATGTTGGAGACCCCTGCTCTAGGAGGTTTTTCTTCTGTGGCCATGATAATTTAAATAATGCCTCCAGTCAGGTAATCTTAGGTATCTTCACCTGAAATGGATGCTGAATACAATTTGGTTTTGTATATACAATAGCAAATAAAAACACAGTGGCCAAATACCATTAACTACTATATTTAGTTTTGATTTGATCACCTAGGAGGAAGAAGAAGAAAACAAGACTGTATTGCATTTTGCTGTCTCATGTAAGAAATGTGTAGAAGAGAATGTTTTTAAAGAACCCTATCTTTAAAAAAAAAATCAAAATTAGGGGGTGTCCTTTCTTCCCCTTAATCTCTCTATATAAAAGCAAAATACCACTCATGCATCATCACAAAATCTCCAGAACCGTAAAGCCTACATTGAAATTTGGCACGTATGTTCCTCTTGGCTTCTAGGTGCTCACTAAGAAAGGATTTTTCAAAATGACTATCAGAGCATTCGTATTTCCTATATTATTATTAACACGCTCTGATGCTAAGGAGTTCTACTCCCCCTCCCCACCTGAAAAGAAATCTCTTCCAAATGCAAAACACAAGCAGAGGAGAGGAGTTTCAGTTTCAGTTTCACAGCACCAAGCAGCTTTAGTGCAGAACAGTTGAGCTAAGCCAAGCCCAGGCTCCTTGCTGTCTCCTTCTTGCTCACACAGCAAATACTGTTTCAGTTTCCAAACAGCCCTCAACTCTCTCACACACTGATAGGATGCTAGCCAGATGAATACTGATGGATGCTGGTAGGCAAAGGCAGAATGCCTCCCCCATTTTCCTCCCCAAAAACTAAGCCCGACCACATAGTTTCGGAGCGAAGCACGGGTATCAAGCTAGTATAATTAGATTTGTTATAATGTTATGAATCTTGGGGTTCCTCCAAACCCACTCCTCTCTTCTGTTTGTTCATGGATCCTCTTGGAACTCTATAAGAATGTATTCACTACTAATAATATACATACAGGATGTCGCATGTTCTCCTAGGGCTAAATCACACAGGCCTCTTTCGGATCAGTGGATCAGCAGCCAAAATCAGGGCACTTAGATTAAAGTATGATCAAGGAGAAGAGGTTGATCTTGTTAAGGAAGGAGATATCAACACTGTTGCCAGCCTCCTGAAACTATTCCTGAATCAGCTTCCAACTGCTGTTTTCCCGGAGAATCTGTGCACTGATATTTGGACCATTTTTGAAGGTACAGCAAGTACATAAGATCCTTCTTATTTTTATTTTGATGCAGGAAAGTATGATGTTGCCCGCTCCTCCTCCTTCTCCTCCTCTTCCTCCTCCTTAACTTTCAACTACAGTTAAATCTGGTGTTTCATGAACCAAGGCTACAGTTTCTATTTGGAAATCCCATATAATAACCATAACTTCATAACAAAAATATTATTCTGGGCCACAAACAAGAATTTAAACTCATGCCCATTTCTGCATGCTACCTTATTGTTACATGCATATAATAACATTTACTTAAATTCCAGTATGGAATCCATCTTCCCTTGATTATGTGTTCTCCTATATTGCCTTTTTAAACCCTTGTTCACATTTCCTTTAGCCTTGCATAATCTAAAAGACCAGCAGTGCTCTCTAAACACGGACCTTGGTTGCCAATTCCCCCATAATCCTCTCTCTAAAGGCATCTGCACGGAACGAAATCTCTGTCCTTTCCTTGAAGGGAGGCCACTCCATGTCAAATGTTTTCAGGAGCCAGGCGTGCAATTCTTTGTTTAGGACGTGCCAGCTGCCATCCTCTGGGGAAGCCCAATTCAGCAAAGGCTTTGAGCACATGCCTTCAGAGAGTCAACCCTTATGAAACACTGAACAAATTCTAACTGATGTTAATCTTTCTCTGTTAATCATTACTGTCCCATCTTTCACAGCGAATAAAAACTGCACCACAGAGCAAACAAGATGTCTAAAATGGCTATTAAGTAGCCTTCCGGAAGCCCACAGTCACCTTGCTTGTTTCCTCATTAGATTTCTCACCAAGGTAGCTGCAAACAGTGATGTGAATCAAATGACCCTGGAGAACCTGGCCATTGTTTTCAGCCCCACGTTATTCCGGTAAGAAGTTCTTTCCACATCTCCATGGTGCTAGCTCCTCCTGAGTTGCCATCTAATTCACCTTGAATAGTTTAATCATCTAATTATCTTTCCTGAAGGAGAATGGGGGCGGGGGTGGTGGTATTACAGGATCACTTGATTAGACCAAGTGATCATTTAATGTTTGGCTCTGGAATCTAAATGGGCCTCTGAAGATGCACCTCAGATAACAACAAAGTATGACATCATTTTACGTTCTAAATTGCTAAGGTGACCAACCGTCCTCCTTTAGGGAGGACAGTCCTCCTTTTGTAAGTTCTGTCCGCTCTCCAAAAGTGTCCTCTTACATGTCCTCCTTTTTGATATTTGAAGACTAATCTGTAAATCTCCGTATTTGATCGATGCCAATCCGATCCGTTGTGTGTGATGTGACGTATTTGTATTTGACATGATGGTTTGTCAAGGCTCGGTACAGTGCGGCGAGACGCGATTATGAGATGCATGCGCTCCACACAGGAGAATTGTTTTGAGAGAGTGTGCCGTGTGCAAGAGTGCACCTTGCGCAAGAGTGCACCGTGCACAAGAGTGCGCCGCATGCAAGAGTGTGCTGCATGCAAGAGTGCACTGCACGCAAGAGTGCACCGCACACAAGAGTGCACCGCGCGCAAGTGGCTTTGTTTTTTTCTTCAATTTATTTGTGTCCTCCTTTTCATTGTGAAAAAGTTGGTCACCTTAAAAGTGCATCTCCCACAACATACAGTAGATTCTTTGTATTTTCTCTAATAATAACTCTCAAGAATCAATAACAAAGCCAACCATCCTAATTTCTTATTGTTGGGATCAAATGTTGGGATCAAAAGGAGCCATGGTGGCAGAATGGCTAGAAGGCAACATTGCAGGTTAACTCTTGCACACAGTCGGGAGTTCGATCCTGATGGGGCTTGAGGTTGACTCAGCCTTCCCTCCTTCCAAAGTCGATAAAAGGAGGACCCAGTTTGTTGGGGGCAATGTGCAAATAATGTATACATTGTAAACCGCCCAGAGAGTGCTGTAAAGTGGTATATAAGTATAAACACTACTGCTATTAAATGGAAAGTGATTGTTGGCAAAATCATTCATTTATTTCCCTATCATCATTGGGGTTTTTCCATTCAAGAAAATGAGCCTGTTTAGTCACATTAGTTACAAAGCAATGGAGGCCAGGGCTGAGTTGCATAAAGGATCTTCAAACTTTTGAGCAAAACTGAGTTTGGGAAATGTTAAACTTATGGCATTCTATCCTCCTTACTGCTACTATAAGTACCATTTTGTGTATTTTCTATAATCCTTGCAGCCCTTTGGCATATGAAAAGCAAACCCTTTGCAATGCCATGCTTCTGCATATGCTTCAGCACCACAAGGACCTCTTTCTCCAGAGCTCCAACCACCATGTCTCCCCAACGGAAGAGCAGGCCCAGGTAAGAGCCTCTCAGGAAGGCCAAAATAACAGAAGGGACCTTGGAGGTCTTCTAGCCCTACACCATTTCAAGCAAATGGTTGTCCAGTCTTTTGAAAGCCTCCAGTGTTGAAGCACCCACTGTTGGACCAGTTCAAGATATGACCATGGCTCTCCCTTCATCTACTGTAGCTTAATATCTCCCTGGGCTGCACAGTCGCCCATGGCAGTAATGAGCACAATGAATAAAGACAAAATGGAGGGTTGATTTTTAATGTTCCTTGCAGGGAGGGCAAAAATAATCTCTTTCAGAACAAAAACATAACCAGCCATTCAGCCATATAAACAGCTGGATTTTGAACTAATTTTCCTGTTGCAGATTAAAAAGAGAAACTAGGAATATTTCTGTGATGCATTCTTGATCTATTTCCATATTGGTACCAATTTATAAAGGGATCTCTCCCATCCTCAAGAGAGATGACAACAATTCCCAAACCCTGCATTTAGGAATTTATTTTATTTAATTAATATTATTTCTAAAACGTTGCTTAAATTGAATGTAACAAATACATTGGTTCAGGGCAACAGAGATTTAGTCAATCCACCCACTATTAAATCGAGCATGCCTAATGTCTGTAATGAATCTGATTGAAGAATAGAATGAAGTTCATTATATTGCAATTATAGAATCAATACTGATTGAAAAGCTAATTTGTTCAGAGGGACAGCAATGTGAAAACTGCTGAGGAATATTCCAATCTTGCTTTTTAATCTGGTTTCCTGTGCATAGCTTGCTCTCCGTGTCTGCCCCTTGACCTGGAAAAATTGACCATATGGTGA
The DNA here is from genome assembly GCA_009733165.1 of Naja naja. Lineage (NCBI taxonomy): Eukaryota > Metazoa > Chordata > Lepidosauria > Squamata > Elapidae > Naja > Naja naja. Next base: position 85,213,207 of record CM019151.1, read on the forward strand.
GCTGCTGGTTAAACTGTCATTTAGATCTAGGGAGTTAAAGATAGAGGAAATCCATGGGTTTCTAATCTGCCCGACCTTTGCCACCCAGCTGTCCCACTGAGACATGGAGTCCCAGAACAAGGAGCTGTTGAGCAACTCATTGGACAGCCATCTACAAAGTGAGATGTCCCACAGGCGCTTTTTCAAGAGGCAACTGGACAGACTTTCTTTTTCCTTGAAGATGTTTTGCTTTTCATCCAAGAACCTTCTTCAATTCTTTAGTTCAGAACTGAAGAAGCTTCTTGGATGAGGAGCGAAAGGTCTTCAAAGAAAGTCCAGTTGCCTCTTGAAAAAGCACCTGTGGGACAATCGTGACCTGGATCGGGGTCACCAACCTTTTGGACCTCCGGGATCACCAAACTCATAATTTTAAATCCCATGGACTAGAGACTCTGGGAAAATCCCCCAAAAAGGCTGCAGGAAAATTCCCCACCCCGTTTTCTTACCGATCGATCATTCTTTATTTGGGATCGCAGGATACCATCTCCAGCTTTGTTCTCTGAGGGAGAGAGAGAGGGAGAGAGGGAGGGAGAGAGAAAGAGAGAGACTTTTGGCTTCATGCAAGGAAAGCAGCAGAAGCAGCTGAAGTTTTTCTTTCTCTCCCCCAAACTCCACCAGAAATGAGTCTTTGTGAGACTTGTCACACCGGCACAGCCTCTTGGAGCAGGAGGCCTTGCAGGGTCCCAAAGACTCATTTCTGGCAGAGTTGGGGGGAGAGAAAGAAAGACTTTGGCTGCTTTCCTTGCGTGCAGTCAAAAGCAGAAGAAGAAAGAAGCAGAAAGAAGCAGCCCGGTGGCCAGGCCAGGCGCTTGGGGCAGTGGGCCAAGTTCCCCCCCTCTGCCCATTCCCCCTCCCCTCACTACCTCATGTTGTTCACAATACAAGTGACACAAGCCCTTGTGTTCCCACAGGCCATGTGGGCGGTGCAGTCTTGTGTTCCTGCGCAGCCTGGATTAATTGCTTTGGGGGGTGCTTTTTTTTGTATGTAGGTTTGAAGTCATTGGTTTAGTTTGAACTGTTCTTGTAAAATGTTGGAAATGATTGGTTTAAAAAGTGTGGGAAAACCCTGCACTCTGATTGGCTGGCAATTGCTGCTGCTGGCTATCAGTTGCAGCCACAGCCCAGCCAAATTGGGTCCGTTCTGAGCTGTAGTCACTAATAAACTAAGAGCTCGAAGCACTCCGTCTGTCTCTTCATGCAAACTTAACACTTTAGGAGTGACATTTCTCTGCAGACCTCCAAAAGATTCTCTGACCACGTGTGATTTTCCAGCTCAATAATTACATGTTTCTTTTGAAAATGGCTTCTACTTTCCTTCATCCTACACCTTTTTCTTTTTCTTTTGGACACTTGTTGCTTCTTCCCAGATTTTCCATCCTGCCTCGGCACCTCAAGAGCTCACACAACAGACAGAAGAAAATGAACCTCCTCAGAGGATCCCCAGAGCTGTCTGGCGCCTTCCATCCATGTGGTGGCAATGTTGCGTTTTTAATCTTTCGGCTCACAGCTACGGGAAAACAGGGTCAGTTTGAGGTTGTGATTTGCAAAGCATTAATCCTTTTCTGGGGCAAATTTGTCAGTTTCCAAGTCAAACACCGTTCTAATTTATACTACCTGAAAACAGTTGTTTTCAAACAATACTGTGCAAGCCATGCAAAGACAGTCCAAGCTGTGCAGAGTTCAACGGGGCATTTGGTTATAAATGTCTGCTGTTTACATAATTTGTGCCTCCTTTGGAGATAACATTTTGAAAACAGAAGACGAACTATCTAATGTATCCTTTCCATTTGAAGTGTTAGAACATGGAACAAATCTATTTTTGATAGCACTGGAAATTAAACAAACAAATAAATAACCTACATTGGTAATACGACTTCCTCCTCCTTTTTGGACAGGAATTCTTACTATCAGGTTTCATTCCTCCCTGTTTTTATTTATTCTACAACTCTTATTTTTCATGTTTTGCCAAATAGGCTGGTCTTTTAGACAGCTACCGCCCTTTTCATCTTCGTGAGGCCAAATTCAGAAGCAATGAAAACATCCAAAACAAATCCTATCCTTTCCTCTGCTGCCTCCCAACCACAAAACAAATCACTTAAAAACTTGTCACAGTTTTACTGGACAAGTTGAGAAGACACTCTTACAAATACTGCTTCTGCAATTCTTTGCCCTTTAAGGTTCTTTTGGTTTTCCCACCCAGCTGCTCAGAGTTCTTCAGAAAATATGAAGGGGATCTATTAAAGCTGTCTAGCAGAATGATGAGCAGAGGGCAGATTTCCTCCCTCCAGCTCTCTGAGCTGCTGTTTTAGTTGTGATTGAGGCCCAGAGTTCCTTTTCCTTGAGGTGAAAACCATGCCATGAAAAGTCATTTAACCTCAGCTTTTCAATCCACAATATGCTGCCAAAGATAAAGACTAGACACGACAAGAATTGGGCAGGGGAGGGGATGAATGCCACAACGGCAGCCTTATGCTAAGGCTTCCCCACTCGTTCCTCAGTTCTGTTTGGGTCAATTTTGGCTTTGAAGAAGAAATTCAATAATTGTTTGTCAGAGTATATTCATGAACTGGAATAGAGCATGGTAACAAGGTCAGCCAATGAATAGGCATAGCAACTAAGTCAGCCAATGAGGACTGTTTTTGGAAACTGAAACTAGAAGTAGCCTAGGCTGGAAACTGAAACTAAAAGTAGCCTAGGCGTGGTTCTATGTTAAGCTCTGCAACTTTGCAGCTATGTGGATCTCCGAGCCTGTCTATTGAAAATGAAACTGCTTCTCTCCTCTTGCTTGCCTGCTGATCTATTGAAGATGAAACTTGCTTGCTTGCTGAAGGCTGGAGCTCTGCTCTGAACTTGCAACATGTTTCTGTTTGAGTTTGTTGGAGAAATCTACCACTGGTTTGTAAAATCTACTTATGTTTATAAAGATGTTAAATAAAGCATCAGCCATCTGTGTTTATTTTTCTGGAGCTGAATTATCGCTGCAAAACTATCAATATACCCGCTCCCTCCTTCAATTGAGGGGGGGGGATGACCCGTTGCAGGGCAGGGCAGAGGAATTTAGTATACATCTGGCGGATAAAGTGGCCAATCGTGCTGGCTTGGACTCTGATTGGCAGTGGTCTGACGATGGGGTGGCGATGAGTCTGGTGGATTCTACCTGGGTTGAGTTTGACCTGGTCTCCCTTGATGAGGTGGACAGGATCATGCGGAGGCTGTCTTCCACCACGTGTTTATTGGACCCGTGCCTTCCTGGTTGGTATATGCCTCCAGGGAGGTTACGCGGCTGGCTCCAGGCAGTTGTTAACGCTTCTTTGAGCGAGGAGTCTTTCCTGCCGCTTTGAAAGAGGCGGTGGTGAGGCCCCTCCTCAAGAAGCCTGCTTTGGACCCGCCGTTTGAACAACTATCGTCCTGTCTCCAACCTCCGCTTTTTAGCGAAGGTTGTTGAGAGCGTGGTGGTTCAGCAGCTTCCCTTGTTCCTGGAGGAAACTGAGTATTTAGATCCAGATCAGTCGGGCTTCAGGGCCGGGCACAGCACGGAGACAGCATTGGTCACTGATGGATGATCTCTGGAGGGCCGGGACAGGGGTTTTCCTCTGTCCTAGTCCTTAGATCTCTCAGCTGCTTTCGATACCATCGACCATGGTATCCTTCTCGGCTTAGAGGTTTGGGGTGTGGGGAACCGTTTTGCTGGTTCTCCTCCTTCCTTCGGGCCGCGCAGTGTCGGTGTTGGCAGGGGGCAGAGGTCGACCCCGAGACCCCTCACTTGTGGGGTGCCGCAGGGGGTCCTTTCGCCCCTCCTGTTTAATATCTACATGAAACCGCTGGGTGAGATCATCCGAGGTTTTGGTGAGGTATCATCAGTATGCTGATGATACCCAGCTTTATATCTCACCCCAGGCCAGATCAGTGATGCTCTCCGTGATGTCCCGGTGCCTGGAGGCGGTCTGGATGGGTAGTAACAGGCTTCAGCTCAACCCCACCAAGACGGAGTGGCTGTTCTTACCGGCTTCTCGGTCTTCATTAGATGTACCATCTTTTGGTCATGGGGAGAGGTGTTGCCCCGTGGATAGGGCGAGAAACCTGGGTGTCCTCCTGGACTCACAGCTCGGTTTGGAGGAGCATGTGGGAGCTGTGGCCAGGGGGGCTTTTGCCCAGGTTCGCTGGTTCAGCCAGCCTTATTTGGACCGAGATGCCCTTGAACGGTCACTCATGCTTGTCACCTCTAGGATTGACTACTGCAATGCTCTCTACATGGGGCTTCCCTTGGGACGATCCGAGGCTCCAGCTGGTGCAGAATGGCGGGGTTGTGATGGGGGTATCCCGATACTCCCATGTTACACCCTCCTGCGCTTGCATTGGTTGCCGTTGCCTCCGGTCGCCTTCAAGGTATTAGTTACAACTTATAAAGCCCTTAATGGCTTGGGTCCAGGGTACTGGAACGCCTGCCAGCATCAATCTCCGACGCCCTGTTGGCTCTCATAGGAGGGGCCTCCTGGGGTGCCGTCAGTCAGATATTGTAGGCTGGCGGTCCCCAGGGCTAGGCCTTTCTGTGGAGCACCTGCCCTCTGGAATCAGCTCCCCGTCGATCTCCGTTTGGCCCCTGACCTCGCTCCTTCCGCCGACCTGAAGACTTGGTTGTTTCAACGGGGCCTTGAATGACCCGGGAGGGTTGGGTTTATTTTAATTTATTTGGCTTGTTTACTGTTTAATCTTGTTTTACTGTAAATTTTCTCTGTTTATGTTAGCAGCCTGAGTCCTTAGGGAATATGACATAGTCTAATAAATAAATAAATAAATAAATAAATAAATATTGTTAGGTAAACACTAGTGTAGCCCTGGAAGTACGTGAGAAGGAAAGCCAAGACTGCCCAATCTCCACTCTCTTTGGCATAAAAGAGGAAAGAAAGACTGTGCCAGGCTTTCAAGATTTTTTTTTATACTCTATTAGCAGTGATGGGATTCAAAATTTTTATTACTGGTTCTGTGGGCGTGGCTTGGTGGGCGTGATTGATGGGTGTGGCTTGGTGACATGGCAGGGGAAGGTTACTGCAAAATCCCCATTCCCTCCCCACCCACTTACCTGCTTTCCAGCTCCATTTTCCTGTGTAGGGCAACCAAAGAAGATCCAGCCAATCAGCTGGGACTCAGGAAGCAGAGAAGAGATGGGGGCAGGGCCAGTCAGAGGTGGTATTTGCCAGTTCTCCAAATACTCAAAATTTCCGCTATCGATTCTCCAAAACAGGTCAGAACCAGCTGAATCCCACCTCTGTTTGTTAGGAATGAAGCAGAGTTCCCAAAGTGCTTGTGGCCTCTGTGTCTTGACCTGGCCTACCTCTAAGGCTGACTATTCTTGAGGTAACAATATTGTGGACAATGCTAGACAATGTGAACCAACGTGGCAAAGTAGAGGAAGGGAGATCCAGTGGAGGCTGGTCTTCCAAGGCAATCTTTTTGTAAACCTCGAAGGAGAGATCTCCCGCCAACCATAGAGATACACAGTTTTGCATTTGCCTACAGTTTGTTTGGCTGTTTAGCGTATGTATGCTAGAGGCATGCACCAGATACTCTAAGCCAGGTGTGTTAAACTGAAGGCCTGGAGACTGGATCCGGCCTGTGTGGTGCTTAGATCTGGCCTGTGGGGACGCTGTGGAAACAGCAAAGAACCGGCCTGCAGTGCCTCTGCCAGTGAAAACGGAGCTTTGGAGGGCTACCCATTTTCACTGGCAGAGGGTTGTAGGAAGCCATCACAGCTGAAATTTGAGTTTGGGAGCCCGTTTTCACTGGCAGAGCACTCTGGTCACCACAGTGACACGAGTGATGTTGAGCTGGCCATATACCCCTGGCCACACCCCCTGCCCCGCCGAGGTCAAACACAACCCTGATGCGGCCCTCAATGAAACTGAGTTTGACACCCCGGCTCTAAGCTGAGGAATGCTTCCTACATAATCCTGTCATGGCAGAGCTGCAATAAATTCCAAGATAATATTTGACAAACTGAGGTGAACGTCAGGGAGTGATCAAAGGCAAGAAGAGACCGGATAGCCACCTGTCAGAAATGGTGTAGGGTCTTCTGCTTGGGCAGGGGTGGTGGTGGACTAGATCAGGGGTCACCAACCTTTTGGACCTCAGGGACCATCAAGCTCATAATTTTAAATCCCACGGACCAGAGACCCTGGGAAACCCCCAAAAAAATCTGCAGGAAAATTCCCCACCCCGTTTTCCTACCGATTGATCATTCTTTATCTGGGATCGCAGGATACTGTCTCCAGCTCCATTCTCAGGGGGAGAGAGAGAGGGAGAGAGAGAGACTTTTGGCTTCATGCAAGGAAAGCAGCAGAAGCAGCAGAAGTCTTTCTTTCTCTCCCCTAAATTCCACCAGTCTTTGTGAGACTTGTCATGCTGGTGCAGCCTCTTGGAGCAGGATGCCTTGCAGGTTCCCAATGACTCATTTCTGGTGGAGTTTGGGGGAAAGAAAGAAAGATTTTTGCTGCTTTCCTTGCACACAGCCAAAAGCAGAAGAAGAAAGAAGCGGAAAGAAGCAGCCCAGTGACCAGGCCAGGCGCATGGGTTGAGTGAAGCAAATTCCCCCCTCTGCCCTTTCCCCCCTCACTACCTCCTGTTATTCGCAATGCAAGCGATGCAAGGCTTGTGTTCCCGCAAGCCATGTGGGCAGCTCAGCCTAGTATTCCTGCACAGCCTGGATTAATTGCTTTGGGGGGGTGACATTTCTCTGTGGACCACCAAAATTTTCTCGTGGACCACCAGTGATTCCTGGCCCATTGGTTGGTGACCTCTGGTCTAGATGATCTACAAGGTCTCTTCCAACTGTGTTAATCTCTCTCTTTCTCTGTTAAAAAGGCTCCTTTCTCTCCCTTCAGAGCAGTAGAAGACATTCAGTCCCATCAGTCAGGTTGGAGCAAGATTTGAAAGTCTGAATTTTGCACTTAGAATTGGGGTTGGAGGTGGTGCTTCCTTTGGCTGTAACAAGTCAGGGACAGAAGGGAGGCAGAGTCTGGAGAAAGACGCACCAAGGCTGAATTCCCTCCTCCTCCCCATTGATTTCCTCTGCATGCCTCTTCTCATCAGAAGCCCTGGTATATAGATAGGCTTGTTTTGACAATCCTTGCAGGAAGAGACCAAGCATTGACTTGTTGCTAAGGCAACACAAGGATGAAATCCTCTTTTCTCTTTCCTTTAGCAAGTTCTGCACCTCTACTTCAAGGCAAGCCTGGATAGATCAAAAATAGCATATTCATTATGTACTTCTGAGATACCTTTTCTTCTTTTTCTATCTGTCAGATTGGAGTTCTCTTTAACCTGACATAATCTTTTTTTTTCTTTCTTTCAAAGGAAGACTTTTTGCTGGTAGGGTAGATCTCCAACAGCACTAAGCCAAAGGAGAGAAATTTCAAAGTATGTGACAAGGTTAATCTCCCTGGCCAAATCATTGAATAGAGGAAGAGAGCTAAACTTTTCTGAAACCCCCAAAATGTTGGCATGAATCCTGTTTCCTCTGGTCTGCTGGTGAGGAATCATACGCAGACAGGATGATGCCTTATGTTGGAGTCAGAGTTTGTAGAAGAACCGTTCAGAGTACTGCACCATAAATTCAGCGCCAGAAAAGTAAACACAGATGGCTGAGGCTTCATTTAACTTCTTTATAAACACATGAAGTAAATTTTACAATACCAGTTGTAGATTTCTCCAACATGGAGCAAACTCAAACAGAAGCAGACATGTTACAGGTTCAGAGCAGAACAGCAACTCAGGAGCTCAGAAACAGACATCAGTTTCCCTTTAGTTCAGGCAAGCAAGACACACAGCAGAAGAGAGAAGCAGTTTCATTTTCAATAGACAGACTCACAGCTCAACACAGCTTCAGAGCTTCAGAGCTTAATATAGAGCCATGCCTAGGCTACCTCTAGTTTCAGTTACCAGCCTAGGCTAATTCTAGTTTCCAAACAGTCCTCATTGGCTGCCTTAGTTGCTATGCCTATTCATTGGCTGACCTTGTTACCAAGGTCTATTCCAGTTCATGAATATACTCTGACAAGAACTTGCCTTAAATGGGGTTCTCAAAATGTTATGCCTGAACTCCTCCCAAGTCCCTCCTTTGGGTGATTCAGAGTGCTGGAGCTTGCTCAAGTGATTTCTAGGATCTTCATTGTTACCCTACCAAGTACTCAGGCTACCTTACACTCTAGAACAGTGGTGGCTAACCTTTTTGCGTTCCTGTGCCAAAAATTGTGTGCGCACTCGTGCACATGCACTCACGTGCCAGCACCCAGAAGGCAATGTGTGTGCCCCCTACACCCCCTGTGCATGCGCACACAATCTCCCCCTCCGCCCCCTTACCTGCACTGTGCCTCCCAAGCTGATTTTTGGTATTATAGGAAGTGACAAAATGGGCCTATTTTTTGGCCTGCAAAGGCTGCAGAAGCTGTCCTTAAGCCTCTGGGATGCCAAAAATCAGATGTGAGGCTCAGTGAGGTAAGTTTGCCTGTGGCTCGCATGCCAGCACAAATGGTTTTGCATGCCACCTGTGGCACGCGGACCATAGGTTCGCCATCACGGCTCTAGAATTTCCTGAAGGTCTTCCATGCAAATATGAACCAGGTCCAGTTCTGTTTAACTTCTAAAACTAAGTAAGGTTTGCCAGATGCTGCTAACTGCTGACTATCATCAACCAAAACTTCTGCTGAGGAAGCTTTATTTTGTGCGCTGATGCTACTGGCTTGCATGAAGGTCCAGTTAGCTGGGGCAAAACCCAACTTTTTGTTTATAACGTGTGTCCCACAGCTGCAAAACCCACAGATTTAGAGGATATGATCTGTTGACATTCTAATAAGCAGTTGAGTTGTTTCAGGAGAATATTTTATGGCTATTGGTTGCCACAATCAAGGTTTGGTTACCTGTGTGTAAACACCACACCGTATGCTCTCTTCATACGTTATCTTTAGTGAAGCATGCAAACCAGTATTTTTCATTTCTTGTGTCAGATGAGGCGAGCACATCTTTCTCCTTCTACCCTGGCTACTTTTTACAGAGGCACGATTGAGAGTTTTAATAAACCACATCCCTGTTTGGTTTGATGGTAGCAGTGCCTCAGACAGAAGGTCCATACAGGGAGTGGTAAGGACAGTGGAGAAGATTACAGGAAGCTCGCTTCCCATTATTCAGGATACTGCTTATAAGCGCTATGTGCTTAGAACTTGAAGCATTGTTAGAGACCCCACACACCTACTTCACAATCTGTTTCTATTGCTCCACTCTGGGAGGAGAATTCAAAGTATCTACAACAGGTCTGCTAGATTCTGTAACAGCTTTGTTCCCTATGTATGCTATCCATCTGGTAAACTCGTAGGATTCTCTTTTTTGCCATTTATATGTATACATTAGAACTAGATTATGATGTCCCTGTGTCATCTATGTGTGTGTATGTGGGTATATGTATAATGGTTATCTTTTGAGAACTGAGGGCAATGAAATTTCATTTTAATGTGTGCTGGTTAGTGTACATTAAAAGCGACTAAAGATTCTATTCTATTTTATTCTATTTTGTTCTGTTCTGTTTTGTTCCATTCCATTCCATTGTCATTGATCCATTCCATTCTCCAGTAAGAGAAACATTGGAGGAGAGCTATTTTTAATGTATTTTTTTTACCTTCAAGTTAATCTTCTGTTGCTGATTTTAAGCCCTCTGGTTACCATGGAAACTGCCACAGCTCCTAGCTGTGTGCTCCTCAGAGACTTAATTGCATTCCAAGTTTCATAAACTTTCTATTAACCTTCACCTGGCAGTGAGACATGTGTAATGCCAAGATAATGAGCTGAATTAATTGTCTGATATGATGCATCTCTTCTCCTCATCTTTACATTTCTTTCCTCAAATATCCTTCTTCTCTATCAAGTGAGATTTCCTGTAAACACCTGCAAGGATGCATCTGGCCCTTTCTGAAAGGCCTGATGTCATGGCAACTGGCAGCAACATTCAGGTGAAAGGTGCTCAAAAAAGTCCAAGATGGTTCTTCAGGAGGCCAGGCTTGATGTGACCACGAAGAATAACCCCTGATATGTCCTTGTGATGGGTGGGAGGTTGCTTTCTTTGGTCTCTGGGTTCTTTTCAACAGTGGTGCCGGAACACACTGGCAAATTTCAGTCTCTCTTGAGAAGAATTTGGAGGAATGGATATAGGCCTTCTCTTTCAGGATGACCTAGCTTGGTTGCCAGAGTATTTTTGGGATACTGGTGGGCAAGTATGGCCTCTCTTGGAAAGGCTACTCTGCTCACTGGCAGGATGTGAACATCTTGGGATTGTAGCTTGTTGGCAACCCACTAAGCAACTGTCAGACCTGCCTTAGCTTAGATCTCTAGGAAAGAAAGACCCTCGATGCCATTTGATTGAAATGATAGGTTCTTTTACTACAATTAAGTGGTTGCAGCAATAGTAAAGCTAGATCTGAGTATTCCTGTGCAAAGGTTACACTTTCCCTCCTTTCCCTGGCCCTCCCCCCTTGACCAGTCCACCAGTGTCCAATAGTATGCCATATTGGTGTTTTGGAAACTGCTTGGATGCTTGGCGCCTCTCAATGTAGTTTTGAATTCTGTTCCCAGGCCAGGTGTCCTTGTCGCTTGGTTTATTCCAGTTTGGCATTTCTGGTTTTTGTCAATGTGCCTCCCCTCCCACACTTGTCATCTCATTCCCATGCCTGAACTTTGCTACTCCAAATACCTGCTGCCCTCCCCTGCGTTTTAAGGTAGGATGCCAGTGAAGAGAAGAAGCTGAAGATGGCATACCTGACAGCTACTCGGTGGAAGCTGAAGCACTAACAGGGGTAACAGTGGTGGCACTGTCCTTTCTAAGGGCCAAAATTACTCCTTCTGAGTTGTGTTTGTGAAACATGGACAGCTCCAATACATATTCCTGAAATGGATATACTGCACCTTTGAATCACATGCTTTCAGACTGAGGTATAACAGACGGAAAGTTAAAAAGAAATTGAAATAATCCCACATGCATTGCAATATATTGTATTGTTAAAAATAAATACAGCAGTGTAAAGGTACAATTAAACTATAGAACGTTTATACCTTGAAAGGCTTCCGTAAATAAAACAATTTATTTATTTATTTATTTATTTATTTATTTATTTATTCGACTTATATGCCGCCCCCTCTCCAAAAGGACTCGGGGCAGCTTACAGCTAAAATACAACAATAAATAAATTAATTAAAAGAATATTAAACATATTAAGCTGAATTAAAATTTAAAAACCCTTAGTTAAAATAACCCCAACCCTAGAGAATCAGCACAGCCCAGATTGTAAAAAGAGCCAGGTCTTCAAATCATGGCGGAAAGTGCGCAGATCGGGGGCCAGATGGAGCTCCAGCGGAAGAAGATTCCACAAAGTGGGAGCCCACAGAGTAGGCCCTTCGGTCGCCGCCAGGCGACATTGTGTCAGACGGCACCCGAGGAGACCCGCCTGTGGGCCTGGGCGGTTAGCATTTGATGTTGGGAGGAGCTGTTCTCGTAGATAGCCTGGACCCATGCCGTGTTGGACTTTAAATGTTAATACCAAAACCTTGAATCTTGAATTTTAACCATTATAGATTATATTCTGAGGGAATAAAAAACAGAACTCAGATGGCCTTTTTAAAATGATAAGGTCTGAATTTCTATCCAGAGAAAATAAGTGACAGTTAATGACATGATGTTTAGCCTCAGTAGCACACATGGTGGGAAGTAGGGATTGTCCTGTAGCAGAAAACAGCTCAATCTGCTCCTTCACATAACATGCACAATCTAATTACACATTGCAATCCATTTTAAAAACTAACAATTTACCAACATAGCACTGAACAGAGAAGCTGAGGGATAAAAATGGCTCCACGCAAGAGAGCTTGTTTGGGTGTATGCACACACAATTATGTGCTGAGGACAGAATAAATAACCAAATTTACTTCCAGGGAGAACTACAAATTGATCATTCAGGTGCGAGCTCTTTTTGAAGGCTTTCTCTGATTTATCTCCTGCTTTGTGGTAAGCAGGGTAGGGTTTGTTTTTTTATTATCACAGGTGACAGATTATCATTCACCAACATTGAAAAATTAATTCAACTTTGATCTGGCCCTCAAAACAAAATCCTGAACTCAAGAGTTTTGAGTCAGTATGTGCTTATGTACCAAGTATTGATGGATTTTGTAATTATAGTGAACGATATCCACAGATCCCGTCTACCTCAAATTTGCCCAAGACCTAAATAATATTAGATCGCCCTGTACGCGCCCACAGGCAGGGCCTCCTTGGGGTACCGTCAGCCAGACAATGTCAGCTGGCAGGCCCAGGGGTAGGGCCTTCTCTGTGGGAGCACCCACCCTGTGGAATCAGCTCCCCTTGAGGCTCCGCTTGGCCCTGGACCTCCGCTCCTTCCGCCGTGACCTGAAGACTTGGCTGTTTCAGCAGGCCGGCCTGGACTGAAATGAGGTGGGGTGGGTTTTTTAATGGAATCTTGCTAAATTTTACTGGTTTTAGACTTATTGGGCTTGTAATTTAATTATTTTTTAATTAATCTATTTTTGTACTGTGATTTTATACTGTGAGCCGCCCTGAGTCCCTAGGGAGAGAGGGCGGCATACAAGTCTAATAAATAAAATAAAATAAATAAATAAATAATGGCAAAGTTTGGTTCAACAGAAAAGAACTGATGGAGCCTTTTCTGGAAACTATTTCAAGGGGTGAACAGGTTTGTGTGCAACCCAATGGACTTCAAATGAGATTGAGCAGACATGGCCTTTCAGTTTCAGAAACTTGGCCAATGTAGCAGAAGCTACATTGAAAAGGTATAATTTGCTGTTCTAGGGTTGAGACCCAGCACCAATGTAGACACCAGAGCTGTTGGTAGATGTTAAGCTCTTGTTACTGGGACTTCCAAAAGAGAATTCCCAATTAGACCAATCAGTCACTACTTAAGAGAAGCAGAAGTCCTCCAGTTATTTAATATTTATATGCTGCATGTTCTCATCAGAGAACATGATTCAGGAGGGCACATACTTCAAAGAACCCAAGAAACCATTAAATACAACAAAAATGTGTATGTTTTAAGAATTCTCCCTGGGTGCTACATTTGTACTTCTTTTATTAAATTACACATCACCAATCATAATTTTTTAAAAGTCAGAAAAGTTGTTGCCAAACTTTTCAGATTCATAATGAGGTAGATGTATTCATTCCTGATGTGCTACATCATAATTTTTATCTGATCAATAATTGATGAGCATGGAGGCTGTTTACTGGTTTTCAGGGTATTGCTGAGGTGATGGATTGTTCCTTTCTATACAGCCTTTACATAAATTGTCATTTGAGGGTCAGCTCAAGCTTTCAGGGTTCATTTGGGGGTCAATTCAAGCCTCTAAAGCTCATTTCAGGTCAACTCAGGTTTCTGGAGCGATCTTCTCTGAACAACATCTTCCAGTGGTTTTTTGGTGTCAACTTCTAGGGCTCTTTGGTGGCTAACTGAACCTCCAGAGTTCATTTAGGGGTCAAATCAAGCTTCTAGAGTTCATTTGTGAGTGAACTCAAGCCACTATAGGTCATTTCAGGTGAACTCAGGCTTCTGGAATGATCCTGGCCTGGATACCAGATTCCAGGACTTTTGGGGTCAACTTCTAATGTTCTTTGAAGCCTCCAGGATTCATCAACTCAAACTTCCAGGGCTCATTATAGATAAGTGTTCATTTTATTGGTCTAAAAGTTTTAAAAAGTATTTTTTTAAAAAGAAGTTCCAAGATATAACATTCCTAGTATTTCCTGTTTTGCTGTACTTCAGTTAAGTTACTAAACTTTCAGACTCCGGTTTAGTCACACATTTTATTTTGCCATGATGTTTCCTGGCAGTTTATCCAGCCTTATCAAATAGTACGTAAACAGACATCTGCACATAAATTTATCTTCAATGGCTTAAGCAATAAGGCAAGGTAGAAGCATCAGAAAATACGTCTTTTCTATTGCAATGTGAAACTCCTTCAGACCCTGAAGTATTTTCTTTCAGTACCAACCAATGCCAACACCAATGTCCATTTTCATAAGTGTAGGGAGAGAAGCTAAAAGGAAGAGGAACAATGAGCCAATAAAACAGAGCCTCATACTTTTTACTTTTGCAACTCTTCAGCTGGTTGCTGATTGGGAAAAAAGCAGATAAAATTCCTTGGAGAGATATGACGGGAGAATGTCATCTGCAATGCATCACAAAACACAGATGAAAAATAATAAAAATATACTTTTATAAGGAGCACAGGGAGCTCCTTAATACATGGTGCTGTAAGGATAGAGACATTACAAAGGTCACATTATTTTAAATCTGTTGATTGTCTATGAGCATGCAAATCAAAGAAAATAGTGTTTAAAAACAGTGTGCTTATTCACAAAAGAAATCAGTACTTTAGCCAGGCAAGATCTATTCCTCTATTTTCCCCTAATCTCTAAAACTGTTCCCACAAGGAAGCTTAAAATAATACAGTTTTGATACCATTTTATACTTAATGGCATAGCAAAGTGGTGATTCCCCAAAGACCTAACATAACAGCGACAAGGGAAACACAGAATAACAATCACAGAATTTGGAAAGAAAACAACATTAGGAATTGGCTGGAATCTTTGCTGTGCATTTTGCAAATGGGAAGTTGGAACCTTGAAGGAGTGCAATATCCTGCTCCAGAAATGGATTAAATTGCTTGTGTGCCCTGGGCAGTCTCATAATTTCAGGACAGCAAAATAAATCCATGAATAGTTTACTTGCATGCAATATATCGTTCCTATAATAACACATTGGAATCCAATTATCTCTATTATAATATAGATTTGGAGATGGTAAAAAAAAAAGGCTTCAGGCACTGTGCCTGTTTTGGATAGTGGATAATCAGTGGTGGGGTTCAAATTATTTTACTACCGGTTCTGTGGGCGTGGCTTGGTGGGCGTGGCAGGGAAGGATATAGTAAAGTCTCCAGTCAGAGGTGGTAATTTGCTAGTTCTCTGAACTATTCAAAATTTCCACTACCGGTTCTCCAGAACTGGTCAGAATCTGCTGAATACCACCTTTGTAGATAATCCATTTGGTCCATTTCTATTTTTTTTTTTTGCTAATTTTTCTAATTTGCCTACTTCTCTTTCTGATGCTTTGCAAGATGCCTCCAGGCACCAGGTGGGATACCTGGCGAAATGAAGAAAAGAACAATGGATTCCACCACAGCTTCCATCACTGTTCCTGCTCTGTCCTGAATTTTGCTGCTGCTACTGTAAATCCAGAGGATTTGGTATGTCTTCACGGGCTAATCATACTGAAAAGGATCGTTGCAAACCAGACGATCTGGAACTTTGTATCCTCTGGCACCAAGCTCTGAAAAACTAACTCATGTGTTCATTGGTGTGCCTTGATGAGAATTTACATGCAGTAGACTTTGGCTGGGTGTTCTCTTTCTCCCATAAAACCAAATGCTAAACAAAAAAAAGCCTTGCTCATTGCTGTCCTTCAGAAGGCTCCCAAAGAGGCCATCTCTTGTAGACACCCATGGGAGCAGCTTGTTGCACTTGCTTCTTAATGTGCAGAGATGCGTTTGCTTGCAGAGATAAAAGCAAACCTAGGCTGCTTCTTCACCCCATCAACACAGCTGTAATGCTGACACAGACTAAAGCTGAGGCAGGGATGAGCAATGTCTCATTCTCCTGAAGTTGATCAACTGCACATCCCAGCACTTTTGCTCTTGGCTTTGCTCCCGGGGCTGTTGTGAGTTGTGATTCACTGTATTTGGCCTGCACAAATCTCCATTCTTGCTTTGGGATCAATAATAAATAGTGTTAAAACTGCCAGGGGGAGTTCAGGTGGGATTTGGACCAAATCTTGGGAAAGATACATTGAACATTCAAAATGAACACAACAACCTTCTCCAAACTCCAACCCTTCCCTTCCAGGATACTGTGATTGCCAACTCCATACATTCAAAACGGGGCAGAAGGAAGAAAATGTATTTATTTGTTTGTTTGTTTGCTTGTCTGTCAAACATGTACAAGATAACAAGGATAAGTATGAACATAAACAAGAACAAAGAAAGTAAATACAGATAAATGGGGACAATAAGGCAAGGATGGTAGGCACGCTGGTGTGCTTATGCATGTCCCCTTTAAGGACCTCTTAGGAATGGGGTGAGGTCCACAGTAGATAGTTTGAGGGGTGAGGGATTTGAGCTGTGAGGGGTTGAGGCTGTAACAATGGAGTCAGGTAGGGCATTCCAGGTGTTGACCACTCTGTTGCTGAAGTCATATTTTCTGCAATCGAGTTTGGAGCACTTTACCTTGAGTTTGTATTGGTTGTTTGTCCATGTATTATTGTGATTGAGGCTGAAGAAGTCATTGACGGGCAAGATGTTATAGCAGACAATTTTGTGTACTATGCTTAGATCGGACTGCAGGCGGCACAGTTCCAGATTGTCCAGGCCCAAAATTTCAAGCCTGTGAGAGGAGAACTTTTCTTGAGAAATACCTCTGAATCAGGGGAATGATTGGTACTTGAACTCAGCATTTCTACACTTTGCATAAGAGTGCTCTCCCTGACATGGAACAGTGAGGTGAACATGTATGTACATGGACATGTAGGTGTTTATCCCTCAAAGAAACTTGGAGCAGATTATGCTGCTGAGATGTGCCCTCCCAACAGATGTCTATAACCCCCTCAGGCTCTCTATGAACATCCCAAGGCACCCACCTGGGCACCTGCTGGAAACATAGTTCCTGCACCACAGAATTTGGGCAATGGCTCCCTCTTGGTGGATGTGATGGTCTTGTGAAGGTTAGTTGGGATCTGTAGGGTTAAACATGACACTGGCTGGCTCCAAATGCAGTTTTGCTTAAAGAAATATGAGCAAGCTTTGCCTGGTAGAACATCATGCTTTTATGTGGTAAATAATTGATGATCACGGAGACTGTTTATTGCTCTTCAGGGCATTGTGGAGGTGATGGATCGTTCTTTCCCATACAGCCTTTACATAATTTGGTGTGTACGTCTTGTTCATGCAGATAATGTAGGTATCAGAAGTGGGCAGTTATTTTGCCTTTCCTCCCCTCCCCTTCTACTTTCTTCTTGCAGAAGATACAATTTCTCTTAAAGTTAGGGCTGGTTTATATTAGATGAGAGATAGAAAGACTGCATGGCTTGGAGTTCGTGACGGAAGATCACCAGCTGCAATTTATTGCTGTGGGTATGAGCAACATTTGAAGGCCACAGAAGAAGACTTGTGACATTATGGCTCTAAAGTGTCTTCCTCTTCCTCTGAATCATCCAACCTACCTTCTCTACAAACTGCAACCTTGAAATTTGGTGGTTTTGTTGCTGAACCTGGGGAGAATGATCTGTGTAGGGCCACTGCCTATGATGTATGATGCAAGTTGGCTGTTCAGTTCTACCACAGAGCTTGAATTTATATTTTTCTCTTGACCTGATTTCATTAAAATGGGCCACCTACAATTTGAAAGACATTTACGGTAGCTGGATACAGTAAGTGCAATCATTTTTTTTTGCACACTCTGCAAGGAAAACAATCTTTGCTGGTAAGGATACCCTTGACCAGAAACTGTATCCTATTCCTGAATGAATAGAATTTACAATAGAATAGAGCTGGAAGGGACCTTGGAGGTCTTCTAGTCCAGCCCCCTGCTCAAGCCTATACCATTTCAGACAGGAATTCTTCTTAACCTCCAGTGATGAAGCACTCACGATTTCTGAAGGCAAGTTGTTCCACTGGTTAATTGTTTTCACTGTTAGGAAGTTTCTCCTTAATTCAAGATTGCTTCTCTCCTTCAGAGGTGGTATTCAGCATGTTTGGACCAGTTCTGGAGAACCGGTAGCGGAAATTTTGAGTCGTTCAGAGAACCGGCCAATCCCACCTTTGACTGGCCCCACTCCCATCTCTGCCTTCTGAGTCCCAGCTGATCAGCTGGATTTTCTTTTGTTGCCCTGCACAGGAGAACAGAGCTGGAAAGCAGGTTAGTGGGGTGGGGGAGGGAATGGAGATTTTGCAGTATATCCTTCCCCTGCCACGCCAATCAAGCCATGCCCACAGGACTGGTAGTAAAATTTTTGGAATTCCACCACTGGTCTCCTTGATTAATTTCCATCCATTGTTTCTTGTCTTCTGATGCTTTGGAGAATAATTTGACCCCCTCTTCTTTGTGGCCTTAAGTATTGCCATGACAGACAGAAAACAACAGAACCCAAGCCTGATGCCTTTGGCTCTTTCTACGGTGGTCCTAGTGAATGTCAGAATTTTAATTTAGGATCTCACTTAGGCAATGAAGAGAGTTCTGGCTTGGATCCATCCACCAGTCTATCTCTCGTCTATTCCTAGACAGGAAGTACAAAAACTTTCCTGTCTGGGTGAAGATGCTGCATGAGCAACAGTGGTTTCTTGGCTCCAGGCACTTTTCTTCTGGCCAGCTTCATATATTATGAATGTGGCTTATTTTGTTTTGGATTAGTCTGGTGTGATTGTGATTGCACTGCACATTATGACAGTTGCATCTTTTGTGCAATGCCATGACAATACACCTCCTCCCCTTGGTGGATCCTCTTATTTTCTTCATATTTACCTCATGCTAAATCTCCATGGTGTGTTTCAAGAGGCTGCCTCCCAACTACTTCTCCGTTCTACGGAGATTCTCAGTCATCCATGTCATAGTTGTCCCAAAGGGGCTTTTTCAAGAGACAGCCGGACTTTGTTTTTCCTTGAAGATGTTGAAGAAGGCTTCACACCCATTTGCACAACTCAGGTGACCCTTGAAGGGCACAGATAAACCTTCCAATGACTCCCTGAAAGAGTGTTAATGACCAGATGTCTGCAAGGAATATCAATCCCCCTCATCCTCCACCACTTCAGTCAGAACTGAAGAAGCTTTTTGAATGAGAAGTGAAACATCTTCAATGAGAAACGAAGTCCATTAATTTCTCCATTCTATGCTGGGGTTCAATCACATCCCCTTCCACCTCCAAAGATCTTCAGCTTTGTGTCTGGAAAGTTCATGTTTTGCACGATTCTAGAGCAAACTTTCAGTCAAAGACAGTCAAAGACAAACTGCAGTCAAGACAGAAATAGAGCAGGTCAATTCTGCCTGGTACAAATGAGGCATGAAATTACACAGAAGCACAGGAGCTTCTGGCTCTGAGGAAGCCCTATACAGGTGAAACTCGAAAAATTAGAATATCGTGCAAAAGTTCATTTATTTCAGTAATGCAACTTAAAAGGTGAAACTAATATATGAGATAGACTCATTACATGCAAAACAAGATAGTTCAAGCCATGATTTGTCATAATTGTGATGATTATGGCTTACAGCTCATGAAAACCCCAAATCCACAATCTCAGAAAATTAGAATATTGTGAAAAGGTTCAATATTCTAGGCTCAAAGTGTCCCACTCTAATCAGTGAATTAAGCCATAACACCTGCAAAGGGTTCCTGAGCCTTTAAATGGTCTCTCAGTCTGGTTCAGTAGGAATCACAATCATGGGAAAGACTGCTGACCTGACAGTTGTGCAGAAAACCATCATTGACACCCTCCATAAGGAGGGAAAGCCTCAAAAGGTAATTGCAAAAGAAGTTGGATGTTCCCAAA
The DNA here is from genome assembly GCA_009733165.1 of Naja naja. Taxonomy (NCBI): domain Eukaryota; kingdom Metazoa; phylum Chordata; class Lepidosauria; order Squamata; family Elapidae; genus Naja; species Naja naja. The sequence goes on from CM019151.1 coordinate 85,232,902, forward strand.
GTGCTGTATCAAAGCACATTAATAGAAAGTTATGTGGAAGGGAAAAGTGTGGAAGAAAAGGTGCACAAGCAGCAGGGATGACCGCAGCCTGGAGAGGATTGTCAGGAAAAGGCCATTCAAAAGTGTTGGGGACTTTCACAAGGAGTGGACTGAGGCTGGAGTCAGTGCATCAAGAGCCACCACACACAGACGGATCCTGGACATGGGCTTCAAATGTCATATTCCTCTTGTCAAGCCGCTCCTGAACAACAAACAACGTCAGAAGCGTCTTACCTGGGCTAAAGAAAAACAGACCTGGTCTGTTGCTCAGTGGTCCAAAGTCCTCTTTTCTGATGAGAGCAACTTTTGCATCTCATTTGGAAACCAAGGACCCAGAGTCTGGAGGAAGAATGGAGAGGCACACACTGCAAGATGCTTGAAGTCCAGTGTGAAGTTTCCACAGTCTGTGTTGATTTGGGGAGCCATGTCATCTGCTGGTGTTGGTCCACTGTGCTTCATTAAGTCCAGGGTCAATGCAGCCATCTACCAGGAGATTTTGGAGCACTTCATGCTTCCTTCTGCAGACGAGCTTTATGGGGATGCTGACTTCATTTTCCAGCAGGACTTGGCACCTGCCCACACTGCCAAAAGCACCAAAACCTGGTTCAATGACCATGGGATTACTGTGCTTGATTGGCCAGCAAACTCGCCTGACCTGAACCCCATAGAGAATCTATGGGGCATTGCCAAGAGAAAGATGAGAGACATGAGACCGAACAATGCAGAAGAGCTGAAGGCCGCTATTGAAGCATCCTGGTCTTCCATAACACCTCAGCAGTGCCACAGGCTGATAGCTTCCATGCCATGCTGCATTGAGGCAGTAATTGCTGCAAAAGGGGCCCAAACCAAGTACTGAGTACATATGCATGCTTACACTTTTCAGAGGTCCGATATTGTTCTATGTACAATCCTTGTTTTATTGATTGCATGTCATATTCTAATTTTCTGAGATTGTGGATTTGGGGTTTTCATGAGCTGTAAGCCATAATCATCACAATTATGGCAAATCACAGCTTGAACTATCTTGCTTTTCAGGTAATGAGTCTATCTCATATATTAGTTTCACCTTCTAAGTTGCATTACTGAAATAAACGAACTTTTGCATGATATTCTAAATTTTTGAGTTTCACCTGTAAATTCAACAGATCTGGCCTTCGTTAGGTTTGGAACTGAAAGTTAGGGGGGCCAGGTGTGCCACAGGGAAATATATGAAGGGACTTAAGAAGGCAGCTGCTGGCAAAGCCTCAGAAGATGAGGAGAGAAAGGAATTGTTGGGTATTTTTAGAGATCTGCCTTTGCTCAGGCAGTTCCAATTTCCACGAGTCTCTATGCTTCTGAGTCACAAGTTTTGAATGAAACATCATTTCTCCTGGCATACATCCTGATACACACCCACACACCTTCAGTTATTAAGTTGCTCACATCTTCAAGGATTTTTTTCCACTGTCCAGCAAGCAGACACAGCTTCTCCTCATTCTAAGAAATGGACGTCAAAAATGGGGACTCAGTGGATGAGATGACAATCAGAATAAAAATATATGGAGAAAGCATTTTATGGGTTTAGAGCCTAATCAGCCAGCAATCCCTTCCATGGCAGCTACAGGGGATCTTTTAGAATTGATAAAAGCTGCCAAAATCTCAAAGAGACGGTTGAGTTTCTGTTCTAGGGGGTCTTAAGATATTTTCCCCCCAAAAAGAACATTGAAAGTTTTGATTTCTTAGCTGGATGAAATCTTCAGGCTCAGTTGAAAATTCAGTTAAGAAAATTGAATCTTTCAACTTTCCGACAAATTAATGCAGCAATCTTTATTATTTGATTTGGGAGCAATTTAAGGAGCAATTTTGCACAAGAGAATATTCTGTTTTCATTTTTTTTAAAAATTCGCATTTATATGCCACCCTTCTCTGGAGCCTCAGGGTGGCTTACAATCTTTGGAGCACAACCCAGTGTGCTCAGCAATAGCCTTCCTTCCATTGTATATGCCTGCTTATTACTAAGCGGCATTTTACAAGAATCAGCATTGCCCCAACAATCTTGGGTCCTCAATTTACCTACCCCGAGAGGTGGAAGGCTGAGTCAAAGGCCTGGTGGGATTCGAGCCTGAAGTAATTGCAGGCAGCTGGATCTAAGTCCTAGGCGTTTAATAGCCTGCACCACCAAGGCTCATATTAAAATAGTTCGGAAGAAGATTTTAAAACATGCTTCATCTTTGATGGAATGGATAAATATTAGCAGTCATCTGATCATTTGGGTTTCTTTAACACTTGGGGCTGGGGTTTGGATGAGGTCACACTTGGGATTTGAGGAGCACGCTTGCAAACTAGTTTGCCACTCATGGTGGTGAATCACAGACCATTCAGTGGAAGGTGAACTCTGCTCACACAGAGTTCACGGGTTACACAGGTTGCCTCTGCTCACACAGTTCTCTCTTTTTCTCTCTTTTTCTTTTTCAGTCAGAGGTGCAGCCTTCCTAACCAAGTGTGAAGCGGCTGCTGCTATGCCGCATTTCCTTACATAAGAATTTCCCCAGGAACCTGATGGAAATATAACTGCTTGGAGATGGTGCTTCCCTCCGCAGCAGGGAATGTCTTCCTGTTTGCACATTGATTCATTTAAGAGAATCTGAAACAAATCAAAACGTCAGAGGCCATAGGGAGCCTGGAAGATGTTATGATCTATGGGCGGCTTTGTACCTTCATGCCTGCCTTTTTCCAGGCAGTGGCGTTGTGTTATAATGCACCTCAGAGATTGGGGGAGTGTATGTGTGAGGCTGCTGGTGGTTTCTAAAGAGGATTCTCTTCTCACTTTTATTTTTTTTTCCACACAGAGGATATGCCCCTTCTTCTTCCTCTTCCTCTTCCTCTTCCTCTTCCTCTTCTTCTTCTTCTTCTTCTTCTTCTTCTTCTTCTTCTTCACACCTTGCTGAGAAAAAGCTCAGGATTTTCAAGAAGGAAAATCTCTGCAGCCCTCTTCTTGATTCCTTTCTGCACACGAAGCTGCAGCAGCCATTTCCAAACACTGCCTTCAGGGACCTCTCCTCAACTTTCAGGAAGAGGCAGTGAAGGCAGAGGGGGCAGAATCCCCTTCCCCAACAAGCCTTCTGTGGGCATCTCTTACCCAACTGGACATAGCCATGGTCAGGTATGAGAAATGGTTCTCCTAACCTGCTCTGAGGACTCAGCACTGAGCCTAGATCACAGCAGTGGCAAACAGTGGTCCAAGCAGATGACCTGCCCAGGCCTTGAAGCCACTAGAACTGATTGGAATGAGAGCTATTTTAACTCCCACGGATCAGTCCGCAGGAAGTTTCTTTGGGTGAAATGCTTTTGAGCATCGCAGCACCCCCCCTTTTCCATCTTGGAAGGTACTTGGGAGGTACTAATATTCCTCTATAAAGCCTTAGTAAGACCACACTTAAAGTACTGCATCCAGTTTTGGTCACTATTCTGTCTTTTGGTCCATTTGCTGAATATAAAGACAGATAGATAACTCTACAAATTCTTCCATACAAAGTTTCTTTTATTGGATTATATTAGGTATCCTCAAGGTGACTCACAGTTAAGTCGAGATGCATCTAATGTCCAATTCTTTGCACAGTTGAAATTGTAGTGTAAATGATAGTAATCTTTCTATCCCATATTTCATCCCATAGTCATAGAGGCAGGGGGTATAGCTGCTACCATGAGGCTGTGTGTTCAGGCAAGAGAAAAGAAACCTCCCCCGACCCACCAAGGGTCAATTCAGTGACCAATCAGGATTACAGATGTGACCACATGACATGGACTATATTTCCCAGGATACCTTAACTATATTTACCATGATGCATTCCCTTAAGGGGACAGCTCTCAATTCCTAACTACCTATCCCAAATCCTATTAACTCTAAACTGGCTGGACAGCACAGTCACCACACTATAAAAAAGATGCTGGGACTCTAGAAAGAGTACAAAGAGCAACCAGGATGATTAGGGGACTGGAGGCTAAAACATGTGATGAACAACTGCAGGAACCAGGCATGGCTAGTCTAGAGAAGAGAAGGACCAGGGGATACAGGATAGCAGCTTTCCAATATTTGAGGGGCTGCCACAGAGGGGAAGGGGTCAAGCTATTTTCTAAAGCACCTGTAGGCCAGACAAGGAATAATGGATGGAAACTGAACAAGGAGAGATTTAACCTGGAAGTAAGGAGAAACTTTCTGACAGTGAAAACAATCAACCAATAGAACAGAAGTTGCCTTCAGAAGTTATGGGAGCTTCATCACTGGAGCTTCCAAGAAGAGCCTCAACTGCCATCTGTCAGAAATGATGTAGAGTCTGCTCAGACAGGGGTTTGAACTAGATGACCTACAAGGCCCTTTCAACTCTGTTAATCTGTTTAAGGAGGGCTGTGAAAATATTTACAGACCCCTCACATCCCGGACATAAACTGTTTCAACTCCTACCCTCAAAACGACGCTATAGAGCACTGCACACCAGAACAACTAGACACAAGGACAGTTTTTTCCCTAAAGCCATCACTCTGCTAAACAAATAATTCCCTCAACACTGTCCAACTATTTACAAAATCTGCACTACTATTACTATTAATCTTCCCATCACTCCTTATCGCCCATCCCCTCCCACTTATGACTGTAGGACTGTAATTTTGTCGCTTGTATCCTTACGATTTATATTGACTCTTTCCTAGTATGATTTGATTGCTTATTGTACCCTCTGACTATTATTAAGTGTTGCACCTTATGATTCTTGACTCTTGACGAATGTATCTTTTCTTTTATGTACACTGAGAGCATTTGCACCAAGATAAATTCCTTGTGTGTCCAATCACACTTGGCCAATAAAGAATTCTATTCTATTCTATTCTATTCTATTCTATTCTATTCTATTCTATTCTATTCTCTAATCTATTCTCTATTCTATTCTCTTTTCTATTCTATTTTCTATTCTATTCTATATTCTATTCTATTCTCTATTCTCTTCTCTTCTCTTCTCTTCTATTCTATTCTCTATTCTATTCTATTCTATTCTATTCTCTATTCTATTCTATTCTATTTTCTATTCTATTCTCTATTCTATTCTATTCTATTCTATTCTATTCCATTCCATTCCATTCCATTCCATTCCATTCCATTCCATTCCATTCTTTCCATGACAAGGTCTCTACAAAAGGTTATTTCCCCCTCGCCATCTTCATCACCACCACTATTATTTGTTCCTCCTCCCCTACTTCTTCTTTTACTCTTCACTTAGCATAAATTCTCACAAAAAAGTGCACTCAGAATTCCAGGATTGAGGACATTCCATGACACCCCTGGAAGAAGCAGAGGTTGGGACCACCAGATGTAGCCTCGGATTCTGGAGAAAATCAAGTGCACACAAAAGGTGAGCGTAATCAATACCAACCATGGCTTGCAAGTTTAACAGCAAATCTCCAAGGCTCACCAGGAATGATCCCTGCACTTCCCAACACCAAGGAAGATGTATGGCTTTGATCAAGTTGAGCAATTATTTAATTCCCTCCTATTACAAATGTCTTTTTGCTAAAGATGGAAGTCCTCATTTGCTTTAGAGAAAATTGTGTTCCTTAGAAAAGTGTGTGGCTCTTTCACCAGGTGGTACAAATATAGTGAACCTCTGGGGCCAAAGAGACCCGGTGAGCTACAGACAAACAAATTCCACTTCAGTTTCACTGCCATTCATAGCAGTTTGCAGCCTCTTGTTTCCATCTCTGTCAGTCTTTTGACACCCACCAACAAGAAGTCATGGATTACGATGACATCACTGTGCCTCACAACCCTTCAGGTTAGCTCAGCACAGCTGCCAAAGGAAACCAAGCCAGTTCTTTGTTTTCTATGAAGTTGGCATGGTGTATGTGTGTGTGTGTGTGGGGGGAGGTTAATGGCCTTGTGGCTTCATCCCGCTCTCACGAAAGCACTGCACTACAGAGCAGTGAAGAGATAGACAACTGGAGCAAAGCAACTGCTTGATCCTCATCCATGGCAGCTCCTCAGGGTAAGTCTGTCCCCTTGGTGGTTCCGGACAAGGCCAGGCCCAGTTGTGCTGCAGAGAAAATGGCAACAACTCTGAGAAGGGGCCCAAGCAGCAGCCAAGACTGATGCCCGTGTTTACATCTGTCCCAATGAGATTATATATCCTACAGAAAAAAAAGAGGGGAGGAACTAGAGATAGGCCTTTGATGCAAAGAACACCCTGCTGTCCTGCATGGCCTCCTTGCCCTAAGGCGGTTGCCCCTCTAACAGTTGCCAAAGGCTTACTGTTTCTGGGTGCCCCACTGATGCCACTCCAAACTAGCTGCCTTGAGAGAAGACACTTCCCTACCTCCCCCAGAACAAAGACAGCTGTTCTTGGAAGAAGGAACAAGTTAGGAGGGTTAGAAAAAGGAAACAAACGCATTGGGTTGAAAGCAAAAACTCTTCTCAGCACGGTGGCTGAGCTCTGCAGACCTTGATCTGATTTATTTGTATCATGCCTTTATTATTTTTAGAAGTAACTCAAGGCAGTGAACATATCCAACAGACCATCCTCCTTTTACTTTCCCCACAACAACCTTGTGAAATGGGTTGGCCTGAGAACTTCACCCATCTTTTCAGGCTCTTCACCCATCTTTTCAGGCTGGGGGGCTGCAACCCCGCTTCTGGGTTGCTCAGAGGGACTTGTGGTCCAACCTATCAGGACAACCCAGCCTGGAAAAGCTTTGCATTGTCCAACTCATGGGAATCAATCCTTTGAACATACAGGGATTTAATACCATCATTTTCCCCTTTTCTTTCCTCTTTCCTTTTCTTTTTTTCCATCTTTCAGGAGGCACAAATTAAGTTCTGGCAGATTCTTTCCACAGAAACGATTGGCAGCATCTTGCAGCCTCACCCGCTTCAGAGTCAGCCATATAAGCCCTCTGTCCACTGGGTTCACCCTCACCTTCCCAGTAACTCTGGCATGAAGATGTCCTAGTAATCATGTGCAGAGGACACGTCCTCACGACCTCGGCTCTAACCCACTTCAGAGGTGGCCTAAATCCATCCTGAGCGGGTTTACTCTTCAGTTTGGCTTTTCCGTTCCCCGCCTTCAGCACCTTGGTGGCGGACAGCGGCCGGGTGTCTGCTCGGGGCCGTTCGAGTCGGCCTGGGCACCGCAACCTCGGAACTCCCGGGTGCACCTGCTCACCTAAAGTCCCATTGGGGGCTCTTCGGAGGGACACGCCGAAAGAAGAGTGGCTGGCTGAGCCAGCCTGGGAACCGGTCTCGCTGCTGCCCTCCCGAAGGAGCCTGGCACACGGTGGTTGCTGCTGGTGCCCACCAGAGCTTTCCGGCCTCCTTTCGGAGGAGGGGCTGCCCTTTCCCGGCTCCGGGGGCGCTGCAGCGGTGCCAACCGCGGCGTGTGCGTGCGTGCGTGTGTGCGTGTGTGTGTGTGAAGAGTGCCGTTCCTCCTTGCGGGCAGCACCGGCGCCTCCGCCTCCCCTGCCCCTCCCTTCGTAGCTGCCGGAGCGCGGGCGGGGCGGGGCCCTCCTTGCTGGCGCAGTGCCGCCTCCGTCCCTCCGCCGCCTCGGCTCGCCCGGCCCGCCCTTCGCTGCGAGGCCCGGCCGGAGCCCAAGGAGGTCGGCCAAGACCCGGCCCCCGCCAGATGCCCGAGGCGGACGGCGCTGGCGGGCGCCCTCTCCGCCGCGGCGACTCCGCGGGCTCCTGGGCGGGAGAGGCTGGCCGGGGCGGCGGAAGGCTGGCGTGGCACCCCCCCAGTGGCTGGGAGGACGCGGAGCATGTGCAGAGCCGGCAGAGGACCGGGCGGCCGGTGAGCGAGCTGGCCGAGCGCCGCGTGAAAGCCTCGCTCTGCCGGGGCCGGCCATGCCTCTGGCTGGGTTGCCGGCGCGGAGAGGGAGCCGGAGAGGCGGCGGCAGCGGCGGCCGCCCGCGCTGAGCCCGCGCCCATGTTCTCCTGCTTCTGCTTCAGCGTCCAGCCCCAGGGCTTCGGCAGCGCCGCGCTGCCCGAGTAAGTGCCGCGGCCAGGCGAAGCGGGGGCGCTCGGGGAATGGGGCGGGGGACGGAGAGCGGCCTTGCCCGGTCGGTGAGGAGCCTGGTAGGCAGGGCGGGAGAGATGGAGAGTCTCCGGGGACGGAGGGGGGTCGGCCCGGGCTGCGGAGGGACCCAGGAGCGGAGCTGAAGGAGATAGATTGCCTCTGGGGGACCCAGAGCGGAGCTGGAGGAGGGGGCGGGCAGTTCTAGGCAGGCTCTGGCTTTGTCGCGGGACCGGAGGAGCTCCCGGGCGGGGGGGAGGGAAGGAAGAAGCGATTAATTGGGAGGGACGTTGGCCGTCGTAACTCGGGACGGCTCCCTTAAGGTACAGTTTCCTGACCCGAGAAGAATCGGGGGCAGAGAGGGTGCTGTCCAGGGTCCCTCCGCAGCCGAAGGAAGGGCTGTCTCTGTCTATCAGGGTGGGCTCCGATAACGTTGCAGGAGCCTGGAAAAGGGGGGGCTTCAGTCGAAAGAGGCACCTCGCGTGGTGGGGGTGGGGTGGGAGGTGCGGAGGAAGAAACGCGTTTGGTCCTTTTTTGGAACTAGAAGAGCAAAGAAGAGCAAAGATGGTTTCCTAGAGGATCGAATGGGCTGCCTCCTTTTCATCGCTCAGCATTTGTATAGAGGAACCTGGAAAACGGGGTGGTGGTGGTGGTGGGGGAGAAGTCTCATCAGTCAAACCACCCCTGGCCCACCTGCAGCTGAAGCCCTGCCTGTATCCCAGTCGAGCAACCTCTGTGTCCAGAGGCAGCCTCTCACTTAATGACATGTGTGTTGGGGCCAGGCAGCTCTGGCCAGGCCCAAGGGAGGGGGTGGGGCAGGAGGACCCCAAACGCCAGGGCAGGCCTTGGGCTGGATTGCTACCCAGTCCTCCCATCTCCAGCTTAGAGATCTTCCTGGTCTTCTTACCTGGTCTTTTCCACCTCAGGGTCAAAGCCTTAGTGGTGCAGGCTGTTAAACGCCTAACACTTAGTTCCAGCTGCCTGCAATTACTGCAGGCTCGAACCCCACCAGGCTCAAGGTTGACTCAGCCTTCCATCCTCTCGGGGTAGGTAAATTGAGGACCCAAGATTGTTGGGGACAATAAGCTGACTTTGTAAAAATGCCGCTTAGTAATAAGCAGGCATATACAATGGAATGAAGGCCGTTGCTGAGCGCACTGGGTTGTATCCCAAAAATTGTAAGCCGCCCTGAGTCTTTGGAGAAGGGTGGCATATAAATATGAATTTTAAAAAAATTAGGAACATTGATGTGGAAAGGAAGCAATTAGTCCTCCTTTCTGAATATGGAGCTGGGGTGAAAGCCACTTTCCAGAAATCCCAAGAAGTTCCCCTGTTGATGGTCCCAGAAAGCCTAGCAAGGCAGGTGGCAGTGAAAGAAGAAGAAGCAGCAGCCTGGGGCTGCCTAAGGTTATCAATCTTGGTTACTGAATACAACATTCAGGTTTAGTGGCAGCCTCTCTCAAGCATCGTCCTTGAATGGTTAATGCCTCATCCCCATCTTAGCTCCTGGGCAATGCTCTCAGTTGCTTTTCTTTAAATGTCTGTCAAAGCTTTTCACATGCTGAGGAAGAAGAATAAATCCAAGAGGTTTCTGCACAAGCTTTAGACTTTTCTTTCCAAATTCATTGTTGAATTTGTTGTGGAAGGAGGTGGAAAGCTGAAACATTTCCTTTCAACATCTTGTTCCTACCTTCCTGCCTTGGTCCAAGATGCTATTGATCCCAACATGGGAATGTTGTATTTTCAAGTGCCCCAAATATAGAAATCTTGATTTTGGGGTGTGTGTGTGCTTGTTAATTAACTTGGAATAGCACAGGGAAAGGGTTAAGCTCCCCACTATGGCCTTAGATAAAACACCTTAGATGTTTTATGCCTTTGTCTCTCCTGGGGGACCTTTTTATAATTTAGAAACTTCCCTCCAGTGCACACAACAGCTGCCCACTCAGCATTTTGTCAGGCTCATGGCAAGTGAGGGAAACTTTAAATTCAGAAGTTCATTACAAAAAAACACACAAACCACCCGATATTCCAAGCTGAGCTGGACTTAAGTCTCTCTGTGGAGGCAAAGGAACTCAAGACTAATGATGCATTTGACCCCTCCTTCAAGCCCAGCTTGGTCTCTCCTACAGAAGCTTTTGATATATTTTTTAAAACAAACTTTGAGAATCTTAGAGTGTTTATATCTAAGTCTGAGGACTTCCTATGCTTGATTAGGTAGAACTATGGAATAAAGACACACAAAGTCCTGTGAACAAGGTTTTGATGATTTCTCTTGAGAGCTACAGAATCCTCTGCAGTTAAAACCCTTTTCTTCAGATTTATTATAATCCACATGTCATGCTCATTTTCTCCTTATTGAAGAGGGAGGGGGTTTGAGCCAGGATGGCTCTGGCCAGGCCATATACCCCAAAACAATTTTTACATAACTTCAACATCCTTTTAAATCTATTCTAACAAATGATTCCGAATTGACTCTACAAATAGCACAAGATGCTAACCCCCCCCTTAAAACTTCATCACACTAATTGAAGTTATGTAAAAATTGTGTTGGAGAATATAATCATATTATATTAAAACATATTGCCACTTTTGGTAGCTGCACCAAATTAGTTCTTTATTTCAGTTGAGGAAAATAGAAATGCTTTCAAGGAAATTGGAAAAGTTAGGCAACAGTCTTTTTAGTGATTCATTTTTGCTTCTAAGCCAAAATGGGGGATGGTGAATGGAAGTGGCGAGCTCACAACTTTATTTAGGACCCATGAAATCAATGAGTTGCTGAGGAAAAGTATGGAAAAGCAAGGCTTGTAGAAAGGCTTATGATTCCATTTTCATAAGAAGGATTTAAAAATCTCAAGAAAGGAGTCAGTCTCTTGACACTGCTTAAAAATTTGTGAAAAACTGAAAACTAAACTGTCAGCCAAGGTCTAATTCATAGTTTCTATTATATTAAAATTTAAACACTTCTGGAATCTGGGACATATCAAGAACAGCATTCGGGAGATATTTTTATCCCTGATGTTTTAGTTTTTAATGAAGGGGAAAAAAATCAGATTTGTGGCAGGATCAAAGGACATAGCTATTTTGAGCCTAAGGCTGCATCGTTAACAAGCCCATCTTTGGGACTTGCATGGGAAACCCAGTTAAACAAGTAAGAACTACAACATGCCTGCTTTTATAGGAGCCTGTGGACTCCTGCAGACTGATATATTTCACCATCCCAAGCCAGAGGGACTTGTTACTGAAGTGGGACAGATGCATAATCCAATTATGCATCCAATATACTTTGACCAAAATAGAATCTTCAACTCTTTGATCAAGACTAAATATGCTTTGACTTTTCCAAGAGGCTGTACATAAAATAAAAATAGTTGACTGGGTTGGGAAACTAATTTATAGCAACATCTTTTACAGAGTTAGAGGAAGAAGAAGTAGAGGCTGGAATTCCTCGCCCGATAGATACTTGGAAAATTCAGGGGTGCAAACCCATCCTTAATGGGTCCATGAAGTTCTACCCTAGATTGAATCTCAGGAATTAACCCTTCCACACAGAAGAAGGTGAGGACAGACAGTGGACTAAACTGTGCCCAGAGTCCCACCATGGGTGTGTGTGATACACACCTTGAATTATAAGGAAGAGTGAAGAACATGAGAGCAAATGTTCTTTTTGGAGACTGAGTACTCTGGGAAACATTTTAAACCCCAGAAACAGGAAGAGGAGGGGATTGTTGTGGTTCAATGGCAGCCAGTGCAGTCAGCAGCAGAATTGGATAGTGAGAAAGAACAGGGACCAGTCCAGGAGTCTGGAGAGGACTTGGACGAGGGTCCTGCGTCCAATGCAGAGATGGGGCCAGGACCATCTGGGAGTGGGGTGCTGCCTTTGGAGTCTGGCAGCAGTGAGGCAGAGGAACAAGGGGAGCCTGTTCCCAGTGTGTGTGTGCAGAGCTGCTAGAAGGAGAGAGCAGCTGAAGCAGAAGGGGTGACTTGGGAGTACGGCTGGGAGGTGATTGCCCCTCCCATAAAGGATAAAAGTCAGGCCAAGATGACGAAACCTTTGCAGGAAGCAAAGTAGTTTGATCAGTTCATAGTCATCCCTGAAGCTCTTTGTATTTCAGTTGAGTTTTTTTGTACTTCTGTTGGTTTCTTTTCTAGTTCATTTGATACTTCTGTTTTTGGCAGCACTTCACAGAACTGAAAGGTGGGTGCTTATCTTGGGGGACTGTTTGAGATTAATTCCAGCTGAGAATGAAAACAGTTCCCAGCATTGCAATAAAATAAGTCTTGTTTTTAAAATAAGTTTGTGTGTGATTACGGTTTACGAAGCAAACAGGGATAGAAACAAAGAAAGGAAGTTCTTTTTGCATTGAGCTCAAGATCTAAAAATATTATAGCTAGAATAGCCCTCAGAGTTAAAACCCATAAACAGCTAAGTAAAAATCTACACATAACCAGATATTAGTTTTCTGCCCACCTCAAGACCCCCTGTAACCATGGAAACAAAATAAGTGTGGGTATAAGTAAAGGAATGGTCAATATGAGAATAAATTCAACAATTAAAAGCAGGATGTTGTGGGCATTAAAAGGTGCAATGGAAGTTTGAAGAAAGCAATCTAGTACAGCTGAGATTAACCATATGATCTCTAATAAAAGCTAAGCCCAAACTTCTGATGCTCATGGAAATGAAGTAGAACTTGACAACATTCCCAGAAATTTTCAAGGAAAAGTCCCTTAGGAATTCTCGAAACTGGCAATGTGGATTAGGTATTGACATGTCTGGGGTGGGATTTACATCGTTGGTCCTGACAGTAAGGACAATCAACCAGTGGAACAACTTGTGTCCAGAGGTCGTGGGTGATCCATCACTGAAGCATCTTTTAAGAAGAGACTGGACAGCCACTTGTCTGGAATGGTATAGGGTTTCTTGCTGGCGGAGGGGGTTGGACTAGGACAGGAGTTGCCAACCTTTTGGACCTCATAACCAAACTCATAATTTTAAATCCCACGGACCACTAATATGAATTTTGACTGATGGTGGCTTTCTCTGCAGAAAGCAGCAGAGACCCTGGGAAAATCCCCCCAAAAAAGTCTGCAGGAAAATTCCCCACCCCATTTTCCTACCGATCGATCATTCTTTATTTGGGATTGCAGGATACCATCTCTAGCTCTATTCTCAGAGAGAGAGAGAGAGAGTGGGAGAGAGAAAGAGAGAGACTTTTGGCTTCATGCAAGGAAAGCAGCAGAAGCAGCAGAAGTCTTTCTTTCTCTCCCCCAAACTCCACCAGAAAGGAGTCTTTGTGAGGCTTATCACGCCGGCACAGCCTCTTGGAGCAGGATGCCTTGCAGGGTCCCAAAGACTCATTTCTGGCAGAGTTTGGGGAGAAAGAAAGACTTTGCTGCTTTCCTTCTGCAGCCAAAGCAGAAGAAGAAAGAAGCAGAAAGAAGCAGCCCGGTGGCCAGGCGGGATGTGTGGGGTGAGTGGGGCAAGTTCTCCCCCTCTGCCCTTTCTCCCCTCCCCTCACTAGCTCATGTCATTTGCAATGCAAGCAATGCAAGCCTGGTTTTCCAGCAGGCCATGTGGGCGACACAGCCTTGTGTTCCCACACAGCCTGGATTAATTGCTTTGGGGGTGACATTTCTCTGAGGACCACCAAAATTTTCTCATGACCACCAGTGGTCCCCGGCCCACTGGTTGGCGACCACTGGACTAGGAAACCTCCAAGAACTCTGTTATTCTGTTCTGTTCTATTTCTCTATACAGAATGCAGTGGATATGATAATATATATTGCATTGGACAAGGATTGGGCATTTAAGTCCACTTCTTGTCGATGATATTTTAAAGTCTGAAAATAGTCAGTAATAGGAGAGGTACAGCCATGCCTGCTGCAGCATTGGCTTCCTGTTTATGTATCACTAAATCCGGATGGCTGATTGTGCAGCTGGTATGAGGAGAATCACTTCCTATTCACTGATCGAGTTATCCCTTTGATAAGCCTTTCCATGTGGTAGGGCTGAGGAGCAGATGGGGAGAACTTATTGGAGATGTCTTCAAGGACAGTGGATACTTTGCTCTGGTTACCGGTGTGACCTATTTTACTCTTCAGAGTCACGCAGCTATGGTAAATGATGTTCTGCCTACGGAGGCTTCCTCCTGTCCAAAGTATTGCCAGAGTATGTGCAAGCCTGAATTGTAGTACCTTTTCCAATATTACTTTGTTGCCAATACAAATAGTTAGGAATAGTGGGCATGTGATTAGCTGGCAGTGAGATTGTGAAAAGCCAGGCACTTGCTCTATAACGGGGTCTCCAACATTAGCAACTTTAAGATTTGTGGACTTCAACTCCCAGAATTCCTCAGCCAGCAAAGCATGGGCATGGCTTGGTGGGTATGGCAGGGGAAGGATACTGTAAAATCTCCAGTCAGAGGTGGGATTTGCCGGTTCTTCGAACTACTCAAAATTTCCGCTACTGGTTCTCCAGAACTGCTCAGAACCTGCTGAATACCAACCTCTGCATCTATCTCTATCTGTCTGTCTGTCTGTCTGTCTGTCTGTTTGTCCATCCATCCATCCATCCATCCATCCATCCATCCATCCATCCATCTATCTATCTATCATCTATCTATCTATCTATCTATCTATCTATCTATCTATCTATCTATCATCTATCTATCATCTATCTATCTATCTATCTATCTATCTATCTATCTATCTATATGTCTGTCTCTCTCTGTCTCTCTCATATCACTGTCTCTCTTCTGTCTGTCTGTCTGTCTGTCTATCTATCTACCTACCTACCTACCTATCTATCTAATGTGCAATTTCCAATACAAAATGGATTGAAACCTTGTCCAAAGGGAGATGAGCCTGGCAACTGAGGTCACGAATGGGATGACATTCCCAAGACATGGAGCTGTGGAGCCCTGGTTCCATTCTAACATTGCTTAGAATGCAGTATTGCAGGCTAACTCCACCCACAGTCTGGGGTTCGATCCTGACCGGCTCAAGGTTGAGTCAACCTTCCATGCTTCCGAGGTCGGTAAAATGAGGACCTAGATTATTGGGGGCAATAGGCTGAATCTGAACAAAGTGCTATAGTGCTATTGCTGTTGGCCTGGATGACCATTCAGGCTAGGCTCCAGGCCTGGAGGGTGAAATCATACTGTTTTCCAAAACCACATACCCTGGAGAATTATTATTATTTATCTGGCAAACTTGAATCAGTTGGCTGTAGTAGTTAATATTTAAAGTCTGGGATTAGGGGCTGGATTTCTTACCCTCTGTGTAAAAAGTGATGGTTTATAAAGAAACTTTATTTTTGGCTTGGTGATTTTGATGGGAAGGTCTATTTAGGAGAAACGAAAAGGGAAACTTGTATTTTTCAGATAAGCTTGGTGATCGATGTGTTGCTTTGAGCACTGCCATTTTGCTCTCTGTTTCACTGGCTTAAAATTCTTCAGAGTGCTTTTTAAGATGTGCTTTTATTGATTCTTTTCCATACCCCCAGAGATGAAAACAAGGAAAACTACCCAGACAAATCTGTAGTCTTAGACGAAACCCAGGCAGTGTTTCAAGACAAGCCAACACCCTGCGATGGCATTCTAAGAGTTGGCATGGGGAACTTAAAATCCAGAAAGCCTACATCCATTCCAAAAGCAGAAAATGGGAAAACCCGTGAAGAAAATCAGGTAATTTTCTTGCAGGTATTTGCTGGAATTTTATCAGTAATCAAAGAAAAGCCTCTGGATTATATTTTTATTTCTAAGATCGGCTGGTGCCCTCTGGCCTGGGAGTAGGTGGGTCATTGTACAGTAAATGCAGCTAAAAACCCTGAAATAAACCCTAAAAATAAAGATAATATAATCTTCAAACATTCCAGATCAATTGGGATGAGATGGGAACATTAAAAAAAACATCCATTAATACTACAAGGTATTTGCAGACATTATGGGACTGGACAGGTTGGACATTGGCTTTGTGGGTGGACATTTTAGTCTCATTTCTTCTGTAGGTAAGCAGCAGGTTTTTCTCCTGGGTGGAAGATCCTGAGCAGGGATTCTGATTGTGTGTGTGTGTGTGTGTGTGTGTAGATTGTAAGTTTCCTAGTGAGGCTAGTTGTAGGAAGTATCTGAGAAAACCAACTTGGCAAAAAAGATGCCATGATTTCTTTCTTTCTGTACCAAGTTTGTTCATGCTTTTATTGCTGTTAGTGTGGCCATATACAGTTTTTAAATCTTTCTTGCTTTTTAAAGTTGTGATTCAAGGAGCTTGTTGTCTTTTGTTAGCCAAGTGAAGCAGTGGTGGGCTTCAAATTTTTTACTCCCGGTTCTGTGGACGTGGCTTGGTGGGCATGGCAGGGGAAGGATACTGAAAAATCCCCCTTCCCTCCCCACCCCACTAACCTGCTGTCCAGCTCCGTTCTCCTGGCAGAGCAACCAAAGAAGACCCAGCCGATCAGCTGGGACTCAATGGGAGGCAGAGTAGAGATGGGGTTGGCGGGGCCAGTCAGAGGTGGTATTGGCCGGTTCAACGAACTACTCAAAATTTCCACTACCAGTTCTCCAGAACTGGTCAGAACCTGCTGAATACCCACCTCTGAAGTGAAGGAGAGAGACTGATGACAGCTAATCTTTCTTAGCTTTCCTACCGTGCAACACAAAATGCCATTTCCAACTGTTACGGGGTGAGTTGACCTTTCCAGCAGTTGTCCTCCCATCAGTATCTCTCTGAAACTTATGCCATCGTCAGAAGCAGCCTTATAAGAAGTCAGGAATGAGGAGTTTGGCTGTTGTGGTGTGGGATACAATCTCTTGTGTACTGGGAGGATTTGACTTCTTTCAGTTCTGCCTTGGCATTAAAACTGATGTTAAGATGTTGTAGGTCAGAGGTGTCAAACTCAATTGGACCACGTGTCATGCTACTGTTGGAATCTGATTCAGAGGGGGAGGTTGAACAGCTGACAGGGAGTTGGAGTGTGGCTCTGGTGGCTGTGGAAAAAATTGGGGAAGGGCACAATCCAGCTGGGCCTTCAGAGAAAGACCCAGGTCCATCTCCTTTTCATTCTAGGGCACACAGGAAGGAATGGAGAAGGGAGCAATGTGAGTTGCGGGGGTTACGGGGGAGAAAAGGGCCCTGATTCCCTTCATTAGCTGCAACTGGGACAATAGGATTTTAAAAGGGCATTTGGGCACAGTACCTTGCTGGAAGCAAAGTGTGAATTATCTTTGTTTGTCAAGTCTTATCTAGGTTCCAGTGTCCTCCCAACTGTATGTGTTTCGTTATCTTTTGAAGTCTGCAATTCCTTATCCTGCCCTGTCTCATTAATTATTGCAGCGTGGTTTGTGTTGGTTTTTATTTATAATTATAATTTATATGTACGTTGGGTTCAGACTGAATTTCTTCCCTTTAAAAACTGTTCTTGGGAGAGTATTTTTCTCCAGCCGATGATAACTGGACACCGGGGGCCAAGTTGGAGGAATTAAAGGGACTTTACCTACTTTTTATGACTTTGTTGCTTTTGTGCCATGCTCCTTTGGGTCATCACACATGGGGTGTTTAGATCTGGCCTGCAGGGCTGCCCTGGAAACAGTAAAGGACCAGCCTGCAGTGCCTCATGCCAGCAAAAACAGAGCTCAGGAGAGCCATGCATGGCCCTCCCAGACTCCGTTTTGGGCTGTGATGGCCTCCTGCACCCCTCTCCCAGTAAAAACAGAGCCTGTGGGGGAAATGTGTGATCCCCTGAGCTCTATTTTTGCTGGCAGAGGGTTGCAGGAAGCCATCATGGTCAAAAATGCATCCCCCAAGCTCTGTTTTCACTGGCAGAGGGCTGCAGGAGGTCATCACAGCTGAAAACAGAGCTTGGGAGCCCATTTTCACTGGCAGAGCACTCGGGGAACAGCGGTTGCCCCCCCCCCAACATGAGTGACATCAACCTGTCCATGCTCCCCCTGTCCATCCCCCCAGGCTCCCCCCAATCCTGATGCGGCCCATAATGAAACTGAGTTTGACACTCTTGTTCTAGGTAGATGGAGCAAAGAGTGCTCTTTCTGAAGCACAGCTGTCAGGATTCCAGCAATTGCCCTAATTAAATCATGATTCTTGAGCTGAACTTCAAAAAACTTCAAAGGATTAATTAGAGGAGACCTACTGGCATTGCCCTGTATGAAGCCAAGTCTTGCATACATAATTTACAGTCACCTGTGACCCTGTTTCCCCCTTTCCCCCCCGGGTTTTTTATCAACCAGATTCTCCAATTGACCACATTCATAGGCTGGGTGTCATCAATCACGTTCTCCAATTAAATATATTCACGGGCAAAAGCTCTGGTAGTTTAGTTACAATCTTTTAAAGATAAGAATTGGAATGTACTTTCACTTTCAAATACTTCACTGCTCTTCCAGATTTCCTTCCTTCCCCCCTTTTTTTATGGCAACTACTAAAACAGGCATAGGAATGTTTTATGAGTTGACAATAGCATTCTGAGGGGAAAAACTTAGAAAATGGCCAGAATTTAATATCAGGAGAAGCATATACTTTCTTCAAAGTCTCAAGCTTCCTGTCATAAAAAAAAATTGTGACTCCCATATGGCTGTGAAGAGATATTTTGCAAGTGTGTGGGCAAGGCGAACCGAAATATCTTAAGTGAGACAGAGGAGGGAGGGAAAAAACGATTCCCGCTGTTAAATGCCAAACGTCAGGATGTCATGCAGCTCTCAGATTTTTTTGATTGATTTGATTGATAATGTGGACGGTTTCAAAAAAGACCTGAGCAAATTTGGAAAAACAATATTTTAATGCAGGGGTCTCCAACCTTAGCAACTTTATGTTCTGACCCAAACCTTGTTCCAAGGAAACAAACACCAAACAAAGGTAAAAGCAAAACCTTTTAATGTTTCTCTGTGAATTCTGTTCCTTTCCGGATAAAAGGCTATTAAAACAAATTGTGTCTGATAAGAACGAGCCTTGCCAAGGTTGTGCAAGTCTGCCAAGAACACTAGATTAAGTTGCCAAGAAGTATTTCAAACACAGAAAGTCTCCAAACACCAACCAAGATATTTCGAACGTCCACAAGGCTTGAGTGCAAAAGCTTCTTTGCTTCCTGCAAAGAACTGCAGTTTCTCAGCTGGCTTTTATCCCTTAAGGGAGGGGCCATCACCTTGCAGCCTTACTCCCGAGTCACCCGTGCTGCTGCAGCTGCTCTTCCTTCGAGCAGCCCTGCATGCTTGCGCACTGAGCACAGGCTCCTCGGGGACCTCTGCATCACTGCTGCCAGCCTCCACAATCTCTGAAGGCAGCACTCCACTCCCTGATGGTCCTGGCCCCATCCTTGCATCACACGCAGGCCCCACATCTGAGTCCTCGCTCTCTGAGACCTCAGCCGTCTGCACCTGCTGCTGGCGAACCACAACACTTTAAGACTTGTGGACTTCAATTCCCAGAGCTCCTCAGCCAGCAAAGCTGGCTGAGGAGCTCTGGGAGTTGAAGTCCACAAGTCTCAAAGTGGCCAAGGTTGGAGACCCCTGTTTCAATGACTGCGAAGATTCTGAGGAACATGGTGAGGAACAAAACAAGCCCTCATGTTGTATGCAAGAATGCACTGACACAGGGTCCCACCACCACGCCATCACCACGTTGCCGTCTTCATATTTGCACAGGCAGTCCTCGACTTACAACCTCAATGGAGCCCAAAATTTCTGTCACTAAGCAAGATAGTCCTTAGGCACGTTTTAGACCCGCTTTACAATTTTTCTGGTGGCAGTTGTTACGCCAGCCACCGAAACTAAATTAAATTAGTCACATTTTTGTTAAGCGAACCTGGCTTCCTCATTGCCTTTGCTCGTCAGAAGGTGATTGCATGGCCCCGGGATACCACCACCCTCGTAAATATGAGTCAGTTGCCCAGCCTCTGAATTTGGATCATGTGACCATACGGTTTGCAACGGTTGGGTGAAAAATGTTCATAAAAATGGTCACTTTGTTTCAGTGCCGTTACCACTTTGGAACAGTCACTAAACGAATGGTTGTAATTTGAGGTCTTCCTGGACTAAGCAGCAGAAGATGAATTTTTGACTTCCCTCTTCGTCTTCTTTCTTTTCTTCCCCCTCCCCGTTTCATTCCCCCCCCCCTCCTAAAATAGATGGTCCACATCAGTCTGGCTCCCAATTACTCGAATGTACTTTTATTTTGCTCCTCCCTCTTTGAATAGGAGATGGGAAATGCAGGGTCTTGGCTCTCAGAGTGTCAGAAGAAAACGGCAACCTCAGCTGCTGAATATGCTGAGAATGTAACGCTCAGATACCAGGAAACAGCTCTCAAGTTTCAATCCAGGTATTCTTTTTTGCGTATATGAGTCCGGGTGGCTTCTGGGGATAATAAACAGGGGCTGATTTGTGTGTGTGTGTGTGTACACACAGAGTGGTGGGATTCAGCCAGTTTGCACCACTTTGGGAGAACCGATTGTTAACTTTCTGAGCAGTTTATTTATTTATTTATTTATTTATTTATTTATTTAATTTATTAGATTTATATCCCTCCTCACTTCCCCCAATGGGGAACTCGAGGCAGCGTACAAAAGGATAAAAACAATTTCTATACAATGTAAAAACAAAAACTCATTCATACCAATCCAAAACATACACGGGGGAAGAGCAAGGTCTCAATGTCATGCCCTCCGACAAAGCCAGGTCTTAACGGCTTTGCGGAAGGCAAGTAGATTTGGGATGGTTCTAATCTCTGCGGGGAGCATATTCCAAAGGGTGTTTGGTGAACTGGTTGTTGGAAGAAATCATTAGGGCAGAGAACCGGTGGTTAAATTATTTGAATCCCACCACTGTGTGTGTGTGTGTGTGTGTGTCTGTGCCTGTCTGTCTGTCTGTCTGTCTGTCTGTCTGTCTATCTATCTATCTATCTATCTATCTATCTATCTATCATCTATCATCTATCTATCTATCTATACACGCACACCACACACAGTATCTCAGGCTCCAGTTGTAAAAGAGAAGTCCATGGAACAGGAGTCTGTGTTTCTGTTCTGACCCAGGCTTCGTCAAACGTACTGAAACACAAGCTTGTTTGAAAAGCAAAACCTGTTTTAATGCAACGCTGGGAATTACTTTCATTTTCCAACCAGAATTAATTATACACAGTTCCCCAAGATAACCCCGCGCTTGTCAGTGCCGAGGAATGCTGCCAAAAACAGAAGTCGCCAAAGTAATTATAACAGAACCCACCCGAAGTACCAGAAAAAACCCAACCAGAATACACAGAGCTTCAAGGAGGACTCGGAATCTAATTGAACTGCTTTGCTTCCTGCAAAGAGTTCATCATTGAGGTCTGACTTTTATCCCTGATGGGAGGGGCAATCACCTCCCAGCCTTATTCCTGAGTCGCCCCTTCTGCTTCAGCTGCTCTTGCCTTCTCCCAGCTCTGTGCATATGCACACTGGGAACAGGCTCCCCTTGTTCCTCTGCCTCACAGCTGCCAGACTCCGAAGGCAGCACCCCTCTCCCAGATGGTCCTGGCCCCATCACTGCATTGGATGCAGGACCCTTGTCCAAGTCCTCTCCAGACTCCCTGCTGGTCCCCGTTCTTCCTCACTGTCCGACTCGGCCGCCGTCTGCACCGGCTGCTAGTGAACCACAACAGTTTCTTCTTTTACAGATTTTTCTCCAATTTCATATTCAGACGAGGTCATGTGTTATGTTCTTGGTAGGCTTCCACACAGAAATATGAAATTGGAGAGAAATCTGGAAAAGAAAGAAACACAGACTCCTGTTCCATGGACTTCTCTGTTACAATTGGAGCCTGAGATGCTGTGTGATTGAGAGAAAAATACATATATAAAAAACCCTGAATGAAAAGAGGAAAAAATTAGTCTTCTTTGAAAATTGTATGAAGGCATAATGATATGTCAGGGAAGAAGAGAGTGGAAATCTTGATTTCTATCCGAATAGACAGTCTGGGCTGTTGGAGTGTTACAGTAAGTCAGAAATATTAGCAAAATATGAAAAGAGACACAGACTTTCCAAAAGTGCAGGTGTGAAAATTTCTAAACCGGAAGTTTAGAAGGGGATTTGCTTATTCTACCTCACACGGTTATACACACCAGTGTTTTTCATACTTAGTAACTTGAAGATGTGTGGACTTCAGCTCCCAAAATTCCCAGCCAGCATGTCTATGTCTATTCAGCTATATCTATTCGGAAAACTAGCCTACCAGGCATGCTCAGGACACTATTCCTGTCTTTGCTAGAGAGGATAAAACGTAGCTGAGTGGGGTGATCACATGAGAATTAAGAAAAAAGAAATGTGCAGTTCCACGTCAGCATTTCCTACCCCATTACAACTTGCCTCCCTTTCATTCATCCAAAGTTTTTCCTCCTTACTGATGGAAGCAAGCCGGATATGATTCACAGGGTAGATAATGAGGATTAAGAAATCACAAAGCAGATCAGACAGTCAAATTTTAGCTGGTGGCAGTGTATCTAATCCAAAGTGCAATTTTTAGTTTTTATCTGGTGTTCGCTGAAGCTTTTGTTTTGGAAAGTATTGGCATACTGCTTTTAATTAACATCTCCCTACAATACATCATTCTTCATATATGACATTACTACAGAGTAGGAGCTTCATTAAGATTAGATTAATAACATAAGGAATAATTACAGTGAACACATTTCTATAAACTTTTAAGGTTTAGTTTTATTTTATTTTATTTTATTGTCATTGCACCTCATACAATGAAATCAAACACCATCTTTAGTGCACATCATGGCCGTGAAAATAAAGACAAACACACATCCTTCACCCTCCACACATTGAACCGAAAACCCTCAACACTGCACCAATACTGCACTATACAGCAGAACTCAAAAGAGCTACTGCCCTGGGATAGAAGCTGTTTTTCAGCCTATTTGT
Source organism: Naja naja (assembly GCA_009733165.1). Taxonomy (NCBI): domain Eukaryota; kingdom Metazoa; phylum Chordata; class Lepidosauria; order Squamata; family Elapidae; genus Naja; species Naja naja. The sequence continues at coordinate 85,255,874 of CM019151.1, forward strand.
CCTTGTTTTTATTATCCTGTATCGTTTAAGGTCTGTAGATGCATTAAGGTTGGGACACGGTGGCTCAGTGGCTGAGAAGCTGAGCTTGTCGATTAGAAAGGTCGGCAGTTCGGTGGTTCGAATCCCTAGTACTGCATAATGGAGTGAGCTCCCGTTACTTGTCCCAGCTTCTGCCAACCTAGCAGTTTGAAAGCATGTAAAAATACAAGTAGAAAAATAGGGACCCCTTTGGTGGGAAGGGAACAGTGTTCCGTGCGCCTTTGGCATTTAGACATGCCGGTCACATGACCATGGAGACGTCTTCGGACAGCACTGGCTCTTCAGTTTTATAACAGAGATGAGCACCGCCCTCTAGAGCCAGGAACGACTAGCACCTATGTGCGAGGGGAATCTTTACCTTTACCTTTAGATGCATTGAAGAGGTTCAGGAAATAACATTCATTCTCTATTGCCCAACATTCCACTCCAAGATTTTTTTGAGTGGATCCCTCTGTCTCCTACATCTGCTTTTAAAGAGTTAATGCAAAATCCAGAAATGGGTTCATTTAATGGCCCCAGTTATGTTGGTTGGCTGAAGGGTCCCTGATTCTCTGCTTCTCCACTTCCTGTTTTGCAGGACAGATCAAAGTGCATTCATTTCACCAAATGATGTCCCTGAACACCTGCAAAGGCTCACTGAGGTAAGTCCACCAGAAGCCCAAAGATGCTTGGCTAAGAGGGCATCTTTAAGCTAATAAAAGGAATAGAAGACGGTGGTCACATGTGGTCTTCAGGCATCAAGTAATGATCTTGCTGGGCTGGGATTCTGTCAAAGACACAAGAAGATGGTGATGTATGTCAGTATTTCTGAACCTCAGCCATTTTAAGATATGTGGACTGGCTGGGGAATTCTGGGAGTTGAAGTCCACATATCTTAAAATGGCTGAGGTTCAGAAACATTGATGAATATGGTACAGTTATGTTGCTATCGTTATTGGGGTTTTATGATTTTATGATATTCTTTGTTAACATCATATTGTACGTACTGTGTAATTTATTATATATCACTTTTCTAAGCTGCTCAATTTTTTTTGGTTGCTAAAGTGGCATTGAAGCACTTGTAGAAAAAAGTAAGTAAATACCAGTTGGAAGCACCCAGAGACCTTAAACCCAAAGTTTACAGAGTTTCTTCTAGTTAAAGGAGCTAAAAGTGGGCAAATCAAAGATCAATAACCCATAATAATAATAATAATTTATTTGACTTGTATGCCACCCTTCTCCCTAAGGACTCAGGGCGGTGAACATTAAAACAGAGCAAATTTACAATAAAAGATTAAATACAACAAGTCAAATACTAATTAAAATAACCCTTAAAAAGTAACCCTTAAAAAAACCCCTCCCGGATCATTCCAGGCCGGCCTGTTGAAACAGCCAGGTCTTCAGGTCCCGGTGGAAGGAGCGGAGATCAGGGGCCAAACGGAGGTCCATGGGGAGCTGATTCCAAAGGGTGGGCGCTCCCATGGAGAAGGCCCTAGCCCTGGGGACCGCCAGCCGACAATACCTAACCAATGGTATCCCAAGGAGGCCCCTGCTATGGGAGCGGACAGGGCGATTGGAATGTGATGCTGGCAGGAGGCGTTCCCGCAAGTACCCTGGACCCAAACCATTTAGGGCTTTATAAGTTATTACTAGCACCATGAAGCTAACCCGGAAGGCAACCGGCAGCCAATGCTGGTTTGTTACACATATCTCATGCTGGATAATAGAGGAATCTGCTAAAAATCTCAGTCCCTGCAGAACTAATAGATAAGAAAAACCATTTTCCCCCCGGATTGGACTGAGTCCAAAATATTGGAAATATAGTTTTAGCTTTGATAAATATAAAACATGGTGAATGCAAATGCTATCATAAAAGTCTGGGAAAAGTAGGTGAGTTGACTTTTGCGCAATTGGGCACATTTGTATTGTGGTTTGATCATCCAAATTGATGGTCCCTTTTTGGGGTGTGTATTTGTGTATTTTATAAGCCATGTACTTGACTTAGATGCATAATTCATGAGATTCTAGCATGGCCATGGTTCGATTTTCATTCTGTCCTGAATATTGAAATGCTTTTGAAAACGCCCAAAAATTTTTCAGAGTCTAAGATATTATGGGATGCCTAAGAAGTGTTTTGTGAATTTTAGAGAAGGGTGAAAGGATGTGCAAAACTGGAAGAGATGAGTATTAGCCTTTGTGGCTGATAAGAATATCAAAATAAACATGGAAAACAGTTTTCCAAGAAAGAATTTTTAGGAAATTTTTCCTGGCTTGGTTGAATAGGGAAAAGCCAACTGGAGATTGTTGAGGAAATATCTCAGTGGAGACAATAATTGATTCTATATTGGTTTTTTGGGCATAGAATAGCACCCTCACTAAAACATATCTGCAGGGTTTGGTGGGAAATATGTGTAATAAAAATTCTATTGTGATAAACCTTGCTGTTGCAGGACAGCAAAGATTAATGAGTTTAGATCATGAGGGCTGCAGATTAAATGTTCCCTTTGGACAAACCCTCCTTCTTTGCTGCTCTCCAAAGTCTTCCCCATGACGCTACAAATATTCTTCTTGAACTTAGGGCTTGAGAAGAAAATCCACAATATGCTCTATGGTAACCTTAGGAGTGTGCCAAGGAAAACAAAATAGTTCTGCATTTTTCATGAACTGTGAGGTTATTTGCATGTGCTTGTTTTGTAGACTTCGTTCAAATTGTGGACAGCCACATGAAAACTCCCAAGTAGGTTTATAACTGCTGAAAGTTAAACAATTCTTGGAATTTTGAAGGGGTCATCAACAATCAAGCCCATGTCTCTTGACTTAAAAATGGAAGCAATGCAAGAAATTGGGAGTCAAGAGCAGGTCCAAAACGAGTACAAGTTAATTTCATGGTAGCTTTCTACAAGAACCTGAGCTAACGGCTTAACGGTCAAGGCAAATTAGCGGTAGATAAGAGTTAATGGAATTCAAGGTAAGCTGGACTTAGGTCTCTCTATGGGGGCAAAGGAACTCAAGACTAATGATGTGTTTGACCCCTCCTTCAGGCTCAGTCTGTTCTCTCCTACAGAAGCTTTTGATATTTTTCTTAAAACAAACTCTGAGAATCTTAGAGTGATTATATCTAATTCTGAGGGCTTCCTATGCTTGATTAGGCAGAACTATGGAATAAAGACACACAAAGGCCATTTGGCCTGTGAATAAGATTTTGATGATTTCCCTTGAGAGCTCCAAAAACCTCTGCAGTTAAAATCCTTTCTTCAGATTTGTTATAATCCACATGTCACACTCATTTTCTCCTTATTGAAGGAGCGGGTTTGAGCCAGGATACAACATCCTTTTAAATCTATTCTAACAAATAATTCAGAATTGACTCTACAAATAGCACAAGATGCTACACCCCCCTTAAAACTTCATCACACTAATTGAAGTTATGTAAAAATTGTATTGGGGGAATATAATCACATTATATAAAACATATTGCCACTTTTGGCAGCCGCACCCAATTAGTTCTTTATTTTTGTTGAGGAAAGTAGAAATGCTTTTGAGGAAATTGGAAAAGTTAGGCAACAGTCTTTTCAGTGATTCATTCTAGGGCAGCTCTTTCTCCATTTCCATCATAGATAAAATGATGCAGCGTTAGAAATGAATCCAGCACTAGAAATGACTGGTTGTAGTTGCATTGCATTTGCATAGCCCCAAAATTTGCTGGGAGGAGTGGCTCAACAACAAGCTAAAGAGAACTGGAACTTCACCCAGTAGATCAGGAGCCCCCAAACTTGGCAACTTTACGACTTGTGGACTTCAACTCCCAGAATTCTCCAGCCAGCATAGCTGGGAGTTGAAGTCCACAAGTCTTAAAGTTGCCAAATTTGGAGACTTCTGCAGTAGATCAAGCTACCCATTTACATAGCACCAGAGGTTGAAGCCAACTGAGTAATTAGCTTCACTTGCATCTTATTTGCATAGCACCAGAGGTTGCTGGGAGGTGGCTCAACACAAGTGGAAGAGAATTGGGACATTGTCCAGTAGATGAGTTAGGGATCTGTGTGCCTAATGACATCTGAATCATACAATTAAAAATCTTAAAACAGGAAGGCTACAAGGCTACAAGAGAATATCTATTTGCACTGACTGTGTGAGGGCCTCTGTCTTTGGAAATGTGCAACTAAGCAAATGTGTAGTCTTAAATATCAGTAGTTGGAAAACAGCAGAAATTCATCCTCAGTAAGTGCTTGTGTTATTGCAATTGTATTTTAGAGTGTCTGGTTTAGTTCAGTGGTTAGGGGACTGGAGGCTAAAAGATAAAAAAACGGTTGCAGGAATTGGGTATTTACTATCTCTTCACTTTGCTGTCTCTCTAATTTTCTGGCTGAATATAGAGACAGATAGTTAAACACTACAAAGGCTTCCGTACAAAGTTTCTTTATTGGATTATATTAGGCATCCTCAAGGTATAACTCACAGTTATGTTGAGATTCATCTAATGTCCAATCTTTGCATAGTTGTCTTCATAGTGTGAAAAGATGGTTATCTTCATCCCATAACGATACAGCAAGGGAGGCTCCAGCATGATGCTGGGTCCAGGCAAGAGTGAACAAAAGCTTTCCCCAACCCAACTAGAGGTCAATTCAGTGACCAATCAGGATTACAGATGCGACCACATGACATGAACTACATCTCCCATGAGGCATCAACTACATTTCCCATGAACCATTTCCTTAAGGGGACAGCTCCCAATTCCCAACTAACTATTTACTGTCTAACCAGCACAGGTATGTCTAGTTTAATGAAAAGAAGGAATAATAAGGATAACATGACATGACATGATAGCAGTCTTCCAATATCTAAGGGGCTGCCATGAAGAAGAGGGGGTCAAGATATTCTCCAAAGCACCTGAAGGCAGAACAAGAAGCAATGGATGGAAACTAATAAAGGAGAGCACTAACCTAAAATAAGGAGAAATTTCTTCCCAGTTAGAACAATTAATTGGTGGAATGGCTTGCTTTTAGAAGTTGTGGGCTCTCCAACACTGGAAGTTTTTAAGAGATTGGACGGTCATATGTCTGAAATGGTATAGGGTCTCTTGCTTGAGCAGGAGGGTTGGGAGAATAGAAATAGAATAGAATAAGAGTTGGAAGGGAACTTGTAGGTCATCTAGTCCAACCCCCTGCCCAAGCAGGAGACCCTATACCATTTCAGTCAAATGATTATCCAATTTCTTCTTAAAAGCTTCCAGTGTTGGAGAATTCACAGCTTCTGGAGACAAGTTGTTCCACTGATTAATTGTTCTCACTGTCAGGAACTTTCTCTTTAGTTCTAGATTGGTTCTCCCCTAGATTAGTTTGCATCTGCTGCTTCTTGTCCTGCCTTCAGGTGCTTTGGAGAATAGCTTAACTCCCTCTTCTCTGGGGCAGCCCCTAACTAGAAGACCTCCAAGGTCCTTCCAACTCTGTTATGCTGTTATTCTGAAATGTTGAGTGAGGAAGTCCAGCCTTTGATACATGAGTTTAATATAACCAGAAATTATGCTTTCTTTTTCCCTTCCTTCTTGCCTTCCTTGTGTTCTAGTTTGAGAGTTTTTCATAAGTGATTACTTATGATGGTGGTTTCATTTTGATGCTTTGTTGATCAGTATTCATTTGTTTCAAAGAGAAATTATATAGTGATATTATTTAATGGGGCTCTTCTTAACATTGTTAGAGAACTTCAGACATCAAATAACTGTGAACATTGGGGGAATCATCAAGGTTTCAAAGCTTTTGTTCAATAAATCTTTCTTCCCCTTTTGAAAGGGCTTCATCATTTGTCATATGTCTGGTAATCATGAAACAGATAAAAACCTGAGAGAATTCTAATTTGAGTGGTCTAAATTCTAAGTGTTGGTTCCTTTGACCAGGTAACAGCCAAATTCATCTTAAAATGGAGTCAATATTTTTGGTTTTTTTAATAACAAATTTTATTCAATTTTTAACCATTTTTTAAAACAGCTCTTTTCAGTAGACAGCATGTTCCCCGGTCGTCACTTTTACATGCAAATATGACAGTAAATCTATATTCATTTTAAACATTTAACTTCCTATTTTATCCCATTTTTACTTCTATTCCATTTTAGCAGACAAAGGGTCAGAGAAATTAATCCTAATCTCAAATCTTAGTCTCAATCTGTATAACCCCCCAGTTCATTTTGAGTTAATTGCCAGTATATATATATATTTTAAAAACATCATTTATAAATCTTACAAATAACAATATATTTGCCCATCATATTAAAGATATAGTTCATCCATATCTATCCTTTAATTATCTTCACATTGTTAATACTCTTTTATCATTTACAGAATTCTTTTATCCGTCAGATTTGCCCTTTCATCATATATTCTCTCCATGATTCTAAATCCGTACAGGTTTTAACACTAAAAAGAATGAGAAGAAAAAAACCTAGACTTGCCCCCCTTTTACTACTTTGAAAGTGACACCTCAGTGGTTAATATAGTAGCAGAATCATAATCATTCATTTTAAAGCGAAAGATAGAGAAGAAAAAAAAAGAAAAAGGAAAAAAGAAAAGCTACCTTACAATATATCTCTAATCAAACAGGTTCTGCAGTACATATCCCCCCTAAGGTTTATTTATGGTTCCAAAATAATAATAAAAATAACTAATCTTGGTTATTGACAAATCTCATTTTTAAACATTTTCTAGAATCATTTCAATTAATTCAATTTATCTAATCAACATTTACCTTTCTTTTGTAAATAAGAAATAAAAGTATGACCTTTTACCAGTAAAAATTGTCAGTAACCTCTATTGTTTTACACTTTTATAGGAGTCAATATTTTTGTTGTCGATGTCATTGTCATTGTTGTTGTCGTTGTCATTGTTGTTGTTGTTGTTGTTATTATTATTATTATTATTATTATTATTATTATTGGTTAATCTTTAGTGAGATTCACAGCCTTTTGGGCTGGTTGATAGCTCAACAGCTCAAGTCCTAACCAAGGACTTAGGAACTGTTCAGGTAGCATTGGAGGATATAAGCTTTCCAAGTAGGGTGATTTTTTGTAGAATCATGGTATTCAGGTCTGATAAATTCAGAATTTCCAAATAGCGAGGTAGCCCTTTAGGTATTGCTCCAAGGGCCCCAATTACAGTTGGGATAATAATAATAATTATTAGATGCAGGAAGTGAATCTAATAAAGGGATGTGTTTTCTCTGAATGGAGAACTTATGAATGAAGAACTTATTTCCATTTTTTTACTGTTAGTTTCTCAATTTGCTCCTTCTTATTTTCTTGGGATTGATGGGAGCAATGGCCAACCCTTCTTTCTGGAATGACCAATGATATCCTCTAATTTGGACGAGATTATGAGACTACACTTTTGTGAACAACACTGTTCACTCGGTCTATGTCAAATTCCTTAGTTATCCGGACATCTTTCGGAGGGATGATAAACATGTAGGCTCTAATTGAGGGACTCCTAACAAACCTGGCGTCAGCTCTATGGGGTAGTTCTAATGGCTTCTGGATGGTTTCCTCAAGGTCATCTCCATGGGGTTCCCCACTCACTTGATAGATGAAAAAGGCAAGATTTTTGTGCAAAAGTACATTGATGGAATAATACGTTCTGTGTGAAACCTGGGATATGATAGCCAGAGAAAACACAAGCAGATAACTAACCTTGCTTTCTTGGACTTGCCTATAGAAAGGGATGACAAACTGCTTGTTTTGCTCTGGAGCTTGAAGGGAAATGCAAACTATGTCTTAGCCCTTCCAAAAATGGAATATCTCTCGCAGGGCAAAAAGAAATGGAACCTGTCCTGCAGTTCTGCAACTGATCTCTCTTCTTTTGCATTTTTGCTAAACCAGGAAGACAGTCCTCAGCTGGTGGCTTCAGAGGAACCAGGCTGTTCATCTGCCTCAACCAGCATGCACATTGACAGAGATTGTGGCAGTGGTGAGAAAACCTTAGGTTAATGCATGCCCTTGGCTTTTCATCATGAAAGGTCCCTGGAAGCCTTTGAATGTGGTGCCGTATATAGGTGAACTTGCCAAAAGTGACCGAGTTCAGGCATTATTTGAGAACATAAGATCTATTACCGCTTAGAGCAGGGGTGTCAAACTCAAGGCCCGTGGGCTGGATTCAGCCCATGGGGTGCCTAGATCTGGCCCATGGAAATAGCAAAGGACTGGCCCATGGTGCCTCTGCCAGCAAAAATGGAGCTCAAAAGGGCTGACCGTGTTCCCCCCGAGCTCCGTTTTTCCTGGCAGAGGGTTGCAGGAAGCCGTCGCAGCCGAAAATGGAGCCTGGGAGCTCGTTTTTACTGACAGAGCGCTTGGGCCACTGCAGGTGTCCCTGACTCGAATGACACCAAGCTGGCCATGACACCACCCTGCCCCCCCTCAAGGTCAAATGCAACCCTGATGTGGCCCTCAATGAAATTGAGTTTTGACACCCCAGATTTAGGGCATAATAAGGGGAAAAGTATCTAATTTTATTTGGGTCTTATAAATACAGGTGGCTTTAGTAAAAAGTATATATTGCAAAAGCTCAATTCCATCCTAATTCATTAATTAATTAATTTTAATTAAACAAACAGATAAATAAACACACATACACATACATAGATAGATACATACATACATGAGGTGCAAATGTGTTTCTTAAATCAACCTTCCGGAGAAAGATTAAGACACTCAAATCCTTTGTTTTCCTTTGTATTTGGGAGATCCTATCATATCCCACATGTCCAAGGTAAGCATTGGCCCAACGTAACATTTCTACTCCTGCTGCTGCCATTAGCCCTTCTCTATCTCCTTTTTAGAGGGTGTATCATCTAAGAAAAAATTCTGGGAAGGGAAATATTTATTTATTTTATTTATTTATTTATTTATTTATTTAATTACATTTATATGCCGCCTTTCTCTGGAGACTCAGGGCAGCTTACAATTTTTGGGATGCAACCCAGTGTGCTCAGCAATAGCCTTCATTCCATTGTATATGCCTGCTTATTACTAAGCGGCATTTTTACAAGGTCAGCTAATTGCCCCCAACAATCTTGGGTCCTCAATTTACCTACCCCGAGAGGATGGAAGGCTGAGTCAACCTTGAGCCTGGTGGGATTCGAGCCTACAGCAATTGTAGACAGCTGGATGTTAAGAGCAGGCATTTAACAGCCTGAGCCACCAGGCTCTCTAAACCATAACTCAGTTTTGAAGCCAGATGAAGTAACAATAGTAACAACAATATAAAGCCAAAGGGTAAGCCAGGCACTGGATATGGGTATGACCCAGTGCTTTAAATGAAAAGGGTCTGGAAAAACATCCTAATTCCCACTGAATGGATGGGTATCCCTGCCTAGGTGATTCTGAAGATCTTTCTTTTGCTTTTTTACCTTTCCTACTAAAGAGCCAAACTGGCAATGCTGAGGGCATCGGTGGGCAGGGGAGAGCTTTGCATGTACTGTAGCTGTAAGCTTTGCATCTGGACCACATCACAGTTTCTGTAAATATATTATCAATTCAGGTTTGATTTTTATTGAGAGTTTTGCAGTGATGCTTCAGCGCCAGAAAAATAAACACAGATGGCTGATGCTTCATTTAACATCTTTATAAACATAAGTAGATTTTACAAACCAGTTGTAGATTTCTCCAACATGGAGCAAGCTCAAACAGAAACATGTTGCAAGTTCAGAGCACAGCTCCAGTCTTCAGCAAGCAAGTTAGTTTCATCTTCAATAGACAGACACAGAGCTCAACATAGCTGCAGAGTTGCAGAGCTTAATGTAGAACCACACCTAGGCTACTTCTAGTTTCAGTTTCCAAAAACAGTCCTTATTGGCTGACTTAGTTGCTATGCCTATTCATTGGCTGACCTTGTTACCATGCTCTATTCCAGTTCATGAATATACTCTGACAATTTTCAGTGTATCTCTTGCATACAAAGTTCTCTTTCAATGCTTAATTAATTTATGGCAGGAATTGAGTGCCAACAGAGTCCATGCTTCTGTGCCAAAGACCCATCATTCAATTCTTCACATCTTTAAAAGAAAAACAAAAGTCTGGGCAGAATTCTTAAGGATTGCTATTTGCTAGTGGGATGTTTTTCCCTTGGCATTTAAGTACTGGAAAATATTTATGTAAAAGAAAGAAACTCTACTTACTTTTTAAATTTAAACCGACCTTATATGTGAATTGTGCAGAGTTGATTGATCTATGGTCATAAATGATAGAAGCTGTCAATGCAGAAACCATGGGAATGAAAGCAAAGTCAGGTGCATTGTTACGCCTGCCAGAATGTTAAGTATTTCAGTTTCTTTTAATCAGACTTATTAATTTATGAAACATTTCATAAATGTTAGCTATTTGGTTTAATAAATCATTCTGGCATACAAACTTTATATCGTGAACAATTTGTTTTGCATGCTTTATACATTTTGGTTAAATGGTTACAGGCTTCACTTTTCTTATAATTCATAATTATGTGTTTGATATTTTGATTGCATCAGAAGAAATGGATCTGTCTTTCCAACTGTTCACATAATTCCTCCATTTGGGTGTGTGTATATGTGTGTGTGTGTAAACAACACAAGATCTAATAGTAATAAAAATGGGAAAGGAAGGGAAGAAAGAAAAAGGAAAGGAAAGGAAAGGAAAGAGGAAGGGAAAGAGGAAAGAGGAAAAGAAAGGAAAGAGGAAAGGAAAGAGGAAAAGAAAGAGGAAAGGAAAGGAGAAAAGAAATTCAAATAAGAGGGCATTAATAACAATGGCTATTGGGTATCTTTGTACACAACACAAATTAGTAGAAAGGAGAGAACAATTAAGCCGAAAAATATGTAAAGCCAGTAAATAGCATCTGCTGCTGCTTTGGATAATAGTGTAAATAGAAAAAAACACATTGTTATTGTTTATTTAGTGCCTTTTTTTCCTCCCAGATGGTACCTTCCATTTGCAAAAACCAGAACATGGCAAAACCTCCTTCCAGCAATTAGCCTGGCTATATATTTGGCAGCAAGAAGCGAATCAGCTAAGATGCGTTCTTAAATCTGCAAACTGATTCTGAGAGTTGTGTCAATTGCAGTTTGGCACTGGTATCAATTATACCAGTTAGCTGACCCTAATCTTCAGGCAGGGGACATTTTGATTCTAGTCTGTCATGCTCCTGTTGGAATCTGATTCCAAGGGGGAGGCCGAGCAGCTGACAGGGAGTGGGAGTGTGGCTCCTCCGTTGGCTGTGGAAGAAACTGGGGAAGGACAAAGTCCGGCTGGGCAGAGCAGGGGATAGGTAGAGAAAGGCAGAGGGAACTCAGAGGAAGACCAAGGCCCATTGCCTCTTCATCCTAGGGCACACAGGGAGGAGCGGAGAAGGGAGCAACGTGAGTTGCATGGCTTATGGGGGAGGAAAGGGCCCTGATTCCCTTCATTAGCTGCAGCTGGGAACACAGTATTTAAAAAGGGAGATTGCGTACAGCAACTCGGGGAAGCAAATAGTGAGTTATCTTTTATGGTCGAGGCTTATCTGGGTTCCTGGCATCTTCCCAACTGTGTTTTGCTGGCCTTTGAAGTCTGCAATTCCTTCTCCTGCCCTGTACAGTTTATTGCTGCAGTGTGGTTTGTGTGGACTTTTATTTACAGTTTGTATGTATTTTGTTTTTGGACTGAATTTCCTGCACTTAAAGACTGTTCTTGGGAGAGTTTTTTTCTCCAGCCGAAGATAACTGGACATTGGGGCAAAGTTGGAGGTATTAAAGGGACTTCTCTTACTTATGTGACTGTGTTGCCTTTGTGCCACACCCCTTTGGGTCATCACAAGTCTGTTGTGGAAGTGTTTCCTTCTTGGTGGGGCCCTTGAGTTCTGTTTTAATATGGGGCTGATATTGAATTTGCCCTGACAAACCTCTTGATCTTTGACCTTCCAGAGTCTGCTCAGGAGTACCGAGAGGCTTGACGGAGGCCGACAATGGGCCTGAAGACCAGGATGCTTTAGGGACTTGCAGGCTGCTGCATCACATCACCGATGGAGATTACCCTCTATTGTCTCCTCGCTGCTCTATTTTCAGCCAAAGCCAGAGGTTTAACTTAGACCCTGAATCGGCTCCTTCTCCACCAAGCGCTCAACTCTTCATGATGTAAGCTGCACCGACCTTCACCATTTTCCCAAGCGCAAACAACCTTGTTTTCCTTTTGAGGACAAAACTGTCTTCTTCCGGAAGTGCTACTTTGCGGGGAAGCAGAAGCTCCCTTCTTCCCTTCTTCCTCGGAAATTGGCATCCATGGGGGTGCCCCAGATTCAGTTGTTGGAAGAATTATCCTTCTGGGTTCAGTTCCAAGTGGGGAAAAAGACACTGGAAACATGGAGGCTGTTTGGAAAGATGGTTTAATGGTGGACAGGACCACATGGCTTGGGTGGAGAAAGGCTGAGATGCTGAAAGTGCCTGGGTTTTATACCCTCTGTTGGGATTGGAATTTGAGCTTGCATCCTGATTGGTTGTCAGACTCCCATGGGGCCATGCAGGGGCAACTCCGTAGGCTGTCCTGAGTCCCAGGCTTGGTTGACCCTTGCTGGATCATGATGTAATGAAAAGGGCTTTGGGCAATTCCTATTATAGCTCTACCTGGAGTAGATCTTTGTTATGTAAAATAGGCTGGCCTAGGCCAGAGTAATGGTCCATTAGAAAAGGTGGCAGGGCTGAGTTTCTGCTTCTGAGTTTCTACTTTTTTTAGGGGAAATAGTCTGCCTTTTTAATATTTCCTAGGATATTTCATTTTTCTAGGAGAGGGCTGGGTGATAACTTCCTACACAGTGAAGGGCCGCAGCCTCTTCTCCCACAGCTGCAAATCTTGATAAGATGCATCATTCAAGCTACATTGAGTTTTGCAGGAGGGATTCTGCCTGCTCCAAAGTGACTGCCTGGGTCCTTATTTGGTAGCTTCAAAAACTTTTTTTTTTAATCAGCTAACAGTCAACAGTTATGAATTTGTTTATTCCAGAGAGCAAATTGCCTCCAGGTTTTTAATAATAGTAAAACTAATAAGCTGCTCCACTGTAAACATTCCTTCAGAGTGGTTGATTTAGGGACAGTCCTTACCATAACCTTATAAGGCGAGTTAGCACTGTGGCTCCTATTTTCAATCACTGGAGTGCAGACCAGCACAGAGTGAAAAAGGAGAACAGAGAACTAGAAGTTTCAGACAAGGAGGCCTCCGATAACAAAAAAGAGGGTGCCATGAATGTTTTCTTATTTTCATTTGTGAGATGTGGGGGACAGAAACAATGCATTACAAAAGAACTGTTTATTTAAAATTAATATAGCTATAGCAATAGCACGTAGACTTATATACCATTTTATAGTGCTTTCCAGTCCTCTCTAAGCAGTTTACAGAGTCAGCCTATTGGCCCCAACAATTTGGGTCCTCATTTTACCCACCTTGGAAGGATGGAAGGCTGAATCAACCTTGAGCCTGGTGAGATTCCAACTGCCAAATTTCAGGCAGTTGGCTGCAGCAGAAGTAGCTTGCAGTACTGCACTCTGACCACTGCGCCACCAAGGCTCAAACATGCCAAATATTTACACGTATATTTGTGACTTTATAAACTGTTTTACTGAGGAGACTTTAAGACAGATGCAATCAATAACTGCATCCAAAGGGGCAATAAAACAAGTATATGCAATGAAATGCAATAAAGAAAGTGCAAAATAGGATAATAGGTTTAGAACTTGCATCTCCCCAGTCTTGCGAATCAAGGCTAAGGCCAGCGCAGAAAAATCCTGGGGTCCCTTAAGTGCCCTCAGTGAGGCTTGTGAGAACTTTGCTGAGCTCCAGGATTTTCTCTGGAGATGTTCTCTCCAGAAGAAGACCATTAGCAGGACCCAATTCAGGCCATGGCATCCGTGTTCCAGCATTTCGGGCAGAATCACCAGCGCAAAGGAAGCTTCTGCTGGTAATCATCCATCATTTGACAACTCCAGAACCTGTGGATGTGGAGGAGCTTTTGAGCATTTCACATAAGCTGCCTAGTGATGGGATTCAAAAATGTTTACTACTTGTTCTGTGGGCGTGGCTTGGTGGGTGTGGCTTGGTGGGCATGGCAGGGGAGGGATACTGCAAAATCCCCATTCCCTCCCCACCCCACTAACCTGCTTTCCAGCTCTGTTCTCCTATGCAGAGCAATCAAAGGAGACCCAGCCAATCAGCTGGGACTCAATGGGAGGCAGAGAACAGATGGGGGCGGGGCCAGTCAGAGGCGGTATTTGCCGGTTCTCCAAACTACTTAAAACTTTCCACAACCGGTTCTCCAGAACTGGTCAGAACCGGCTGAATACCACCTCTGAAGCTGCCCAACCTGCCCAATTGACTACCATAATTATGCCTTTAGCTGCAGCTTAATTCTTTCTTGGGTGGTTGTATTTATCTGGCCCTGCTGGCTTCCGGAGAGTATGTAGTTCTTAATGAAATAAGGGCAGGACAGGTTTCCACTTCTGTAATTCTCCCCTGGTGTCTTCTTCTCTCTTCCTCTTTATTTTCCATCTCCCCCACTGGTGGTATGCTACCAGTTCAGACCAGTTCATGTGAACCGGTAGTAAAAAAAAGCCGACGATCAGCTGAGAGGAAAAAGGAAGAGAAAAGCTCAGGATCGGCCCTCCTACCTGCCCCTGTGCTGTTTTCTTCTTTATCCTGTCAGCTGATTGATGCAGCAGGCCTCAGCTGGTGTGGGGAAAGCTGCACACGCGTTAGGCAAAGCATGCCCACCAAGCCACGCCTACCAAACTGGTGGTAAAACAATTTGAATCCCACCACTGATCTCCCCATATCATCATAGCACTCCAGGGTAGCTGGAGCCCTTATTTGGTAGGAACGGTACCCTAAATGGGCATTTTTAAAAAATATAAATTTTGAATTTCCCAGGCCAAGAAGTTCTTCCAGAGGCAGCTGTGAGGACAGCAAAGTGCCCCAGACCATGGTACAACTCACAAAGCACCTGCAAAACCTGAAGAGGAGGATAAGGAAATATGAAGAGAAATTTGAGGAGGAGAAGAATTACCGGGTAAGGAAGTGAAAGGAGCAGCCAGATCCCTCACAGCGATGGTGAAGGACTGAAGGGCTGCTTCTAAATGCAACAAGAGGGAGAAGAAGACCTGAGCTTGGTGGGTCCCAGGGAGTGCAGGGTGGCTTCAGTCATTCTTGATGTTCTCAAATGCTAAAACAAAGGAATTGTGATGACCCGTAATCTCTCAAAATAATCCAAAACCCAAAACATGAATTACAGTCCAGAAATGCCTTCAACTTAACAGTTTAAAGTCCCAAAAGTAACTAATGAGGCAAAAGGAAAACAAAAACAAACTGTTAAGTTTGCATGAAGAGACAGACGCGGAGTGCTTCAAGCTCTTTGTTTATTAGTGACTACAGCTCAGAACGAACCCACTTTGGCTGGGCTGTGGCTGCTACTTATAGCCAGCAGCTGCAGTTGCCAGCCAATCAGAGTGCAGGGTTTTCCCGCACTTTTTAAACCAATCATTTCTTCCATTTTACAATAACAGTTCAAACTAAACCAATGACTTTAAACCTGCATACATAACACAAACCATCTTGGCGAGAGTTCCGAAGCAAAGCAAGATAAGTAATCATACATTCCAAGCAGATAACCGGGGAAAGTCCTTGGGAAGAACACCAACAAATAGAAACCTCCTTCAAAGGAAACACTAACTTTGACTGCAGCAATTCTGACTATGCAGTTACAAACTTATATACATAGCTCCCAGCTGTAAGCCCTGAGGAGGATCATGGCCCTCTCCTCCCGAGTAGACCACACTTTTCCCTGATCCTCTCCCCCCTGCGTGCCCTGGGATGGATAGGAGATGGGCCTGGATCTTCCTCTGATTGCTCAGCCGGCCTCTGCCCTTCCCCAGCCTCCTCCACCACCTCTGGAGCCACACTCCCACTCCCTGTTGGCTGTTCCTCCTCTTCCTCAGTCAGTCTCCACCAGGGACATGACAAGAATTTTGGATTATCTGAGTACCTACTGTGGGAGATATGACTCATGCTTGTGTGTCAGCTCTGGGAGATCAGAGAGAGGCTATGACTAACGTATGCTAAATACGTGATCTCACGAAGGCTTAGCTAGCTAAGCAATGATGTCATAAATGCCTAAGACTGGGTTATCTGCATATCTTACCACACCAAACAAAGCACTCAGCAACAACCAGCTACCAGCAAAATTAGGAAATAACAGATTATCTTCTTACTATGGAGACTGGCAAAAAAACCCTGTAATTAGTTTTCAGTCATTACACAGGACCAAAGGGAAAAGTATATCCTGACTGGTATACCCATCCCATCTGGTAAAGTAAGACTAAACGTTTTTGAACAGGGCTTGGGAAAACAAACAAAACAGTTCATACTTATGCTTAGTGTAGTATATTTAAACAAGGAAGAGAAATACTTTAGCGTTGATGCCGCTTAAAAGCTACTGAGATTGGTCTCACTCCTGGCTCTGAACAAGATCACACCATGCCAGGTTGTAAGTTGAGGATTAGCTGTAGCTTCTTGGAGGTTTTCAAGAAAAGATTGGAGAAGCATTTGTCTGGGGTGGAATGAGGACTCCTGCCTTGGACAAGGGGATGGACTAGAAAACCTCTAAGGTCCCTTGCAGCCCTAGGATTCTAATTTTAGGGTGATATTCAGGGACTCCTATAGGAACTGACCGTGCTGTGAGATGGGCAGCTACTTCAATTTGATAAATAAATAAATGCAGGTGAGGGAGGAAAGAAAGAAAAAGAAAGAAAGAAAAAGGAAGAAAGAAAGAAAGAGAGAGAGAGAGAGAGAGAAAGAAAAAAGAGAAAAGAAGGAAGGAAGGAAGGAAGGAAGGAAGGAAGGAAGGAAGGAAGGAAGGAAGGAAGAGGTGTAATAGAGAGGAAACATATTTTTCTTTGATCCTATCAGCAGCAAGCCAGGCCTCCTTGATAGGTCTTGCAGAGGATTATAGCTCTTGGCAAAGAAATGAGTCTTCACCTAGCCTTTTTTCAACTCTTAGAATAAATAGATGGGTTCAGAAGTGCTGAGGTGATCTAGATCAGGGGTCGCCAACCTTTTGGACCTCAGGGACCATCAAGCTCATAATTTTAAATCCCGTGGACCAGAGACCCTGGGAAAATCCCCCAAAAAGTCTGCAGAAAAATTCCCCACCCCGTTTTCCTACCGATCAATCGTTCTTTATTTGGGATCGCAGGATACTGTCTCCAGCTCCGTTCTTGGGGGGGGAAAAGAGACTTTTGGCTTCATGCAAGGAGAGCAGCAGAATCAGCAGAAGTCTGTCTCTCCCCCAAACTCCACCAGAAATGAATCATGGTGAGCCTTGCTGCGCCTGTGCAGCCTTTTGGAGCAAGATTTCTTGCAGGGTCTCAAAGACTCATTTCTGGCGGAGTTTGGGGGAAGAGAAAGAAAGACTTCTGCTGCTTTCCTTGCGTGCAGCCAAAAGCAGAAGAAGAAAGAAGCAGCCCGGTGGCAAGGCGAGGCATGAGGGATGAGTGGGGCAAGTCCCCCCTCTGCCCTTGCCCCCCTTCCCTCACTACCTCATGTTATTCGTAATGCAAGTGACGCAACCCTTGTGTTCCCACACAGCCTGGATTAATTGCTTTGGGGGGTGCTTTGGGGGTGACATTTCTCTTGGACCACCAAAATTTTCTCCTGGACCACCAGTGGTCCCCAGCCCATTGGTTGGCAACCACTGATCTATATCACAGGTTTCACCTTTTGAGACTTGTGGACTTCAACTCCC
Organism: Naja naja; assembly: GCA_009733165.1. Taxonomy (NCBI): domain Eukaryota; kingdom Metazoa; phylum Chordata; class Lepidosauria; order Squamata; family Elapidae; genus Naja; species Naja naja. The sequence continues at coordinate 85,273,663 of CM019151.1, forward strand.
AGAATTCCTCAGCCAGCAAATTCTGGGAGTTGAAGTCCACAAGTCTTCAAGTGGCCAAGGTTGGAGTCCCCTGCTCTAGGCTAATAATAACAAACTGTATCTTTGCAGGGGTACATGTGATTTCAATATTGGTGTGGATAAGAGTAACATTACAATCCACTTTTTTTTGGTAAAGTTTTTTTAATTTTTAAACATATATCAATATTTCATGGACAGTGTGGCATCTGAGTGTCATTCATTTTGAAACAAAAGTAATATTGATACAAATGTAAATTACTACATTAATCAGACTTATGTGATCTAATGTTATTATACGTATCTGTATCAGCACATAATCCTTCATTTTTCAATTATTCAATATTTGCTACATCCTTCCAATAGTAATAGCATTATTTTTGAGCATACCTGATCACATCTTTTTTCAAAATCTGATCTTAACCTCTAAGATTCACTTTAAATGTGTTATATAAAAATATGCATAACAATATTCCCCCTATTTCTAATTTTTTAATCTATTCTAATTTTTAGTACAGCCAATCTTGTTTTTTTTTCCTATCCATCATCTCTCATTCTCTTGGAAGTTTCACTTCTTCTCTTTTTGACTCGCCTCCCATACTCCTCCCTTGGGTTCTTATCTACATCTTTCATATTCAACCCAACCATCATTTCCATCCCCACTATTTTTTGCTGCCAGTCCACACATACATCTGCCAAATCCTGTTTTTTCCCCCCAGAGATATCTTTCAATTTATTCATTTCATTTTCACCTCATAATATATATTCCCCAACTTCATTTCTCCTGACTTTATAATCTCCTCCTTCTTTTCTCCTGCTTCTATTTGTTGTATCTCATCCTCTAGCCTTTACAATCCACTTTCTGAATCGTTGCCTTTTCTTCCCTTTCCTGTGCAGCCTTCCCATGCTGACAAGATATCAAATCAAGTAATGAAATGGATGAATGACTTGGCCAAAAGTCGTAAACAGCTAAAAGGTATAACTGCCACTGTGTCTAGCCTGTTTCTCACGGTACCCGGAGCTATAGCATTTGCTATTCAGCCTAATGGATGGGGAAAAAGGACAGACTCATATCCTGGGGCACTTGTGTTCTCTACCCCAACCCTCATATTGGAAGAAAAGCCAGTTCAACTCTTATCAGGGCAGAAATCCTGAAATCCTATGTGAAGGATTTCTTGGAGAATCTCCATGCACACAAATCAGTGGTGGGATTCAACATTTTTTACTACCGGTTCTGTGGGCATGGCTTGGTGGGCGTGGCTTGGTGGGCATGGCAGGGAAGTATATTGCAAAATCTCCATTCCCACCCCACTCAGGAGAAGGATACTGTAAAATCTCCATTCCCTGCTCCTGGGAGAAGAACTCCCCATTCCCTCCCCACCCTACTAACCTGCTTTCCAGCTCCATTCTCCTGAGCAGAGCAACAAAAGAAGACCCAGCCAATCAGCTGGGACTTGGGAGGCAGAGTATAGATGGGGGTGGCGCTAGTCAGAGCTGGGATTTCCTGGTTCTCCAAACAACTCAAAATTTCGCACTGGTTCTCCAGAACCAGTCAGAACCTGCCGAATACCACCTCTGTGATGATCCAGGGTGGGATACAAAACAAACACAGTCACAGAAAACAGGTGAAGCCCCTTTTATTCCTTCACTTTGCCTCCAAGCTCCGAATATCTTTGATGGAAGACAAAAAAAACCCCCACACACAAACAGTTACACGAAGAAGGAAAAAAGCAACACAATCCAGGCAAACACAATCCAGGCAAGATAAGGGCTGGAGGATGTCCACAGATAACACACACTGGGAAGGACACCAAACTCAGAGAGGAACCATAAACTAGATATTTCCATGCTGTGTTTCCAGCGTTCGCCAGTATGCAGGTCCATACTCTTATTCAGTTGTCACAGCTGCAGCCCTTGAAGAGGATCAAGGCCCTCTCCTCCCCGTGAGACCACGTCTCTCCCTTATCCTCTCTCCCCTCGTGCCCTAGGATGGAGAGGGATGGGCCTGGGTCCTCCTCTGACTGCTCAGCCAGCCTCTGCCCTTCCCCAGCCTCCTCCTCAACCTCTGGAGCCACACTTCCACTCCCTGTCAGCTGTTCCTCCTCTCCCTCAGAGTCAGTCTCCACCAGGGGCATGACAGCCTCTGACACAAAAGTTAATTCACTCTAAAGGATTCCTGGAAAATACTATATTTTCTCCCTGATGCACAGGTTTTCTATAGAGAGAGAAGAATGAAATCCCCCTTATGCTCACACTTTCTTGGAGATGTAACCAGCAACATCCGGTTTGGTGCAAACCCAGCAATGTTGGATTCTGCGGCTTTTCCAGGAACCTTAAATCTCAGCCCTTTCCTGGATCAGCCCAGCTCTCCACTGACTGAGCTACTGCAGAGCTAACAGATTCCTGATGTGGATACCTCTCATGCATCAATCCTAAAATGCCAAGCTTGATTTTAGGATATCAAGCTATCTCTAGAAACTATTATTTCCCTATTCCACATGTCCCAAGTGTCAGACATTTTTGTGATAGCGTGCACTGGAGGCCGTCAGAGATCAAATATGTTCCTCAGAGAAATCGTGGGCCAGGAGTGTGACTTTTTAATGACATCTTTTTAAGTCTTAAAAAGCCGAGTAATCTGATCCATACGATTACCGCTTCCATTTGATTACAAAGGCCTGTGCAAAACAGATAAAGTGCAAGGGAGAGAATTAATGAGCAAAGCTGGAGCTGAGTTGCTAAATTGGCTCTACCCTGCCGAGGCCACTGACAGAAGGAGGGGTGGGTGGGGGAAGGGCACCGAAATAGCCTTCAGGGAGGAATAATTACTTCCTTGCCCTCTGTAGTCTTGATCTGTACTTCCCTTCTGTTTGCTCCACATCAAAATTGTGTAAAACAAAACAAAACCCTCAGAAGTTGTGGGAGCGCCATCACTTGAGACTTTCAAGAAGAGATTGGACTGCCATTTGTCAGAAGTGGTGTAGGGTCTCCTGCTTGGGGGGTTGGAGTAGATGACCTACAGCTATGCTGGCTGGAGAATTCTGGGAGTTGAAGTTCACAAGTCTTAAAGGCAGAGGTGGCATTCAGCAGGTTCTGACCGGTTCTGGAGAACCGGTAGCGGAAATTTTGAGTAGCTTGGAGAACCGGCAAATCCCACCTCTGACTGGCCCACCCCCATCTATTCTCTGCCTTCGAGTCCCAACTGATCGGCTGGGTCTTTTTGTTGCCCTGCAGGAGAACGGAGCTGGAAAGCAGGTTAGGGGGCGGAGGTAATGGGGATTGTGCAATATCCATCCCCTGCCACATCCACCAAGCCACGCCCATAGAACTGGTAATAATTTTTTTTGAATCCCACCACTGCTTAAAGGTGACAAGTTTGGAGACCTCTGGTGTAAGGGGACTTCTGTATGTTCTCTTTATGGTTGCCTTGCATGACTTGCAATGGTCCATATTGAGTTGGGCTTATCTGATCATAGTTTTAAAAGGGACCTTGAATAGCAATAGCACTTAGACTTATATACTGCTTCACAGTGCTTTACAGCCCTCTCCAGCGGTTTACAGACTCAGCCTCTTGCCCCCAACAATCTGGATCCTCATTTTACCCACCTCAGAAGGATGGAAGGCTGAGTCAACCTTGAGCCTGGTGGGATATGAACTGCCAAATCGCAGGCAACTGGCAGTCAGCAGAACTGGCGTGCAATACTGCGCTCTAACCACTGCACCACCGAGGCTCATAATCTTCATTGAAGATCATGAAATCCAAATATAAAAAGATAGAAGAGGAGCTCATACTGGTGTCCATCTCATTTGGGACAGTTTTCTTCTGCCTTCTCTGTACCTTTAACAGCATTGCTTAAATACAAAAAGACAAGATCCAAGGTAATGGACCTGTTCACATATATTGTAAACCATTAGGTAGACAGCATGATCATGTTGCCCAAATATGGACCATGATTGAGGTGGAAAACCTTCACCACCCTCTATGAAATGATGCATTCTGTTAGGTTAATGGATTTGAGCCTTGAGATCTGATGTTGTCTGAAACTGAATAAGGGTTAAGCAAGCCCCTCTTCCCCTGGTCCTCCATATTGTGTGGAGAAAGAAAGGGACAATGGGAAATAGAATAGAATAGACTTTTTATTGGCCAAGTGTGATTGGGCACACAAGGAATTTGTCTTGGTGCAAATGCTCTCAGTGTACATAAAAGAAAAGATACATTTGTCAAGGGTCAAGAATCATCAGGGTCAATACTTAATGATAGTCAGAGGATACAATAAGCAATCAAATCATACTAGGAAACAGTCAATACAAATTGTAAGGATAAAAGTGACAAAGTTACAGTCATACAGTCACAAATGGGAGAGGATGGGTGATAAGGAGTTGATGAGAAGATTAATAGTAATAGTAGTGTGGACTTTGTAAATAGTTGGACAGTGTTGAGGGAATTATTTGTTTAGCAGAGTGATGGCGTTCAGGAAAAAACTGTCCTTGTGTCTAGTTGTTCTGGTGTGCAATGCTCTAAAGTCGAAAGATTAGACTTTTCCAACCCTATATGTGGTGGCCTCCAACTCCATCATGACACTGTACATGATTACAGAGAAAATGGAATTGAGTGACTGGCAGCCATGCAAAATTGGCTTAGATAGATACCAATAGATGAGGAGCATGTGCTTTGTAATTTTATAGGTATAAATACCATAAATAAAATTTCCAAGCATTCCTAATCTTCTTGCCTTATTTTCCTGAGGTTGTGTTACATAGGAACAAGTTGACATGAACAAGAGACAAGAGTTCACGAAAGACCACAACTTGTCTCCTCTCTGTTCTTGAGAGCAACCCAAACAAGCAGTTTTTTTAAAAAAATTGGCACCACATCTGAAGCACTTCTTTTGATTCTGTGGCTCATGAAGTGTCTCAGATCTCTATGTCAATGAAAGGGTGCCATGAGAAGCTGTAGGCTGCTGCTCACTAGAGGTATTGTGTGGACTTTTCTCACAGAGCTGAAACTCAAAATGTCAGAAGAACAGAGCTTCCCCATCAAAAGAAGCCAAAGGAACTTTCATCAGGAGAGCTCCAAAGAGGTGGTGAGGCTGGATCCAGCAGATTCTCCCACCAGTCCTTTGGTGGAGGAAACCATGGAAGTGGTGAAGAAGCAACTGAAAGAGAAGCGACAGCAGCTCGGTCTCCCTGAGAACATCAAGGTACCCAAATCTTGCATTACATCTAGGTTTGCTAAACCAGAAAATCTGGTTTACCTGCTGACTTGCTTTACATGTGCCTGTTGGCTTCTGTCATGTCCTATCACCTTCATGAGCTTCCTTCCACACTGACCTGCAGACCCTGTGTGTGCGCGCGCATGAGCTTCACATGAGCGAAAAACCAAAGAGGCACAAATTACTTGATACAAACATCTGTGCAGAAAACTGTATATTAGTGGTCTTTGGCACTAGGGTACAAATGTGTATTATTGTCACCTGGTACAAATGTGGCAATTGTGATGTTTCGCTACAGCAACGGGTTTTAAATTATCATCTTGTAGCCTGTTTGGTGTCCAAAGCTGTATCTGGAGATTCTGACGTTTAGGTAGAAACTCTTTGGTTTCTGGTAGAAGCCATGAAGGGGTCAAAATGATGTTGCATGCTCTGTGTAAAGAGATGAATATGTCATTCGTGGCATGGTGCTACATTACATGTGACAGCACTGGCATTCAAATCAGTGCTTTTCAAATCAGTGCCTGTGATGTGCAATGGGAGAGGACATTGAAGCTCAAAGAGTGAGCAAAAGTCTTCATCCTCAAGCCATTAACTGAGTTAGTTGTCTAGGTCAGGGGTCCCCAATCTCTGGGCTATGGCCCACTGCTGGGCCGTGAGCAGTTTGGAAATGGGCTGCCAAAGTGGCAGGCAAACATGTGCACACATCCCCACTTGTGCGAGCAGCGGGCATGCATGTGCACACACACTCTAATTGCACAAGCAATGCCAGCCACTCACAAGGAACCATCCCCTATGCCCCCTGCCAGTCCACAAAGCCAGAAAGGTTGGGGAACTTTGGTTTAAGTCACCTGCAACTTCCCTTTACTCCTTTAGGTAGTCCAGGGGTCCCCAATCTCCAGTCTGTGGAGAGGCACTGGTCTGCAGCATGCCAGAACCTGGGTTGCACAAACAAGCAAAGCCCCATTCCCGGGATACAGGAAGCACACTAAACCATGCCCCCTCTGGTCCGTGGAAAAACCTTTCTCCACAGAACTAGTCCCTGGTACCCAAAAGGTTGGGGGCTGCTGGTGTGGTCAATTCAAAAACCACATTTGAAGCATAAATGTGAACCTTCAAATTTAACCTTGTAGGCAATTACAATTACTTTCCGTTTAGATCATTTTTGGAGAGGTCTGTGATAAACCCAAAGGACAAAGGTAATTGGCACCTGTGCACTTCTAAGTCTGCCTAGTTCCATGAACCTAAAGGGATCTTGCAAAAAAAAATTATCCAGTCTGGTTCAAGGAGAAAAGGGAGCTTGTAGAACCAAAATTCAGAGCTCACTGACATCTGTGCAAAAAGATGAGTGAGATGCATTTCACAGTTGGCACTTAGTGGTCGATCATAGTTACCTTCAGTTAGCCAGCTTTAAAGCATCATCCAAATTCTGCGGTAAAAAAATGCCACCTGTGACTTTTAAAAACCATGTGGGTTCATTCATATTATTTAGTGCCGCCGTTTCCCTCCAGCAGATAACACTCGATGGTTAATTTTTCTATAAATCATTCTTTTTTAATTAGGCTATGACAAAAAAGCAAATGGCTTTGGAAAAACTCAGTCTCCAGAAAAGCCTACTCTATTTTGAAAGTATTCATGGACGGCCTGTAAGTATTTCTTAGAAAGAGAGGTCAACTTCAGGTTAGCCATTACAAAGAGTTTTCAGCAGGAGATGGCTTCTGAATTTCCCCAGCCCACACACCAAGGTCAGTTTGAATTAGGTCCAGTACTTCAAACAGCCTTCCACCATGTCATGTTCCATAGATTCCTGAACTATGTCTAGCTCTATCATATCTCTCTCTAACTCTATCTTCTTTCTATCATCTATTCTTCTCTCTATTGTCTCTCTATCATCTGTCGATCATCTATCTTTCCCTCCCGTCTCATTTACCTATTTCATATATCTATCTCTCACAGTTTAGAAGCTACCCAGCTCCAAATGACTGTGGGACAATTTCTGAAATTCATGAGAGCCATATGGATCTTGAGGGGGGTGCTACTCCAAGTGTGTGGGGGAGAACAGCAACAGGGAAGGCACCCTTCCTTGGTCCCAAAACACAAGCGTGTTTTATTGAGTGGTCCATTCTTTTCAATCTCATCACATTCTTGAAGACGCACATTGCGTTTCACAAGTACAGGACCATTGGATATTGGTACGTTATTTTTTAGCTAGTTTGAAAAAAAAAAGTGCAGTTGTTATATCCCATCACACCAATCGGGGTACCAACGCATCCACTGATAGGCCAGACGAAAGTGTTAGAAAACACTTTAATTAATTAATTAATTTTACAAATTAAAGCAAGCCTGAGCTTTTGTTGAACGTAATATCTAAGGTGGCCATTGCCACCTTCTGGGATTTTTCCTCCTTTAGTCAATAATTCTGGTGGTCTCCATCCAAGTTCTAACCAGGTTTCACCTTATCTTTCAAGGTCAGCAAAGATCAAATAGAAACTGCCACTTGATGTGAAGAGAAGGAACACAACCCAGTCCAAAACACCGGGTTGGCTCGCCTTGCCTTGCCTTGCCTTGATCGTTGTCTCTTTTTCACCATAGAGACATACATTCACAACCGTTCATCCAACACCACAATTCCCGTCCTTTTCTTCCACCCACATCCTTCCATTCATACCTAAGTCCTCAATATTGTTGCTGGCCGAGAAAGATGCTTCTTTTCCCACTAAGCAAACAAGATGGGCTTTGAGATGTTACAGGCAGGTGCTGCTTCACGGTCCCCTATGCCTTGATGCAGCTTTTGGAGCAGACATCCAAAGTGTTGTGCAATGAGCAGAAACATAAAAGCAGTTGGAGAGAGGAGGGGAGGTCAATTTGACGTAGTTTTTCACCTGTTGCAAGCTACACGAAAGGCTTCTCTGAATTGGGTCTCATCTGGAGGCCAAAGGCTAACATGTTTTTTCCCCTCCTTTATTAAACCAGCTTACCTCTTCCTCTTATCTATTTCTTGTCTACTGGAATCTGAGCTTATTATTGACTGTGTTCTTCTGCAATACCATTTTGACCTTTTATGGGTTCTCTAGCACAGCTTGTTCCTTTATCGATACTTGGGCTTGTGTGTCTTAGTGAGACAACCCTCAGTGCGTATTTTGTATGTTCTCCACGGAAGATGGATTATAGTTGGGGCTGATAGCCAAGAACAAGGGTCTTCAAACTTGGCATTTAAGACTTGTGGACATCAACTCCCAGAATTCCTGAGCCAACATGACTGGAGGAGGAATTCTGGGAGCTGAAGTCCACAAGTCTTAAAGTTGTTAAGGTTGGAGACTCCTGGCCAAGAAGGACATGCCAGTCAGGTTTGGGTCTGTGTCCCTTTGGTGTGTGATAACTCCATTTCTACATTAATATACAGATGTTTTCAAATACAAAATGCATCTGAATATTTAAATATAGCCTTACTGAATTTTCTCTCAATATTTGTATATTTCCCTGCAAAATACATTCTAAAATCCATGATGCATCTCTGAATTAAGAACTGAGCTGAGCATTCAGAAATGTGCAAGATTTTGTGCACAACTAGCTTAAGATTGGCACATTTTTTTTTCTGCCTAGAACAGCCCAGCTGGTGCGCTGAATATACAATTTCTATGAGAGAGGAGGATTTTTCTTGTTGAGACCTCTTCCAACAGTTCTGAGGAGATGCCATGAACTAAATCAAGCTGGCATCCATCTATCATTCATCCTACTAGAGGTTCCATCCCTGTAGCATTTCCTTGATTCTCCCCTGGTGCTGAATCATGTCCTAAGATGTATGGACAGCAAGGGATTTGCCTGGAATGACCAAGATCTGCCAGTCTTAATGTTGCATGACTGACATTTGGTTATAAGACATTTTACAGTTGCCAGAGGCAAAGTCTAGGCAGGGAGTGTGTCAGTTTGCTGCTAAGGAATGGTGGAGCACCAGTCCAACTTCTGATTGGAAGTGGTGCTTCTCTAACACAAAATGTTAATCACAGACATATGTCTTATCTTTTTAAATTTTGGAGGAAAAACCACAGTGTGCAAGGGGAATACAGAGCCAGTTCTGATAAACTGTTTCTTTTACAGAAGTGTTGCATTGGCATAATTAAAATTAAAAAGAAATTAAAAACAAAAAACAAAAAAAAATAGAACAAATGATATCCCATCAGCACAGAAGTATCACTGTGTTTTGTGTCTCACATTCCTCATGTTGGAATTTAAAAATCCACTTCTGTTGATGGATTGCAACTTTTAAGAAGAAATTTCAGATGTCTCTTCAGAGCCAACCTGGTGCTACTTACTTTTTCTTCCTAGGCTAACCAGCAAGACAGGAGTTTGATGAAGCCTCTTTATGAAAGATACAGAATTATAAAGCAGCTTCTATCAACACCCTCTTTGATTACAACTATTGTAAGTCTCATGAGGATTGTGTGAAGAAATGCACCACAACTGATGATGTTTCTTGTAGGCTCTCTTCAAGTTGTGCATTAGCTTTTTGTTTTATGCATAAAGGTCTTGTCAGTACATTTATTCTTCAGGAAATAAAACTCAGGGGACTTACTTGGGCATACTTTCAAATAGGGTTGGATTGGGATTACTGGTTCACAGTATCAAAGTAATCTCTCAAATTGTTATGTTGTGGGTGACCACTGGGATTTAGAAATAATTGTGGTTGCTTGCAGGGAGAAGGACCACCATTCAGTTATTCTTTCTTCTGAAAGAATTCCATTAAAGACAGTCAGAACTGAAGAAGTTTCTTGGGTGAGAAGCAAAACATTTTCAAGGAAAAAAACCCCAACAAAGTCCAATTCCCTTTGGAAAAGCATCTTTGGGACTTCCATTAAGGATAATTAGCCTCAGAGTCTCAGAGAACAACAAACATCTCAGACAGTGTTAGACACTGTGCTAAAGTGTGATTTATGTACACTTCTCTTCTAATAATGAGCACTAAGACCTTGAATATGCATCTGCTGCAGCTTCTAATGTGAGGAAAGCCTTGGCCAACCAACATTTCTAATACTTAAATACAAACCAAGCCAGTCTGTTTATTCATATAATTTTTGTCCTCTGGAATGAATGTTCTAGCCTTCTTCATTTGAAGCATGGGTGGGTAGGGAGAGAGGGACTCTGATAACTCTTGTTCCCTGTTCCAAGCAGGAGGAGGAAGATTCTGATGAAGAACCTCCTCAGAGCAGCTCCACTGGGTCTCTCCATTGGCCTCCTGAGGCACAGATGGGTCACTCAGATGAGGAGAATGAACCCGCCTTTGTGTCACCTCTGGATGAAAAGAAAGTGATGAAACAGCCAACCTCTCGATGTCCAATTTACATGAGGCCACCATGTGAGTGCCAACTCTCCCCTTGTTTAAATGATGATGCACCTCTTGGTATCAGGGATCATTCATTCATTCATTCATTCATTCATTCATTCATTCATTCATTCATTGATGTATTTATCCATCTATCCATCCATTCATTTATTGTGGTCATACGAAAGAGGATTGAAAAGAAGTGCCATCATTCGCTTTGACGATTGTGTTCAAAGTGATCATTAGGGCACAATGCAAATCTGCACAATTGGTGTAAATTCATCTTGAGCTGCAGTGGGGCAGTGGTTAGAGTGCAGTACTGCAGGCTACTTCTGCTGACTGCCATCTGCCGTCTGCCTGCAATTTGGCAGTTCGAATCCCACCAGGCTCAAGGTTGACTCAGCCTTCCAACCTTCCGAGGTGGGTAAAATGAGGACCCAAATTGTTGGGGACAATATGCTGACACTGTAAACCACTTAGAGAGGGCTGTAAAGCACTATAAAGTGGTATAGAAGTCTAAGTGCTATTGCTGTTTTCCTTCCTTCCTTCCTTCCTTCCTTCCTTCCTTCCTTCCTTCCTTCCTTCCTTCCTTCCTTCCTTCCTTCCCTCCTTCCTTCCTTCCCAGTGGTTAAAGTGCAGTACTGCAGGCTACTTCTGCTGACTGCTGTCTGCCTGCAATTTGGCAGTTCGAATCTCACCAGGCTCAAGGTTGACTCAGCCTTCCATCCTTCCGGTGGGTAAAATCTCACCAGGCTCAAGGTTGACTCAGCCTTCCATCCTTCCGAGGTGGGTAAAATGAGGACTCAGATTGTTTGGCTGACTCTATAAATCGCTTAGAGGCTGTATAGCTTAGAGGCTGTACAGTGGTATAAAAGTCTATTGCTAAGTGCTATCTTCTACTATTACCAAGTAATCATAAATACACTACTCATTTTATCACACGGTTTTGAACTCACCAGGAACTAAGTAGGCAAATTTTTCTTATAAGCAGTTGGGTGCATCCATCTCAAGGAGAGTCTCCAGCCTGTCATGCTGCATGCTTATTTGGGAGCCTGATTTGCTCAGCCATCTATCAAGTTAGGAGTTTTTCAGTCCTTCAAATCTTAAAAGTCCCGTTCTTCTTTTGTAGGCCTGTGCTTCTGGAACATCTCCGAGAAACTAGAGCCGACAAGAAAAGGATAAGGAAAGTATTGCGGGAATTTGAGGAAGAGTTCTTTAGACAAACAGGAAGGTGAGACAGTCGTATGCATGTTGAATCTCAACACCGTGGATGGCAGATCCTGATTTAAGCCATTGTAAACCTCCCCCAAATAATGGTTCACCACAGGAAGCTTTTAATGGGCTGGAGGCATCATTGCATTGACTTGGTGGTATTTTCCAGCCTTATGATAACCAAGAAAAGTATTCATGTTTTCTTTGTTGAAACTGAGGTAGGCTGCGCCTTTCGATTCCAAGCATTTTGATTCCTGAACAGTAAGAAAGGACCCCCTTGCCAAATATAATGTCTAGAAAGGACCATATCAAGTAGGTGCATCACATTTATGTCTAGAAGAGGTAGCTCTTTGCAAAGCCTGGGTGACTCTGTTTTCTTACCCACAAAGCAATCATTTTCAGTTGGTGCACCAAGTGTAGCATCAGTTCTTAGAGACATAACTTATTTTCCCACCATCATCTCTGATGGGGGAGAAATTCAGAAGAATGGTGAGCTTTGAGGATATTATTGGTGCAACGATGGCTCCCATTACTTGTTTCCCACTTCCCTTTTCTGAAGATGATACCTTTCCCCCCTGGGGACAGCAGGAAATAGAGACGTGGCCAGGAATTGTCCCCTTTTTGAGTCCAGCTAACATTCAACCCTGCCCTCGCGAGGATTTGCAGTCTTTATTAGCAATGAATACTTGCTGCCAATCAAGAGAAAGGAAAGAAGATCCCAGAGAGCCCAAGCATAATAAAAGAGAAAGTGGGACTGTCTGCCATCAGGATATCTTTAGCCTTTCAATCTCTTGGGACTAACTTTTGCAAATAAACATCTAAATCTTGGTGGTGCAGGCTGCTAAATGCCTAGCACTTAAGTTCCAGCTGCCTGCAATTAGTGCAGGCTCGAATCCCACCAGGCTCAGGGTTGACTCAGCCTTCCATCTTCTCGGGGTAGGCAAAGTGAGGACCCAAGATTGTTGGGGGCAATAAGCTGACTTTGTAAAAATGCCACTTAGTAATAAGCAGGCATATACAATGGAATGAAGGCTATTGCTGAGCATTGGGTTGCCTCAAACATTGTAAGCCGCCCTGAGTCTCCGGAGAAGGGCAGCATATAAATGTAATTTAAAAAATCTGAAGTGGCAGATATTTCCTTGCCTCCAATTTGGATTCTGCCCACTCACCTGCCCTCTCTCAACTCCTCTGGTTAAAGTAATGAAGTAATGAAAATGTAAGGACCAGCCTCTCCGCTCTTCAAACAATAAATATTGTTTGGGTGGGCCTTGGGTGGCTCAGGCTGTTAATTGCCTGCACTTAAGTTCCAGCTGCCTACAACTGCTGTAGGCTCGAATCCCACCAGGCTCAAGGTTGACTCAGCCTTCCATCCTCTCGGGGTAGGTAAATTGAGGACCCAAGATTGTTGGGGGCAATAAGCTGACTTTGTAAAAATGCCACTTAGTAATAAGCAGGCATATACAATGGAATGAAGGCTATTGCTGAGCACACTGGGTTGTATCCCAAAAATTGTAAGCCGCCCTGAGTCTTTGGAGAAGGGCGGCATATAAATGTAATTAAAAAAAAATTATAGACTCTTGAGAACTTTGCATTTCAAAAGGAACATTTTTACTGCAGGGAGAAACAAGCAGGTCAAAATTCAAAGCAGGATCTGAGGTCCCTCAGGGCATGCAACTAGGATAAAGGGAATTAGAGACCCCGCCCAACAATCCGGTGTGGATTCCACCAATCTGCAGGTGTGAAGATGTTATTATACCAGCATCTCTGAGAAAGCAGATAAGGAAAGTTTCCCAGAGCTATCATCCGGTGCTTCAGTCCACATGGCCCCTTCTCCCCTTGCATCTCCCCAAGAGATGAGAATTTTCCAGGCATCTGGGGTGCCAGGCAACGGTTGTAAATCATGTAAAAATTTATACAAAAGACAATGTAAGAAATAGGAAATTTAGGATACATAGAGAATCAAAGAATTAAATGTATCAAATCCAACCCCCCCTCCTTTCTTCCACCGAACAATGGCAGATACACAGATCTGACAGAAAACTCAGTCTCCTGACCAGAAGGACGTTGTGAATCCTTGATGCTTTCTAGCTGAGGGTTAAATGTCCATCTTGTTGTTTTGCAGGAGTCCCCAGAAGGAAGATCGGATCTCCATGTCAGAGGAATATCTGGAGTACAAGCATATCAAGGCCAAACTCCGCCTCCTGGAGGTTCTCATCAGCAAACACGACGTCTCCAAAACCATCTGAAGCCAGTAAAGCTTCCTGATGTGAGGAAAGAGAACGCCTGGCTCTTTCTGCCCAGTGATTGGCTCTTGCACTTCCTTAAGGTGATAATGCTCAGGTGAGCATAGCAGAAAGGTCGTGGAGCAGGCATGAGACTGCACAAGGAAGGAGTGACTGGATGGAGGACAGGCTCTTCCCTGTGAATTCTCTCCTATTTCCAGAATCTGTTTTCACCTGGACATTTGCCTGCTGCTGAGCTAAGGGAAGCAGCAGCCCTATGCAATTTCAGGAAGATGGCTTGGCAATCCCAAAGCTCTGCTGAAACATATTTTGGATACCTGCTATCCAAATGATCTGGCCACCATTATTTGAACAACGGGGCTCAAAACATTGGAAGGGCAAAGGAGTCAGCACAATTTGATCTGCGCTTCCCAGAGGGAAGCCTATGTGTGTGTATGCAGCTGAGCTTTGTTGGTACGTCCAAAATTATGAATTCTTGAAGGGCAAAATCTCACAATTATGAAATCCCAGTTCAATTAACCCTTCAAAATTAATTGCACAACCTCCCCTATGCCTGAGATATTCCAGCAATCTTACCAAGAACCACAAAATGACAAGTCTCTTGTGAGATTTTTGCCCTTCTGGCATTGAAATCTCATGAGATTTGTATGGGATCAAGGAGATTTTTTCCAAGATTCAGTAATCTTGTGAAAGGGCCAATTCAGGAATCTTGGTATCACCCACTGCCTGCCTCTCACCACTTTTGGGCAAGAATGCCATAATTCTACCCAAGGAACCACACCAAGCATTGACATCTGAGGAAGCTGTCATGATGTCCTACTCATCAGGATGTCATGAATTATGTTACATGGGTTAGTCACCCAAATTGCAATTGCAAATCAGAATACATGGTGCTAAAGTACAGAGTTCGGCTGTTGAGAATCTTCGTCTTTCTCCACCTTCCTTTCTCTTTTTGGTAAATAAGAAGGCAGCATTTGGTGCTTTTGATGCAAAGACATGAGCAATGCTTAGTGAAATTCTCACAATAATTCTTACAAAAATATTCAAGGGCCAGTAGGGAGCATTTGGGCTACGAGACCAGTTCTCAGTCCCCGGGACTAAATTATGCAATAATTTTTAAAAGGGTGGGTGAATTGTTGTTCTGTGCACATTGAAGGAAATTTTCGGAAAATGCAGTTGTTTGCAGATTTCAGCTTGCATTTCAGCTTGCTGTAGAGAGAATTTTGTGTGCGAGGTTGCTGCCAAAGCTGGATCAGTTTTGTGTTTATCCAGCTGAAGTGTTTATATTGCAATTTCCCTCTCTGTTGCAGACATCAGCATATCTGCGTTCTCTGTTTTTACCACTTCTGACTTTTCTTAAATAGGGATTGTGTGGATTAGCACATAATGCCTTTTGATGGGTTAGTATTGAGAAGCCCAGCAATTGGAGAGTCATCTCTACACATTTGCAGAGGCTTACACTTTAGTTAAGCCTTGGGTCAATTGATGTTCAAGAGATGTCTCCTTCCCAAAGTGGCCTTGTTCTGCTCTGCCACTCATGGACTCTGGGGAAGGTTCTGGATGCTACAAAGACATGTAGAATGTTCCATCCAGGCTGTGGAAGTGGTAGAGAAGCACTGAGAACAGGAATGTTTGATTCAGACAGGGAGGGTATCCTTTGGAAAATAGCTGAGTGGGTTACTGTACTCTTTCTTGCTGAAGGAACAGGTTATCTTCTGAACTATTGACTCTGCAGGCAGCTAACTAGATTAGCTTAGTTTCCTGATTTTGCACAAAGTGTACAACTACTTTTGGCTGAGTGCTGGAGTTCTCTCTGGTTTGCATTGTGATGTCTACTAAGGGTATACAAACATGGACTTATAAGGAAAACGTCATGAAAAGTAGACTAATTTCTCTCTTGGACACTTCAATACTGCTTTCTGGCTTTATAAAATTGGTCCGAGCTTTATCATAGAAGCCACTCTGATGAAACAAAAATACTAGAAGTCAGAGGTGGTATTCAGCAGGTTCTGACCAGTTTTGGAGAACCGGTAGCAGAAATTTTGAGTAGTTCGGAGAACCGGTGGTAACCTTCCCCCAGGAGTGGGGAGGGTATAGAGATTTTGCAGTATCCTTCCCCTGCCACACCCACCAAGCCACACCCACCAAGCTACACCATGCCCACCAAGCCACACCCACAGAACCGGTAGTAAAAAAAATGAATCCCACCACTGCTAGAAGTGTAGTTTGTTCAGCCTCCACGATCACTTGGGGATCTAAAAATACATTTGCATTTGTGTGTGAGTTTAAGTGTGCATGTAGGTGTGCTGACTAATTCTCTTCCATCCCAGAGCCAGGATTTGGGGAAAACCATACCTCCCATCTGTCCCATAAAACCAAGAAGGACCCAGGCTCCTTTCGGTTTAAGGTGCCTGTGGGAAGCTTCTAGGAAACAAATTCCACCAGCCCCGTCTGCTCTATAAATGTCCAGAAGGGATCTAATGTCATATGAAGTTCTATACTGTGGCTATTCTCACCTGTGGTTTAGAAGATCCTGCTTGGGGTATGTGAAATATGGACTTCCCCACTTCCCCTCCCATATTATCCTTTCCTGTCCTTCTGCATGCAAGTTCTCCCCTTTTGGTCCTGAAAATTGGCTGCAGGAAAGGATCAACTGAAAAGTGATTCCAGAAGCCCCAAGATGCCACAGTGAGGAAGGGAACCCCAGGTAGTGAGCTCAGTTTCTCCTCCTTGAGAAGTCAGAGATGGAAGTGAAGCAAGGGAGTGATAATACTTGACAGTTGCCAGCCATGTGCCCATGTGCCAGTCCATTGAGGCTGAACAGATGAAGTCTGACTGCATCCGTCCTTTGTTGAGAGAGAGGGAGGGAGGGAGGGAGGGAGGGAGGGAGGGAGGGAGAGAGAGAAAATTTTGACTTTTTCCTTTCCCATCCCCTTTCCTGTACTCTAGTGAAATAGGGAAGAATCAGTGCATTCCCCAGCTTTAACACATTGTATTTCCACCCATCCCTTCTGTTTAGCCTCTCCAAGGTCAGCTCTGTGACCACATCCTGTTCCAAGTGACTTTTAAAACTATTCCTCTGAGTTTGGAAGGTTCATCCCCTCCCCAGCTGTAGAAATCTGTTCTGGTTTGGCATTGTGCATGTTGGCATGCATGTTGCTCTCTTTATAATTGGGAATCGTTAAGTTATTGGCTGCTTTTTAATGGCTCAGGGCTATCCTTTGATGTTTCTTTAGGAGAAGGTCATCCCAATATGGAAGGGCAAAGGGGGGGAGGGAGGGAGTTAACCTCTATATTAAGCATGTTAGTGGGGCTATTTTAGGCATGAATCCAAAGTTTCAAGCGAAGTTTGTTTGTGATACTTGTCTATCACAATCTTCCCCATCCTTGTGTCTTGATGATGGGTCGCATTAAACTCTATCATCCCTAAAGACTATGACAATTGTAGACCAAGATCTTGAGGAGATACTTGTGTAGAGTATCTTTGGAAATTTAGACCTGTGCCTTAAAATTGGTCTTGGTACCTGTAACTCACTATAATCAGTTAGAAAACAATGTGAACTAAAGGTACATATGATAAAGTCACCTGGCTTGGGTCCAGGGTACTTGCGGGAACGCCTCCCGCCAGCATCACTTACCAATCACCCTGTTCGCTCTCATAGGAGGGGCCTCCTTGGGATACCGTCAGTCAGGCATTGTCGGTGGGCGGTTCCCAGGGCTAAGGCCTTCTCCGTGGGAGCGCCTGCCCTCTGGAATCAGCTCCCCGTGGATCTCCGTTTGGCCCCGACCTCCGCTCCTTCGCTTGAGACCTGAAGACCTGGTTGTTTCAACAGGCCAGCCTGGAATGACCCGGGGGGGTGAGGGTTTTAATTTTCTTAATGTTTTAATGTATTCGGCTTGTTTTATTTAATTCTTTTTTATTGTAAATTTGCTCTGTTTTAATGTTCACCCACTCTGAGTCCTTAGGGAGTAGGGCGGCATACAAGTCGAATAAATAATAATAATAATAATATACAGTCTTCACTAAACAAGTCTCCTCCCTACCCCAGATATTTTCAGTTTCCAGAAGTCCCCCATTTTTGGGAGAGAATTCTTTGAGGAGAAACTCATATATGGAGAAATGCTGTAGATGAGAATGCCTGTAAGAACAGAACAAAAGTGCACGTATCCGATTATTTTAATGCTATTTTAAATTAGCTATTACCATGCATCTTCCAGAACAAATCTCTCACCCATGGTTGGAATTAGTGGGTAAATATGCTTCAATTGCTTTGCAGCAAAACAGCTTTTAAGATGCAACAACGTTGACTGTCTTAATGTTGAAAGCTCCCTCCTTCTTGGGATGGTTTGTGACACAGGTATTGTCAGTTTCTCAGTACTTCGATTGTGGCTGAAAGCAACAGCAGGAGAAATTCACCCTCACGAGCTATATGCTCCTAATCAGTCAAATCTTTGGAGTGGCTACAGAGTCTGAACCCTGCAGTGTTTATGTCTGTTGTTGGCTTTCCACAATCAATGGTAAGATACTGCAGCATGGTTGTTCTCATTTTCATTATCCTTCATTCTGATTTTGGACCTTATTTCTCTGTGCTTCTCTTTCACCTGGTTGGGTGTGTCCATTTGTTTGTGTTTTCTGATTAATGTTGCGATGCTTGCTTTGCTCATGAGCTCAACAGAAACACAAGAGTTATCACAGCCAACAGATAAAGTGACCACTGGTCATATCTAGAATCACTGGATAAAATAGCTTCCCCAAGGGAACACAAGAGCAAAACAATATAGATAATTGTTCCGCTGTATACTATTTCTGAAAGTTAATGTTAAAATGAGAGGTGATTTGGTGGAACTCTGCTTGCTATTCACCAATATCTAGCATTTGTTTATTTTAGGAATAAAGTTAAGCGCTTAAGAGATCAGAGTTACATCCTTTTGAGAATAATGTATTTATGCAAGGAGCTAAAAAGAGATAAATGCAGTCCACACAGCAGTTTTCCTATCTCATATCTGTGGGGGTTGGGAAGAATATTCATTTACCAAAGAAATGACTTTTCAGCTATGGTAAGGAACATACAACAGATACTGAGACAGTAGGAAAGATTTCATAAAAGGAGTTTGAACTCTGGTGAAGAATGGCAAGATTTTGTGAAGCTTCCATGTGGCATAAATGAAGACCGTAGCAACTTGTTCCTTTCTGGTCACTCTCGGCCCAAGGCGTTTTAATCAGATTAACGGGGATCAGACCAAACACTTCTCTCATTTTAATTCCTGTAGCATTTCTGTTTTGACCTTTCCATGCACCACCAAACACAAGGGGTTGAATTCAAAAGGGTGCAAATTATTCAGGAAAAGGTCATGGGCTAAAAAGGTGTGCTTAGTATAAGTTTAGCACAGAAATTAAGTAGTGAAAATCCATTTATTTTGAAAAGGCAGAGTTTTTAAAGAAGGAAGATTAGGCACTTATGGGTGTGTGTGTGTGGAAAAACCCTTAAACAGGAAAGAGTAGCCAATACATTTCAGGGTAAGGAGTTGTAAACTACCCCATCCTCTTCAAGAAAAAACCTCCAGGACTTGGTTGATAGTAACCAAAATGAAACAAACTACTTGGTGGTCCATTCTAGTCTTTATTTGTGTAGCACTTTTCTGTAGCACAATACTATAAAATGTTGCTTTTTATGATTACCAAAGCTTGTTTGAAAGCATGCACTTTGTAGGATCTTAATATTTCACGTGTGATAATTGCCCAAGGTACTCTGTTATAGTGATAATAGTTTATTGCATTATGATGTATGCAGATATTTAACCTAAGTGTCATGGTTATGAATGGTGGATGGTTGGGTTACTGTTTTCTAATTTGGTTTACTATAGGCTAGAGGTTGAAAAGGAATAGTCTTTATAAGTGAGTTATTCTCGCAGCTTAAAATAGATCACTTTGACATGGAGGCATGGTTGAGTCTGAGGTGGACAATCAGGAGACTTCATAAGAAACACAGTTTAATGGCAACCAGATTCAAAGAAGACTCCAGGAAGAGATGCCAGACTGTCTTTAGCTTTCAGGGTTCGTCTTTTTGTAACAATGACACGAAAAGGAGAGGCAGAGCCCTTGATCTTGTCACTCTGGCGCACAGATGAAGGAGGATTCCCACAGGCAAAGAGAGATGTGGGCGAGGACAGGATCAGGTGAGATGTTCGTGTGTGGAGGGTGGTGATTTCACAAACGTCAAACATGACGAGGAAGCCCAGGGAGATACCTCTCCAAGAAACAGCTTTGTGCCAAAGGTGGACAGGGTCTACTGCAAGAGTCTCCAACCTTGGCAACTTTAAGCCTGGTGGACTTCAACTCCCAGAATTCCCCACCCAGCCCGCTTTGAATTCTGGAAGTTGAAGTCCACCAGGCTTAAAGTTGCCAAGGTTGGAGACCCTTGGTCTACTGCTCCTTCTGCTATAGTGTCATAAAGGAAGGCATTTGATGAATTCCATTATCCACCAACCTTGTCTGTAGGTCCCGATATGTAAAAGTTGAAGCATGATTTCTTTAAAAAAAAAAAGGGGGGGAATCTTTTAATGATTTGGGAAAGGTCTGTGTCCCATGACTAAACTAAGTGGATTTTTGTTTGTTTGTATGTTTGTTTGTTTCTATGGCAATTGATGTTTCGGTGTTGTTGGCTGCATCATTTATAACTGAACCAGAATGGTCTCCTTCATAAATCTGTTTTAATTAAAACTCATGTCAGAGCAACAGGAACAGATACACAAGTTATTTGAAGTTTACAAACTACATCTTTGATAAGGGAAAAATGCTGTCATGACATGTGTACAGTTGCTATTAAAATGCCATCTATATATTCTATATGATTGTATAATATTTTATACAACAGTACAAATAAAATATTTTTCTATTATGATGAAACACAGGCCTTCTGTTTGTTTGTTAGCTCATATAAATAACATAAATAACACTGTCAAACGACACATTGGAAGTGCTGACATATTTTTCTCCCCTAGGCTTGTGAGAGTTAATCATGCTGCCATTACACCTGTTCATGCTGTTTAGAAATATTCCAGTTAAGTTGTTCAGTAGGTTAAAATGAATGCATATTTAAACACCATTTAGAAGCCAGGAAATTTTATTTTACTCAAGCTTGTTTATATAGATCTGTTACATTTGGCAGTATGGAGAGAGGAGGGACAAATTAACACCAATTGCAGCACCTAGATGTATAAATGGTTGCTAGGGGGTGGAAGAAAAGAAAATTAGAAATACCCTCAAGATTTTGAACAGTTGAAAGTGGTGGTGGATCAGGAGGGAAGGAACGTGGGAAATGCCAAGGGCAGAACTACATGCTACGCAGGGCGGCTGCAGATAATACTGTCTCCGTGTGCAGCTCCTTTCCTTTCTCCACCATGACATGGGGACCCACTGACTGGCACAGTGAGGCCATCCCATCCCGTGTCCCCCACCAGCAGCATCCAGCTGGAACAGGGAAAGGACATAAGCTGAGGGTACAAAGGCCAGCATGCTCGGCTTCAATGCTGTAGGGCAGAAGGGGAGAAAGATACTTCAGTGGATGCCGGTGAGGGAGCTGCCCCGGCTTGGCTGGAACATGTAGCTCTGCTCAGAGAGGAAATGTTGGGTCACTGGGGATTGCTTCTGGGAAGGAGGGCATTTCATCATGCGTCTGATGTGGAGAGTGGAGAGAGGACGTAGGCAACGGAGGAGGGTCCTAAGGAGGGTGGGGGATGGAAATTAGCGTCCCACACTGATGTTACATGTCTTGCAGCTTGGATCTTTCTTGGCATTGGCAGTGGACAAACTCATGAGTTGGTGGCCGGTGATTTCTGCCACTGTGCCGAGGGAGAGGTTGACCGGGTCAGTGTAAACCACTTCCAAGATGACATCCTGTGCATGGTGGTAAACCATGACCCCGTCTTCTTCTTCGGTGCAGGTCAGGAATTTGTTATCCTGCAAGTTCAGCTGAGGCAGGCGCTGCTTGCAGAATTCATCGCCCAGCGAGCCGACGGGGGCAAGGACAAGAATGACATAGTGGTAGGCCGTGTACATGCAGTAGAAGTCCCCAAAGTACAAATTTGTGTTTGGGTTGAAAAGTTTCTCAGCTGCAATC
Source organism: Naja naja (assembly GCA_009733165.1). NCBI lineage: Eukaryota > Metazoa > Chordata > Lepidosauria > Squamata > Elapidae > Naja > Naja naja. Next base: position 85,295,780 of record CM019151.1, read on the forward strand.
TCGAACCTGTATCTTCCGTACGGTGAATCTTGGGGGGGCTTTCCAGTGTTGAATTCGGTGTGGCAGCTAAAGAAGATCCCCTCCAGCTTCCCGCTGATAGGAGAGCCATGGCTGCCGCTGTTATCCTTAACCGAGGGCTGCAGGACGCTCCCATGCTGCTCTCTAGAAACAAAGGATGGGGAACATGTTAGTTCTGCAGTGGCGTGAGAGCACGGGGGCCATGCAGATCCCCGTGGCTCAACCCCCATCCTGTTTGCATTTATGCAGAGAAACCGGACAATACAGAGATGCTGGCAGAGAACAAATCTGCTTTTATCAGGGAGCTGTGTATCTTATTGGAGAGGGGGCCTCTAATTTTAGGCAGTGTGTAATATTGAACGGGACACCAAAAGCAGTCCAGGGAGGCCCCTCTTATTTTTAGAATAGAAACTACAATTTAAAAGTTGCAACAATCTGTATTGCACTCAATCTACTTCTGTCCCCTTCCTAAGAGTCACTGTATTTGGACGGAGGGATACACATTGTGACACATCAATGGTAAGATTGTTGTCCACAAAACTAAACATGCCATTAGGGCAAAGGAGAAAAACTGATGTCATAGGATGAGTTCTTGTTCTACTTTGTCTTCTTCTATGCTTTCCATGTATTGAGGTGAAAAAAAACTTTCGATGAAGTTCATCTTCTGTGTGTTTTTTTTAATTTCTCAGAAACAACATTGTGGATTTTACATCTCAGAGGGCTAAGATGAACATCATTAAAAGTTGGGATGTCCACTTTGGGCCACAAGGAGGGGCAACACAGCTACCCCATTTTGGATGGCAGCACAGTTCCCTCCAGTGCGAGATAAGCTAATCCTAGGCCAGCAATGAAGCTACTCCAAAACTATACGTCATTAATTCTTTCCTGGACACCATACAATAGAATAGAATTCTTTATTGACCAAGTGTGACAAGGAATTTGTCTCGGTGCAAATGCTCTCAGTGTACATAAAAGAAAAGTTACATTCGTCAAGAGTCAAGAATCATCAGGGTCAACACTTAACGATAGTCATAGGGTACAATAAGCAATCAAATCATACTAGGAAACAGTCAATATAAATCATAAGGATACAAAGCGACAAAGTTACAGTCCTACAGTCACAAGTGGGAGGGGATGGGTGATAAGGAGTGATGAGAAGGTTAATAGTAATAGTGGTGCAGACTTTGTAAATAGTTGGACAGCATTGAGGGAATTATTTGTTTAGCAGAGGGATGGCTTTCAGGAAAAACCATCCTCGTGCCTAGTTGTTCTGGTGTGCAGTGTAGCATCGTTTTGATGGAAGGAGTTGAAACAGTTTATGTCCAGGATGTGGGGGACTTCTATATTATAAATACTTGGCTTTTCTGTTTTTAAAGCTGTATCTGGTAAAACTGCTTTGGTTTTTTTTTAGATTTCAAGAATATTGGAATGAAATCTACCGAAGAATACAACCTGCTATTCACTTATAAACGATAACACTTGCAGGGAACAGTTGCTAATTAAGAAGCAGATTGCTCCTAGATCTGACGCACTGAGCGCTTCCTTGTCACTTATCAGTGGGGAAAAACCATCCTCTTATTTCCCCCACATGCAATCAGGCATCCCTGAAAAGCTGGCTCTTTCTGCTTTTGCTTACCTGATGTAGTCGAAGTATTCTTTGTGCTGATTCCGGTAAAAGACTGAAAATTTAAGCATTCGCCCTGCAATCACTTCTGCCTTTTCCAACAGTTGTGTCAAGTGAACCTTGGAATAATCTGTGAATGCGAAACATTTTTGTTAGGGAGGACAATACAGCGATGCTTCCAAACAGGTGATTGATGGTGCTATTATCAGCTGGGACCCCAAAGCTAGCAACACACACCTATCCATACGTGCCATCCCTCTTTCACCATTGGTTATTCTCTTTTCAGGGTAAGCAACATGATGTCAAATTCAGAAGGAGAGTAAGACACAGTAGGGAAAGGAAAGAAAGGAAGAAAAGGAAAAAAAAAGAAAAGGTAATCTTAATAGCAACATTATTTAGTATACTTATCTGTATCTTCCTCTTCCTGCAAACTACCTGGCTTCTATCATGCCCATACATTGATTCCTATCCCACCTTTCGTTCTCAATTTCTCAACTCTCTCTCTCTCTCTCTCCCTCCCTCCCTAGATTGGATATCCATTTGTCTGAAGCAGGAGATTGGACTAGAAGACCTTCAAGGACCCTTCCAACTATGTTATTCTGTTATTTCATCAACTTTGTCCAAGTGTGGCTTTCTTGGTCTTCCTTTTGTGTCTTTAACTCTTCCTTCATCTATTCATTTTGTGGTTCTATCCCCTTCCTTCTCTACGGATTAGCAAACCACCTAAATGCAATTTTTTTCATCCTGGTCACTTACTTTTGAGTTCACCTTTGCAACCATCCAGTGCCCCATTGTTCCTTGACTTCCTGTTTTGCTGTCTTTCTCACAATCTTCTGAAGCACCCGACTCCCAGGGGATTCTCCTAGCCTACTCAGTACTCTGTGCCAGAGGTGGGTATTCAGCAGGTTCTGACCAGTTCTGGAGAACCGGTAGCAGAAATTTTGAGTAGTTCAGAGAAGTGGCAAATCCCACCTTTGACTGGCCCCGCCCCCAGCTATTCTCTGCCTCCCATTGAGTCCCAGCTGATTGGCTGGGCCTTCTTTTGTTGCCCTGCACAGGAAAACAGAGCTGGAAAGCAGGTTAGTGGGGTGGGGAGGGAATGGGATTTTGTAGTAACCTTCCCCCTGGAGTGGAGAGGGAATGGGGATTTTGCAGTATCCTTCCCCTGCCACGCCCACCAAGCCATGCCCACAGAACTGGTAGTAAAAAAAAAATTGAATCCCCACCACTGCTCTGTGCCACAGTGGCCACTCTGGCATCTAGCCATTTCTGCTTCTTTTAACTGCCATTTGTTTCTGACAAGCTGCCTCTTGGCCATAGGCTGGTTCTCACAAGCAGGAGACTCACCTGCCGTACAGAATTCAATAATCTCACTCCATTCTGAAACTGTGTAGTCTCCATCGACTTGCTTGGAGGCCGTCTGCACAGCAACGGTGTATTCAGTCCGTGGGCTCAGGAACCAGTGGCCACGGACAGTCATAGGCAGGGGGACAGCTTTTGCCACTAGTTTTGTAGGCACATCCTAGTTGTGTAGGAAAAAGGGAGGAAAAAGTAAGAAGATAGAAAGACTACGAGAAGATAAGTGAGCCTCACAACTGTTGAACCTCTTGCCCCCACATTGGTATTCTCCACTCTCAAGAAGAACAGCCGTGGAGCGGACAAGCAACATCCTGTACTAGGACACCACCACACAAACAATACAAAATTACACAATGCATGTCGAATTATATACTTCGTGTTATTTCTACAGTGATATTATGATACTTGTGATATTCATCATGCTTTTTTCCCAGATACCTGTGATTGGGGGTTGTGGATCAGGTTAGTTTCTTACTAGAATTCAAACGTTTTGAAATATTATTTTCTCTTGTTAGTTGACTAATAGAAGATTATTATCGGGATAGGCCATGACATGGAAGGAAGGAAGAAAGGGAGGAAGAAAGGAAGGAAGGAAGGAAGGAAGGAAGGAAGGAAGGAAGGAAGGAAGGAAGGAAATAAATTGGTATTTCCTGAATGCTTCTTTTACATTAGTTCCACTAACAAACATAACATAATGGCTAGCTAGGAGAAGCAGAATTATTTGTCAGTGCTGGTATTGCATTGACTGAATGACATGAGCAAACTTCTAGAAGTTCACTAGATGGCAGCAAGGTAATATTGCAAAGTCTAATCCTGATGTGTTGCCATCTTCTGGCAATTTGAATTATTGCAGCCCAGATACAGTAGTCCTCAATATAGTAGTTGGAAGGCTGTAAAACTAGAGATATTTCTTCTTTTTTCTTGAGAAAGATATCTAAATAGGCAGAAGAGAAGGAATCAGAATATGGTTGCAAGTATTATAGCAATTCCACATTTCATAGGCAATGAGTTCATTTTCCAATTAAAATTTCTTCAGCATTTCTGGTTTACTATCTGGTTGGTGGGCTTCTGTGAAAGGAGATTATCAGGGTATTTCTTATATTTGACCAGATTTCTAAAGCTGTTCATATTGTAAGACAGTTCTTCCAAGCGTGCCATTTACCATCCATTACAACGAAAGCTCCTTGGAAGCTATTTATGGCAGGCCAACAGTCTGGTAATCCTAAACAGATTAAGACAAATCAGGGTAAATACAGGATAACATATCAGTGGAAAAGTGAGCCTTCACACCAATCTTAAAACATTTCCTAGAAGCGAAAACCTAATACAACCAATAAAATGTTATACAGGAAACACTGCAATTAATAAAATATACAACCACCGTTACTTTCCCCCTCTAAAGATGTATCATAAATGAACAGTATCATAAATAAAGAATAAGAATAAAAGATAATCTGAAATAATATGTCCCCCTAACAGAAAGAGAGCCATCCTTTTTGAGTTTCTCTTCTTATCTGGTTAGAATAATATTGCATAAATAAAGTATAAGTGGGAAATACAAGAATAATGAAAATAAACAGGATTAGCCATTCATTAAAACAGCTTCAAATGACGGACCCTGGCTTGTAAGTAATGTTATACAGATCAGGATTCAGTGAGCCTTCCTGGTTTGTTTTGCTGGTCTAATTGGAAGCAAAATGAGACGGCATCCAACCCTCCCTGGGAAGGGCAAATGTTGCCGCTTCAGCAGAGCAGGTCAACCTTTGAGTTTCTGCCTCCTTCTCTTGTAATTACTGAAATACCATCCTTATTCAGACTCAGTGATATTCATAGATATAGCTCCTTTATATCTGAATATCCAATTCTCCAGGCAGAAGTGACCATAAGTAGCTACTAATAAGAAACATTCACTAAGTAGATAATCATGCTGCAAAAAGGAGCAAAATAGTCTTGGAGGAAAAAAAGATCACAACATGGGTATAATATATTATGATATCCCAGATATATTCAAGCAACGAATATCACCAAAGGAGGTATATTCTCAGGCAGCAAAGCTCAGAATTGCAGGCTAAAATGGATCTTACAAAAGGTCAAGTTGACTGGGTTTTCTTTTTTTTGAGAGTTGAAGACCACTGTTTCAGCAGGACAGGGAAGGCTGGCAGATATTCTGGGACTTAGTAAATGCTTCAGAAGCAGAAGATCCTTAATGAAGTTCATAAAGTTCCTCAGATGCAGAATGACTCGCTTGGACTAGAGGCCAGTCATTGATAGGGAAGCTGCTATTGGCATTGGAGATAATTAAGGAGAGAGTCACTTTGTCAGGGGGAGTCCTGAGGGCTGCAGGAGAACAGAAGAGGAGAAAATTGCAAACGATTTTTCTAGTTTTGTTTCCAGAACCAAGCAGATGTGATCATGGAAGGAAGAACTACACAGATTCCTGAAAGGAATCTTTAATAGAACAGAATTCATTATTGGTAAAGTGTGATTGGACACACAAGAAATTTAATGTTAGTCTAGAGTAAGTAAAGAAAAATGGAAAGTGCAGGATTATTTTTGTCATCCCTATTTACAATGCGTTAATAATGGTAGAGTCTCTGGATCAGGGGTCGCCAGCCTTTTGGACCACAGGGACCACCAAACTCATAATTTTAAATCCCACAGACCCAGAGACCCTGGGAAAATCCCCCAAAAAAGTCTGCAGGAAAATCCCCCACCCCATTTTCCTACCGATCGATCATTCCTTATTTGGGAACGCAGGATACTGTCTCCAGCTCCATTGTTGGGGGGGGGGGGGAAGAGAGAGAGAGAGAGAGAGAGAGAGAGAGACTGACTGACTTTTGGCTTCATGCAGGGAAAGCAGCAGAAGCAGTCTTTCTTTTCTCCCCAAACTCCACCAGAAATGAGTCTTTGTGAGCCTCTTGGAGCAGGAGGCCTTGCAGGGTCCCAAAGACTCATTTCTGGAAGAGTTTGGGGGGGAGAAAGAACGATTTTGGCTGCTTTCCTCGCATGCAGCCAAAAGCAGAAGAAGAAAGAAGAAGAAGAAAGAAGAAGAAAGAAGCAGCCTGGTGGCCAGGCAAGATGGGTGGGGCGAGTGGGGCAAGCCCACCCTTTCCCCCCTCCCCTCACTACCTCGTGTTTGCAATGTAAGCAATGCAAGCCTTGTGTTCCATGGGCCATGTGGGTGGCGCAGCCTTGTATTCCTGCACAGCCTGGATTAATTGCTTTGGGAGGTGCTTTGGGGGTGACATTTCTCTGCAGACCACCAAAATTTTCTCGTGGACCACCAGTGGTCCCCGGCCCACTGGTTGGCGACCACTGGTCTGGATGATCTGAAATGCTTCTTTCCACCTGGGCTGAGTTGCCGTTCGTGAGCTGAGCTGCCAAATGTCTCTTGACTGTTTATGTCTATTAGCCTATCCTGTTCTTCCCATAATCTCTCACATTCCATCACACTTCAGTGCAAGTGCAATTTCTACTTCGGATGGGCGGGGAAGAAGTGAGAACATGCTTGGGCAGGCAACAGCAAGAATAGCACCAGTTGCTCATTTGCTTGCCCGCCCAGTTCAAAACAGTGATGGGGCAGGTTTAGTCCCAGAGATCAGCTATCCGTGCCCTTTGGGTCTTTTCAGGAATGAAAGACCACTTGATCAGCCAAAGAAACAACTCTAGTGACCTAGTCCCAGTGCTGTAGAATTCCCACCCCCCAAAAAGAGATTTTCCTTTCTTCTCTCCAAAAGGAATACCTATAGTCTTCATTGAGCCCAAAATTTATCTTGCTAAGTGAGTAATTTGTTAAATAACTTTTTACGACTTTTCCTGCCACATTTGTTAAGTGAATCATTGCAGTTGTTAAATTAGTAAATTAGTTAAGTGAAACTGATTTTTCCCCTTGACTTTGCTTATCAGAAGATGATCATATGACCCCTGGGGACTCTTCAACTGCCATAAATTTGAGTTACAGCTGTGTGAAAAAGTCCTGCACACTTTCAGTTTTAAGCTGTATTTACACATGTTTAATCAACTTTTCACTCATAGAAACCACGCAAAATTAGTACTTCGATGAAAATTTTTGTAGTCGGATTGAGATGCGTAATTTTTATTAATATAACCAAAGTCTTTTTAAGACACCACAGTGTCACCAAAGATCACGTGCAAAGGCTTATACAGTCTATGCCAAAGTGATGCAATAAGGGCTGGCCAATTTCATATTAGTAACCATGTTGGGTTACTTAAACAGTCTTTTTCAGGGCCACAAACAATAAAAATGTTAACAAAACACTAGCATCGGCCTTAGCAACTGCAACACGTATGCCACTGGGTATGCATCAGTTAATCTGTTTTCATAGTCATTGTAAGCATGCAAGAAAATTTACAATCCCCATCCAAACAGCACCAAATTGCAAAAAGCTTATGCTTTTCACTTAAAAACCACCAGTATTTATTTAAATATAACAATATTTGCATAGCAGTTAGCATAAAATATCATAAAATCAATGGCCTATCTGAAAAATGTCATAAACCATAAACCATAAAGCATGCAGGACCTCTTCACACAGCTGTAATTTTCAAGCATCTGAATGGAAATCACGGATGCTGCAATGGTCATAAGTGTGAAAAATGGTCACTTTTTTCAGTGCAGTTGTAGTTTTGAATGGTCACAAAACAAATTGTGTAAGTTGAGGACTACCCATATAAGATTGTTCTGCTGAGGGGCAGAGCACCTTCTAAATGTCCCTTTTAAAGGGAGATCTGCATATATTTTTGTATTGTGGCCTCTACCTACATTAATAACAATGATAATGCAAACACCATGATGGCACAGATGTCAAAATACTTCATTGGAACATCTGTAAAAATTATCACAGGCCAATGACAAAAAAAATTGGTGAGAACAGACAAGTTAAAAAAAGGAGTTGAAAAATGAACAAGTTAAAACATTGAGGGATTTCTGAATATAGACCGAGAAAGTTTTGGTGCACAATGCACCAGATATAACTGTGGTTGAACTGAAGGAAGTGTGGTTAATTGATGTGCCAATATCAGGAGATAGTAAACAAAGAATTGGAGAAGATTGCAAAGTATCAAGATCTGAAAATCAAAGTGGAACAATTGTGGCATAAACCAGCTGGGATGGTCCCAGTGCTTCTCCAAAAAACCAAAATATCAAAAAACCTTGGACAACGCTTAGAAATTGTGCATTGACACAATTTCCATTTGTCAGTAGCAAAAAGTCACACTGCTCAGGTCTGCACATATACTAACCCCGATATGGGATGATATTCCATGTTCTTGGGAAGAACATGATGCTTATGAAGGCCAACACCAACTAAAAACCAGCAATGGTGACTTCACATTGTTGTGTATATAAAAATAAATCACATTTAGGCTTGTGACACTAGACTGACATAAACCCAGGATTTTGGAGGTTCACATTTGCACCTGGAACTCTGTTATTGATTTAACACATTCCCATCATAACTGGAGAAGAGTAATAATTTTGGGAGCACATGTGTTAAGGCAGCTTTAGTTGGGCTAAATAATTTTTGTTGTTTTTATAACAGCCTTCTCACATCTTCAGGGTCAGGATTTAAAAACATATTATTAGCTGTCAAATGTTTATTTGTCCTTTAAATGCATATTTTATTTTTTCCAAAGTACTTCACAGGGCAAACCCTTGACAATTTTGGTATTTACTGCCTTTCTTTCTAAATAGCACCTTTTCCTCTGTCTGAAGCAGAAAGCTATGCAACATTAATGTAAAATTATCCAGACTGAATAAGATTCAGTAGCTGAATGACGTACTTGACCATTTAAACAACAACAGCTTGATAGGGAAGAAGCTATTTTACTATTGCAATGATTACTTACAAAGAATCAAATGTACTTTTAAGAAGACAATGGTTCAAACTGCTTTTCCATTCTCTTTCTCTTTATAATTAATTTTTGTAAATCTGGGAATTGTTGAGACATTTGAAGTGGACAATATCTAAGTAAGTTTCAAAACCAGTTTTACTGTTTCCTAAACACAATTCAGGATGTCCATCCTTTGTCCATCCTAATACTGTTCATACAGACTTGGTGGCATGTACCTAACTATGGAGTCATAATAAAGGTAGATTGGCATGAATTGAGCTGAAGATTCAGACAAAAATTGAACCTTCCACTGTTTCTGGGATCTTCAGCTCAATTCATGCCAAGCTAATGCCTTGAGTTAAAGTTATTTTGATGTGAGCCTGTTGCATGCTATTCCAAACCCCACAAATAATAATGTATTTATTCTTCCCACTGGTCAATTAGCATTAGCCCAGTTAACCTATGGTTCGAATGCCGGCTCAATCAGCACCTCATGAAACAGAAACAAATCTATCTAGATGTCATAAATATAAATGCATCATCTTAGGAAAGCAACTTGCAGATATAACATTGGAAGGATACAAAGAAACATATGTATTAGGAGACATGCATTTGTGAAAATGCACATTTTCAAACACATTTCATGCAAACGTTCATGAAATTATATAGAAATGATCATGTGACTGCTGTCTTTATAACCCTGAATTAATCCCTCATAATTGTAATGGTGTTTCCTCTGTGATAAATGTGTAAAGGATTACTACTGCAAAAATCCTAAGGGAAAATCCAACATGATTTATCACACACGTTCAATTGTTAATTTCCCCCAACTTTGCAGGAAAGACAACTAAATCAAATGCCTATTAAGCCCCTGGTGAATTATAACATGTAATGGTCTGGATTAAACAGAGGTATCAAACCACTGCAAGGATGTTAGAAAAATTTAAGTCTGAGGTAGAAGCCTACACTTGAGGTTCCCTTTCTTTGGGAAAACCCTTATTGTGTCAGCAATTTAAAATGATTTCCCCCTTCCTAATACTACGGGTAGGGATATGAGGATTTGAGTACAGAAATCAGAACTCTGTGTTGCTTCAAGGTTCTTCTGCCAACAGTCATGGAACACCTACCTTATGCTTAAATTTGTTGGAATTCTTGTTTTCTTTCTTATTAAGATCAATGAAATAGTGGGTGATACGTTCCTTCGACTTGGAGTCCATCTCCCATGAAATCTTGAAAGAATCACAAGTGATGTTGCTAATCTTGATGTTGTGAGGAACTGGGAGTTCTTCCATCTCGGCAATCCCACTGTCTTGTGATTTATTCCCTGCAGAGGTGTGGATAAAACATAGCCCTGGTTAGCAGGAGCACAACTGGAGCGCATGGTTTGGCATCCATTCCTCGGGGAATGAGAGGGAATAGATAGATGGGGTAAAGACCCAAGATTAAGTTGGTGAACGAAAGAGTTGCAAAAAATAAAACGAAAACAAAACCCACCAGCAGAGATTGGGAGGAAGAGCCACGAACTTCTAGCACAGGGCTCTCCAACCTTAGCAACTTTAAGACTTGTGGACTTCAGATCCCAGAATTCCTCAGCCAGCAAAGTTGGAGACCCCTGCTCTAGCAAACAACTTAGTTGAAGATTTGGGGGGTTCAAGGAGAGGTAGCAGCATACTAATTGTGTCCAGTCTCACAGCTGGATTTTTTTTTAGCCAAGGAAAAGAAGAGGCAACTATAGAACAGGACCAAGTAACTTAGTTTTGGACATTGGGTAGGTTGGTAACTAGAGCTGGCATTGTTGCAGCTCCATGGCCTATCATAGCAGAGCATTTTGGGCTCGATTGTGACAGGGAAGGGCAGTGGCCAAGTCAAAATGGACAGGTGATGCGACTGTGGTTGTGATACTTTTCCAGGGGTGAAGCTTGTCTCATCCTTCCAGTCAAACAATGTCCCATCTAACATTCAAAATACTTCCATCTTTCCTGGATTTCAGAGCATGGTTGCTATTATGTTGAATTTCTCCCGTTGCCTCCAAAGTGCTTTTTTCCCAAGCACCTTCCATCTTTGGTTAAGGCTTAACAGGCCAGTTCAAAAATAACCGAGAAAAACCAGAGCTGAGCCACTGTGATTTTTAAAGCTACCCCGAGAGAATTATGAAGTAATTAAAGTCAGATAGAACAGTTATTATTCAAAAAATAACTCCTTTGCTAATTTAAGTTCAACCTACTAATTGTCAACCTGGGAAAAACGAGCACAAAAATTAATTGCAGTTTTCGAGTATGGCTACTTCAAATGTTCTTGAATCCTTACAAGCAGGAACATCCATGTTTGATAAGAATAATCATGCTTGGAATTCAGTCATGGAATCTGGTCACAGAATCTCTTGACTGGACCTCGGAGAAAGCAGTTCTCCATTCTACCTGAAACCCTTCACCAACTCTCAGAATTCTTTTCAGAAGGGTTGGACAACCATCCTGTTGTGGTTCGCTGGCAGCCTGTGCAGACGGCAGCAGAATCGGACAAGTGGGGAAAACAGGGACCAGTCTGGAAGTCTGGAGAGGACTCGGATGAGGGTCCTGCATCTGATACAGAGATGGGCCCAGGACCATCTGGGAGTCGGGTGCTGCCTCTGGAGCCTCCAGAATCTGACAGCCGTGAAGCAGAGGAACAGGGGGAGCCTGTTCCCATTGTGCATGGGCGCAGAGCTGCCAGAAGGCAAGAGCAGCTAAGACAAAAAGTGTCAGAGTATATTTGTGAACTGGAATAGACCAATGAATAGACATAGCAACTAAGGCAGCCAATGAGGACTGAAACTAGAAGTAGCCTAGGCGTGGCTTTATATTAAGCTCTGCAGCTCTGAAGCTATGTTAAGCCCTGAGTCTATTGAAAATGACACTGCTTCTCTCCTCTGCTGTGTGCCTTGCTTGCTTGCTGAACTAAAGGGAAACTGATGTCTGTTTCTGAGCTGAGTTATGCTCTGAACCTGTAACATGTCTGCTTCTGTTTGAGTTTGCTCCATGTTGGAGAAATCTACAACTGGTATTGTAAAATTTACTTTAGATGTTTATAAAGAAGTTAAATGAAGCCTCAGCCATCTGTGTTTATTTTTCTGGTGCTGAATTTACGCTGCAAAACCTCTGAACATAAGGGGTGACTCGGGAGTAAGGCGTGGAGGTGATTGCCCCTCTCGTAAGGTATAAAGGAAGTACAAAGGTAGGGAAACCTTTGCAGGAAGCAACATTGTTCGCTCTGGTCATTTTGGAACCTGAAAGCTCAGTGGTTCTCCATTTGGTTTGTAAAGACTAATTGGGACTTCAGTTGTTGGCAGCACTTCAAGTCAGATAAGGTGCGTTCTTATCAGACGTCTTTCGAAGAACTTTGGCAGACATCCCTGGGACTAATTATAGCCAGTTAAGACTCATTCTGGGCTGTGAATGGCGATAATTCACAGCCATTAAACTAAAATAAAAGAGACTTGGATTTTATGTGTGTTTGCTGGTGTCTCAGGAAGCCTTGGTCAGAACACACCCCACTTTTTTTCAGCTGAGGAGGCTTCAGGAAATATGGGAAGCATTTTTTTAGAAAGCCCATAGCACAAAGTCAGCTCAGGCACTCAACCCTGGATAGCAACAATGATGGCAAACAACACTTTTATGGTGCCAGTCTTATCAGACCAGAGCTCTGGTAGGTAGCAGCCCTTATTAGCTCACCTTGAATGATCTGAAAAGCTAAGTAGGGCCACACCTGGTTAAAACTTGGATGAGAGACTGTCAGGAAACTGCAGGCTGGCTAGATGAGAAATTCCAAAGGTGAAGACAATGGAAAAGCCAAGAATGCAACTTAAGGATGGCCCTGAAGCAGTGGTGGGATTCATTTTTTTTTACTACTGGTTCTGTGGGCATGGCTTGGTATGTGTGGCAAGCGAAGGTTACTGCAAAATCCCCATTCCCTCCCCACCCCACTAACCTGCTTTCCAGCTCCGTTCTCCTGTGCAGGGTTGTGATGATGGAGGGTGGGATACAAAATAAACACAGTCACAAAAAACAGGTAAAGCCCCTTTTATTCCTTCACTTTGCTTCCAAGCTCCAAATATCCTTGACTGGGGACAAAAAGCTCCCACACAAGCAGTTACAAGAAGGAGGAAATGCCGTTTAAACTAAAAATGCCTATAAATTACGAAGAGTAAAAAACAAGACAAACCAGGCAAGATAAGGGCTTGAAGATGTCCACAGATATCAGAACACACACTGGGAAGGACGCCAAACTCAGAGGAACAATCAACTAGAGATATTTCCATGCTTTGTTTCCAGCACTCGCCTGTACGCATATCCGTCCTCTTATCCAGTTGTCACTGGATGTTCATGCAGCCCATGAAGAGGATCAAGGCCCTCTCCTCCCCTGTAGACCACATCTCTCCCTGATCCTCTCCTCCCTGCATGCCCTAGGATGGAGAGGGGATGGGCCCGGGTCCTCCTCTGACTGCCCAGCTGGCCTCTGCCCTTCCCCAGCTTCCTCCACAACCTCTGGAGCCACAGTTTCACTCCCTGTCGGCTGTTTCTCCTCTCCCTCAGAGTCAGTCTCCACCAGGGGCATGACAAGGGTAACAAAAGAAGACCCAGCCGATTAGCTGGGACTCAAAGGGAGACAGAGAATAGATGAGGGTGGGGCCAGTCAGAGGTGGTATTTGCCGGTTCTCCGAACTACTCAAAATTTCCAGAACTGGTCAGAACCTGCTGAATAGCAGCTCTGCCGTGAAGCCACTAGGCCTGGAGCTTCACTTGGAGCAGACTTTGTTCTACTGGTAATCACCTATAAAGCCTTACATGGCTTAGGGCCGGGATATTTGCAGGAGCACCTACTGCCAGCAACAGCTTCCCATCGCCCCGTGCGCTCCCACAGACAGGGCCTCCTCAGGGTTCCATCGCCAGACAATGTCAGCTGGCGACCCCCAGGGGGAGAGCCTTCTCTGTGGGTGTGTCTGCCTTTTGGAATCAGTTGCCCCTGGAACTTCGGATGGCTCCTGACCTTCGATCCATCTGTCGCGACCTGAAGACATGGTTCTTTCAACTGGCCGACTTGGACTGAGGGTTTTTTAATTGGTTTTTAATTGGCTTGTTGTCGGTTTTAATTAGAATTATTGGGTTGTTCATTTAATATCTTTTAATCTTTATATTGTATGTTTTTACTGTTGTGAGCCGCCCTGAGTCCTTTGGGAGATGGGGCAGCATATAAATCCCAATAAACTAAACTAAACTAAACTAAACTACTGCAAGGCAAGAATAGTCAGACAGTTTTCCAAAATCGTTGGTACAAGCATTGGGAACCTGCTTCACAAAGGCCAGAGTGGAGTCTTTGGGATCTTTCTTAACTAACCAGGAAATCAAGGATGTTATTGCTTGCATCTTTTCCCCCATAACCAAAAGGTTTAAAACATCTTGAGCTTTAACTAAAGCATGGCTTAATCACTTAAAAACCTGCGCCTTTGGATCTCAGACATGGCTAACGTAAAAGATGTCATGTATCATGGAACAAGGTCCACCATCAATTTTTTTTGAAAAAACGAAAGGAAGGCAGCATCTACTTCAAAAGGCCTCCACAAATGAAGCCTTCAGTGGGTCAGGGAAGAGAATGGAGGTGTCCCTATTCTAGCTTCTGTGACTTCTAAAGTCCCTGCCTGGAGCTATGCCTCGAGACAGGTCAAAACAAAATGGAAATCTACTGCCTTACTTAAAAACAGAAAATAAATCTTAGAAACAGAAGGAGAAGAAAATGACACACCGTAATAAATTGGTGTTGAATGTGTGAAAACGCCTGACTCCCCCACCAATCCCTTTGACTTATATTTTCTTGATTTGACTGCAATTGTCTGCTTTACTGTCATTTTAGGGCGGTTTGTAAATGAAACGGGCTTTCCAATGGAAATAAAATATTGTATTTTTAAGGCAATAAACCAGGGGGATCATCAGGGGAACCAGAAAAACCAACATGGCTGCTGTGACTGTGGGATTCACGCCTTGCTCTATTTTAACTGCAAAAAAAAAAAGTTTGCTTTCCCCATCTTCCTTTTAACACCCCTGAAATACACGAATAAATCTATGCCCCCTCCTTGTTCTGCATCTGGTCCACGGAAAGGTGTGAGAAGCTGGTGGACAGCTCACTTCCTTGTGGCCCTCCAATCTTGTAGGTGCAATGCATTTCTGCATCTTTTGCAGGGTTACAGATTAACAGAGTTGGAAGGGACCTTGTAGATCATCTAGTCCAACCCTCCACCCTAGTAGGAGACCCTACACCATTTCTGACAAATGGCAGTCCAATCTCTTCTTGAAAGTCTCAAGTGATGAAGCTCCCACAACTTCCGAAGGCAACTTCTATTCCATGGGTTGATTATTCTCTGTATTTATATACAGAGCTGGATCTCTCAACAAGAGAGAGAGAGAGAGAAAGAGAAGAGGGAGATACAGATACAAATTGGAAGGGACCTTGTAGGTCATCTAGTCCAACCCCCATGCCCAAGCAGGAGACCCTGCACCATTTCTGACAGAGGGCAGTCCGGTCTCTTCTTGAAAGCTTCCAGTGATGAAGCTCCCACAACTTCCGAGGGCAACTTCTGTTCCATCGGTTGATTGTTCTCACTCTCAGAAAATTTATCCTTACTTGCAGGTTGAATCTCTCCTTGATCAGTTTCCATCCATTATTCCTTTTCTGGCCTTCAGGTGCTTTGGAAAATAGCTTGACCCCTTCCTCCTCTCTGTGGCAGCCCCTCAAATATTGGAAGGCTGCTATCCTGTCTCCCCTGGTCCTTCTCTTCGCTAGACTAGCCAAGCCCAGTTCCTGTAACTGTTCATTGTATGTTTTAGCCTCCAGTCCCCTAATCATCCTGGTTGCTCTTCTCTGTACTCTTTCTAGAGTTTCAACATCTGTTTTATAGTGTGGTGACCAAAACTGGATGCAGTACTCTAGGTGTGGTCTTACTAAGGCTTTATAGAGTGGTATTAGTCCTTCCCTTGATCTTGACTGTATCCCTCTGTTAATGCAATTTAGGATTGTGTTGGCTTTTTTGGCTGCCACCGCACACTTTTGGCTCATATTTAACTGGTTGTCCAGTAAGACTCCAAGATCTCTCTCACAGTTACTGCTGTTAAGCCTGGTTCCACCTGGTCTATATATGTTCTTTTAATTTTTCTTGCCTAAGTGTAAGACTTTACTTTAGAGCGAACACTACATATTCAGGGGCCACTGCTTGTAACACAGCTTTAAGCAGTGAAGGTACCCCAAATTGTCCCTGGAAGTGATAATAACAGTGGTAGAGTAAGGAGATTGCTGAACTCCAGTGGAGGACTTACAGTTAAGTCCATGGAGAGGTTGTAATGGTCATCTTATTATAGAAATGGCTAGTATATATTATTATGTAAAAGTAAAAAGTTTTGACTGTAGGTTATTACCTTATTCTACTGCGTCAAAAGGGAGTCAGAAGTCAATGCTTTTCTTTTTTCCTCTTCCCCTTTTCCTCCCCTATTTTCCCATTATTTTCAATTTTCTTGCTATTTCTGTATTTTATATTTTGAGAAACTAATAAGAAAATACAGGAACGGACATAAGTGTGAAAAGTCACAAGCCACTTTTTTCAATGCTGTAGTCACTTTGCATAATCATTAAAAATGGTTATAAGGACTTATCTATACAGCAAGGGAAGTGAGCATGAATTCTAGTCTTCATGAGCTCCTTTTAGTTGGCACAGCATTCAAACCCCAAAGACTGATATATCATCATCAGGGCAACTGATTTTAACTGTTCTATACCAGTGGTCGCCAACTGGTGGTCCGTGAGAAAATTTTGGTGATCTGCAGAGAAATGTCACCTCCAAAGCAATTAATCCAGGCTGTGCAGGAACACAAGGCTGCGCTGCCCACATGGCCCGTGGGAACACAAGGCTTGCGTCGCTTGCATTGTGAACAACACGAGGTAGTGAGGGGAGGGGGAAAAGGGTGGACTTGCCCCACTTACCCCACCCATCTTGCCTGGCCACCAGGCTGCTTCTTTCTTCTTCTTTCTGCTTCTTTCTTCTTCTGCTTTTGGCTGCATGCAAGGAAAGCAGCAAAAGTCCTTCTTTCTCTCCCCCAAACTCTGCCAGAAATGAGTCTTTGGGACCCTTCAAGGCATCCTGCTCCAAGATGCTGTGCTGGTGGGACAAGTCTCACAAAGAGTTGTTTCTGGCGGAGTTTGGGGGAGAGAAAGAAAAACTTCTGCTGCTTCTGCTGCTTTCCTTGCATGAAGCCAAAAGTCTCTCTCCCCCTTTGAGAATGGAGCTGGAGACGGTATCCTGCAATCCCAAATAAAGAACGGTCGATCAGTAGGAAAACGGGGTGGGGAATTTTCCTGCAGAGTTTTTTTTGGATTTTCCCAGGGTCTCTGGTCCACGGGATTTAAAATTATGAGTTTGATGGTCCCTGAGGTCCAAAAGGTTGGCGATCCCTGTTCTATACTGAAATTAATTTCCTTTAAACACTATATTTGCCTTGTTTATCTTTAACTAATATTTATTATTTTAAGGCTGGATTCCTAACTGACACATCAGACCAAACGGTTTGAGGAACATATTTATCCAACATAAGAAAAACATTTCTCTCCCTTTCCATTTTCCTCATAATGAAAGCTCTGTGGTTTTTTCATGGTCTGGTACTTTTGACATCTTCCCTCTTCTTCCTTGGTTTAATGAGCCATTCCTTTGCTTATCACACACACAAATCTGATTTGATTCATGCAAATGGCCATTTTAGCAACTAAAAGAAAACAGAATGCCTAAGATGGGGCTTGATCTTTGTTTTTTTGTTTTTCCAGAGGAAGCATTTACGACATCGATGGTTTTACTGCCAATCACAACAAAACAGAAAGGAAGGAAGGAAGGAAGGAAGGAAGGAAGGAAGGAAGGAAGGAAGGAAGGAAGGAAAAGCAAGCAAGCAAGCAAGCAAGCAAGCGAACAAGCAAGCAAGCAAGCAAGCAAGCAAGCAAGTGTATCATTTTTTGCAAAACCCTTTCCCAAGCGAGGGCTAAAGTAGAGCATACCTCAAGCTGGGCTGAACTAATTCCTTCCCATGGATAATATTTGAAGACAGGTTTGGAGAATTGCAGCCTTTCTTTGCCCTCCCCTCTTTTTTCTTTCTGGCCTGCCACCTTTCCACCACAAGGTGTGGGATTCCCTGGCAGCCCTCAAAGGCTTCCATCTCAGAGGAGCAACAGGCCTACATAATCCATCCCACAGTCCTGTAGGTGCCAATGTCTGAGTCACTCCCATCGGAGAATGCTGCAAGCAATTGTTTCTCTGTTTCCACCTCCACCCCTCTCCTCTCAGATCCTTGATTCACAAATGGCTAATTGTATAATTAAAATTATTATACATATGAGCAGTGACTAAAAAGGATCACAGTTGTCAAACACAATGTTAGTTTCATGTTGTGCTAGCAAACTCCTACTCTTCATTACCGCCTTGCCTTGCAGAACAAACAGTCAAAGCCTCACAAAATTTTAATTGCACAAAGGACAATTCTTTGAAAGCTGGCAGCCATGGCCCATTTTTCAACTCATTTCCCTGCCTTGCAAGCCACCTTGTCTCACGCATCCCTCAATTCCAACTGGAACTATAAATAACTTTTTAAGACTTGGACAGTCGCTTTTCTGAATACGTACCCAGCCCTCTCTTTTGTCCAGATGTTTCCTCAAGAACATCTTGGGATTAAATGACGTAGATGTTATAAGACAGGGGTGTCAAACTCAAGGCCCGAGTGCCAGATCTGGCCCATGGGGCCGCCCTGGAAACAGCGAAGGACTGGCCTGTGATGCCTCTGCCAGTAAAAACAGAGCTTGTGAGGGCCGCGTCTGGCTCTTCCAAGCTCCGTTTTTCACTGGCAGAGGATTGCAGGAAGCTGTTGCAGCTGGAAACAGAGCTTGGGAGCCCATTTTTGCTGGCAGATCACTCGGGCCACCACAGGCGCCTGTGACATGAGTGATGAGCTGTACATGCCCTCAATGAAATCAAGCTTGACACCCCTGTTATAAGACATCTATGTGGAAACTTTAGAGAAGGTGTAGCCAACTTTGGCCCCTTTAAGACCCACGGACTTCAACCCCAGAACCCCAGAATTCAACCCCAGTCATGGAAATTCATGGGAATTCTTGGAGCTGAAGCCCACAAGTCTTAAAGTGGCCAAGGTTTAGACACCTCTGCTTTAAAAAGTGATGGTCAATAGTTAATCAGGAGAAGTTAACATTGATTAATTTCAAATCACTTTTGGTCAAATGGGTGGCTATAGAAATTTGATTAATGAACAAATGCAATGTCAAATAGATCAAACACGAACAACACCACGTGTGTTATCTACCCACCAGTCTACTTGACTGGATTTTCTTCAATGCTTAGCAGCAAAATGTAGATACATACAGCTGTCTTTAACTGTTTATCCCAGCAAATTATAAATGGCATGTAGGAAACTGTGGTCCTTAAGTCCATTCTAGCCTCATGGACCAACCCATCTGAAAGGCATTAAACTCAGCAGGATACCATTGGATCTCTTGAGCTTGCACCTGCTTGAATTCCAGGGATCACTAGTTGTGGTGGGATAACAATAATTATTTTCATAAATTTGAAGGGTCTCTGGGATCTGGGGTTGAAGACCAAATAGAAGAATAGTTTTTTTTCTAGAAGCCTTCTCTACAATATCCTTTCGGTCTGTATTATTTAAGGTTGATGTGTACAAGGATATAAAAGAATTCTGAAATTCATGGGAAGGGAATGTACAAAGAGCAGTTTCGAAGACAATTCTTGGTCACCACTGAGAATATTCCTGAAAGTTGCATGCAAAGAGCTGGAGTTACATGTAAAAGAAACATGCTGGGGGAATTGGGAAATAAAAGCAAATTGTAAGATTATTTGCAATTAAAATAGGGTCTAATTTTACATTTAAAAATAGGTTTCAGGGCAATTCACACTGATAGTTACATGAATTAGGGAAGATGCTTAGAAAGCTTCTATAAGTGTTTACTGCAAAGATAAATTGGTGCTAATCTTACTATAAATTCCTATAAATTTCTTAAAGTCTCTAAAGGCAAAACGTAAGACCACAATTCTGTCATACTAGTCTGGAGCCTTGATTAATCTTCTAAACACACAGCAGACTAAGACTGGATCTGGCGTAACAACAGCGCTAACCTCTATAACTTCAGGATCTTCAAATAAAAATGCCACCAATGCAACTTACTTGTTTTGAAGAGGAGGATATGGAAGAAAGAAAGAAGATTGGCTCCAACAGTTTTAGGAGATTGCATAATTTTGTTTACGCAGAACATTCCCAAGGCAGGAATCAATACTATATTAGCTCCAAATGTTCTTTTCGCTAAACACTGAATCCAGGCATATTGGATGGCTGGATGCTCCCAGGAGGCTGCAGGAAAGCCTCCTAGGCCCAAAATGGGGCCTAGCAAGCCTCCCTGGAGCCTCTTGGGAGCAAAAATGGGGTGGGGGTGGCACTGGACCCCCCCAACTCCCCATTTTTGCTCCCAGGAGGCTACCCTATACTTACCTGGTAGCCAGGTGAGCCTCGTGGGGACTTCTGGGAGGGGCTGGGCAGGGTTTCTAATGGGAGCCCCCCTCCTTCCCATTAGAAACAGCTGCCGGGCAAATAGAGAAAAGCAGGATTCAACCTATACAAGCCTCTCCATGTGTTCCTCGGCAGAAGGCAAGTGTTAAGGGAAAGGCGACCGGCTGTGGCAGTAAAAGGCAAGATGGGGGGAAGGCGACCGGGGCTTGTAGAGCTTCACTCACCCAGGAAGATCAGTAATGGCAGGGGCATAGCGGAAGGCAGGCAGCAATGGCTGGCCTGGTGGGCAAAAGTAGGCTGCAGGC
This sequence comes from Naja naja, assembly GCA_009733165.1. NCBI lineage: Eukaryota > Metazoa > Chordata > Lepidosauria > Squamata > Elapidae > Naja > Naja naja. The sequence continues at coordinate 85,316,527 of CM019151.1, forward strand.
ATGTGCAATAGGGGCTGACTGGGCAGGGAGTGGAGAAGCTGGCTGAGAGGGGCGGGGCCAGCCAGGGGGCCATTTTACCGGTTCTCCGAACTACCGGGACCCCTAACATCTGGTTCTATAGAACCAGACAGAACCGGTAGAATCCCATCCCTGATCCAAGGGACGGGAATTATTTTCCCAGGCCCTGCAGTTGTTACTTCAAGTTTTCTGCAAAAGAGTAGCTGCTTCTGCTGCCATGCACACTTTCCATGTGCAAAGAAGAATGGCAAAATAGATTCTCCAAGTGAGTTTCCACTTCCTCAAACTCCGCCATCTAATATCCTTAGCAGAGAAGGAGGAATTCCTAAAGAGGGGAAGCAAGCCATTGAGGAAAGCAAAATAAATCAAGTTAGTGTTAATGATCGGGACAGAAAATGTGGCGCATTATACTGTAAGGGCGTTAATGACTAAAATATCTATTATTTTCTCAAACAAATGCTGGTTTTATTCATGAATATTAAAGTACAGTGAGATACTCAAATTCAAGTTCTGATTCACTAAATGTCCATGGAGATTCTCAGTCATCCAGGTCACGGTTATCCCAAAGGTACTTTTTACAAAAGGCAACTGGACTTTCTTTGTTTTTCTTTGAAAACTCCACACTCCTCACCCAAGAAGCTTCTTCAGTTCTGACTGAATAGTGGACAATGGAATTATATTCCTTGCAGTCATCTGGCCATTAGCACTCCTTCTGAGAGTCGTTGAGGCCACTTGGGTTTCTTTCTGTACCAGAGGTGGTATTCAGCAGGTTCTGATCAGTTCTGGAGAATCAGAAATTTTGAGTAGTTCGGAGAACCAGAAAATCCCACCTCTGACTGGAGATTTTACAGTATCCTTCCCCTGCCACGCCCACCAAGCCACCCCTACAGAACCAGTAGTAAAAATAATTGAATCCCACTACTGTTCTGTACCCTCAGCATCACCTGAATCAGAGTGTAAATGGGTGTGGAACCTTCTTGGAACTGCTGAAAGGACTGTGTTGTAAACAGGAGATAGGTGGTGTCAGATCCACCCCCTCTGGGGAGAGAGGGCTGTTCAGTCTTAATGTAGATGGCCTCTTTGATCCTTCTTTCAAACCAGCAGTCCTCTTTGTCCAGAATGTGGACTTTTTTTGGGGGGGGGAACCACCTTGGGGACTTCTGTTTTCCAAGATAAAATCATCCTCAAGCTCTATCACCAGAGGTTTTTAAGAAGAGATTGGTGAGCCATTTGTCTGAAATGGTATAGTTTTTCCTGCTGAGCAGGGGGTTGGACTAGATGACCTCCAAGGCCCCTATTGTTACTGTAGCTTTACATCCAGTTCATTTGGATGAAGAAAAACTAGATTAGCCAACTCACCCACCAAGTTACTTTTGAATATGTAAAAAGATTTGAAAGCAGAAGGAGGCTGCAAGAGAACATCCAAACATTAAATTCTTATTAGGGATGTAAAGGACTTTCACCATAGATCTTGCTGGGAGTAGATTGGAGTTTATTGCATCTAATGGATTCATGGCAAGAGGAACATATGCCGAATGCAGTAAAATGGATTGCAAGTACACCAATCTATATATTTCTAGTCCCAACCCTGCTGTCTTGAGTGGATTGGATCAGCAAGAAGCAACATCGGGTGATTTTTTTCCTTTTTCCTTAAGCTCTCAATAATATAATTTAATTTATTCAGTTTAACATGGGCATCTATTCCAGAAGACTCTGGGCAGTTTACCCAATCCATAAAAAAGGGTAAAATAATTAAAAGAGTTAAAGCCTACAAAAACAGGAAGCCCAGACCAAAACAACTTGAAGGACCAGCATCTGGCTTTTGAACTCTCATTAGTATTTCAAAATTCTGCCTAAACTACTGTTCTCACCCAACCGGGTTCTCAAAGAGCAAACACAGACAAAGGCAGCAGCCCCCACCTTTTAAGGTTTAATAACAAATTCTGTTCCTTTACAGCTAAAAGGCTGCATTCCACTAATTAGCTCCGACAAGGAAGAGCTTTGCCAAGTCGTTTGTCAAGGCTGCCAAAAACCCAGAGATAAGAACTAATTTACAAGATTCTCCAGACACGAACTAAGATGTCCACAAGATGAGCTTCAGAGCTTCTTTGCTTTCTGCAAAGAACGCTTTTTCAAACCTGGCTTTTATCCTCTTGAGGGAGGGGCCATTACCTTGCAGCCTTACTCCCGAGTTGCCTGTGCTGCTGTAATTGTTCTTTCCTTTGAGTAATCCTTTGTGCACATGCACTTGGCACAAGCTCCTCGGGAACCTCCTCATCACTGCTGCCAGCTCCCACAATCTCTGAAAGCAGCAGTCCATTCCCTGATGGTCCTGGCCCCTCATCTGAGTCCTTGCTCTCCTCAGCCATCTGCACCTGCTGCCAGCTAACCACAACAACTGCAGAGTGGAAATTTTAACAGCCAATGACCTGGAATACAGACCATCACCCCAAATGACCCTCCAAGTTAGATAATTCTTCTTGCAGAAGAATGGCATAATATGGAGAGACAAGGTCATTCTTCAGAGGGATTTCTGCTGGAAAAAGGATGAGCGCCTAATGGACCTGCAGAGTTTTAAATGCCAGCCTGGATCGTATCTTACTCCCATTAGTTTCCTCAGCCATGAAATTCATAGTTCTTGGGGAAGGGGGGAGATTTTTTGGAGGGGGAATGCTTGGAGAATGAGAATGCTGCAGGCAAAAATGGATGAGGTCACAAGTCTCCCATCTGGGACACAACTAAGAGGTTTTCCCAAAATGTTAAAACTGAAATAAAGTAACCAGGATTCACTTGGGAACTCAGACTGAGTTCCAGGTAGCAGGATGAACATTAGGGGTACATTTGGGTGCATGTGATGGTGGTGATTTTTTTCCCCTTCAGGTCATAGTTGAGTGCAATGGAAGCTGAAACGAGACTCAAGGTTGCACTCCCCCAAACCTCAACACGTCTGTTACTTTGGTGGTTGTCCTGACTAGAATCAAATTTTGCCAACCTTCCAAATTCTGGATTTCTTGAGCAGGAAAGCTTGAAATGCTGGAAGCAAATCAAAAGCATCTTGAGGCCAAATCTTGGCCACACCATCAAGCCCAAACAACGTGTCCATTGGCAACACAGTTATTCAACGCTTTAGTCAATCAAAACATCGCTCTACTTATTGGCCAGGTGTCCTGCCCCGAGTGCATAGTAGAAGCATGCATCATTAAGCAATCTGCATTTCAGGTGGCATCTTCATACTGATTTAGGGGAGGAAAATTTTTAGAATTCCTAGGTAGGAATTCTGTTTAATGTCCAAACCACCAGAAAAACCAAGCAGGAGGAAGAGGAAGAGGAGGATGAGGCAGAGAGGAAAGGGAAGAGGAAGGAGTAGCAGTAGTAGTAATAGTCATAGTAAAAAGGAGATCTCTTCATTCCAGGCTTTCTTCTTTTTCTTATAGGTGAAAAAGAAAGACCCTAACTACTATACCAGACTGGCTCTTATACTTAAAAATGAACCCAATGTTATGAAAATATTGCAAATCAATGTGGCAACCTGCTTTATGATTTAATGGGTAACTCTGCTTAGGCCAAGGAGAAATTTGAAGACAATTTCACGTGTACACAACAGTAGAGCTAGGTGCCAATGGGAACTTCTGGATTCACACATCATGGCTTAATGAACCTTGGTTTAATAAAACCAAGGTTGAGTGGGTTTCCATTATACACGGAGCCATATACCATGGTTTACAAAGCACAACCATCAAGTTGATATATTAAGCTGAAAGTGAACTGTCATTATAGCTGAGTGTGAATGCATGAACCAGCAAAGGTCAAAATCCTTGATATTATAAACATGGTTTTAAGAGCTTAGGGGCCAGAAAAATAGAAAACATGATAGCTGGATTTATATATTTGCACATAAAATGTTGGCTGGTTTTAAAACACTCCTCTAAGATGTTGTAGAAAGAATAAAAATGATGATTTTGATTGATTTCTTTCTGGAAACTGGTTGGCTGCTGGACATTGTCCCTGATAGCGTCAACTTGGCAAGCAGGCCTTTCTCAAGATTACATTTTAAAAAATGGGATGAAACTATGTACGATACATCTGCTGAGATTTAAATGAAGAAAAATGACTTCTGTTTTTTTAAAGAATGAACCTTGGGAAATGGCAAGTAAAGGAAAACTTACCTTTAGAGAGAGAACAGGAGGTGACTTTATACTCAATAATCTCTCTCTCCCACCAAGATCCGTTTCAGAACATAGCAAGGAGGATTTTTGGCACTCAGTGCCAATTCTATTCTAGGCTGGTAGAGCAGGAAATGTCTATAAGATGGACTTCTAAATGTGTGAGAAAGGAGAATGCATGGATTGAGCATCTCTTCACCGTTGCTCATCTTGAGCTTGTAACAATCTGAGTTTAGCACTGATGATGTTAGCTAGTTGGATCATGAAATGTCTTCAAAAAACCCTCTAAGGTCAGAGAGCATCAAGGACTCTACATTTCAACCCTGAGCTACAAATATTCTCCTTTATTGGTACAGAAACTTGCATCCAAATGCTGACCACCAGGGAGTTGTATACCTGTTGCAATTATGGTAAAGATGCAGATCAATCTGCTTATAGCTAATATTTCCCCTTCCAGCACTTGGTTGCAACTGCGTCCAAACGACCAATGTTTATAACTAGATTTTGCAACAGAATAAACCATTCTTGGGTAGAGTTACAAATAATAATTCCTTGAGCAATGAAAGTCAAGAAAGCCTAAATTAGTGGAGTAATGCACTGAACTAAAGCATCTCCATGATCAGGGCAGGGATAGCATTTTGTCTCTTGAGCTGGATGACTCAGCTTGAAGAAATAGTTACCAATATACATATATTTCTTTTGAATATTTCAAGGCATGAACGGTTCCTAGAACAAGCAACTTGATTTGAGAGAACATCTGTACAGAGTGCACACTTTGACATAGTATGATTTCACTCCCAGCTTTCCAACAGCTGCACGTTTAGATAGATTATTGTGAAATAAAATGCATAATTTTCACTCTATACCTGACATTCCCTGAACAAACGTGGAAATTTCTCCAATCTCAAATTTCCTTTTGCTACCAATCTAATGGCTACCTTGTAAGATGCTTTTTCCAGCCCCTAGTGGCTCATTCTGACATATAAGCATTTAGAGATGCCTTGGAGATACCTAAACTATCTCTTCTGGGAATATTATGACAGAAGAGGAGATCTAAAGATAATTAAAAATATTATGAAATAGGAAAGTGTGAAGGAGAAATTCTAAACCACAATGGGACTACTTGGAGATTACATGACAAGATAAAAAAGAGCACTGATTCTCAATGTTTTTCTTTAAGACACTACTGAAAAGCTTTTGTAAGCCACTATATAATAAGCCAAGACTTAAAAAACTAAAAATCCTGCAAGATTCTTGAATTTTAATTGACTTGATAATCTTATAGGACTTCAAATATATTTTAGGAGGAGAGCGATGTTAGACTATGGTAAGCAAAAATCAGGAGGGGTCTGATATTTTTCCAATTATATAAAAAAATATTATAGGTCAACAGCTCACTTCATCAAATGCACTGCAGGAGCTAAACTGAAGTAAGATTTAAATTTGGGCAGTGTAATATTGTCTAAGGAATCTGTTTCAGAAGAAGTATTCGATTTCATTATGAATCTTTTATGAGAAGCCATTACAAGGTCACCAGGCCTGACTTTGGAAGGTCAGTGGCAGAGGTGGCATTCAGCAGGTTCTGACCAGTTGTGGAGAATTGGTAGCGGAAATTTTGAGTAGTTTGGAGACCCGGCAACTACCACCTCTGACTGGCCCTGCCCCCACCTATTCTCTGCCTCCTGAGTCCCAGCTGATCGGCTGGGTCTTCTTTGATTGCCCTGCACAGGAGAACGGAGCTGGAAAGCAGGTTAGTGGAGGTGGGGAGGGAATGGGTTTTTGAAATAACCTTCCCCCAGGAGTGGAGAGGGAATGGGGATTTTACAGTATCCTTCCCAGTGGAGGGATTCAAATTTTTTTACTACCAGTTCCGTGGGTGTGGCTTGGTGGGCGTGGCTTGGTGGGCATGACAGGGGAAGGATACTGCAAAATCCCCATTCCCTCCCCACCCCACTATAACCTGCTTTCCAGCTCCGTTTTCTTGGGCAGGGCAACCAAAGAAGACCCAGCCGATCAGCTGGGACTCAATGGGAGGCAGAGAATAGATGGGGGTGGGGCCAGTCAGAGGTGGTATTTGCCAGTTCTCCAAACTACTCAAAATTTCTGCTACTGGTTCTCCAGAACTGGTTCAGAACCTGCTGAATACCCACCTCTGATCCTTCCCCTGCCATACCCACCAAGCCATGCCCACCAAGCCACACCACGCCCACCAAGCCATGTCCACAGAACCGGTAGTAAATTTTTGAATCCCACCACTGGTCAGTGATATGATTCCAGGCCCAAATGCACAAATGGTCCTTGCAATTTAATTTGAGGATATTTCTCAGGATGGGGAGAAACAGGCTTGGACTGGACTAAAGCAAAATGGAATGGCTCCCTTTGACTTTCTGTGGACTCGTATTCTCCAGATTCAACAAGGTTCACCATCTGGGACATCTCTTGCTGGAAGAGCTCTGGTCAGGAGGTCCTCTGCTCAGCTTCCTTTGTACATCAGAGGCAGCTGACTTCAGAGTAGGACGCAGAGTAGGATGCACTTCCTTCCCTGTCATCTCTGATTAAGCTTTCTGTAATCTGCTGTAGATAGGACCTTCCCTTGAGGTCCACCTGGAGACCAGTCAGCATCCTGCATCCTTACTGGTCAGCTTCAATGCTGCCCTGTTACTGTGGCAGCAGCTTTGGTTGCCAGGTTATTTCTGAGTGCAGTTTGAAATGCTGTTGCTACCTTTAAAACCCTTAATGACTCAGGCTGACTATCCAACAGACTGCCTTTTTCTAATCAAATCTGCCTATCTCGTCCAGATAGATAGGGGAATGTCCACTTGGGATCCCCCAAGCAGGTATTATACGTTGTTTAGATTTTATATCATTGTATTATTAGTTTTCTATTGCATGACATACATTGTAAATTGTGCCTAGAAGAGAGCTTGCTTGGTCTAGTGACTAGGATGCTGGACTCAGAGAGCAGAAAAACCCAAATTCTAATCCTTCTTTTGGGAGAGTCTTCCTCTCTGACACTAAGAGGAAGACAAGGGCAAACTATCTCTGAAAAATCTTGGCAAACAGATGACATGGACTTGTTTTTGTCATCTCCAGGGACATGTGTGACTCCAGAAACTGCTTAGAGCAGAGGTCTCTAATCTTGGCAACTTTAAGACTTGTGGACTTCAACTCCCAGAATTCCTCAGGGAGCTGAAGTCCACAAGTCTTAAAGTTGCCAAGGTTGGAGACCCCTGGCTTAGAGTCTATTTGGACTGAGGCCTTACACGGATTTCATAAAACTAACAATAACGGGATTCATGAGGATGAGATGAACGCCATTGTAGCACCATCATTTTACTTTGCACCAGAAGTCGAACTGTGCTGGTCTTTGGACTTTCATCTGCTATGAAATGAAGGAGAGATGTGCCATCATGCAAAAGGATGTTTCACTCTTTAGAACAAGGGTCTTCAAACTTGGCAAGTTTAAGACTTGTGGACTTCAACTCCCAGAATTCCTGAGCTAACATGACTGGAGGAGGAATTCTGGGAGTTGAAATCCACAAGACTTAATGCTGTCAAGTTTGAAGACCCGTGCTTTAGAAGGTGGATTTTCAGGCATCCAAAATTGTTGCATCTTTTTATTGTTGATGTTAAAGAAATAAATATAACAAGACTGGACCAGATGTCTAATAATTATGGGTATATAAGACATTGATTTGGAGATTTGATTCATTTTTCCCCAATCAAATTCTATGACCTTTTTTTAAAAAGCTTGTTCTGGGCAGCTTACTCAAAGTGACCTAATTAGGGAGTTGGAATTAAACCACTGAATCAATTGGATTCAAATTTGAATCTGAGCTGAATCAATGGGTTGAACTGAAATAGGCCACCCTCTGACTACAAATGTTCAGAGGTTTAGGTTGGGTTTAAGGCAGAGGTAGGACTGCAATAACAGAGAAAGTAAAATAAGTGGCTGTATTTGATAAAGAATTCAGCTCCATGTAGATTTAAAAATTAGGTGAACAGTCATGGCAAAAACATCTGAACATTTTGCCATTTCCATTCGTACATCTCAACTGTCAATTCTTTCCTCAATAAGAACAATATACTATTACTTGATGCCTGTTTTTGCAACCAGGCAAACAATGAGGGGCTCACCAGAAATGATGGGAGCTGTTGCAGTCCAAAAACATCTGGGGAGCTTCCTGTTGCCCAGATGTTGCAAGAGCAAATAATACTTTAATTTGCACACACCTCAATATTAGTGGAAAATATCTCACAGCATGATGCACATAGTAACAAACCCTGTAGATGGAACACCATATTTAGCACAGTCCTTCAGTTAAGTATTTTCTTAATATAGATTTGGCACAAGTAAATGGCTGTGTTAGAAAACTCCCACTTTTTCATCACTGAAGGACATTTTGAGATTCTTCCTCCTCATAGCAGTCCAAGAAAAAAACTACCAAAAGATAGTAGAACTTAACAGCATTTAAAACCCAGATTTGTCTCTCATGGAAGGCTGTAAAAAGCCACAGCCCAGAGATCAATCAACGGACAAGCATCAAGAAGGGCTGCTGAGTTTTGGTAATGTACTTTGTCATTTCTTTAGACATTTGATACACAAAGTAGCTAAACTAGGTCATTTTAGAATGTTCCAGCAAATACATTTTCCCCAAGCTTGGAGTAACTTTGCCAAGGTTCACTGAAGCCTTCAGCACATTTTTTTTTTGAAATGCAATTATTAATTCCAAAACCATCTATGCAAAATAGTACTTGCATTCAGGCGTGAAGAGACAGGAACACTTTGTGATAACAATAAAACTAACATTGATTAATGATTCAGCTACAAACACCACAATGAAATTGATTCAGCTATCAACGTGCCAGTTAACAAGTGAAAAGTTATTATTTCAAGGTCAGTCAAGAGATGTGACAAAGTACATTACTTCAAAGCTGATGGAGTAAACTTCCAGCTTTCCTTCCCTTCCCTTCCCTTCCTTCCCTTCCCTTGCCTTGCCTTGCCTTGCCTTGCCTTGCCTTGCCTTCCCTTCCCTTCTCTTCCCATCCCATCCCATCCCATCCCATCCCACCCAAATCAGTTAATCTGATCTGATTCCTTTCCTTTCCTTCTGTTTTGTTCCCTTTCCTTCCCATCCTTTCCCTTCCTTTCCCTTCTCTTCCCATCCCATCCCATCCCACTCTGTAATCTGATCTGATTCCTTTTTCCTTTCCTTTCCTTTCCTTTCCTTTCCTTTCCTTTCCTTTCCTTTCTTTCCTTTCTTTTCTTCCTTCCTTCCTTCCCGTTAACCTAATCTGATTCCTTTTTCCTTTCCTTTCCTTTCCTTTCCTTTCTTCCTTTCCTTTCCTTCCTTTCTTTCTTTCTTTCTTCCTTCCTTCCTTCCTCCATTCTATCTATCTATCTATCTATCTATCTATCTATCTATCTATCTATCATCATCTATCTATCTATCTATCTATCTATCTATCTATCTATCTTCTATCACAATTTTTTTACACAGCATTGTCATCATGCAAAAACAAACAAACAACAACAAAAACAGCATAACAGCCACACTTGCTCATTTACATTCAAAATACTTGAAGATGAAGACCTCCAGAAAATGTTGGGCCTTTAGGCTACACAGAGAAATGAAAAGAACATATCAGAAGATGACAAAGGCTGCATTATGGCCAAGAACTCTGTATAGATGTGTTCATGAAGCTCCCAGAGAAAAGTTTGACTTGAAGGAGATTGCATTCTTTTTATTTCAGTTCTTATAACCAAAGGACCAGTGAAATATTGTCCCTCCTCTCACCTGAGTACCCATTCACACAAGGAACCAGTGCTTCTGCGCTCTGCACTCTACCACTATTGTAGGTGCTATAGCACAACCAAAAACAGAAACTTCTTCCCTGGGTAATTAACCTCCAGGTACCATGAAATTCAGACTGTTGGCAGAGGAAGCTGGAGACATTTGGTTACCTGAACTGGAGCTCATCAACAATTCGTTTGCTACCAACTCTACCTGTTTATAATGTTGGTTAAACAAGTACTTTACCCACTAACACAGCATCCTATTGATTATGAAAGAAGATTTACAAATCACATGTCATCTCAACATGTTAAGGCACTGTATGAATACCCAGAATTGTTAAATGTATCTACACAAAAGATTCCAAGCTTATGTCTATGGAGAAACCACGCAAAATTGAAATAATGGTTCCAAAGAAGAGCTAACATTTATGATTACCTTGTGTCATTATTTAAAACAATTGCCCCAACATGAAGGAAGACTTCATAGACACCATTAAAATGATAATGGTCCTACTGTGAAATAACTACAGAAACAGCCACTCTAGTCAAATAAAAGATTTCTGGCAATCAGGTGGAAAAGATATAAAGGAAGTCCTTGGGTAATTTTTCATTGTTCACATTGAACACTTGTGACCAACTTGAGAAAGCAAAAACTTCTTGTCTGAAAATCCCTCTGGTTCTCAACATGGAAAGCACCTAAGAACTGATTCAGTTCCATTATGATTATCTCCCCATGCCTGCTGCTAAAGATAACCCTACCCTAATCTTGTTTATCATCTTCGTAGCTCAGCATTGCCCCTAGAATTTCACTTCTGTATGCATGAGAGTATTAAGATGTTTTATTCTTAGGTAGATTGAAGTGAGAATGGATTGGTAGCTCAAAGTCAAATAGAAAGATGATGGATTTTGCATCTCATAAACATGACTGGCTTTCAGAGATGCTATCTTCCCATCTACCTATAGATGAACCCAATGGGATAATGGGGGTCCAGGATGATAGGAACTCTGCATTTTGAGGCATGCTGTGATTGTCTATTAATTGTTTCTGTTCTCGTTTAATTGTACTTGATTTTTTTTGTTGCATATGAATATATGCCCTCCCTCTTGAATCACATATTTGTCCAACAGGCTGACAAGTGTCAAAAATATACAAAATCCAAGCTAGTTTTCAATTAAAAAAATGTATGGAAGAAAATAATGTGTTTAGCTGGCACTGGGTTTGTTAAGTGACTGATCTCCTTGGCAGAGAAAATAAAGCTAAGACATAATCAGCTTTTCTTTTATCTCTAGCAGTTCATTGTTTTTCTTACAGGTCCCAATGGTAAAGACACCCTCAACTTAAGTGTGAGTCTTGATGACTGTATCCATGCCATTTTCTTGGCAATGACACGAAGATATTTAATACTGCAGAATTGATTTCCCAAAGTAGCTAAGGGTCATGGAAATCCACATAATCCCCATCCCAATATTAACTAGGCCCAACTCTGCATAGATCAGCCCAGGTCAGCTAAGTGACGCTACTTGCTGGGTCCAAAAAATATGAAATGTTACATGAATCTGCATTTCACTGACCAGAAGCTGGTGGACACAGATGAATGGGAACAGTATACTCTCCTGCAACCATGCTGCTAAGATACTTTCCCATGGTATGAATGAAATCAGAGGAGGTGGTAGAATGTAAATGAGCATGCCAAGTAGAAGAAGAAATGCACTGGATACAGAAAGCAAAGGAGAATTAATGGGGTAGGAACACAACAAACCCAGAATGTTAAAAAGGAGAGTTGAGGATATGAAGCAGAGGGATGGACAGGCATTCAAGGCTCAAAGGGCAGTTTAGAGAAATATGTGGGAAAAGTGAAGAACAAAGCTTTGCACAGGATCCTTCCTGGGAACACAGTTGTTTTGAGCCAAGTTTCCTAGTGATCTTCCCTACCAGATGTTTGAAAGGCTTACACCCAAGAGATCTTCCTGCCTGAGCCAAGATGAAGGCTTGGACCAGCTGTTTTCAGAGGGAAGCTGATGAACTGACCCGACTTGGAGGCAGGACCCTGCACTGACCTGAAGAGAGCAGGCTAGTTTAGCTTACCCTGCACTGGTACTTGCACATGGCCCTGCTGAAACAGATATTGCAATGCAGAAACAGTGGTACCTATGAGCATCATAGAAGCCAAACTCTCTTTTGCACACCATGCATCTAAGAGTGTGTTGGGCTGCCTCTGTGCCTCTTTGCCCAGTGTGGATAAAGTGGAGTTGCTGCAACGAAAGAAAGAAACTTGGCCAAAGAGTTGGGCATATCTATGGAGATTCTCAGTCATTCAGGTCATGATTATCCCAAAGGTGCTTTTTCAAGAGGCAATGGGACTTTCTGGTTAACTAGAAAGTCCTGTTGCCTCTTGAAAAAGCACCTTTAGGACAAAGAGTTGGACAGTTCCCACCAGCACAAAGCAAGCAGATAACAGATAACAAATAATCAGAGTTGGAAGGGACCTTGTAGGTCATCTAGTGACTAGTGTAACCCCCTGCCCAAGCAGGAGACCCTGCACCATTTCTGACAAATGGCAGTCCAGTCTCTTCTTGAAAGCCTCCAGTGATGAAGCTCCCACAACTTCTGAAGGCAACTTCTGTTCCATTAGTTGATGGGTCTCACTGTCAGAAAATTCTTCCTTATTTCCAGGTTGAATCTCTCCTTGATCAGTTTCCATCTGTTATTCCTTGTCTGGCCTTCGGGTGCTTTAGAAAATAGCTGGACCCCCTCCTCCTCTCTGTGGCATCCCCTCAAATGTTGGAAGACTGCTATCATGTCTCCCTTGGTCCTTCTCTTCACTAGACTAGCCATGCCCAGTTCCTGCAACTGTTCATCATGTGTTTTAGCCTCCAGTCCCCTAATCATCCTGGTTGCTCTTCTCTGCACTTTTTCTAGAGTCTCAACATCTTCTTTATAGTGTGGTGACCAAAACTGGATGCAGTACTCTAGGTGTGGTCTTACTAAGGCTTTATAGAGTGGTGTTAGTACCTCCCTTGACCTTGACTGTATCCCTCTGTTAATGCAATTTAGGACTGAAGAAGAGCCCCAGAGCTCTTGCACCCAGACTATCCTCACCCAGGCCCTGGTGTCTAATGGCCAAGTCTTAGGTTGCTCTTTTCAAAGCCAAGAAATCTAGGAAGCTAAAAAAAAGAAAACAGATGTGAAAAAGATGAATGGAAGAGCAAAGGTCAATTAGGAATAGCATGAGCCTTGGTGGCTCAGGCTGTTAAATGCCTGCTCTTAAGATCCAGCTGTCTACAATTACTGTAGGCTCGAATCCCACCAGGCTCAAGGTTGACTCAGCCTTCCATCCTCTCGGGGTAGGTAAATTGAGGACCCAAGATTGTTGGGGGCAATTAGCTGACCTTGTAAAAATGCCGCTTAGTAATAAGCAGGCATATACAATGGAATGAAGGCTATTGCTGAGCATACTAGGTTGTATCCCCAAAAATTGTAAGCCACCCTGAGTCTTCGGAGAAGGGCGGCATATAAATGTAATTAAAAATTAAAAAAAAAAAAAATCCAGTGTAGACATATACACAATTTCTCACAGTGAGAAAATATATCAAGTTTTGAAAATGTTCTATTTAAGCACCTGGCTCATTCAATTAAAAGGTTATGGGCCCCAAATTTGGACAGAGTAGGATAACATTTGTATTTTATACAAATAGGTGTTTTTTCTGAAGGAGAGATGAATGATTGCTAAGCAATTAAGGGGAATCACTTAGACAAAACTGGGCATCAAATGAAAAAGAGAGATATAGAAAGTTGCTTGTTGGAACTGAGGCCCTGGGGAATCTATTACAATCACAAAAATTTGGAAGATAGAATCCATATTGAAGTATTCCTGCGAATATTATTTGTTGATGGGAAAGTGAGGTCTAAATTTTAAAAAGCAATTAAAAACATATGCCATTGAAATGAATGGGTAGTTAAGAGCCATACTTCCATGGTTATTACTGGCACACAAGAAAAGTATTTTCATGCACACATCATCATATAAAATCCAACTGGTAATTCTAGGAGATTTCGTTCAACCCCGTTTTATATAGATACTGTGTTCACAAAGCTGTGCTACACAAATAATATGATAATCATGCCTGGGATTGCTTAGATGTGAATTTATGATGAACTTAAAGAAAAGAAGGCCCAAACAGGTATTTATGATCAGAAGCAAAAACAGGATACTGTAACTGAATATTTCTGCACCTTCAGAATAAGGCTAGGTGGGATATCCTCTCAATGATCTTTTAAATATAAGTGGCTTTACAAGTTGAGATTAAAACTAAAAGAGAAAGAAGAGTTGGAGTATTACAAAATTTGGGATAAGTGGTATAATTTGTTGAACAATAGAAATAAAGATAAAGGAAATAAGAAAATTACAGATAAAAGGATATGAATGTATATAAAGATGTATAAATGTAGATATTTACATGAGATTGGTGTGTATAATAATTTGTATAATAATGATGACACAGTACTGTTAAAGTCATATGTGTAAAGGGTGAAAAAGAACAATAAAAATTATTACAAAAAAATATAAGTGGTTTTATGCTACTCTACTAAATGTTTGCATTTCATTTTCAATAGGGGAAATTACTTTGCAATTCACATTTCCCAACATAAACATGATATATTGCCCCTCTGACTGTGAAATGAACTTATAATGAAGATCCACATTCTTGTACTCAGGAATGAGCACTCAGAGATGTGGGTGTATCTAAAAAAAAAGGAAATGTTTAGACTGCAAAAGAACCAAATAAATGGGAATAATTCAAAACGATCTAGACATTTCCAATTTCCATGCAGCTAGAAAGACTGATGCGAATAAACAACAGAAGATACCTAAACTGCAGGCCACAGATGTCTGTGAATTAGAAGGAGTAGTTGAATGGAATAAAAGCATTTTAGAAGGGATTCAGCAAAATAAGCAGGACAGTAACTGCAGTTGATTGTAACAAGAAGAGGATTAAGGAGGAAGATCTAAGACAGTTGTGCTTCAACTTCTCTTCTACTTTCCTAGAGTCTTGCTTAAAAAAACCCAACACAATGAAGTTTTTATGAGCAAAAAACAAAACTCCACATGAAATTACTTTCCATATGTAAGATTGTTGTGTCCTGGGATTGCAAATATTACTCTGTTTCTAATGGAAGTTGTAACTGGCATCTCCCTAAAGGAGCAAGGAATGGGACATAATTTTTCCAGAAGTGACCCCACCATCTCTTGATCACCAAGACCAGCAACGTAAAGTGAAAAGAATTCTAGAACGAGCCATACCACAAAACTCTAGAATATCTATAAAGGAAATATTGATTGTTCATCTTATTTCTAGATAAAAACAATCCTGTTTCTAGATTATGATCATGTTCTCCTGTGTATCCATATCAATAAGTAAGATTACATTGCCTGGTTAGATTTATCTTGTGCAATTTTTTTTAAAGTTAATTTGAAAACCTACGTGTTCTCTTGCGTGAAAGATCCTTGAAAATAAAGTCAAATAAAGACCGCGTTGCTGAATTCTGAAAGCCTGGTATTAGTTGAGGCTTGCGTAGATTTACTGGCTGAAAAAAATGTGAAAT
The DNA here is from genome assembly GCA_009733165.1 of Naja naja. Taxonomy (NCBI): domain Eukaryota; kingdom Metazoa; phylum Chordata; class Lepidosauria; order Squamata; family Elapidae; genus Naja; species Naja naja. The sequence goes on from CM019151.1 coordinate 85,332,110, forward strand.
TAAAGCATTTGTCAGTTTGAGAGGAACTGAACACACTGGGGATTTTTTTAAAAGAATATAGATTTTACCAATCAAACTCACATCCTCCTTCAAAAGGCTGTTATGAAACAAATATCCAGGTCAATCAGGTTTTCACAGAGGCCAGAACCTCAGAAATACTCTTTGTACTAACTAGAGCATGCTTGACAAATGGCACCCCTTATTTAAAAACAAGTGCTATTTATGTTGTATTAAGGATTGTGGGCAAATGAAGATATGTCTTCCTGCCAAAGAGTGTATCTGTTGCATTTCTACGCTCCCCCCCTAGAGGCATTTGTGACTTCTAAATGACACTTGTTGCACACTAATTATGTTTCAAGGACTGGCCGCCTCTACTAGTAAATGGCCCACGCAAACCGTGTAAATGCATGTTCTTTTCTTTCTTTCCACTTTCACTGAAAAGCCTTGAAATGATGTCCCTCAAGAAATCTTCCTAAATGATCAAGAGCTTGATGTGGGAAAAGCTCTTGAAGCATCACAGGGAGAGCACCTTAATCCTTCCAGGCATTAGCTGGACATCTAAGGCCTATCCAAGAGAAAGCATGCCATATTCCCCTTGATATCCATCTGCTGCTTTTTTTTGTCCTTTTCTTTTCATCCAAGAAGAGAGAACCCACCAACAAGGCTATTATTAGGTGATTGTGCTTGAGAAATTAGACTCTGTGTTGTGCCAATTAGCAGCCTACTCCAATGAACTTCATATACTTCATACCACTTTGAGACAAAGAAAGTTGCACAATGTGCCTTCAACATGTGGCATCTCAACATTGACTTGACTACAACAACAATGAAAACACACACTTCTCTCTCTCACCCACACTCACATTAAGTTGGCATTTGAGGGAAACAGAACAATCAGATCAAATTTAGGAAAAGGTATTGCATGGTCAATATTCTTGTAATGGAAATGGAAGTGTGACTGCCATGTCACTACCCAGAAAGCTTTCTTCAGCCAAGATTTTAAAGTAATTGCAGTGGCAATCTGAAACACTTTGTAATTATCCCATTAAATCCTCCCTGTAATGGTGGACTGTTGTACAAAATCTTTAAAAGGCTGTTTAAACACAGAAGCTCCACAAATGCCCAACCTTTGAATGATTAAGTACGTGATACATCCTCTAAAACTGCTGGCTGTGGCCAACCTTCTTTGTTGCCTGACTTCATCTGCAATCCTGAAAACCCAGCAGCTATTGCAAGCATACATTTCAAAACAGGCTAAGTATTTAGAGAGCAGACATTTCACATTAAATTGCCCCATGTTCAGAAGATTACTAAAGCCATTTGATAAGTACATTAAAAAAAGAAGGGAGAAGGAAAGCAGATTAGCCAATAAAAAAATAAAAAAATAAATGGCACTCTGGAAGATAATCCTCTAAAATATTAAATTTTGGACATGGGTTGGGTTTTGTGTGCACTAATACATAAATATAGAGAACTAACAAGTGCCATAATCACTGCAAGCCTTGGGCACAGAGGCGTCAGGAATACACAACTGATTACTGGATTCTTAGGCTTGCTTGTTTGACCCTTGGCACACGTGAAAACTAAACTTCATTGGTTAAGCATGGTTAACTTTCTGGTTCATTAATAAGGGATGACGGAGCTGCCATCCCTCGGATGGGAAGACTCTCCTTCCAAAAGCCGCTCCAGCTTCCCAGGATGCGAACATCTGGAATTGGGCGGGTATAGAACAAAGAGCTGAGCAGCGGACCGAAGCGCCACATCTGACGGATCTGCCTCTCAATGGAGGCCGGTGGAAGCGAGCCCTGTCCAGGGTGCTGAAAACCTCCCAGCCGCCCGCTTCTCGTTTTTCGCTGTCCGCGCCGAGCTGCCACCTCTCCCCGCCCGGCGTCTCTGCCCGCCCGCTCGCTTCGGTCGGTCGCCCCCCAATTCGGAGGGGCCGGATCATCACCGGGGCCGCGCCGCGCATCGGGCGGATCCGCAACAGGTTCGGGGCTGGGAAAGAGCCGCCTTTCCCTTCGCCTTCTCTCCCCGGGAATCAGCTCCTCCCAGGCACACGTCCACCCCTCCAATTCAAGGCACCGCAAAGGGGCTGGCCCGCGGTGGGGGCTTCGGCTTCTCCCGAAGAGAGCATCGCCAGGAGCTCCCCGGCCGGGCCCAGCTCTGCTCCCCGCGGCCTGCGCGCAACTCGGGACTCCCGTACCGGGTCCAAAAGGGTTACCCCTCCTTGCAGCCTCATGGAAGCCGCAGCACCAGAGCCGGGCTCTGCGAGGCAGAGGCAACCTGGCCGCGGCGGTCTCTTCCTCTCCAGGCAGACACGCCAGCTCCCTCGCCAGCTGAGCCCGCCCCTCCCTCTAAAAAAGAATCCTTTTGTTAGCAGCAAATTGCAAGGACGGGCTGCACCGGGAAGGGGGCGGCGGTGGTCCATAGCCGGCGGCGAAGAAGGCCGGGGGAGGTTGCGGGGCGGCTTGGCACCGGCCCTCACCGCAAGGCCCGTGAGAAGCGCCAACTCACCGTCCCGGTCGCAGAGCTGAATCGCCTCCAGGCTGAGGTTCTTGAGGACATCCTCGCAGGGGCTGGCCGGGCTGCTCCGGGGATGGTCCAGGCGAGGCACCTCCATCCTCCCGACTCGTCGCCTTCCTGGGCTGGGCTGGACTGGCTGGCCACGGGCGCGGGTCTCGCCCCCTCCCTCGGAGCTGCGGGCGGGCAGCGGGGGGCCAGGAGGGTGGGGGGAGAGGGCGCCCTCTGCGACAACCTGGCTGCGCTCCTGCCTCTGCCCCAACTGGCTGGGAACTGCGCGGTGCAGCAGAGACGCGCGCGCTCCCACCCTCCCGCCGTCCCTCCCCGGGGCTGGCTGGCTGGCTGGCAGCGGGCGGGGATTAGAGGACGGGAGGAGCGACGGGCGAGCCCTTGCGCTGGCGCGGGAAGGGAGGAGCAGGAGAAAGAGGAGGAGGAGGACGGCACCGATGCTGCTCACCTCGCCCCGCTGGAAGGAGCTCGCCGTTAGCAGCGTCGGCGACGCCGCCGCAGCTCTAGATGCAGACCAACGCCTGCTCCCCCCTCCCACTCCATCGGCCGTGCAAGGCCCTATTGAGCCCCCCACTTCTCGCCCCACCCCCACCCCATTGCTTACGTAAAGCTTGACCCACGGCCGCGGGAGCGCTGCCATTTTGGGCTGCGGCGATCCTACCGACCGCTGAAAGGCAGGTAGAGGCTCCCTCCAGACCTATTTTTTTTGCTGCCCCCACCCCAAGCGATCCTCCGGATCCTTTCAGTCCGGATCCGTTTCATAGTTTGGGTCGGTGCTGAGACCCGTCGCATTTCAAGAGACTCCGTGACTGCCCCGGTCTTGGACTCGCAAATCCGGTTCATCTCCAGCCTTTCTTCTGCAGGTGTCTCTACAGCGGGGGCTTCCAGGAACGCCCAAACCCCCTTTCCCAGTGAAAGTGGAGCTGGGCCTGAAATCCAAGGTCGGGGCAAACGGTAAGAACAACTAGCGACGCCAAATGCAGGATGAAGATCCTCCTTCGTCTTCCCTTCAGCTCATGTGAAGAGAGAGTTAGTGCCTTGGTGGCAGCTCAGAATTCCACAGTTGTCCAGCTGGGAAGTTGAGAGGTTCAACTTGGCTGGTGGCCACGTTCTTCGGAGAGGGGGCGACATACAAGTCCAATTATAAAATAAATAACTATCTTTTGGGAAAGCTGGAGGCATCAGTCCAGGAGGCTAGTAAATCATGCCCACTTCAGCCTCTCCTTTGAGATTTTCCACCAGAGTTTTATGGAGTAGGTTGGCTTTACCCAATGATCGGCCAGTGTTTTAACCTTTTACGCTATACATTCACCCATCCAGTTAATTTTATTAGAATACAGAATAACAGAGTTGGAAGGGATTTTGGAAGTCTTCTAGTCCAACCCCCGCCCCCGCTCAAGCAGAAGACCCCAAGCCATTTAAGATAAGGAGCTGTCCAGTCTCTTCTTAAAAGCTTGCAGTGATGCAGCCACAACTTCTGAAGGCAAACCTTTAGAACATACGCTGCATATTATATATTGTAATATACATATAATAACATATAATCCCATCTTGTTTTAGAATCTTGAGTTAGTACCCACAAGCATCCATATGGACTGAAAGAAGAATATGCTAAATCTGAACTGAATCCAAGTTTGTATTTTTGGCTAAAACCCTTTAAGAAACAAGAAAGTAGGAATCCAGCCCAACAGCATCCTGAATTTCAATGGTTTAATAGTTTAAATTTTTTTTTGAACAAAGTTCTTCATTTCAGAAAATATGATTTGTCATATTTTTAAAATACATGAGCTAAATAATGTTTCCAAAATATTTATAATCCACTTATCTACCTTCTCGGGTTATCTTTTAGATCAGCCAAGCCAAGCTGTTCCTATAGAAACATAGCTTTCTTTGCATCCTCTATGAACGCATCTATCTGTCTGTCTAGCTATCCAGCTATCATCCATCCATCTGTCTGTCTGTTTGTCTGTCTGCCTGTTCTGACCTAGGCTTCCTTAGAAATCATAAAATACAATCTTAGTTCTGGCAAAACCTCTTTTATTTCCACGGCTGTGAATTATATTCATTCACAGCCTGCAAGGCTTCACAAACAGTCTTTCAGGGGAATGTTTATAAACACCCACCTTATCGCACTGGGAATGCTGCCAGAGAAATAATTGCCAGATGCAGGGCAAGGCCAAACTTGACACAGAGTCAAACAGAACTTTTCAGAGCTTGAACCGACCAGATGAACTAATTGCTTCCTGCAAAAGCTCACGTCCCATTCGCTCCTGTCCTATGGGAGGGGCCAATCATCTCCGAGGTGGGGCCTTACCTGAGTGGACCCTGCTTTCTCAATTGTTCTTGTCTTCTGGTAGCCCTGCATATGTGCAGGCTGGGAACTGGTTCCAGACACTCCCCTGCCTCACTGCTGTCTGAGTCTGAAGGCAGCTGATGACTGCCGGCCTCCCCTGACCCCATCCCTGCCTCCAATGCAGAGCCCTCATTTGAGCTCTCCTCAGCCTCCAAGACTGACCCAGGTTTCTCCCCAACCTCCTCACTACTGTCCAAGTCTGCTGCCAGCTCCGTCAGCTGCCAGCGGGCCACAACACTGCCTGGCTATCATCTAGCTAGCTATCATCTCTCTCTCTCTCCTTCTCCCTCTCCCTCTCCCTCTCCCTCTCTCTCTCCCTCCCTCCCTCCCTCTCTCTCTCCATCTATCTATCTATCTATCTATCTATCTATCTATCTATCTATCTATTCATCTATAATTCAACTCTTGAAGTAATCACCTATTCTAATGTTTTGCTTTCCACAAGCATCACTTTCCTCCTTCACCTAAAACAAAGGACCTAAAAGAGTGGACCGAATTCTTTGCAGCTTCATCTTTCATCTATGACATCTCCACATCGATGCATTTTTATCTATCTCAATGGACCATGAGAGGCCATGCTGGTATTAATTGGCCATCTAATCAAGTCAGGTAGAGCCCCACACCTCACAGGAGTAAGGCCTGCTGAGTTCAAATGGGCTTATTTCCACCTTAACTGTAGCTAAAATAACCCTTTAGTTTAATAGGATTTTGCAACGAACAGATATTTGCAGGACAAGTCATTGTAAGATGTGTAAAAACATAACAAAGCAGATAGCTTTTCTTGCTCAGAACATATGAATATTTGAAATTAAGGGTACTTGGTGCTCTCTGAGTTTGGTTGTTTTCTTGCAGATGCTTCTGCAATGTTTCTTGCTCAAGGACCCTCTTTTCAATCCTGAGCTATAAATATTATCCTTTATTAATATCATTGTATATTATACATTATTAATATATGAAATCAATTTACGGTGTAATCCTATGCAGATCAGTTAAAAACAAGAGATTACAAGAGAATTCAGTGGGATTTATACCCAGATAAATATGTATGCCAATGTAAAGATAAGAATAAAGGTATTCTCCTGTTTGGATGGACTCCTAATATAATTCAACCATGTACCGGTAATTTTCTTCAAAAGTTGAGAAAATGGTTTGTCTCTTCCATTCTGCCTTCTTCTCTCCCAGTTTCACCTACAGCCCTGGGATTCCCAGGTAAACTATCCTCCCATTCAAAAACCAGTAAGGTTAGTAGCAGTAGTACTAGTAAAAACCTTCCTTCACACCTCTTGGTTCCAAAGATCAACCAAAGCCAATAATTGAATCAGAGTATTGAGTGGTGACTTTTCAAGTGGAATCAGATATTCTAGTGGTGACTTTTCAAGCTACTCCCTGATATTTTTGACCTGAAAAAAATCAGGGTCTTACAGTATGTAAGATCTTTCCTATAATTTTCCATAAAATGTGTCCAGGGTGCCTTAAATGCCCTGGAGAGTCAAAAGTAGAAATATATGTTGAAGCATCTAATCCTTCATGTTGACTTCACCAAATTCCATATGGATTCATATTTCCAGTAAGTGACATATTAGAAGATATACCATGTTTTCCCAAAAATAAGACCTGCTCTTATTTGGGGTGTCCCAAAATAAGTACCAGATCTTATTTTGGGGGGATGTCTTACCCGCTTACTTTAGGACCGCTGCAGCCAGGCCTCCCATGCCCCAACACCTATTGCACTGCTGCCTGACTTCTTCTGTAGCCACTCGCTTCATAGCTCTTTGCGCCAGTGCCACACAGCCTCTGTTGTGCCACTGTATGCATGAGCAGTGACACAATATGCCATGCCATGTCCTGCCGCAAGCGGTGGTCAGCAAGCAGCAGCATTGTTGTGACATGCCATGCAGTGCCACAGGTAGTGGCACAACAGGTGAAGGGGCATGGGAGGCCTGGCTGTGGTGGTCCAAAGGTTAGCGGATGTGGAACGCATGGGGCAGATCCACCTCCACCCCCACCCTAGCTTGATTTTTATGCATGAGCCTCACCCCACTTTATACAACCAGATGATGAGTGGGTCTTAACTAGGGATTACTTTTGGGGTAGGGCTTATATTAGGTGCAGGCATGAAAATTAGGCTAAGGCTTGTTTTTGGGGCAGGTTGTATTTTTGGGGAAACACAGTGTATTAATGGTTTCCAAAATATGGCAGCAACAAGAAAATAAAGCAGAACTTCAAATATTACAAGATGCCATGTTGGCCAAAGAAATGATCTCAGGATTCCCAGGGATGGAATGATGCTAATCTGCTATTTTCCTAACAGTTCCAATGCCCACAGGAATGACTATCAGGAAGCGAGAGTGATACTGAAAGGTGTTTTGGACAAGCTATTTCCATCTCCACACATCAATGTTTTCAAAACTGCCTGGAGGAATCTTTGTGGAAAATGCATCAAACCCAGGACTGAAAACTAGAGAAATAAGATGTCAGATGATTAGCTATAAAGTTTACAAGCACAAATGAATCCATTCTGCTGAAATGTCAAAGACGGTGATGGTGGGAAAGCTAAGGAAGAATAAAACTAACAAAATCCCACCAAAAAAATTAAGAACATACCCAAGAACATAAACATAAACAACCACGACAGATGCATTACTATGCAAATCATATGAGTATAGAATTGACTGGAATTTGCATATCTTAATATATTGCATTACAAAACAGGAGGTGTGCAAGCAGCAGAATATGATCGCAATGAAAGGTTGTTTAGATTCTTATGTTCTTTTGTGGACAGTGCATCTCCGGTTTCAAAGCTACTTATTTATGGCTTGCATTGAAAAAAGTGATCATAGAATTCTGGGAGTAATTACAAGGACAAAAGAGCACAAATAAAGAGAGTGACCATTAAAGACGTAAATAGATATTCATCCACAGATGCTGACAGTATTTTAGTCTTCTCCCTATTAAAAATCAATACAGACAGATCAAAGATGGCTGATTCTAAAATGCAGCTCTCTGGATTCGTAGATGACAACAATAAGGAGCATTTTCACCTTAGGTTCCTGGTTTAAATGCTGATCAGAGCTCAGTTGTACTAACCAGCAGCTGAATTGTAGACACTACTGAAATGAGTTGGGTTTGATCCATTTTCTAGCAAAGAGCAATTCATTTCCAATAGACATATTTGGCATCTTTCACTAGCAAGTCTTCCCTTAGGAGTGGAACAAGTGTGGTGTTTTGTAAATCTTGTTTTGTAAGTCGATCATTTGATCTTGCATATTAATTTGTTTGTTGCTATTTTTAACTCTTGTAGTATTACATGAAATTAATGGAATAAAGGAAAACCCAGTATATAGAAACATTATGCAGGGGAAATCCTAACCACTACCATCATTCAAAAGTTAAATGGTAAAACCTAGGATGGCAATCATGTCTTCTTGATATTGGAAATATATCAAGTGGACCTCTTTGAGGGAATAGTCAAGAATCCCAGCTAAGACAGAATAACAGAGTAACAGAATTGGAAGAGACCTTGGAGGGTTTCTAGTCCAACCCCCTGCTGAAGCAGGAGATCCTACATCATTGCAGACAAATGACTGTTCAGTTTCTTCTTAAAAGCCTCCAGTGTTGGAGCACCCACAACTTCTGAAGGAACCTTGTTCCATTGGTTGATTGTTCTCACTATCAGAACATTTCTCTTTAGTTCCAGATTGCTTCTCTCCTTGATTCATTTCCATCCGTTGCTTCTTCCAGTTTTCTTTTGGAATTACCCATAAAATTATCTGATGGAGGACCTAATTAAATGACCTCTGTCTTCTGGACCAAGTTTCAAAAGGATAGTGTTGCTTTTGAAAGGTCATTTTCCTTTTTACTGATTTTTTTAATTAAAACAAATCATTTTTTTTACTGTTTTCATTGATTAAAAAGTAATACACACAGATTAAAGATGGCTTATTCTAAAATGCATCTCTCTGGATTAGTGGATGACAACCAGAGGAACATATTCACAAAGCAGAAACAAGTAGATCAACATTGCTGGTCTTTAAAGCAGAACTGATTTCTATAGTATAAATCTGCACAGTGGAATATAGATCATTCCTCCCTTTTTATTCTAATTGATGCATTAATTAATTATAATATTAAGTAATCATATTATATAACGAACACATGCTTTTTCCTTCCAGTGCTGGTCAGGTGTACAGTCATGTTCTACAACTATTAGTCACCAGCCATCAAACTATATTAAGCAAATACTCAAGCCATTAAAAAGCTTACAGGTATTTCATTTGGCGCAATGCAACAAAGCTCCAACATAATGCCATTTTTAAAATTAATATTAGGACCAGTATTGTTTTTAGTTTCAAACATAATCCTTCCCTGAGATACCTTCTTCATTATATTTCTGAGGTCAATAAAATGAGAAAATAGAGGGAAAAATACCTATTATTTTGGTTTGTTTGTTTTCAAAGACCCAGGGAGCCCAGAGTTCACCAGAGGTCATACTATTTTCCAGGATGCATGGCAGGATTGGGAAACTGGGCTAATCCTGTGTTCAGGTGAGATAAAATAATTGTGTTGGTCTTGTCTATGGATGCTAGCAGAAGCAGTAACCCCAGAGGAAAACAGAAATATGGAATGCCATTCAGGAGCCCTGAGCAATTATGTTACACCCAAACAACAATAATAAAAAAATTGGTCATAATTTGTAATTCAGAAAACCCAAATACAAAATTTAATACCTTTCCATGCAGGTGATCTCTAAAACAGTTTAATGTTATGACTTCCAATGGACAGAAATTAGAAGTAAGAAATCTGTGTAATTCTGTACCTGCAGACTCCCTTTCGTTTGCTAACAATCTGGAATAATTAAAACCTGAGGTCTTCACTGATGTTTCAAATGACAGATCAGTTTTGGATAGGTAAATAAATCCCATGGATTTTAATGGGACTTAACACATAGCATCCTTAATTCCTGGTCTTCACGGTTGCAGGCTTGTCTTTTCCAAGCATTCGAGGTGCCAAATCCATGGACTTTTTATGCTGTGTTTTCAAGAAGTGGGATTTATTATATTTGATTACTGAGTAGAGACTGGCAGTTCAGGTTACTCAACTCCTCAGAACTACCAAGACAAACTAAGCCATATTTTCAAGTTTCAAGACTCAACAGGTTTCTACTAACATCAGGGCAGCAATACTTGGTTTTATATTTGCAAGTCATATGACATTACTGCTTCTAAGGCCTGCTGCAAACGTTCCCTCTTGATCTACTCATGGTTATCCATCAATCAGAATAGAAGGGATCTTGGAGGTCTTTTAAACCAATGCCTTGTCAAGCAGTTGACCCTATATCATTTCAGATAGCTGGTTGTCCAATCTTTTCTTAAAAACCTCCAGTGATAAAGCACCTACAACTTCCAAAGGCAAGCTGTTCCACGGGGTTAATTGTCTTCACTGTTAGGAATTTTCTCCTTAGTTCTAGGTTGCTTCTCTCCTTAATTAATTAATTAATTAATTAGTTTCTATCCATTGTTTCTTGTCCTGCCCTCTGGTGCTTTGGAGAATAATTTGACCCCCTCTTCTTTGTGGCAGCTCTTCAAATATTGGAATACTGCTATCATATCACCCCCAATCTTCCTTTTCTCTAGACTGGCCATACCCAATTTCTGCAGCCATTCTTGATATGTTTTTGTCTTTAGGCCCTTAATCATGTTAGTTGTTCTTCTTTGCACTTTTTACAAAGTGTCAACATTTTTTTGGGTAATGTGGTGACCAAAACTGGATGCAGTATCCCAGGGATGGTCTTATTAATGATTTATAAAACGGGACTAATACTTCACATGATTTTGATTCTATGCCTCTGTTTATACAGGCAAGGATTGTGTGAGCTTTTTTGGCTGCTGCTGCACACTGCTGGTTCATGGTTAAGTGATCGTCCACTAGGACTCCAAGGTCCCTCTCACAGTTACTGTTTTTGAGCCAAGTTTCACCTATTCTGTTCTTGTACCTTTGGTTTTTCCTGCCCAGGTGTAAAACCTTGCTTTTCTCCATATTAAATTTCATGTTGTTGGACAGATCCCATTGTTCAAGTCTGTCAAGATCCTTTTGGATCCTGAGGTTTTCTTCTGGGTGATTCTGGGCTATTCTTCCTACCTTAGTGCCATCTGCAAATTTGATGAATTCACCTTCTATTCCCTCATCTAAGTCATTTATGAAGGTATTAAAGAGTACTGGGCCTAAGATGGAACCTTGTGGTACCCCACTGCTTTCTTCCCTCCATATAGATGTAGTACCATTAAGAACGATTCATTGAGTACGGTTTGTCAGCCAGCTACAAATCCATCTGGTGGTGATTCTGATCATGTTCACATTTCCAGTAAACTTTTCTTCTAGACTTATATCTAGTACAGTTGCAGGCATGAAAGTCAGAGTCATATTTCCTGTTCTGGTCCATTCTGTAGGAAGAAAGAAAACCTGCTTTTGGCTATCATCAGTTAGTGCTGATGCCTGGAAAATGAGCAAGTTAACAGGCATGCTTTGTGTTAAGTTTGCATGAAGAGACAGACGCGGAGTGCTTCAAGCTCTTTGTTTATTAGTGAGTACAGCTCAGAACGAACCCACTTTGGCTGGGCTGCGGCTGCTACTTATAGCCAGCAGCCGCAGTTGCCAGCCAATCAGAGTGCAGGGTTTTCCCGCACTTTTTAAACCAATCATTTCTTACATTTTACAAGAACAGTTCAAACTAAACCAATGACTTTAAACCTGCATACATAACACTTTGCATGTTTTGATGCCTTCACACAAATGTTGTCATGAAGCATATGTGGCTTTTACTGACTACCTATGAATTAAACTTGTAGCCCCTGAAAGCTCCAGTTTGTGTTTCCAACAGTGGGATTCATCCAAGTAGCTACCTTCTGAAATAATAAACTCCTTTATGTTGTTACAGCTGAAACCGTGTGAACACAAGATGGGACTATCCCTTGTTTCCCTACAAACTGCAAATAATACAGAAGTCCTGGTTTTCTGAAGCTGGAACATGTTACTAGAATATCTACTGCTTGATGGATTGCATCCAAGTGTTTTTGGCAAAATCCAATACAAATCCATTACCAGAGATGATAACGAGAGAGAGAGAGAGAGATTATATATATCTATAATATATATATGAGCTCTGAGAAGTGTGTCCCTCTGTTAATTGTTTGCCTGACATTCTACGGCAAAATGGGATCAGAATTGACATTAAAAAGAACAACCAAGAGGAAGGTAATAGCTAAAACCTATTGGCGTGAAAACTGGGTTGGGCTTGAAGGAGATTTTATATTGCCAGTAGAAAGAAAGCGAACAGATATTACCTCTGAATGGCAACTATTTTGAAACTGGATGAAAGGCTTGATAAAATAAAGGTGACAACTGTGAAATAAGCAATTAGCCAAGAAAACACAAGTGCACAATTGAAAGAAGAGCTCTTCTAAAAAAGAAAAACGAATTAATGAATATGGCAAGTGTTTAAGGAACAAAAGCATTACTCTGGGAGAAGTATAATGGTTTAAAGGCATTTATATTAGGCAGTATAGGATGAACAGAAGGATCATATTTACATCTGACTAATTTGAAGCAGCTTGGTAGGAATATTGCCCAGCTAAAAATAGCTTGATTGAGATGCTGCTGTCAACATATTACACCAAGCTGTTATGACTGGGAGAAATACTTGGAAGAGGCATGGATTCTGAGCCATCAAGAAGCAAGGGGAGTTCAAGCTCTCATAAAGCTGCGCAAATGCCTTGTGTGAGGCAGTGACTGCTCAGCTGTGATGCAGGAACTGTTGCGTGGCCTTGGTGCCCTTTCCATTTGCCTCTAGGACAGGGATGAAAATAGAAAGGGTGGGAGTGCCCAGGATTTCTTGGAGGCTTTCACTGCATATGAGGGACAAGCTTGGGATTGTTTAATATGGCTTTCTATTTGCCTTCTCAAGATATCACACCATCTATCAAGAAAAAGAAAAAGGGATGAGAAGGGGAAGGAAAAGAGAAGGGAGAGGGAGAAGGGGGAAGAGGAGGAGGAGGAGGAGAAAGCAATCAGCCTGGAAAAGAATTTCAAGGCCACTTGGACTGGAGATGGAAAATAGCACTTAGACTCTGTAAGTGGTTCACATATTGCCCCCAACAATCTGGGTCCTCATTTCACTGACCTTGGGAGGATGGAAGGCTGAGTCAACCTTGAGCTGGAATGAATCAAACTGCTGGCAGTTGGCAGAAATACCGAACTCTTTAACAATTGACCCACCATCAATGTCTTTCCTTAAACTATCTTCACTTATTAATACTTTTTTTTACATTGGGCAAATGTATTGTTATTGTGATTTTTAAAAGAAATATTAATGTTTAAGAATTATTTTTAATAATTTGAAATGAAATGAGAGGATGTTCAGATTGAGATTAATATTAGAGACTAGGATTAATTTGTTTGTTCCTTTGATTTGCAAAAGCTGGAATGGAAAGTTAAAAATTGGATAAGATAGGAAGTTAAATGTTAAAAATGAATATATAACTATTGTCATATTTGCATGTAAAGGTGATGACCCGGGAATATGCTGTCTACTGAAAAGAGCTTTATTTGAATTGTGAAAAACTGAATAAAACTTGTTTAAAAAACAACAACAATTGAACCACCATCATGGCTCTTTTTACTATGTCTACTAGAACATTATTAGTAGCTGTGGCTTCATTTCTATACAGACAATGCATTAATCTGAAGAGTCAAAGGGGCTCCTGAATGACAAGTACCATCTACATTTAGCAACAAGGTTTTCCACTTAGAGGGACCCCTCCTTCTCTTGCAATGGGTGCAAGGACCATTGGCACCAATGTTCACCATCCCAGCACAGATAGCTGAAACAATGGAAGGCCACTGCGACCAGTTGATCATCAGGAAAATTCATTTGGCTTCCTCTGTGATTGGAAGCCATATCTGGCCAGAACCCCAAACTGCAAGATAGCTTCTTCCATCTTCCGAGGGAAGGGCAAGAAAAAAAATCACTTGTAAAACATCTCATTGGACAGAATTGGGGTGTAGTGGTTAAAGCAACCAGGCCCTGTGCTTTTTAGCATTCTGCCAATATAAAAGCTACTAAGGTGGATAGCATGAAATTATTTGTAAGACCAAAACCAACTGTAAAAGTAGCACTCACAACATTAAAACTTTCTGAGCGCTGTTTCCAACTTTCCTTAGCCTTAGTGTCAGATTCCTTAGGATCCATACAACCCATATAATCTGAAAACTTAGAACTAACACTGGATAGTAACCTGTTCTGACCCAGCTCCTCAAACACGATGAACCCTCTGATGCGAACTCAAAAGATGCCTTTATTAGGAATGCTGGCAGCCCTGGGAAAAAGTTTGTCTTGCAGGCTAACAAGTCCATCCGGCCAGAAGATAAGTAGTTGCCTGCCACACCTATTCATCTCCACCCTCTGCCTTTTATCCCCAGAGCAGGGTGGGATTCTACCAGTTCACACTTATTTTCTAGAACTGGTTGTTAACATTCTAAGCAGTTCAGAGAACCGGTTGTTAGAAGAAATTACTGGCCTAATCCTGTAAGGAAGGCAGGAAGGAAACATTCTGGTGTTGCTTACAGAAACTGCCTCTCCGTTAACCCTTATTACATTCTTGGCAGGACTAGACTTCCTGTCTCTGGAACGTCTCTGGAGTTTTTCCCCCTCCTTTGCTGGTACTTTGCTTGTGTGGAGTGACCATTCAAAGTTACAATGGCACTGAAAAAAGTGACTTATGACCATTTTTCACACTTACGACTGTTGCAGCATCCCCACAGTCATGAGAGGCCAGGTGAGGAGATATGGGCCTCGATGTGAGCGATGTTGACTTGGTCACACCCAGCCAATAACATGACCACCAAGCCACGTCCACCCAGTCACATGACCACCAAGCCATGCCCACCAACTAAGCCACGCCCACAGAACCGCTTGTTAAAAAAATTGAATCCCAACCCTGCCCCAGATTTAGGGTGGGGCCTCTTTAGCAGTGGTGGCTCTTCCTTCCCCAGGATTGGTCCATGGCTTTCCACTGCTCTCCCCTTTTCTGCCTTCTGTGCAGCTGCATGTCAGGCACTGGACCCAGCTATTCCTCTTCTTCTTCATCAGCCACCTCCAGACCTGGGGGCTGTTGACTCTCCATCTGAGGCCTGACAGCTGGCCCAGACTCCTCCTCTGTCTCTCTCTCTCTCTCTCTCTGCCAGCTCCATTCTCTGTTCCTCCTCAGAGCTCCTAGGTTGCCGTGATGCATGCCTCCTCCCCTGATTTGGCTGCTGGAATGGCCGGTAGCCGAGAAGCCACAACATAACCGCACTCACAACATAAGAAACATTTGTATTTGTTTATTCCAGATCAGATTAGATGAAACATTTGGCTGTAGGCTTTGTAATCTAAAGTAGGAAAGAGTTAAAATAGCAGCTCAGATAGTATCGGTGCTGTTGCAGACTGATAAGAATTCCCCTGGTGTGTGCAGGCAACTGGAGCAATGAGTGAAAGCAAGGAGAAGTGATACAATTAACACAATATTAAGTTTATCCCTATATTTCACATGTGCCAAAACCTTCTTTTGCAAGTCTAAGAAAAGAAAGGAAATCTGAAGTCCATAAAAACAGGAAGTAGGCAGCCAGGGGTGCCTTAAAATTTGAATCTGGTACACAGAATGAAAGCTGAACCACATTTTTAAAGACTATTTTTGTCCCTTCTTTATTATTTTTATAAATAACTCAAGGCAGTGTACATACTTAACACTCCTTCCTCCTCCTTTCCCCCCAACAACAACCCTGTCAGGTGGGTCGAAGGGGGGAGGGGAGAGTGACTGGCCCAAAGTCACCCAGCCAGCTTTCATGTCTAAGGTAGAACTAGAACTCACCGTCTCCTGGTTTCTAGCTTGGTTGAGGTTAGGAAGTCCTTCCTTCAGAAAAACAGAAGGCTGTGCCTTGATTCGTAGGGTGCACTAAACCACAGTATGGTTTCTTTTTGAGAGTGTGAATCCAGGCATTGTGTCTTGCCCAACAAAGCCCAGTTTAGCAAATATGTGAACCCAGAAGCAGGTTAGAGTGAGTGCATATTGCATAGGTACATGTTCTCCATAGTGTTTGAAACAATGTACGGATTCAGTCATGACTCCTGGTGAAGGCCCTTCTCTTGGGAATGTTCCAGAAGTGCCTCTTCTTTCCTAGTTTCTACTCTAGTTCTGATGTTCCCAAGCCGTCCTCCATCTGAGGACTGATTAAATTCTATGACCTGCCCAATATATTCATTAGATGTTTCTACAGCTTCCAAATGCAAAAAAGTAATACTAAAATATCGAATTAAATTCAAAAGCAGCTTCTTTCTCAACAGCGTGGATGGATTTCACCTTATATCTTATTCGTCAAAAGCTCTTGCAGAAAGTTGTCACCCACCCCTCTCCTTGGAGAATGAAATATTTTAGGAAATATTAAAAAGGCAGAATATTATATTTCCCTAAAGGAGGAATGAAGAAACATGCTCTTGGAGACAGAAAGCAGTCCCCACCTCTCTTATAATAGCCCTCAGCAGATGTCAGCACTTAAGAGATAAAGAGCTTGTTGAAAGGAGCCAAGTTTCTAGGTAGCTCTATTCATAAGCAAATAGCCTCACTCAAGATTCAAACCAGGACAAAGCCATTAACCATAATAGGAATTGCCCAACACCATTTCAGAACACAAGCTCTTTCATTGCATCATCTCAGAGCAAACCAAACTTCAACCAAACTTAGCTCAGCCAACTATGACCCCTACAACAGCAAATAGAATATATGCTCTTGCACAGGAACAGGAAGCTCAAGTGCAAAGCCCAAGAGAAGGTATAAAAACCCCTCATTCTCAACTCCATGTGGTCAGGTGCCCAGAACCATCCATGTGGCTCTGCTTCATCATTAAACCATCTTTCCAATCAGCCTCCAGCCTCCATTTTGTCTCCAGTGCCTTTCTCCCAGCTTGGAACTGGACCTGGCTATTTCTTCCAACACTCTTTAAAAGAAAGAAAGAAAAACCCCAAATTTGGAATTGGAGTTCTCAATGCTTCTTTGCTACCATCTAGCTGATCTTTTCCTTAGAGAGATCCTCAAAAATATTGGGAAACCTCTAGAACATGAGATATTATTTATCAGTGCTTTCCTTGGTGTTTTTCCCTGTTTACAGACAATTCACTGCTGAAAGCAATTTATGCATAGATTTCTGGATACAGAATTTAATTAGGTTTCCCCAAACAGTAAAGGATTTATTGCCATTTAATCATAACTCCATTAAAGAATCTCAAAATATTGCCTAGATCAATATCATTTTCTGCTGAATTAAATAATCAGTTAAAAATGAGTCTTTTAACTGTCCTCTTTTTAAAGCTTCCATTAATTAGCAGCTCTGGTTATCCATGAAAGTGTTATTTTAAACTTTTTTTAATAAATATCTTTACTGTACTTTTTTCTTTTACAAAACTAAATCAACTTTAACAGTACATATGGTTCTCCTTAATAATGACTCATAATAAATACAAGTAATAATAAATACAAGTAAGCAAATAAACCAAGTGTTATAAGTATTCTACTGTCTGTGGTATTACTATATATTGATGCTAGTATATTTTAATGTATATATAAATATGTATATAATTCTACTTCTAATGATTTCATATATAGATATATACTGTATCCATAAGTATATAAATAAATATATATAAATATAGGTATAAATATATCCAGCTTAATTTCAAAGACTATAAGTACAAGTATGTTAAATAACTCTTACTATTATCTATATTTCACCTTTCCATATATTTCTAATTATTCATGTACATTTTTATATTTTCTTCTAATTTCTACAATTCTTGTTCCTATTATCCATTTTAAACTTTCAGAGGGCAATTGACTTACATACTTGCAAAGGGAACAGATGCATTCTTCAGTCTAGCAGTTGTGAGATACGAGCCATGATGTTGCCATGTTACACCAAACAACTACACAACCAAGCTGTTTTTTGCTGAATGTGTCAAAGCAACATTGACACCTTTTCCCAAGGAAGGGTTTTCCCCACTTTAGAACTGGATTCTGAAGCTGAGTGTGCTACATGACTGTTCTCTATAGTTAAATGTTCCCTTCTCTCATGTCAATAAAAATTGCAAGTTATCACTAAAAAAAGGGACCCAAATTATTATCTATCCAATCCAGTCATGATCCAAAGGAAAGTGCTTTTAATTTCCACTGATGTGGAAATTAAATTCACATCAATGTTTTAATTATCCCACAAAATTAGATCTGGGTTGCAAAAATCTGTATAAGCATGCAGCTTTCTGGATAATTTTGCTGCTGCCTACGGATTGCCAGGATTTCTGCATCCCAGATACGATAACTCTAATTTATATGAAATCAAAGTAACAGTTGTAAAAAGTAATCAAGTATTGTGTAAACATTTACCAAGATAATATGGAAAGATCATCGATATGTTAATTATAATAAAAAAACAATCTTGCTTTGAAAATGCAAACCCACAAATGAAAGGATTTGGAAAAACTAATGAGGTGCAAAATGAATTCCAGATAGTTAAAATCATTTATTTCTCTTTGCTCAGAAAGTCATTAATATTGATGTATTCATTTATAGCATGGGTGTTTACAAAATGCACAGTCACATTTGTAAAAGAGATTTGCCGATTCTGTAAGAGAGGTGGTGCTACACCTAGTTGCTAGCAGGGTGTAGCTCTGATGGGAGAAGGCAGACTTAGTTGGTGCTCCATCATCAGCATCATGCATGGGAACTAACAGTTCAAAGGATGATGATTTAGAGAGCAAGAATCAATGAATCTGCAGCAGTTGGTACACTAGGATTACTAGCCCATACAAGTAGAGGTTTGATCAATGCTACTGTGTAACAGTCACAACTCCCCCTCCAGTGGTCTGACTCTTGTTCACGAGAGGTCCAATCCAGAACTAAAGAGGTATTTCCCAAACGAACCATTAATCAATGGAGTAGTTTGTCTCCCAGAGTTGTGGGTGTTCCATTGTTCAATTGTCCAGCATAGTATTGGGTCTTCTTCCTTAAACAGGGAGTTGGACTACAAGACCTACAAGATTCCTTCCAGCCCTATGATTCTTTCTCCACCCCCATGTCTCTCCCTCCATCCCTCCCCACCTCTCTCTCCATGTGGCACAGTAGGTTCAAGCTTGATTCAGCTTTCCATCCTTTCCAGGTCAGTAAAATGAGGGCCCACATTGTTGTGGTCAATATGTAAACCACTTAGAGAGGGCTGTGAAGCACTGTGATGCAGTATATAAATCTAAGTGCTATTGCTATTGCTATCTATTTACAGTGTATCATCTATCTATCTATCTATCTATCTATCTATCTATCTATCTATTTCTATCTCTATCTCTATATCTATCTATCTATCTATCTATCTATCTATCTATCTATCTATCTATCTATCTATCTATCTATCTATCTATCTATCTATCTATCATCTCTCTCTCTCATCTCTCTCATCTCTCTCTCTCATCTCTCTCTCATCTCTGTCTCTACACACACACATGATAGACAGATAGATGATAAATAGATTATCTATCTTAGATATAGATAGATAGATGATAGATAATCTCCCTATCTCTCTATCTCTCTATCCATCCATCCATCCATCCATCTATATCTCTCTTTCTATTTATCTCTCATCTAAATGTTGTCAAGTTCAACCCCCTCTGCTAAAACCTCCTCATATGCTGAGACCAATTTAAAGGCTGTGTGTGCGCTTTGATTCGAGATTATATGGCTTCTGAACTCTGCAACCTTTCTTTGAAGCAGGCTTCTGCAAAATGTATCTTTAAAAAAAAATTGCTCCCTGCTTTTTTTTTTATAAAGTATAATTGTAGCCTTAGGCTATACAGTCACTTGCAGTTCCTGACAAGGAAAGATGAGAAAAAGGAAGACAAATCAGCTAAAATTTCTCAGCAGTCTGCAAGACTGAGAACCCTGAAAATAACCTCTTGGCCAGTTTTATTTTCTTAGCTAGAAACCATGCATGTGTGGTCAAAGCGTTTTGTAACCCACTGAAGGAAGACGAGAGAATTGAGGTGAGAAGGAGACAGATTTGGGTCTATCACCCTGACAGCGTTGTGTCTATTACTCTTCTGTCCTTCAAGCTAAACATCCTTACTCGTCTCTCTACCAGTCTTTTACATGGCCATCCCCACATTGGTTAATCTTTAAGGTGTCAAAGGAAACTCATAAGACTGTTTTGATTGACTACTATCTTCATTATCTTCCTGATCCAAACTATGCAACATGTCTTTATTTCACAATAAGGGGTCGTGCTTCTCAGAGACTTCAGCTATACTGCAGCATTTCACACCATAAAAGCAGCTTTCCAAGACTAAAGGCCTTCCATATAAAACAAAGAAAAGAATAAATGGGTATTTTGCCCAGAGGGAACCAGAAGGTAATGGAGAAAAGCAGGTCAGAACTCTACAACTGCACTTGGAATACAGAAGGAAGTTTCTGGAGGAAGACCTCCCTCCCCCATGACCTTCCCTCAGGTCTGCAGAGGATCAGGTAAGAAAACCAGACAAGTGCCAGACAGGGAGAATAGCTTGAAGGTTGCAATAATGGGAACAATCTCTGTTTCTTCAGAAGTAACACGAGCACTTAAAAAGAACTCACTCATTCCACAGAAACCACAATTCTCCCTTCTTTCAGGAAGCAGCTTGAACAATGGATGAAGTGGGATTCAGAGAACATTGACAGCAAGTGCTCTCAAGCAACTTTATCTCCCAGAACCTCAGCCTGGTCTAATAAGGGCTTTTTGTTCTATGGTTCATTGCACTTGAGGATATGGATAACACACCCAAATCAAATTGTAAGGTGGCCCAAGGCTAGCACACTTACAGACAAAGTAACAAACCTAAAAATGAAGTTGTTATGATAATTAAAAGAAGATCGCTACGGATAAGAACGACCAGATGAAAGAAAATTGATTTCATTTGCTTGGTGATGCCCAGATACCTACAACACAGGATTGGTGGCCTTTACTGAGAAGATGTTCATTTCTCTGGTTTTTAATATTTTCTGATATCTTTCTACTGGACTCTGTTTTCTACCCCATGTTGTTGTTTCCATTATTCTTCCTCCAACAGTTCTCATTTATTCTGAGTTTTCCTTCCCCCTGCAACTCTTCTTTGCTTTCTTCCCTTCCCCTGGCTATGGTCACTTAGAAACCAGTTAAGATGTAAACGTTCAGCTTTATAAAATAGCCATTTTTGCAAGTTAGCATACTTTGCCCAAAAGTAAAGATCCCTAGGATATGTTCCTAAACTGAAAATTACGTTTACCCAATTCCATCCACATTCAGTTACCAAAAATATCTGGAGAGGAGGTAAGTAAGTAAGTAAGTAAGTAAGTAAGTAAGTAAGTAAGTAAGTAAGTAAGTAAGTAAGTAAGTAAGGAAGGAAGGAAGGAAGGAAGGAAGGATTGATTTACACCAGCAGGGATTTATTTATTTTTTCATTTGTCTCAAATGTCTGTACTTATATAGAAGAAATAAAACAAGACATCAAGATTTGGAAGAGACATGAAATAGACTCCTAAAAACTCTCCTTGGTACTATCCTTAATTTTTTCTCTTGACCAACCCATTGCTACACATTGTCACCCAATCACGTGGCCTGCAGAAGAAGAGCAGAGTTTGCAGTGAAATGTGGCAGTGTGGCGCCGTCCAGCCCACCTTAGCAAGTCTTCTCCAAGTCTTCCACTCCATTCCTACCCATCTCAAGCTCTCTATTTTTCCGCCCCAACAAATCAGCCTTCCGTATTCAGACCTCACCTGCCTGTTGGAGGTCCCCTCCTTGCTCTCGCTTGGTTTTAAAGGTGTTTCCTCTCCCAGCTTTTGCAAATGATGAAGTTCTTCCCCAAGCCTGCAGCTCTTTCTCCTTGAGTGTGGACGGCATCATTCTGGCAACATATGGCTTCTCCCTCAGAGAATAACTTTGCTGCTAACAAAGAGGGCGGATGGCACAAACCCTGCCTTCCAATACCTCTTTGTGCCCTTTCTCTTCAGTGCCTGCTCTGGTGCCAAGTCCTTGGCGTTGGTGCCAAATATCGGGGAAGGCTTCAATTCATTAGTGGATCATCTTGCAGCTATGATGCTCCTTTCGTTACTGCGATGGAGCTTAAAAGGGCTTTTTGTTCACTTTTTGGGGGCACGAGAGCTCAGCAGATCTTGTGCCACTGCACACATTGAACCACAGAAGTAGAATACATCATCATGATTTTTGCTAATGCTTTATGATTTTTTTTTCTTAGCAGGCTGTCATTTCTATTCTTTTAACTGTCTCTTTGCACATGCATGGTTCTATAAGATGCTCAGAGCCAATACTCAAGTGGAACAGGACGTAAGTCTAGTAAAACAAGCAACACAAACACTGGCTGGTCCAAATAAGTTATTTTCCCCATCTTCCCTGATCAGCAGAGAACAGTCCATGGGTCTGACCTATTTGCTTTATGCTGCAGCTTCTACGTAGAAATCCACTATAAATAACAGATAGGGATTACAAATATCATCATCCCCTGCCTGCCTAGTCAGGGGACATTTGGGATATCTGATGGGGAGCCAAAGCAGCTCCTGTATGTATTGCAGTGATATCCGATTCACTTCCCAATGTACCAGAAACCATTTAAGATGCATTAAGGTCCACCACAGAATCTGTCATATCCCTGTCAGAATCTGATTCTGAGGAGGAAGCTGAGCAGCTGACAGGAAGTGGAAGTCTGGCTCCGTTGTCTGTGGAAGAAATTGGGGAAGGGCAAATCTGGCTGGGCAGAACAGGGGAGAGGTAGAGCAAGGGAGAGGGAATTCAGAGGAAGACCCAGGCCCACCCCTTCTTCATCCTAGGCCACGTAGGGAGGAATGGAGAAGGGAGCAACATGAGTTGTGTGGCTTACAGGGGA
This sequence comes from Naja naja, assembly GCA_009733165.1. NCBI lineage: Eukaryota > Metazoa > Chordata > Lepidosauria > Squamata > Elapidae > Naja > Naja naja. The sequence goes on from CM019151.1 coordinate 85,354,972, forward strand.
GGAAAGGGCCCTGATTCCCTTCATTAGCTGCAGCTGGGAACGCAGTGTTTAAAAAGGGAAACTGTGCACAGCAAATTGTTGGGAGCAAATCATGAATTTATCTGGTATCATTGTGGCTTATCTGTGTTCCTGGCGTCTTCCCAACCGTGTGAGTGTTACCATGCTTTCAAGTCTGAAAGTCTTTCTCCTGCCCTGTCAAGTTAACTACTGCAACTTTGTTTGTTTGGATTTTTAGTTACAGTCTGAATGTACCTTGTTTTAGACTGAATTTTCTATAGTTAAAGGCTGTTCCTGGGAGAGTTTTTCTCCAGCCAAAGCTAACCTGGACATTGGGGGCAAAGTTGGAGATAATGAAGGGACTGTTCTTGCTTATTTGACTGTGTTGTCTTTGTGCCATGCCCCAGGTCATCACAGAATCCTAGCTGTACATTTTCTATGGTGAGCAAAGCCAACTTTCTGTCAGCTCTGAAAACATTGAATTTGCACAGGGTAAGGATGATTTGCCATGAAAACTCAGTGAGTTACCCATCTGACCTATTTGTAGAAAAAGTACCTACTGGAGTAAAGGAAAGGAATTAATTAAATGTTCTCCAGGAAGAAGGCTCCCAAGAAAGTGCAGAAAGGCTGAAACAGCCAGTCTAAAAATAGATGTTAAAACTGACAACTGCATGGTGACCCTGGCACAAGAAACCAATCTGACAGCTTGAGCATATTTCTGATCCTTATGAAGAAGGGAGAGGACTCCAAAATCCTCTTGGGTTTCCCCCCGTCTTGATTTCTTCTGCAAAGGCAGCATCTGAACTACTACCGTCAGGCCCCAAGAACCCAGAACAACATGTAGAGTTACTTTTGAGTGGTTCCTTTATTGTTGTTTGCCTACAGGCAGAATCTCACCAGAGTAAAGCAATTGTCTTCATAACTATGTATACTGTATGCTCTCTGAGCTACTAAGGAAGGTCTGCTGTCACCCTCTTCCTGCCTAGCAGACGTTCCAAGCAGACTCTGCCACCTCTTTGCCTGACTACATTCTGTTATGTATGTAGGTTTGAATGTTATTGGTTTAGTTTGAATTGTTCTTGTAAATTGTCAAATATGATTGGTTTAAAAAGTGCGGGAAAACCCTGCACTCTGATTGGCTGGCAACTACGGCTGCTGGCTATAAGTAGCAGCCGTAGCCCAGCCAAGTTGGGTCCATTCGAGCTGTAGTCACTTAATAAACTCTTCACTGAAGCTCTTCACGTCTGACTCTTCATGCAAACTTAACACATCCCACCACAGCTACTCTGCTAAAGCACATGAAGAACAGTTGCAAGAACTGGGTATGTCTAGTTTAATGAAAATAAGGATTGGGAGTGACATGATATCCCTGTTCTAATATCCAAGGGGCTGCCACATAGAAGAGGGGGTCAAGCTATTCTCCAAAGCACCCGAGGGCAGGACAAGAAGCAATGGATGGAAACTAATCAAGGAGAGAAGCAACCTAGAACTAAGGAGAAATTTCCTGATAGTGAGAACAATTAATCAGTGGTACAGCTTGCCTCTGGAAATTGTGAATGCTCCTTCTCTGGAGGTTTTTAAGAAGAGACTGGACAGCCATTGATATATTAAAGAGACTGGACAGCCATTGATATATAAAGAGACTGGACAGCCATTTGTGTGGAGGTTGTGGGTTGGAGTAGATAGAAGACTTTCAAGGTTCCTTCCAACTGTTACTCTCTTTTGCAGTTGCCATTGTTATATAAGCAGCGTCCGTTACCTCCAAACACCTCTGCCTCAAGGAGAGGTTATTTGCTGTGATGTTTCAACAAATTTCAGCAGAATGAAGCTTTGGAGAGTGTGAAGGAGCTATGTAGGTCTCCAGAAACGTTCTTATTTTTCTGCCCCTCTCAAAAGTGTTGCATCAAAGTGATTTTATCTAGGGAGACAGTAGCCCAAATGTTGTTGCTCCACCAGGATCCAAAGAATGTTTAGGATTTAGAAGAACCATATGCAGAACTGGTGGGACAGGGAGAATGTATGACATAGCGTGTTGCTGCTTTATTAATTGTATTTTAGATGCATGATAGTTCCAGATCCAGGAACTTCATAAATTCTTTTTGAAAACCAGGGAGGAAGTTTTATTGAGCTCTGTAAGGTTGCTAAGGAGTGTGTTGGGGATAACCTTGGTCAGCTACTGATTTTAACTTGACATGTCTTGGAAAATGTTTACTTGAAAAGTGATGTGTGTGTGTGTGTGTGTGTATGTATATGTATATGTATGTATATGTATATGTGTGTGTGTGTGTGTGTGTGTGTGTGTATATATATATATATATATATATATACATACATATACACACACACACACATATATACATACATACACACACATATATATACATATACATACACACACACACACACTTTTGACCTACTTGGGAGAGAATAAAACCATTGTACTGGATCCCAAAACCTTGGCAACTTAAGTCTCAATATTTTACCCTTGCTAAAGCATGTAGAGCAACTTTCAGATAAAAGAATAATTTTGTTCGTTCTCTCTCTTGTTTAGAAAAGAGTTTAGGGAATTTGTTTCACTAAATTAAGTCCAAGAAAGAATTAGAATAAACTCTTATTTAAAGAGAGGAGAGCCACTCCATTTAAACCAGCCAAGTGCATACATATTAAAACTTTGCCTTGGCTGAGATACAAACACAACTCTCTACTGAAATCTTCCGGACAAGGAAGCCTTTATTCAGCTTCCTTGCAACAGAATATCAACGAGCCCTGGATTTCGAAGTCAGCTTGGGTTTCTGCCAGCCTTGGCTGCTAAATGGGTCCCAAAAATGCAGACAAAGATACAATCACCCAAGTTCTCTAAATGGGTTACATAAGGCATTCAGACTCAAAAAAACAACACCCCACCATTCATTTGCTGACGGTGGTGAAGCTGAGTTGGAGGTGGGGCAGAAACGCCACCAGTAGGTTGCAGTGCTTTAAAAAAAAAAAACAAATGTGAGAATAGAAAATGGCTGTTGTTTTATAGCTTGCTGACTGCCCAATGAAAGTAACTTTCAAACTTGCTGCCCATTTTTCCCAGCTGAAGCGTTTGGTTGGGGAGCCTGAGATCATCCTCTGCAATCTCCTAAAATGAATAAATAAATAAAAATCACCTAAAAATCCCCAGCTGTCATGTTTTAAAAAGAGGGTGCTCGCCCACGGAAAGACTTTTAAATTATACAGATTAGCATAACAGCTGCATTCTCCCAATTATTAGGCTAATCCCGATTCTCGGAAGTCATCTTTTGGTCTTCGTCTTGTGGCTTTGGAGATGTTGCTATCCAGAACTTCTATTAGTGTGAGATGCAGGAAGGTTCGTCCTTCAGGACTCAGCATCATTCTTCCATGTTCCAGAACTTAGGTGCCTAGGAGCTGTAACTAAAAGATCTAGATCAGCCTCAAGACCTAAGGAAAGAGACAGGAGACCTGTCCATCCAGCACCACTGTCTCAAAGCAGCTTTTTGTTCCTTGAAGGAAAAAATATGTGCAATGCTGTAGGATTTCCTTTTCTTTGGGAGGAGGACAATGTTTAGCCAACATCCTGAGATGAACCTCATATCCAAAAGCAGAGATGCCTCCATGGTATCTATCTCCATTATGGTTTCCAGGTGATCACGATGGGATGAAGTCTAGTGTGAATGCATGTGGAATGCACACAAGTGAAAAGGCATCATGGAGAACAGGTAAATTGCTGTGGAACAAGCACGTTTGTTGCCTCTAAAGTGAGCCACTATTGAATGGGTTGTAGAAGAACAGCAGATGTCCAACATACTGTTCCTTTTCAGAGTAGGCATTCTTCTTCAAAGGTGCAAGAAGTTAAAAGTTTAAGAAGCACAGTGTTAGAGCAGGCTATTGAATTTCGGCTTGCACAGTTGTGTTGGATTTCAGTTCCCATAACCCCCAACAAGACAAATTTATTTATTTATTTATTTATTAATGGGACTTATATGCCGCCCCATCTCCGAAGACTCGGGGCAGCTTACAAATAAAACAACAGCAACAATAAATAATTTAAAAGCAGATTAAACTAAATAAGCCCCATTACAATTACAAGTACAACCCATAAAAATATCCCTTAAAAACAATCCCATAAAAACCATCCCGTCCCAGAAAATCACAACCGGATTGGTTAAACAACCAGGTCTTCAAGTCATGGCGGAAGGTGCGGAGGTCAGGGGCCAGACGGAGCTCCAGGGGAAGTTGGTTCCAGAGGTCTGGGGCTGCTATAGAATAGGCTCGTCGTCGGGGGACGCCAGCCAGCATTGGCCAGCCGATGGGACCCCAAGGAGTCCTTGCCTATGTGCTCGCACAGGGCGGTTGGCATTCGATGTCGGCAGGAGCGCTCCCTTAAATATTGGGGACCCATGTCATGAAGGACTTTGAATGTTAACACTAAAACCTTGAATCTCACCCGGAGCGCAACCGGCAGCCAATGAAGGCAGCGCAGGAGGGGGGTAACATGGGAGAACCGGGAAACTCCCATCACCAGCCGCGCCGCCGCATTCTGCACCAGCTGCAATCTCCGGATGGTATGCAAGGGCAGTCCTAAATAGAAGTATCATACCTGTGGTGGCTCCCAACTTGGGAAACATTGCATCAGATCCGTCTTCCCTCCCTCCCCCTTACTTCCTCTTCCTTTCTCCCTCTCTTCCTTCCTTCCTTCCTTCCTTCCTTCCTTCCTTCCTTCCTTCCTTCCTTCCTTCTTTCCTTCCTTCCCTCTCTCACTCTCTCTCTCTCTTTCTCTTTCTTTCTTTCTCTCTTTCTCTCTCTTTCCCTTTCTTTCTTTCTTTCTTTCTTTCTCTCTCTCTCTCTCTCTCTCCCTTCCTTCCCCCCTCCTCCTCCCTTGCCATCAGCCTTATTTGATTTGGGGTTTTTATTTTGGAGAAGCATCAGAAGGAGAGGAAAAAGACACATATTGTTATCAATTAAACATGAAGTCCATGCTGCAGATTAGGATTAATGCTGAGTCACAAGTCTGAAAAGGCTAAATGCCTGCAGGGCTACAATGTCTTATTTCATTTGTGCAAAGCTGAAGTGAAGGCCATAAAAGTAACCGAATTTCTGTTCTATCATGTTCACAAACTTACTTACTGCCTTGCTTCTCCTTTTCTCTCTGTCAGCACAGGCAGTGTTTGATTTTAGGTGGGTTCCCTGCCTCATTCCTTTCTTGTTACTTTTTCCTTTAATGTGAATTTCTACATCATGAAAGACATGTGGCACACTGAAACACAAAACAAACAACCATGTTTTAGCTGAAGAGCAAGGTGAGAATTCACTATGCCTCCAAGAGATTGGAACAAATTTGTAGGATTCTGGTGCAAACCAATCAATGGATCTAGGTATGCCCACAGGGCATGCTAAAAAAAAGATGAGATGACCTCCATTTTGGTGCATTTGAGGGTCTATCTGGAAAACAGTAAGCAGAACTTTGATTGCACCTTCATGGTTGCCATCTTGCCATTGTTCTGCTCCATCCTAAAAATGTCCCTGGCAATTTTCTTGAGCAATAAAGGAATGGTCATCTATGGCTCTTCAATTGCCAGCAATTGCAAGCCACAGATATTGCTGGTATTATGATGTTCAACCCAATTCTTAATGACAATAATGCAAGCACAGTATCAGATGCATGAGCTTTTCCTGTGGTTCCTAGATTATCAAGGATCCAATCGCCAGGCTACTTATGTGCCTCTTAATTTCCAGCTGAAATGCAGGACCGAGAGAGCAATGAACTACAAGTGCTCAGAAAAATAAGGGCTAATGGCCCTAAAATTTTTACAAGTGACTGTAAGGTAGAGATGAGGATTCATTTCTCCTGGATTCAGGCTGTCAGTCATCCTCAGTGGAGGTCACTCACAGGAAAACTCTGCAAACTGCTCTTTGCAACTGTGATTGTATTTTTCACTCTGTGCTCCTTTTCCAATGATGAATATGATGAATTCTTTATTGGCCAAGCGTGATTCGACACACAAGGAATTTATTCTTGGTGCATATGCTTTCAGTGTACATAAAAATAAAGATATGTTCATCAAGAGTCATCAGGTACAACACTTAATGATAGTCATAGGGTACAATAAGCAATCAAATCATACTAGGAAAGAGTCAATATAAATCATAAGGATACAAGCGACAAAATTACAGTCATACAGTCACAAGTGGAAGGAGATAAATGATAAAGAGTGATGAGAAGATTAATAGTAATAGTAGTGTGGACTTTGTAAATAGTTGGACAGTGTGGAGGGAATTATTTGTTTAGCAGAGTGATGGCGTTCGGGGGAAAACTGTCCTTGTGTCTAGTTGTTCTGGTGTGCAGTGCCCTATAGCATCATTTTGAGGGTAGGGGTTGAAACAATTTATGTCCAGGATGTGAGGGGCCTGTAGATATTTTCACAGCCCTCTTTTTGAGTCGTGCACTATACAGGTCCTCCATGGAAGGCAGGTTGGTAGCCATTGTCTTTTCTGCAGTCCTGCTCTTTCCTCCTCTTCTGTGGTTAGTCTAAGGCTCTGTGGGTTGTGCTGACCTCATCTAGAGCTGGAAGCTTTATGGACTTGGCTGGGTAAAACTTGAGTGGAAAACCAACCTTAAGTTTAGATTGAGCACTAAAAGAGCACTAAAAAGAGCCTTGGTGGTGCAGGCTGTTAAACACCTAGCACTTAGTTCCAGCTGCCTGCAATCAGCGCAGGCTCGAATCCCACCAGGCTCAAGGTTGACTCAGCCTTCCATCCTCTCGGGTAGGTAAATTGAGGACCCAAGATTGTTGGGGACAATAAGCTGACTTTGTAAAAATGCCGCTTAGTAATAAGCAGGCATATACAATGGAATAAAGGCTATTGCTGAGCGCATTGGGTTGTGCTCCAAAGATTGTAAGCTGCCCTGAGTCTCCGGAGAAGGACGGCATATAAATGTGAATTAAAAAAAAATGTGAATAAAAAAACAATATCCTGCAAAAAAAGTCTGGAAATCCCAACCATTCTCAGGAAAACTGCCTGGATGTGTCCATAAAATTAGCAAGCCTGGAGCCTAAATCAAAGAAGACTCAGCAACTGTTGTTTTATTTATTTATTTATTTATTAATGGGACTTCTATGCTGCCCCATCTCCGAAGACTCGGGGCGGCTCACAAATAAAAACAACAACAATAATTAAAAACAAATTAAACTAAATAAGCCCCAATACAATTACAAATACATCCAATAAAACCGTCCCACCCCAAAAATCACAACCGGATTGGTTAAACAACCAGGTCTTCAGATCATGGCGGAAGGTGCGGAGGTCAGGGGCCAGACGGAGCTCCAGGGGAAGTTGGTTCCAGAGATCTGGGGCCTCAATAGAATAGGCTCCCTGAATGTTATCTACCATTCCATGAAGCCTTGGTCCCCTTTCATCCCAGTAGGTAGAGATGGGCTACCCAGTTTGCTGCTTCCCAGGAACACAATCCTCGACTGCCGTGCTGCAAAGACATTTTAAGATTCCCCTTAGGAGAATGTTATATAAACAACTTGCTTGTTGTCTCTCTGTGTGTATGTCGTTGACAACATCCAAGTATCCATACAGTCCTTTTTTAGCTATAAAAATAATTTCAGTGTATTGATTCACTATCACAATGGAACACAAAGTCAACTGCAAAAAGACAACATCAACAAATACTAAAGTATCCTCCAACCCCTCGAATAACAATAACTCACAAACCCAAAGCCACATTCCACCAGGAGTTATCCAAAACAAAATACAGAAAGATGAAAGAAAGAATGTAATCTTCAAAATCGATTGTAACCATCGCAACCAAATCTACGTGGGACAAACATCATGTCAATTAAAACCAGGACCCACAAACATTGGCTGGCAATCAAGCACCACGATCCCAATTCCTGAAGTCTACACACACCAATACCAAACAGTACCAGTTTGATTGGAGCAACACAGAAATCATCAGCCACATTACCACCTACCACGCTCTTGAGACTTGAGTTCATGAAAGCCTGGCACTCCACAAGCAATTCCATCAACAGATACATCAACCTGCAACCAGCCTATGAACCCCACAGAACACAAATCAACCACACAGCACCAACCCTCAACCAACCCACGCAAGTCCTCCCAACCAGCACTTCATCTCCCAATGACCCTGACTTGAGAGAACCTCCCCATCACAAGACCCATCACAAGACTATTACCATCTGACAGATGGTACAGGATAGTCAGAACAAGGATAAATAGGCTGAAAAACAGCTTCTATCCCAGGGCAGTAACTCTATTGAATTCTACTGTATAGTGCAACATCAATGCAATGTCAGGGTTTTTCAGTTCAATGTATAGAATATGAAGGATGTGTATTTGTGTTTTATTTTCATAGTCATAATGTACATTGAAGATGGTATTTAATTTCATTGTACGAGGTGCAATGACAATAAAGTAAACTAAAACTAAAACTAAAGACTTACTGATGACTCACAGGTGAGCCATCACAACATCTTCATTTGACACACCCACACCTGAAGCTCTTATAAATAGAAGAACGCTGACATCCCCTAAACACTGAAGATGTTACCTAGTTTGGTAATGAAATGTTCAAAAACCAACCCGCAAGCTTGGAGAACAAACCTTCACCCGCATCCTACACCCAAGCTACAGATATTTGCCACTATTGCAAAATTAAAGTAGCATATAGGATGACAACTTTTAGGAGTAAAAATCCCAGTGAAGACCAGAAGGAATTGCCTTCAGCTGAAGGTCCTGGTTTTGCTTTAAGGGTAGAAGAAGGCCAATAAAGGAGAATATTTGTAGCTCAGGGTTGAAATGTGGGGTCCTTAGAAGAAGCCACCCACCGTGAAAATGATTAACTTACTGCAGTTTCAATATGCACGTGCCAAACAGAGATTATTCTGAATAAAATGATCCTTTGCACCAAGAAAAGGTCATGGAAGTATTTTTGAATAAGGTTACATGGAACTACTTCATAATTAAAGGAGACCTCAGTGTCAGCTTTTTCGGTGACCTTGAACGAAGTTAAGGGATTATCCTGGCAAATGCTCCCAATTTATTTGCTTACCACTGGAAACGGTATGCTAAATAGTGCTGCATATTTTATCACATTGATTAATTTGGAGTGCAAGAAAATAGCGGCATTGGTCAGGCAAGGAGGGAGGGTCTTTTCTGCAACAATCACTTTTGGGTCTGGATACAGAGGGGAAAAAATGCGATCTTTCCTTTGTTCTTTCTTTCGTAATAGTTTTTCCCCACCATTAATTAGTTGCCATACATATACATATACATATACATATACATACGTACGTACGTACGTACATACATACATACATACATACATACATACATATATATTGCCTCTGGTACAAAGGACTTGGTTGGCCTTGGAGCATTTTAATTACTAAAATAAATGTTTAATTAGCCTGGTCACGAATGAAGGTTGCGTATGTTTGTTTTCTGTCTTAAGGACATTTGTTCCCCATCTGCCAGTTGGATGGAATGGGAAAGAAAAACATTCAGTGTCTTTTAATACAATGGCATGCATTTGATTTTACTGGAGAGACAGATGTATTAGCTGAACAAGGGCACGTTTTACAGCTTAAGTGTGAAGTGTGAATTCTCTGAGGATTCAGTGGAGCTCAGTGATGGTAGTACTGGGGTCAAATAATGATTATTAAATGGATTATCCTCCATATAATATTTTATTGTTTTCTTCTGGCACTCTGCTTAGTACAACGCACGTCGAAGAAAAACACAACTCTCAACAGAGCTGTCCTAGCTCGGTGCACCACTCCTTTAATTCAGCTTTCCCTCACTTGCTACACCCATAACTTTCCATCAACTTGGTCTTGGTGTCTGCTGAATGGAACTCTGTTGTATTCTATCTGAGATACTCTCAGAATGTCAGGTCGGGGCAGGCACTTCGAATTACCTCTATCCTCAATTTGAGACCATGTCTGGACTAGCTGACTTCCCAAGCAGAGGCTTGTTCCAGTGTCTGTAGCAAAGGCAGAATCGTGGCGGAATAATCCTTGCTGACAGATTCTATGGCTTCTGAGGAGATCAAGCAGAACAATGAAGCCAATGATCACCATTGCCTCTCGGATACTATTACTATCTCACTTTTGCCATTAAAGAGTACTATTTTTTCTTCTTCACTGTCCATGTCGGTTTGGTGAAGTTTGCACAACCCAGAGGTGGTATTCAGCAGGTTCTGACCAGTTCTGGAGAACCAGTAACAGAAATTTTGAGTAATTCAGAGAACTAGCAAATACCACTTCTGACTGGCCTCCCCCATCTATTCCCTGCCTCCCGAGTCCCAGCTGATTGGCTGGGTCTTCTTTGGTTGCCCTGCACAGGAGAATGGAGCTGGAAAGCAGGTTAGTGGGGTGGGGAGGGAATGGGATTTTGCCATAACCTTCCCTGCCATATCTACGTGTTTCCCGAAAATAAGACACTGTCTTATATTTTTTGGCTCCCAAAACACACTAGGTCTTATTTTCGGGTAGGTCTTATATATTTATGGTGCCAAATAGTGGGTGTGAGTGTGTAGGGGGTGTTTCGGGTGCACGGTTGCTCCCTGAAAAGTCTTCCTGGAACTGGAGATTTACACTAGGTCTTATTTTCGGGGTAGGTCTTATATTAGGGCAGGTTTAGAAAATAGTGCTAGGTCTTACTTTCGGGGTAGGTCTTATTTTCGGGGAAACACGGTACGAAGCCACGCCCACCAAGCCACACCACACCCACCAAGCCACACCCACAGAACTGGTAATAAATTTTTTTAATCCCACCACTGGCACAACCACCCTTGACTTTTCTCACTTGACCTTCAGCTATTGTGAAGAGGGGGTTCCTATAGCTCCAAGGCTTTTATTTTCATCTTGTTCTTCTCACCATGCAACTGATGGGCAGAAGTAGGAACACCCCAGCATCTTCCTGTAATGCAAGAGCTGGCCATTCCAACTGGCTCATGGAATGTCCCATGACCAGATGGCATCATTCTCCTATGGTATCTGGATTAATCTTTGACATTCCCACTTATGCATATTGCTGGAATGATTTAATAAGGTTCTTCTTAGTTAGTTTATCTATTTTATTGACTTCACACACACACACACACACACACACACACACACTCCACCTGATGCGTGAGTTACATTTGCAGAACTTTGAGTGTTGGTTTCATTTGTGTCCTCCACTCAGGCCTGTTTCTTTTTAGGCTGACCCAGTTAGGTCTTTGACACGGTGACGGCAGGAGTCACACACAGCCGTGGCTGTGGGTGGGCTGTGCAAGTTGTAATTGTGATTTATAATGTTCAAATAACATGCTGTGAACCTGAGACACAAACATAGGAGAAGGCACCTTCAGTGACCTCAGAGAGACTGCACAGATTGCAAAGAGAACCGAAGGAAACCCATTTGTAAGAATCATGTCATTTATCAGGCAAACCTAAAGTCTGCAGATCTGTAATGTCTCAGTTGATTTCCCAAAGCAAAAGGCAGAGAACTAAAAATGTTTTGAAATCTCAGTGCTCGGCTGCTTTTTTTCCCCACAGTTCCCATGACTACACACAATTACCGAAAGCGCTGAGTCTTGGTGTATCCAATTCATTCTACATGAGCCACTGAACTGTGGGGAGATGTGAAGTCTTGCCAGCTCTCTCAAAATAGTAGCACACATTTATACTAAGACTTTTTAGGTGCCAAATTTCATTTATTTAAAATGGCTCCAGAGCATCTTTTCTAGACTCAAGGTTGCTTACAGAATTAAAAACTTCTGCTTCCCAACAAAATCAGAAAGAGGCAGGCAAGTCATGAAAATTTTTGTGACACTGGAAGAATGAGTTCTACCAAAACAATCATGGCATCTGTGCCTTTTCCTTCCTTTTTCACCCTGTGAAGGTGTTTCGAAATCATGCCCAGTCTTTCATAGCTGGAAACTCTGAGATGCCATCCCAGCATTCTTGGTGAAGGACCTCCCACCTAGTAGCAAAAGTATAAGTATGAGCCATATCCTTTCTCACACTGCCAGCCTTAACCAACCTTGGATAGGATGCCTCTGTATGTATCTTTGTGCAATTGATGCTTTGAAGAAGACACTGTCAAACAGAAGCTTAGAATGATGTTACAGGTAGTCCTTTGACTTACAGTCACAATTCAGTCCCAAATTTATGTTATTGAGACATTTGTGAAGTGAGTTTTGCCCCCCATTTTATGACCTTTCTTGCCACAGTTGTTAAGTGAACCATTGCCGTTGTTAAATTAGTAACACAGTAGCTGAGTGAATCTGATTTACTTATTGACTTTGCTTGTCAGATGGTCACAAAAACGGATCCCGAGACATTCCAACAATATGAGTCAGTTACCAACTGTCTGAATTTTGATCATGTGATCATTGGGTGCTGTAATGGTTGTAAGTGTGAAAAATGGTCATAAGTCACTTTTTTCCAGTAACTTTGAACCATCATTAAAGGAACTGTTATAAGTTGATGGCTATCTGTATCTTGAGCATTGCTCCTATACTGAAGAGCCACTTGGGCCTTTCCTGGCCATATCCAGAGATTTCAAGGACTGAACTTGAGGCTTGCCTGATGAGTCTGCACTTTGGCACTTAACCGTGGTCCTTTTTCTTTAAATTTTTAGGGAGCCTGATTGAGAAGAAGCCTCCACTGAGAGTTGCATTTCTCTTTAGTCCAAGGATAATGAAATTAGCTGTAGAAAATATAGAAAATATAGATCATAGATCTTCAGCTCAAAAATATTAGACTTTGGGTGATATACAATTCCAAAATTGAGAAACAAGTTTCATCCTTCCAAGTTTCTCTTTTGGGGAACATTGTCTGTTAGATCTTAGGATCACTAAATCCATACAAAGGAGAAGTTTAAGTGGCGAAACTCTTTTTACCTCTGCTTCACAAATAGCTACTCTTCTCATTCCATTTTTTTCCTGTTCAAACTGTTTAAAAAAATCCACTCTTATGCCCAATACTAAGTAAGAAATTCACATCAGGGCCTGATTTATGTATTCAGTTGTTAAGCTACAATGAAATGTGGTGGCTTGGTTTTGACTTAGTATGGTCCCAGCCATTGTGGTTTGTAAAATATAATCCATGGCTTGGCATTCTGTCATTGTGGCTTGTTCAACTTGATGTTAATCTGAGTGCAAGTTATGAGCCTGTCAGTCAAATTTACACAGACCTCCATGTCTACAATTCCAAAATCACACTGTGTGATGACCTTGTGAGATATATTTGGAGGATCCCATGAAGGTAAACACCTAACTCAACTGAAATGTAGATCAACTGTTAAAGGTCAAGATCTAAAATTATGTTTCTGAGATTGAGTAACCAACATGCATTTTTCACCTCTCTCTCCTCGTCTTCACAATCTTATTAATTTCAAGAGACCAGAGAAGAATTCTGACTTTCAGTGTCATTGACCTGTGTTTGTTGAAAGAGATTTAAAACATGTGTATTAAATTAAGTGACCTTGCCTTCAGAAAAGATCCAATTCCTCATGTGAAACAGCAAAGAGCACCTTGCCACATATTCAGTGGTGCAGGAAATAAGTTTCCCATGATGTTGAGATATAAATAAAACTCTGGTATCTTTTTCACGCAGTCATCTGCGAACCTCAGAGAGTCAATTCCACATTTTCTCAGAGAGAGGAAAAGAAGAACTTCAACATGATATTAAAGCTGTATTTTTATTTAGCTTCACACTGCATAGCTTGCTGGGATGAAGTTGGTCTTAATCAAATCAATAGCGGGTGGAACACTTACGTTTTCCTTAAGCCCCGTGAACCTCAATAAGCAAGGTTAAGCATCTGCTAAACTCTGTGAAATGAAAAGGATTTCCAAATATTCTGTTTTGCCTTGATGGTGCAGGCTGTTAAATACCTAGCACTTAGCTCCAGCTGCCTGCAATTAGTGCAGGCTCGAATCCCACCAGGCTCAAGGTTGACTCAGCCTTCCATCCTCTCGGGGTAGGTAAATTGAGGACCCAAGATTGTTGGAGGCAATAAGCTGACTTGATAAAAATGCCGCTTAGTAATAAGCAGGCATATACAATGAAATGAAGGCTATTGCTGAATGCATTGGGTTGTATCCCAAAAATTGTAAGCTGCCCTGAGTCTCCGGAGAAGGGCGGCATATAAATGTGAATTAAAAAAACAATGTCTCATTCAGGGTCTTCCTTAGTTATCTTTCATTGCAGGATTCAGCATATTTAATCTCAGGGAAGGAAACCTATATTGCATGTTCTTGGATAAAGAACCAACACTTAAATGCATAACACTGTTTTTTTTTGTAGCTCTCACAACATGGGATAAATTATCTATTAACATTTGTTGAATCAGTTATTTTTTCCCCTTACTCTGGCTAAATTGCTATTTGGAAAATTGGCCAGAGATTTGGCCATTGGTTGCTTCCCACATAATCGAAAAATTCTTGCCATTGTTTCTGAAAGGGGGAGAACGACCAATAAGAGAAACTACATAAATGCCAGATGTGCACGTAGAAATATTGTCCCAAGCAATTGTTTGTCCCCACGAAATCATGGGACTTTCTCATTCAAGCTCTTCAACTGCAGGGGTTGCTGACTTCCACAAACACCGTTGCTTGTTCTCTCATGATTACAAGAAGCAGCACGAAGGAGGTTAGGAGTGAGGATATTTCAATTCAATCTATCCCTATAGAAGGAGCTTCCCATGCTTCTGAAGGCAGCTGAAAGGTTCAGGAGTGTCTTTTCCAAGAGATTCTCATCCTGAAATGACAAATATGGGTTCCCTCTCATATCTGTCTGTCTGTCTGTCTGTCCATTATCCATCCATCCATCCATCCACCCACTCACCCACCCACCCACCCACCCACCCATCCATCCATCCATCCATCCATCCATCTATCTATCTATCTATCTATCTATCTATCTATCTATCTATCTATCTATCTATCTATCTATTATCTATCTATCTATCTATCTATCTATCTATCTATCTATCATCTATCTATCATCACAGAGCCATTTTGATTTTGGAAGCAAGCAGAAACATTGCAAATCTTGCATCAGACTCCACAAAATATTTTGCAATCCCCTGTTGCAAAAGAAATAAACAGATGGAAGAGCCCATGTTTTTTTTTGTCAAGGCAGATGAAAACATCCTCCAAATTGCATGATAAGGAAGGAGGGGTCAAATATATTCAGTAATGAGCCCTGCAGAGTGTTTAAAAGGTTCTACAGACCATCTGCGAAGGCATCTCTTATTTGTAATGGCCTCCAGTTAAATTTCCAGTTGGCTGAGCTCTTATTCTCTGGTCTAATTGAAACTCCAGTGAGCCACCTCCCAGTCACTTATCTTCCAGCTTGATGGTTGGGACATTCTAAAAGCTAGAGGGTGATTTCTTGCCATTAAGGACCAATAAATATGGAGGGTGCTCTCCGTGCCATATTACAAAGCACACTGAGGCCCACTAATAATCAACTGGAAAGCCAAAGTTTGCAATAATATTTTTGCACAGGTTTATTGAGTTCGCTGTAAAAGAATGGAGCTGCTTTCCAATTAAATTTTTCCAAGCTGTTACAGTTTTATTGCCCCAGAATACCATCAAATATTATTCACTGTAAGACCAAGCAGGACTTAAATCAATAGAATAAGAAAGGTCACAGATTCATTAGGAAATTTACTTCTGGAAGCCTAGTTGAAATGAAATTTGGTACATATTGGCCTGGAAAGCGATTCTGTGAGTTCTGTCTTGGATTGTCACAAGACTGATTGTCTGAAAACTTTTGATACCTTTGGCACTCATTCCCTTCCGTAAAATTCTCAGATCTGGGCTGCAAATATCCGGATGAGGACAAGATGACTACCAATTATTGTCTACCTTCCCATCAGTGGTGGGATTCAAATTGTTTTTTACTATCAGTTTTGTGGGTGTGGCTTGGTGGGCGTGGTGTGGCTTGGTGGATGTGGCGTGGCTTGGTGGGCATGACTTGGTGGGTGTGACAGGGGAAGGTTACTGCAAATATCCCCATTCCCTCCCCACCCCACTAACCTGCTTTCCAGCTCTGTTCTCCTGTGCAGGGCAACCAAAGAAGACCCAGCTGATCAGCTGGGACTCAGGAGGCAGAGAATAGATACGAAGAACGGCTACAGGAACTGGACTTGGCTAGTCTAGTAAAGAGAAGGACCAGGAGAGACATGATAGCAATCTTCCAATATTTGAGGGGCTGCCACAGAGAGGAAGGGGTCAAGCTATTTTCCAAGGCACCCGAAGGTCAGACAAGGAATAATGGATGGAAACTGAACAAGGAGAGATTCAACCTGGAAATAAGGAGAAACTTTCTGACAGTGAGAACAATCAGCCAATGGAACAGCTTGCCCTCGGAAATTGTGGGAGTGCCATCACTTGAGACTTTCAAGAAGAGACTGGACTGCCATTTGTCAGAAATGGTGTAGGGTCTCCCGCTTGGGCGGGGGTTGGACTAGATGACTTACAAGGTCCCTTCCAACTCTGATTATCTGTTATCTGTTAAGATGGGGGCGGGGCCAATCAGAGGTGGCATTTGCTGGTTCTCCAAACTACTCAAAATTTCCACTACCGGTTCTCCAGAACCGGTCAGAACCTGCTGAATACCAATCTCTGCTTCCCATGTGATCAGAGAAGAATCTCTGCCTGGAGCTTCAATCACCCCATTGTGGCCACCATCTTGATTTTTATTTTATCATAACATGTGGGCACTTGCCTGATATTTCTTAATTTAAATATTATTGTTAGATTATTCTTTTTTTAAAAAAATCCCACTTTTATAAGTAACTCAAGGTGGCGAGCGTTCTCTTCCTTGGAAAACCTTCAAAGACGGGAGGAGTCGGTCTGTTTCAAAATGCCTCTGACAGAATCTCCATAGATTTCATGAGGACCGAGGAAGGGTTTGTATGGCAGAATTTGGCTCCGGCTTTCAAGCTGGATGAATGGCTGGCAACTCCCTCCCAATCTGTCTTTTTAGGAAAAAGAACTGATATTCCTTTATTTTTCCTCCAAAAAAACCCAAGCTCTCTTTTACTTGGCAGAGTGCAAGGTGTCTGCTGGCATATCTCACCCCAAATCAAACATTTCCTTTAAGTGAGTGGGCTGCTCTAGAGGGACTAGGTGGGTAACAAACTGGCACATCAAAGGACATAATCTGGGCAGCCTTGGACCTAGTAGATATGATCCACCATCTGGTGTCTGTTTAGATGTCTTCTTTGAAACCAGACATTTCCTGCCAGTTTCTCATAGAGACGAATCTACATCAGAGCATTAGAATGTGCTGAGTGCTTTTCAGTGGCCAGATGGAGAAAGAAACCCATGGAACAAAGGTGTTTACAATTGATTGCCATCATTGCTTGCTGACTTTGAAGCACTGAGATCAAGCAGGAGCCAAGCAGGATTCCTTCCAGGTGATAATAAAAGTACAAGAAAAGGAATTCATTGGCTTGGATCACCCTATGATGTTCGACTTGTTCAGGTTTATTGCTCATCCGCGTTGGATGATGTAACACAGAGGTTTCCAAACTTGGCAACTTTAAGACTTGTGGACTTCAACTCCCAGAATTCTCCAGCCAGCCTTGCTGGTTGAGGATTTCTAGAAGTTGAAGTCCACAAGTCTTAAAGTTGCCAAGTTTGGGGACCCCTGATGTAACACAACAACAAAAACCAGAGCTGTTGCCACAAAGAGGAGCTACAAAGCTCCCAATATATCACACCCCCAGCATCATTTCAAACACTTATGAAACGATCTCATTTTGATACGATGCTGCGGCAGGTTAAGCTCTACCGGGGTGATGTAAAAATGCTCACAGGGCCACAGCTTTTTAAATGAAGAGGCAGACTTCAAAACCATTTTAAATATGTCTCAACTGAGCTAGAAATACAGATGGAGGGGATAGTGGTGGGGTTGCCCAGATCCAGAGGTGAAAATGTTCTTCGCACTTCAAAGGGCATACTTTAAACATAAAATTTGAAACTGAAACCACAATTTTTTTTATGAGAAATAATTCCAGAAAATTTATTTTGTATATTTTTTTCAGTTCTGTTGTTACTTACCTTTTATTGGCAGTTATCTTCTTCCTTATTTTTATATAGTTATCCTTGGGTGATTTTTGTTTAAATAATCTGTCAAAATTTAGGAAATTAAAAAAAGAAGTTCACTCATTTGTTTGTTTAAGTGAAGGCCAAGCAGTTCCTTTATAACTCTTTTTCTTTTTTCTTTTTACTCTGTTTGTGTAAGCAATACTCTGGCTTTTATCGGTTTCACAGAGGTGGCAAAGGAAGAGAATTCACTGAAAACATTCAGTTGTCTGAAATAAGAGAGCCAAAAGATGTGGACTTCTTGGGATTTGTTCTCTGGATAAACAAGGATTGATGACAAGAATCTGAATCATCCATCATGAGGTGTGTGCGGGGGAATGCCTTGCCATTTCCTTTATCATGTAAACACACTTTCTCTGTGTGCAAGGTTTTTTTTTAAAAGTCTATCCCAAAGGCAAAACAGAACATATTCTTTTTAAATCTCCTGCACAACTAGGATCTCAAAAAGAAACTAAGGAGGGTTTCTGAGCTACCACACAAGTGCTGGAACCAAACAGGGTAATTTCCAAGGAGAGAAAGATCCCTGTTGCTAGTCATTGTGCTGTCCAGACAATTTATAGTTAATTGGGATAGTTAGTTAGGAATTGGGAGCTGTCCCCTTAAGGGAATGCATCATGGTAAATATAGTTAAGGTATCCTGGGAAATGTAGTCTATGTCATGTGGCCACATCTGTAATCCTGATTGGTCACTGAATTGACCCTTGGTGGGTTGGGGGAGGTTTCTTCACTCTTGCCTGGATCCCAGCAGCATGCTGGTGCCTCACCCCATTGCTACATCATTATAAGAATGAAAAGAGAACTATCCTTTTACACCATAAAGTCAGCTATGCAGAGAATTGGACATTGAGATGAATCTCAACGTAACCGTGAGTTATATTTGAGGATGCCTGATGAACCAATAAGGAGACGTATGGATGCCTTTGTGGAGTTTAATCTGTCTGCTCTATAATCAGCTAGTGGTTGTAGAGGCCAGAACAGTCATGAAGAAGTTGGAAAGGAGCATGTCCTCTGTCTTGGAAGAATCAGAAAAGCCCAAGAGGGGCAGCCTTGCGCCCATCTTCAGCATGGCCAGGGGCATGTATGCAGCTGTGGCAGCAAAAGTCCAAAATATTTGGCAGATATCAGGAATGGGTGAATTTGAACTGGATGGCCCATCCTGGGATGAAATCAGAGGTGGCATTCAAGCAGGTTCTGACCAGTTCTGGAGAGCCGGTAGCAGAAATTTTGAGTAGTTCGGAGAACCGGCCAATACCACCTCTGACTGGAGATTTTACAGTATCCTTCCACTGCCATGCCCTCCAAGCTATGCCCACAGAACCGGTAGTAAAAAAATTGAATCCCACCACTGGATGAACATGCAAGATCCAAAACGTTCATCATCACCAACCAACAATAGAAAGGAAATAGCTCTATCCTGAATAAAAAGGATGGTGGGAGACTCATCCATTATGTCTTGTGTCACCAAAGGCTAGCCTGACTTGAAAATATTTCCTTCCATTGAAGGCAATGGAAAGAAAGTTTATGAGACTCACCTAGAAGGGTGTATGAGACAGGGAGTACAATTAGCCAGTTGTTAACAGATTGCCTTCAGAAGTTGTGGGTGCCCCACCACTGCAGGCTTTCAAGAAGAGACTGGATAGCCATTTATCAGAAATGGTATAGGTCTCCTGAGTGAGAAGTGGGTAGGACTATATGCAGAGGTGCTATTCAGCAGGTTCTGACCAGTTCTGGAGAACCAGTAGCAGAAATTTTGAGTAGTTCAGAGAACCGGCCAATACCATCTCTGACTGGCCCTGCCAACCCCATCTCTTCTCTGCCTCCCGAGTCCCAGCTGATTGGCTGGGTCTTCTTTGGTTGCCCTGCACAGGAGAATGGACTGGAAAGCAGGTTAGTAGGGTGGGGAGGGAATGGGGATTTTGCAGTATCCTTGTGATGACTTGTAGTCTCTCAAAATAACCCAAAACCCAAAACGTGAATTAAAGTTCAGCAATGCCTTCAACTTAACTGTTTTATTAGTCACAATCTAAAGTCCCAAAAGTAAATAATGAGGCAAAAGGAAAACAAGAACAAACCATATTGGCGAGAGTTCTGAATCAAACCAAGATAAGTAATCATACATTCCAAGCAGATAACCGGGGAAAGTCCTTGGGAAGAACACCAACAAAAATAAACCTCTTTCAAAGGAAACACTAACTTTGACTCCAGCAATTCCACATACGCAGTTACAAACTTATATACATAGCACCCAGCTGTAAGCCCTGAGGAGGATCATGGCCCTCTCCTCCCGAGTAGACCATGCTTTTCCCTGATCCTCTCCTCCCTGCGTGCCCTGGGATGGATAGGAGATAGGCCTGGATCCTCCTCTGATTGCTTAGCCGGCCTCTGCCCTTCCCCAGCCTCCTCCACCACCTCTGGAGCCACACTTCCATTCCCTGTTGGCTGTTCCTCCTCTTCCTCAGAGTCAGTCTCCACCAGGGGCATGACAATCCTTCCCTTGTCATACCCACCAAGCCTTGCTCACCATGCTCACCAAGCCAAGCCCACAGAACCAGTAGTAAACTTTTTTGAACCCCATCACTGACTAGATGATTTCCGAGGTCCTTTCCAACTCTGTACTGCTACTGAAAGAAAGGGGCCTGGACTCATGAGGCCTTTGGCATTTCAACAGACAATTGTGGATCTTACTGCAGAGCCGCCTCCCAACAGGGCAGACACATTAAACCAGCAGTGCAAAGGGCAGTGAATTTTCCGAGGCAGAAAATTCAACCTGATAACACAAATTGACTGGCTTTGCAATGGGGCACGCTTTGCTGAACTCATTAAGAAATGCCAATAAGAAAGATATTGACACTTTATGCAACATTTATAATCCAGCCTCCAAGAAGGAGTTTTGAGAAAAACATCAAATGCAATTTGCTCCTTTTTGCAAAAAAAAAAAAAAAAGCCAAACCCTATTATTCAAACCTCCTAAGCAACAGTACTCTTTAGGTTCCCTATAAAAACAAGTAGGTGGGGTAAACAGATAACATTCACTTTTAAAAACACAT
This sequence comes from Naja naja, assembly GCA_009733165.1. Lineage (NCBI taxonomy): Eukaryota > Metazoa > Chordata > Lepidosauria > Squamata > Elapidae > Naja > Naja naja. The sequence continues at coordinate 85,376,161 of CM019151.1, forward strand.
CCTGGACATTTAACTCTTATAGGAGAACTTATGAGCATTGAAGCGTGCTTCTTTGGTGACAATAAATTAAGCTTTCTGCACACGGACTTCAAAGCCATCCATTATACAGTCCTTATTTTATATGTCAGGAGGGCACAATAATTAAAGAGGTTAAAAGAATGACATTTATTTCAGCCGGGTGAAAATATCCCCAGGCTGAAGTAAGTAAGTGCTAGACTTGAAGGCAAACAAGTTTGCGTTGTTATACTAACTAACCACTTCTATTCAGAGACGTTGTTCTTTCCATTACAAATTAAACTAAAGGGAATTATTTTATGTCCAATTATTCGATGTTCAGCCTCTTTCTTCCCTTTTCTGTTTACGTTTTTGGCAAGGAGAGTGGTGTGTTTAGTCACCATGGCAACCAGAGGGTCAGGATTTGAAAAGATGTGAAGAAAGCAGGAGCATCTTTCCACGGGTGGCTTCTTCAAGCTGCTCCACCCCATCATGAGCTTCATGGCAACGAGCTTGAGAGAAAGACGCCGTCACATGTCACATCCAGTGGTGGTAATCAGCCTGTTCGCACCGGTTCGGGTGAACTGGTAGTAAGTTCTGGCTGGCCACGCCCCTGACCCAGTCACCTGGTCGCCGCTGGCTTGCTTGCCCCACCCACCCAATGCTCGCTCACCCTTCCCGCCTGACATTTGCCTCTTAAGGTATTTCTCTTTTTTTCCCACCAGACAACCAGCTGTTCATATGATCAGTTGTGCCAGGATTCCCCTACCTTGTCTTATTGCTTCACCCAAGAGGATTCCCTGAGGCCCAGGAAGGCAAAAAAGCTCCTCCCTCTCAATTTTTTGCCTTTCTGAGCCCCAGGGGAGCCTTCTGGGAGCAAAAAATGGCCCCCCAGGAGGCTCTCCTGAGGCCCAGAAGGCCCAAAAAATGGGCAGGGGGTGGCTGAAAAAAAGGGCCACGCCCACCCAGTCACATGGCCATGTCCACCTAGCTACATCTATCAAGCCATGCCCACAGAACCGGTAGTAAACGTTTTGAATCCCACCACTGGTCTCACCCCTGTTACACAGAGGCCCTTTGCCCCAGAGCTTGGTAAGGAGGACAGGAGGACAATAGTAGCCAAGCCAGCAGAACTTTTACCACCTGCTCAGAGAAAAAGCTTGGGAGAAGCTGAGGAGAGAGCTGACCTGAGCATTGACTGATGAGGACAGCCTCCAGTTCTGCTCCCCTGGGAACAAGGCTAATGGTAGGCATGATAACACTGGGATAGATGTTTCCACAGTGAACCTTCTGCAGATGGTTCTACCCTCATCTGGTAAGAATCCCCTGGATCTCCATGTCTGCAGGATGTGGTCCACACAGTCGAGATGATGCCACAATGTGTGCAACCCCCATAAAAACAGATGGAGTTTTGATCACACTACCTTGGTCATCATCTTGATGCTTTTGGATCATGCTCTGTAGACAACCCAATAGCTCCCTCAAAACCAGCATCCTTCCCTTTAGGAACAGGTTGGGATACCTCCAATTGGGAACCACCCAAATGCTCTTGCTCTTGGTATAGAATCACTTACAGATGAGTCAATCTCTCATTTATGGATTATTTTTCCTGTAATATTGACTATAAGGACCAAATGGAGATGTGCTACCATGAACCTGGCCTTCTCTGGAGAGAGTTTGCATTTAGGACTACTGAAAATCCACTTCCCACACTCAAAATGAGGACCCAAGATTGTTGGGGGCAATAAGCTGACTTTGTAAAAATGCCGCTTAGTAATAAGCAGGCATATACAATGGGATGAAGGCTATTGCTGAGCGCATTGGGTTGTATCCCAAAAATTGTAAGCCACCCTGAGTCTTCGGAGAAGGGCGGCATATAAATGTAATTTTTAAAAAATGCCAATTCCAGCTAAGCCCCCAGTTAGCCATTTCTGCCTTCTCCTAACTAATATTTGATCATTGGATAGAGGCCCCCATCTTTCTGAGGTTATTGTGGCCCCATTTCCACATCTGGTTTCCTAAAAGATTAGGTAGCTTATGGGTGAACATCTGTGGCTGTGTTTTCCCAGCAGCTAGACATTCAGAATCGAACCAATATGAAAATGAAATTGGTCCAAGAGTGGGAGAGGAAGTGCAATCGATTGTAGGCAAGACTCCTAAATAATGAAGCTGAGGAACAGGTGGGTATCTGGGATAATGACAAAATGCCAGGAAACTGCATCTCCTAAGGGCCCAATTAGATAAACATGTATAAAAATGTGTTATAAATATAACATAAAACAATGTATTTATTTTACATAATTTATATATCTTTATATTATATTTATGTCATTATGTTATAATTTATGCTCTTTTTATTCCTTCCAGGGAAGGACAGTGAGGGTAACACTCTGCACAGAAATTACTAGGTGCTACATTTAGAGGCTAGATTCCAAAGGTGGCCAACTGAAGTTCAATGGGTTATTCTGGGGTCAAATCAACTTTCAGAATTCATTTGGAATCAATTCAAGCTTCTAGAGGTCATTTCTGGTCAATTCAAGGTTCCAGGAGTCATTTGGGATTCAAATCAAACATCTAGAGATCATTTCAGGTCAACTCAGCCTTCTGGAATGATCCTGGTCTGAACAACACTTCCAAGGATTATTTGGGGTCAACTTTTAGGGCTTTTTGATGGCCAACACATGCTTACAGGGGTCATTTATGGGTCAAATTGAACCTCCAGGGTTCATTTGGGGTCAGCCCAAGTCTCTTGAGTCATTTCTGGACAACTCAAACTTCTGTAGTGACCCTAGCCTGAACATCAGCTTCCAAAGGTTATTTGGGGTCAACTTTTGTGGCTTTTTGGTAGCCAACTCAAGTCTTCAGGGGTCATTCAGGGATCAAATCAAGCCTCCAGGGTTCATTTGGGGGTCAACCCAAACATTTAGAGATCATTTTGAGTTAACTCTAGCTTCTACAGATTAATTGGTGTCAACCCAAGCTTCCAAAGTTTACTTTGGGATTAGCTGAAGACTCCAAAGGTCATTCTGGATCAACTCAAACTTCCAGGGAGAATTTGAGGGTCACCCCATACCCCTAATGCTAATTTTATGTCTACTTAACCTTCCGGACTGATTCTGTCATGAACATTAGTTTCCAAGTGTTATTTGCATTGAACTTCTAAGAGTCATTCTAGAGTCATTAACTCTAGGTTCCAGTGGTCATTCTCCAGTAAACTCAAGCCTCCAGGTTTCATTTGGTGTCCACTCAATCTATTAGAAGTCATTTCATGTCAACTCAAGATTCTGGGAGAATTCTGGTAAGAACATGAGCTTACAAATGTTATTTGGGGTGAAATAAAACAAAATTAATCAAAAATTGAGGAGGCTATGTGTCATGGAAATTTGTTCTCCTACCCAATTATTTACCAAAATCAATGGTGGAGAAACTGTTCTTCCATGAAATTAAAATATTTAGCTCCTTATCTAGATTTAGGAATGCAAAAGCTTTCTGCTTCATGAAGGTTTGTCACATACTTTTTAAGATCCCAATCTTGTCCAGAGATCTCGTGATGGTGGTCTTTCACCAAATGCTACTAAAGCTTGACCATGCTTAATTTCAGAGACCATATGCTTAGGATCATCCCAAATGCTAAGAATTTTCCAGAATTATTCTTCTAGCAAGATGTTGGAGATACGGAAGAAGCAACGAAGTCCAAAAATTAGACCAGGTGTTTAGGCTATGAGTTCTGCAGATTGAATGAAAAGACAAAGTTGGGTGCAGTTGGCAATGGATGATACCTGATGTGTAGGGATGAGGTACAAGGTTGCTTCAGAATTGTAACTACTGGAGCTTAAACTCCTCTGGAGCATTTACAACATTTCAACTTCATTCAAACTAATCTGGAGCATTCATAACAATATGAGTAAACTCATTGTCTTCTTCATCCAGCGATGCTTTCTCCATCCATTATTTGCTTGACACCCAGCTCCAAGCTGATGTTTTACCAAGCTTGTGTCCCACATGTTCATCATCCCTTCCCAGAACCAATTTCATTAATTCACGAGATACCTTTGACAGAAAATATATCTCCTCTTATCTTTACTTCCAGAGAAATTCATCCCCACTTTTGCTAAATAAACAGTCTAGTATGTCTCGTACTTTTTGATGCCTCCCAGATGGATACCAGTTAAGAAATCGAAGTACTTGGCTTGTTTCATTGCTGGGAGGCACTTTTAATATTAACTCATTGCTTCTGCGGCTTCAAATAATTTTGCTATAGTTCTAACAAAATTTGCTAAGTTAATGATCCTTAACTCGGGGATGGGGGGAAGTTAAGCAATTAGGCCCTGGTAATAATGCCAGAATGGTAGCTTCATTTTGCAGATATGTGAGAGCAGGGACTCTCTGCTTTTTTTCTCAGTTTAACAATTTGGTTCTTAAATTGATTTGGCAGGGCAAGAGACTCATTGACATTCCCCCCCCCTTTTGCAAAACAAGCTAAGACACTAAGCTACCACACAAATTATATACATATACATACAAATACATATACTTACAAAATTGGAAGCAATTATTAGTTATTTCATCATTAAGCAAAGTTAAAGCATTTAAAGATTGAGGACCTATTTGTTTGCATCTCACCTTTATTATTTTTACAAATAGCAATAGCAATAGCACATAGACTTATATACCACTTTATGGTGCTTTACAGCCCTCTCTAAGTGGTTTACAGAGTCAGCCTCTTGCCCCCAACAATCTGGTTCCTCATTTTACCCATCTCGGAAGGATGGAAGGCTGAGTCAATCTTGAACCTGGTGGGATTCAATCTGCCAAATTGCAGGCAGATGGCTGTCAGAAGTGGCCTGCAGTATTGAACTCTGACCACTGCATCACCGAGTCTCTTAATAACTCAAATAACTCAAGATAGCAAATAAATCTAATACTCTTCATCCTCCTCTTTTCCACACAACAACAACCCTGTGAAGTCAGTTGGGCTGAGAGGGAATGACTGGCCAAAGGTCACCCAGCTAAGATTTCACAGCTAAGGTGGGACTAGAACTCACTATCTCCTGGTTTCTATCCTGGTGCCTTAACCAGTATATTAAACTGCTTCTTCCTTCTGTCATGGGACACTATTCACAGACTACTCCCAAACATTCAGAAGAAGCATTTCCAGAAGCAAGCACTGACTCTTAAAGACTACCAAGGGAACAAGATTCCAGTAGTTGGGACAAGAGAATTCATTGTGAAGTTCAAAGGCCACACCAAACGTTTGCCCCTGACCATCGTGGACAAGGACCGCCCAAGCTTGCTGGGACTTGAATGGTTCAACCTGCTGGGCATCGAGGTGACTGGCATCAATCACGTGAGCAACACTGAGTGGGAAGAGGCCTTGAAGTCTGAGTTTCCAGAGGTCTTCAGTGATGGATTAGGCAAGTACTTGGGGACCCCTATCACCTTTAATCTAGATCCCAAGGTGCCACCAATTCGCTTAAAACCCAGAAGGGTACCATTTGTCTTAAAGGAAAAAATTGATGCACAATTAGATAAATTAATAGCTCAAGGGGTTTTAGAGCCCACTGACCACTCCAGGTGGGAGACACCCATAGTCACACCAGTCAAGGATGATGGGTCTGTGAGAATCTGCAGAGACTACAAGGGGACATTGAACCATGCGCTACAACAGAGCATATCCAGTTCCAGTAGTGCATCATTTATTACATTCTCTTGGAGGGGGCACAGTTTTCGCCAAATTGGACCTGGCCCAGGCATATCAACAGTTAACAGTTGATGATGCAACTGCAGAAGCCCAAACCATTGTAACCCATAGAGGTGCTTTCAAATTCAAAAGGTTGCAATTTGGAGTAAGCGTGGCACCAGGCATCTTCCAAAGCCTTATGGAAAGGATGCTACAAGGGTTGCCAGGGTGGTGCCCTATTTTGATGACGTTTTAATTTCTGCTGAAAATGACACTTAGTTACACGAGAGACTCAGAGAAGTCCTAACCAGATTCAGAGGGGTTAAAAGTCAAAGAAGAAAAATGCACACTTAGAACAGATAAAGTGGAATTCTTGGGTTACATGATTGATAAACATGGCATCCACCCCACAGAGGCCAAAGTTCAGGCAATCAAAGAAGCCCCCAAGCCAAAATGCAAAACAGGTTTGCAAGCATTCTTGGGACTCATTAACTTCTATCATATGTTTCTACCTCAGAAGGCAACCATTGCAGAACCCCTACATAGATTACTGGACAAAAAATCGGCATGGGTCTGGGGCAGAAAGGAACAAGCTGCATTTAACAATATTAAGAGACAAATCACATCTGACTCTGTACTAATACAGTTCTCTGAGAATTTGTCTGTTGTACTGACTTGTGATGCATCCCCTTTTGGAGTGGGGGGGGGTGTTGAGTCACATGCTTCCCAGTGGGAGGGAAGCTCCTATTGCATTTTACTCTCGCACCTTGACTAAAGCAGAGAGAAATTACAGCCAACTGGACAAGGAAGCTTTGGCAATTGTGGCAGCTGTCAAGAAATTCCATGAATACGTTTATGGCAGAAGATTCACCATTGTCACAGATCACAAACCTCTATTAGGCATTGTGGCAGGGGACAAACCGCCCACGATCCTGTCACCAAGAATGCTGAGATGGACTGAATTTCTGACTGCTTATTCATACAAACTGATCCACAGACCTGGAAAAGACATTGGGCACGCAGATGCTTTGAGTCACTGCCCACTTCCTTCACACATTGAGGACCCTGCTCCTGAGACTCACACCTTCTTTCTAGAAACTGTTGCCAAGCTTCCAGTCCATGCTGCTGAGATTGCCAGAGAAACTGCCAAAGACACTTTATTGGGTCCTATTGTAGGCTGGATCAAAAAAGGTTGGTCACTTCAAGATCTACCTCAACTTGCCCAACCTTTTAAATCCAGGCAAACTGAATTATCTGTATTAAGAGGATGTATTTTGTGGGGTAACAGGGTGGTTATTCCTGCAAAACTACAGAAAGAGGTTTTGGAAATGTTACAGGAGGGTCATCCGGGAATTGTCAGAATGAAGGGATTGGCCAGGAGTTATGTATGGTGGCCAGGTATTGACAAAATGGTTGAAAACTGGGTTGCATTCTGTCCCAACTGTCAGGTAGTCAGGCCTGGCTCACCTCTCACCCGCAAACAGGAATGGGAATGTCCTAGGGGCCCATGGTCCAGGATTCACATTGATTTTGCTGGCCCTACCAGAGGGCACACTTTCCTTATTATAGTAGATGCATATTCCAAATGGCTAGAGGTTATCCCTATGGCATCCACCACAGCTGAAGCTGTCATCAAACAGCTTAAGAAACTTGTTTCTGACAATGGTCCTCAATTTACATCCAACCCTTTTGAATCATATTTAGCACAGCAGGGTATCAGACACGCCCTGACAGCCCCTGGGCATCCTTCGGCTAACGGCCGGGCTGAACGCATGGTATGCTTTACCAAGGAAAAACTTCAGCAATTGGGTCCAGGGGACATCACTGAGTTGAAAAACTACTCAGTGTCCAGCATATCACTCCCAACCCCTCAACTAACTTAACCCCAGCCGAGTTGTTGATGGGTAGGAAACTCAGATCTCCCCTTGATCGCCTTCATCCCACTTACGCACCCAATGCACCACTTGATTCCACTAGCAAAATTTGCACATTCACTGTGGGTGATTCTGTTTATGCAAAAAACCTTCTGGGTGAACCATTATGGATTCCTGCTGAGATAACCCAAATCACAGGCCCCAGGTCTTACAGGGTACAAACGGAGGATGGTGTCCTCTGGAGCAGGCACATTGATTAGTTAAGATCCAGACTACCTCAGGAGCATCGCCATTGCTCCTCTCAGGTTCCCATACCTACTGCCTCTTCTAGGGGAAGGGAGGGTTATGAGGATAATCAGCAAGCAAGAATCAACGCCATGTGTAATGAGCTAACACGACAGGAACCATCCCAAAACCTGTCACAGTGCCCACAACCATTTTACAAATGGAAGATTGCACATCACTACCTGACTTAGGTGCTGACATTGGGTTGGAGATGGATTGGGAGGAGAGACCAGGTTGTAGTAACCAAACAGGTTCTACCATTACTAGAAGTCCAAGTAAGGAAATGTCAACAGGCACATTTCCTCCCTCACAAGGTGAGAACCTTAAAACATCTGAACCACGTAGGTCTCAGCGTACATGTAAGAGCCCCACCTATTTAAAAGAGTACATTAGATAGATGGGGTTTGAGTATGGACTAAACCTAGTGGGGAGGGGTGTTATGTATGCAGAGTTTGAATTGATTGGTTGTTCTTCTAAAGTGTTTGAAATCATTGGTTAAAAAGTGCAGGAAAACCCTGCACTCTGATTGGCTGTCAGCCGAGGCAGCCGGCTATATATAGCTGCCTCGGCTAAGCCACATCGGGTCCGTTCTGAGCTGAAGTCACTAATAAACTTAAGAGCTGAAGCACTCCGTGTCTGCCTCTTCATGCAAACTTAACAGTATCCCTTTAGATTTACCCTCCAGAATAGCTGATGAAGAGGTATGTTTTTCAGAAGGACCCCAAAAGTAGCTTGAATCCTATGGTGAAGATAGAGAAGGCTCTGCTTTTTTCGAACTCCTAGAAAACAAGGTGAAAGAACAAGTGGCTAAATCCATTTGGTGTTTCTTTCCAATGTTTCTCTCTTAAACATTTTCTTTTAAGAAAGTGCAGCTGTTTTTAAGCATACATAATTCACACCTGGCCCTCCCACTGTCAGATAGTTGCCCCTTTTTTCCCCTGGGAATTCTCTGAGTTTAAATATAACTTACCAAAGTTACAAGCTTGGGATTTCACACGTTCTGTTCCTGAGGTTCCTGGTTAAGTGGTAGCCCCACTAAAGCTTGCCTGATCCCCAAAAGCTCAAGTTAAACAAAGATTCTGGAAAAGAGCCACAACAAGCCCTTTCAGGGTTTTTTTTTTTTAATAACAAGTTTTATTCAATTTTTAACCATTTTTTAAAACAGCTCTTTTCAGTAGACAGCATGTTCCCGGGTCATCACTTTTACATGCAAATATGACAGTAGATCTATATTCATTTTAAACATTTAACTTCCTATTTTATCCCATTTTTACTTCTATTCCATTTTAACAGACAAAGGGTCAGAGAAATTAATCCTGATCTCAAATCTTAATCTCAATCTGTATAACCCCCCAGTTCATTTCGAGTTAATTGCAAATATATATATATATATATATATATATATATATATATATATATATATATATATTTTCGTAGATTTTCACGGGTAAAGGTATGTAGGTCTTGGTGTATTCGGGTCTTGTCCCGTGTAAGGTTGAGAATACCTTGGCAACGTTTCGACGAAATCTCATCCGTCATCTTCAGGCTGGTGTCTTCAGCGTTCTCCTGGGAGAAGTGTGTGACCGTGGCTGTTTCTCCCTTCCAGACTCCAGAGTTGGATGTGCTGCCGACCTCACATAGCCAGACCTCAAACTCGGAGCCAAACCAAGGCCCAGAATGCCACATCACAGCCTTCCACCCAGGATACTACATCACAGAACTCAGGAGATCACAACACAAAACATCAGGAGGTTGCAACACAGACAACAACCCAGGAGATTAGAGCACCACACCCAGGACGTCACAACAATAGAACTCAGAAGGTCATCACACAGCCCATTACCCAGGTCGTTACAACACAAAGGGCTGAGAGACACACAGCCAGCACCTCAGCCACACAATGTCTCAGGAAAAAGCCATCCAATCTGCATACATCAACTCCACAAACCAATCAGGGGGCGGCAGCACATCCAACTCTGGAGTTTGGAAGGGAGAAACAGCCACGGTCACACACTTCTCCCAGGAGAACGAAGCTGAAGACACCAGCCTGAAGATGACGGATGAGATTTCGTCGAAACGTTGCCAAGGTATTCTCAATCTTACACGGGACAAGACCCGAATACACCAAGACCTACATATATATATATATATATATATATATATATATATATATATAAAACATCATTTATAAATCTTACAAATAACAATATGTTTGCCCATCATATTAAAGATAAGTGTTCATCCATATCTATCCTTTAATTATCTTCACATTGTTAATACTCTTTTATCATTTACAGAATTCTTTTATCCGTCAGATTTGCCCTTTTATCATATATTCTCTCCATGATTCTAAATCCGTACAGGTTTTGACACTAGAAAGAATGAGAAGAAAAAAAAAACCCTAGACTTGCCCCCCTTTTACTACTTTGAAAGTGACACCTCAGTGGTTAATATAGTAGCAGAATCATAATCATCCCCTTTAAAGCGAAAGATAGAGAAGAAAAAAAAAGAAAAAGGAAAAAAGAAAAGCTACCTTACAATATATCTCTAATCAATCGGGTTCTGCAGCACATATCCCCCCTAAGGTTTATTTATGGTTCCAAAATAATAATAAAAATAACTAATCTTGGTTATTGACAAATCTCATTTTTAAACATTTTCTAGAATCATTTCAATTAATTCAATTTATCTAATCAACATTTACCTTTCTTTTGTAAATAAGAAATAAAAGTGTGACCTTTTACCAGTAGAAATTGTCAGTAACCCCTATTGTTTTACACTTTTATAATTGCAATATATTCTTATTACCACTTCTTCATGCAGAACCCAAAAAGCCCTTTCAGGTTTATTGTCCTCCACAGACGTGTTCACGAAGTCATCTGAAGTAAGGCTTGACTATTCTTTGAGCTATGAATAATAGTGCAGTCGCTATGCAATGATCTAGAGAAGAAGGGCAAAACATGACCTGGAGCAAGTAGGAACATGTAGGCAGGACCAAAGGAAACATGTTTTCTTCCTAAAATCCCCCAGGAAAAGATGCAGTAGATCAAGGGTCCTCCCAGCAGGTGCTATGTGAGCACCCACATGTACCAGAAACTACATTTCCCCCTCTGAAACTGTGTCTTGGCACCCTTAGCTCCTCCCCACCCTTTGTCATGGCTACAACAAAAAAAGTCCTAAGAATCTTGAAAGCTCATTGCTCCATCATGCTGTTCACTAAAGGTGCCCATATGCATTTCAAATAGCTGTACCTCTGTGATAGGAGAAGACAAAGCTCCAGTTCAAAAATGGCAGACAGTTTCACTTGTTTGGTTTTGGCTTAATGAATGATGGATCCAGCCATGGCTCATGGCTTGGGGGCTGAGATGAATCACAGTGAGGCAAACCATGACTCAGTGTGATGCAGGAACTTCACGATTAACTTCAAAGGGAAGAGGCCATTGATGAAGCTATACAAACACTGAAAAGCTTGACCCTCCTGGACAGGAAATTTAGAGAGAGAATATGGAGCTGAGCTGAAGCGAAATCAGAGTCAACACCATCCTGTTTCTGATGCATAAATATACACAGCATCAAGGCTATAGAGGAAATATAAATGTTAGATAAATATAAAGGTCTTCTCAGATGAGAAAAGAAGTGAAGGCAACCAGCAGTGGTACTCAATTTTTTTTACTACCGGTTCTGTGGGCGTGGCAGGGGAAGGTTACTGCAAAATCCCCATTCCCTCCCCACCCCACTAACCTGCTTTCCAGCTCCGTTCTCCTGTGCAGGGCAACAAAAGGAGACCCAGCTGACCAGCTGGGACTCAGAAGGCAGCAAATAGCTGGGGGTGGGGCCAACCAGAGGTGGTATTTACTGGTTCTCTGAACTACTCAAAATTTCCGTTACCAGTTTTTTTTTAATTCATATTTATATCCCGCCCTTCTCCGGAGACTCAGGGTGGCTTACAATTTTTGGGATACAACCCAATGCGCTCAGCAATAGCCTTCATCCCATTGTATATGCCTGCTTATTACTAAGTGGCATTTTTACAAAGTCAGCTTATTGCCCCCAACAATCTTGGGTCCTCAGTTTACCTACCCCGAGAGGATGGAAGGCTGAGTCAACCTTGAGCCTGGTGGGATTCGAGCCTGCAATAATTACAGGCAGCTGGAACTAAGTGCTAGGCTATTAACAGCCTGCACCACCAAGGCCCTAAGAACCTGTCAGACAGAACCTGTCAGAACTGGCTGAATATCACCTCTGAAGGCAATGTTTAAATATGCAAGCACTTGCTTAACTAAACATATTTCTGGAAAAAAATATCTGTTTGAATGTGTTAAGAAAGATCTATCTGTGCAAAGATATCCTTTTTGAGTCAGCTTTTTTTTTTTTTAATTACATTTATATGCCGCCCTTCTCCGGAGACTCAGGGCGGCTTACAATTTTTGGAGCACAACCCAATGCACTCAGCAATAGCCTTCATTCCATTGTATATGCCTGCTTATTACTAAGTGGCATTTTTACAAGGTCAGCTAATTGCCCCCAACAATCTTGGGTCCTCAATTTACCTACCCCGAGAGGATGGAAGGCTGAGTCAACCTTGAGCCTGGTGGGATTCGAGCCTACAGTAATTGTAGACAGCTGGATCTTAAGAGCAGGCATTTAACAGCCTGAGCCACCAAAGCTCATTGCATGTTCAGCTTTGCACATTGCATGTTCTAAAAGCTGGAAATCCCTCTGTCAAATGTTCAGGAAGTCATACATTGATATCACCTCTCAGTCTCCATGCTAAGATCTTAAGAGCTAAACCACCCTCTGTGGAATCAAGAAGATTGTGGTATCATGAGTTTTTAGCCTTTGTGCCACAGAACCACAATCTTTTTTTTTTGTAGCAATTCCATCATAGCAGTTCTGAAACCACCAAGTTTCCTCTAAAATAAAATCCAGTTAATCTCCAATCTTCCTCTCTTGTCTTGGCAGGTCTGGAATCCTGCAGTTTCCAAAGCAGATCCATCTTCATATATTTTGCCCAATTTCACTTGATGACTTGCTAGTTGGACTGAAATGCTCAATAGCATTTACCTAAGAGGAACTTGTGTGATCAGTACAAATCTCAGATCCCCACTGCCAAAAGTGTTGATTGGAAATCTTGCTTTGCAAATGATGAATTTTGAATAGAATGGCAATGAATTCATCTTCTTGTTAGCTTGCTGGAGCCCAGAAAGTCTCAGGAGATGAAAGATTTACCTGATCTGAAGAGAAACCAGAGCATAAAGTTACCCTCTTTCAACCACTGAGTCGAATGAATATTCATATGTGAATCCTTGATCCGTTTTTCCTTTTTGATGTTCTTCTAGTTGCCACTGCAGCCATTTGAAAGAAATCAGACTTTTGAAAAGAATTAGGAGGGATTCCCCTTGATGCTGCATGTTTGGTGAAGAAACACCTGCCCAACTTTTCATTAAATCTATTTAGCGGTCTTGAGAAATATTTGCTATTTATTTTGTTGCTAAACAAAAAAGATCATTCCAGTTGGGAGAAGCAAGCTAACAAGGTCTATTAGCATATTACGGATGGCTAGAACACAAGTGTTGTGGTTCACTGGCAGCAGGTGTGGACGGCTGAGGTTTCAGAGAGCGAGGGGCCTGCATGTGATGCAAGGATGGGGCCAGGACCATCAGGGAGTGGAATGCTGCCTTCAGAGATTGTAGAGGCCGGCAGCTGTGATGAAGAGATCCCCAAGGAGCCTGTGACCAGTGCGTGTGCGCGCAGGTCTACTCGAAGGAAAGAGCAGGTGCAGCAGCATAGGCAACTCAGGAGTAAGGCTGCAAGGTAATGGCCCCTCCCTTAAGAGATAAAAGCCAGCTGAGAAACTGGAGTTCTTTGCAGGAAGCAAAGAAGTTTTTGCACTCAAGCCTTGTAGATGTTCGGATTCTCTTACTTGGTGTTTGGAGACTCTTTGTGTTTGAACTATTTTTTGGCAACTTTAACTGGTGTTCTTGGCAGCCTTGCACAACGTTGGCAAGGCTTGTTCTTATCAGAGACAATTAGTTTGAAACAGCTTTTTAACTGGGAAGGAACAGAATTAGTAAAGAAACATTAAAAGGTTTTGCTGTTACCTCCGTTTGGTGTTTGTTTCCTTGGAACAAGGTTTGGTCAGAACAACAGGTCCCAAGCACTATAGCAGCCATCTAGAGTGAAAGAGAACACCCTCTTTGGATACTTCCAGAGTTTTAACAAAATATTAGAGGGCAGGAAGGAAGAGGCATACAGTGACAACTCAGCAAACATCCAGTGTAGACTTCTGTAAGTTGAGTGCTTCAATGTATCTGCAAAGCCCACTGCATTAAAAAAAAAAACTTCCTTCACATGCATCCCTGGGGTAAGTTTTTACATGTCCACTAGGCTCATAGTCAGCCATACCTGATACTAGGGTACTCCCATTCCATTCCATTCCATTCCCCACTTTTCTGATTTCCCCAATGGCAGAACCTCTGTATTCAGTGCCCATTAAATAGGCCCAGACTTTGTTGAACTAGTTTGGGGTCTCTGCCCCTTCAGTGTCTTTCTTCTATTCTTTTGCTTGCTTTGCCCATATTGAACTCTCCCCACCATCTCCCCTCCCCTCCCTTTTCTTCTCATCACTCATCCTGGACAGCATCGCTTTCACTACACCATATCGCTTGAAAAACTAGCTTGCTGTTGGTCTGTAAACTGTTCCATGTAGTGATTCTGCCTGACGGGGTGGAAGAGATCCGTGGGGGAATGACAGAGAAGTTGATCTACATGGACGCCCTTTTGCATCAAACATGGAAGAGTAGCTATTTAATTTTGGTTTCTAAAATTGCCTCCATGGGATGAAGCATGCATTGGAGATTATATACATATACATATACATATTTGGTTTAATCTTTTCTTAATTATTTATTGTTATTTTTAGTTGTGAGCCGCCCCGAGTCTTCGGAGATGGGGCGGCATACAAGTCCAAAAAATAAAATAAATAATAAATAAATATACATATACATATACATATATACATACATACATATATACACATATATACATCTACACACACACACACACACACACACACACACTCTCTCCTTTGGTACAAGGCCAGACATTTCATCCAACTTAACTTTAATTTTAATTTTAATTATCTCTATCTATCTATCTATCTATCTATCTATCTATCTATCTATCTATCTATTTCTATCTCTCTCCCTCTCTCTCCCTCTCTCTCTCTATATATCTCCCTCTATCTCTATCATCTATCTATCTATCTATCTATCTATCTATCTATCTATCATCTATCTATCTATCATCTATCTATCTATCTATCTATCTATCTACCTACCTACCTATATCTACCTATATATCTACATCTATATATAAAATTAAACTCAAGGTGGATGAAATGTCTGCCCTTGTGCCAAAGGAGTTTTGGGTGGGTTTTTATACCTTCTTTTTGGGCTTTTTATTTGAGCTTCCTGTTCCTGTGCAAAAACAAGTCCTTTAATGTTCTATTGGCTGTTGTCAGATTCCTATGGGGTCATGGCTGCCTCTATAGGCAAAAGGGGAAATGCAAATCCTAGGTGTTTGTCTGAGCTAATCTTGTCACTTATGGCTTGCCTAATTGTGTTTGCTTATCTGGAGTCTCTGTCTGACCCAGTCTTTCTGGATGGATTACCAAATCTGCATTTCTAAAAGCTGGCCTCCTCAGTTTCTGCTTGGGGCAGGGAGACTGGTGCTGGTTTCTGCCTCCCTTAAGATTTTTTTTTCATTACTCCTTTGGGGGAAATATTCTATCCTGCCTTGTAAAATATTTTCCAAAATATTTCATTCTTCTGGGGAGGGGGGAAGCTTTCCACACTAGTTATGAAATGTGCATCCTAGTCACAGGAATTATGAATCAAAGCCCCAGTGAGAAGCCACCATGTCCCCAGCATTGCCTAGAATGATTGGGAGGAGGGCAGTAGTGGGATTCAATTTTTTTTACTACTGGTTCTGTGGGCATGGCTTGGCTTGGTAGGCATGGTTGGTGGGCGTGGCAGGGGAAGGATACTGTAAAATCTCCATTCCCTCCCCACTCCTGGGGGAAGGTTACTGCAAAATCCCATTCCCTCCCCACCACACTAACCTGCTTTCCAGCTCTGTCCTCCTGTGCAGGGCAGCAAAAGAAGACCCAGCCAATCAGCTGGGACTCGGGAGGCAGAGAAGACATGGGGGCAAGGCCAGTCAGAGCTGGTATTTGCCGGTTCTCCCAACTACTCAAAATTTCTGTTAGCAGTTCTCCGAACTACTCAAAATTTCTGCTACTGGTTCTCCAGAACTAGTCAGAACCTGCTGAATACCACCTCTGGAGGAGGGGAACTTTTCTACCTTGGGTGCCAGATGATGAAGTTAAGTTAACCTGTAAAAACCATACATTTCAATTTCAGATTGAGACAGGAACCATCTGCTAAGGACTTTTTCAGGGCTGCCTTTACTCTGGGGATAGGCAGCTTAACAAATGCTGGCATAAATACCTAGTAATAACTGACATATAGAGAGAAAGGAGGAGGGGAAACAAAGATAATTATAGCAACAACAGAGCAACAATGAGTTTAGAGGCATCTGTTGTTTGACTAAATTTGCTTTTTCTTATAGATATTATATGGCATTGTTTCCCTTCTCCCAGAGTCACTACCAATTAGAATCTGAATTCTTTTGGACTCTTCTTGGCTTCAATGCAGTTGAGCTGGAGTCATTCTTAGTATACAAAGACCCTTATAATGTTATCTCGGTCTTTCTTTTTAATTACAGGTAGCCTTCAACTTACAACTGTAATGGAGCCTCCCTGTTACAGTCATAAGTCATGACAATTGTCAAGCAGCTCACTCAAGTGACCAATCCAATTTTATGACCCTGTTTTTGCAGTGGGTGTTTAGTAAATCCCTGCAATGATTAAGCAAAACATCTAGTTATTAAACAAACACATGGTCATTAAACAAACCCACTGTCACTAAGTTAAGACTACCTGTATAGAATAAACGTACCTTCTAGTTTAAGGTAGGAATATGAGCTATGAATATACAATCAAGATCAAGTGAGGTATTAATACCACTCTGTAAAGCCTTAGTAAGACCACACCTAGAGTACTGCATCCAGTTTTGGTCACCACATTATAAAACAGATGTTGAGATTCTAGAAAAAGTGCAGAGAAGAGCAACCAGGATGATTAGGGGACTGGAGGCTAAAACATATGAAGAACAGTTGCAGGAACTGGGCATGGCTAGTCTAGAGAAGAGGAGGACCAGGGGAGACAGGAGAGGAGTCTTCCAATATTGAGGTGCTGCCACAGAGAGGAGGGGGTCAAGCTATTCTCCAAAGCATCCAAAGGCCAGACAAGGAATAATGGATGGAAACTGTTCAAGGAGAGATTCAACCTAGAAATAAGAAGAACTTTTCTGACAGTGAGAACAATCAACCAATGGAGCAAAAGTTGCATTTGGAAGTTGTGGGAGCTTCATCACTGGAGGCTTTCAAGAAGAGATTGGACAGCCATTTGTCAGAAATAGTGTAGGGTCTCCTGCTTGGGTGGGGATTGGACTGGATGACCTACAAGGTCCCTTCCAACTCTGTTAATCTAATCTAAGAATATAAGGTTTCTGAGACCTATGTTATAAATCCATATCAAAAAAATCATACTGCCAACTTTCCTTTAGATGTTTTTTCTTCTTTATCAGTTGTCCTGTGCTGCTGAAATGTCATGGGAGCTTTCATCATCACTTTATGTCCTGGGCAAGAAAGCTTCTCAGACCGACTCTTGGTAGGACCAGCACCTGCTAAGATCAGAGAAAGTCCCAACACAGCGTTGTGCTTTTCGTGCTCAGATTCAGCTACTACTGAATTGCAGCAACTTTACCAGTCTTGCTAAAGTTTTGCTTCCTCCTTCCAATGCCTGCATGTCTTTCTCCAAAGACAACAGGTTCAAAACCCATGGGGATGAGAAAGAAGAACTTCTGAAGGTCATTGATGAAAAGCTGCTAACAGAAGACCTTTGATGTTTTCCCATGGTTGTTTTGAATTCTGAAGCTTGGCTGTGGTGCCAGAAATGTTAAAAATGCAAAACGAAGCAAACAAAAACAGCATATTGGCAAGATTGAAGGTTGCTTATTGATACATAGCTGTTCTCTTGGGATGCTCTGTCTGCAAGGATGTCTCCCATTCACGGAACAATTTGCAGTTAGTTAGCAGTTTGGTAATCTAAGACTGAACTGACAGCCAGGGATTCTCCTGAGGACGGCAGGAGGCAAAACCTGTCACTATCAGGCTTGAGAAGACTGAGATTGGTTCAAAGCAGGCTAAATTTATCATCAGAGTCTGAAACACTTGAAAACAAAGAGAGATGCTGCAGTCATTTCATCACAGCGGGGGAGGGGAACACTGTTCTGAAAACTCCCCCACCCTCTTCCAGTCCAGAGGCTAGGAAGCTTCTGAAAGTCTCATTGGAGATACACATTACTTGGCCCTGCCTGGATGTAATCCAAAGACTGGAGAGCAGCCTTGCTCTAGATGAGGGAGGTAATGGGAGTTAAGTAATGGGCCATCCATAATTTAATGAAGATTTCCAGCAAAAAACACTTGTCATCCTAGATAAAGTGGTAAACCAGGGAAGAAGGTGGCCCTTGTAAGAGTCAAAGTGAAAAATGTGGTACGCCTCTGTGTAAACGTTGTCATAACATACCCTTCATAATAGAAAACATCTTGTCTTACATGCCCTGGTTTTTAGTAGCTGTCTCTCTACAGCTCCTACCAGTCATCAAAAATTGCCTGCCGAAGTAACCAAACCTTGAAACATCCTAAATCTGTACTGTAGAAAGTTAGCACCAACCCCTCTCCTAGAAGAATGAAATATTCTAGGAAATATTAAAAAGGCAGAATATTTTCCCTAAAAGAAAAATAAAAACCTTAAAGGAAACAGAAACAAAAGATCCCAGCTCCCGGCCCCCAGCAGATATTTTGGTACCAACTTATCTACAAGACAAAAGACTGGGCCAGTCTATCCACAAAACTAAAGAACCCAGCTCCAGGATGATGGGATTATCCTTCAGGGCAAAGCCATTCAGCCACAATAGGAAATTGCCCTTCATTGCATCACCCAGCAAGATTCAACCAAGCCTGGGACACAGACAGCCTACAAAGTTAGCTAAGACCCCCATTTCCTGGGAGTTTGATAGCCAATAGGATAGTTGCCCTTGCCACAGGAACAGGAAGCTCCAGTTCAAAGCCCATATATATATATATATATATATATATTTGTTTTCGTAGATTTCTCCCAGGAGAACGAAGCTGAAGACACCAGCCTGAAGATGACGGATGAGATTTCGTCGAAACGTTGCCAAGGTATTCTCAACCTTACACGGGACAAGACCCGAATACACCAAGACCTATATATATATATATATATATATATATATATATATATATATATATATATTTCCACTCCATGTGTTCATCTACCCAAGACTTCAAATCCATGTGATCCATTAAACCATCCTTCCAAGCAGTCTCCATGTTTCCAGTGTCTTTCTCCCCACTGGGAATTTTTTTTCAATTACATTTATATGCCGCCCTTCTCCGAAGACTCAGGGTGGCTTACAATTTTTGGGATAGAACCCAATGCCCTCAGCAATAGCCTTCATTCCATTGTATATGCCTGCTTATTACTAAGCGGCATTTTTACAAAGTCAGCTTATTGCCCCCAACAATCTTGGGTCCTCAATTTACCTACCCTGAGAGGATGGAAGGCTGAGTCAACCTTGAGCCTGATGGGATTCAAGCCTGCACTAATTGCAGGCAGCTGGAACTTAAGTGCTAGGCATTTAACAGCCTGCACCACCAAGGCTCTTGAATTGAACTCAGGGGGACATTTCTTCCAACAGTACCTCTCTAAGGATGGGGTCCTGACATATGTAGGGTGCTGCAGCCTCCAGATTCCATCAAAAGTGGGTCTTTGTGCACAATTAGGAAGCAGCACCCCATCAAGGTTGCCTGTTGCCAAAAACTAAGAAGATTAGGGTCTGGTGAGTGTTTTGATACAGATCACAAGGGTTGTGCCCAATGACAAAGAAACACCATTGCGTTGATGAAGTCATGATAAATTAGATTTGGCTTACAGGAAACCTCTCCTTTACTCTGCCTGAGGCTGACTCACACAACCCATCTTTTCCTTTGTACTTAGACCAGGAGATGAATGACAGCTGTCATCTGGATTCTGTTGACTCAGAAAAGTGGAAAAAGCCAGAAGTCAACACTTGGCTACATAGACTTGGAAATCCTTGTTCTGCTGTGGATGATCAAGGTTTGGGTTAAGAGAGCTGATCCTTGTCTGCAATGAGGTTTGGAAACGAGCGAAAGTCTAACTGGGAGACATCTCTAACGGAGTCCTGAGGAAGGACACCAGCAGGGGTTTACTGCCAAACTGGAGTGTGGAGGCCCACCAGCCATTGAGCTAAAGTCTGGAATCTTGTACCACAGAATTGGTTTCACTGAACTATCCTTTGCTACCAGATTTAGGTTATATAATAGTAGCGTTGCCTTTATGAAGGCCATCTAATTGGTTTGCTTGAGACTGCAGTTTTAAGCAGCCAAATTACTTAGATTGCTCTTCCGAGCAAATTCTGTTCAGTAAAAGCTTTTCTATTTTGCACTTCACACACCTCCTGGGAGCTTCCTTCAAGAGCATTTACAAATGAGAAAACAAGGCAACCTCAAAGTGAACAATCACAAAGGTTCAGAAAGGAAAACCTGAATTCCCCCATTTGCTCCATCAGCTCCTGAAACGTAATACATAATGTTAAGGAAAGAATGAGATTAGGGTCTCTCAAAATTCTTCATCACTTCCCCGCAACAGTTTTACAGATAGCCCATCCAGGAACAGCATGGAGTTTCTTTTGGGAATTAGAAAGTTAGGGTAGGGAAAGTCCTGTACTACTGCACCTCCAAGAAACAACCTTTAATATTAATGTATTTCTAAGCTCTTTCTGATTATATTCCCAGTGGAAGAAATATTAGAATGGTTGGGGACTCAAAGAACTCTGGAATTTTACATTGGTCATCTTGGAGGAGGGAGAGTCACAAGTCCCAGAAAAAAAAAGCTTCCCTCCCCCAGATTAGGAGCCTTGACTTGAAGAAAATCTCTGTTTCCTGCATAAACCTGCATTTTTCATTTCACACCCTCTCCAAGATTCATTTCTTGTATCTCTGCTGGGGTGACAAGAACTTGCTGGAGCCTCTCTGGATTTGATAGCAAATGGCTTTCTGAACAAAATCTTCGATTTTCCTTTATCTGAGTTTTAGAATTAACAGCTTCCTGCATTCTTTTAAACCCCAGTATTCAAAGATTTGTAGATTAGCCTTGTTCTTGGGGTTAGTCATTAATTGTTTCTTTTTATAGTAGACAGATGGTGGGTTGACCTGATTGATAGACAATAGATTTCCAATTGGTAACATATTTTCATGTAACATAAAATTTTTATTTTTATTTTTTTATTTTTTTTAACCCTAACCCTAACATCACACACACACACACACACACACATAATATATATACAATTTATAACTACTTGTAGACCTGTTACGTAAGTGGGGAGAACACATCAGATATTTGAGTTATCTTTTTCAGCATTCAACCAGGATGGACATTTTCTATTTAATGTTAATGTTAATAATATATTTGTTAGTTGTTGTTATACACACATTCTTTACATGTTGCTTGATTGTTTTGTTTGTAGTTGTTTTTTTTTCTGTTTTGTATTTTAACTTTGGAGATAAATAAAAAAATTTAAAACAACCTAGGACATAGTCACAAAATTTCCAAGAAATATCCATAGCAATAGCACTTATATACCGCTTTATAGTGCTTTACAGCCTTATTTAAGTGTTTTACAGAGTCAGCCTATGGCCCCCAACAATCTGGGTCCTTATTTTACCCACCTTGGAAAGATGGAAGGCTGAGTCAACCTTGAGCCTGGTGGGATTTGAACTGCCGGGTTGCTGGCAGCCAGCAAGTCAGCAGAAGTAGCCTGCAGTACTGCATTCTAACCACTGCACCTTTGCAACTCAATAATAACAATTGACCATTAAAAATGAGCATCAGCTTTCAGTGGGACCCCAAGATCTTTGGAAATTTGGCAAATTGGCTCCGCATCTTCAAAGGAAACCACCAGTCTGGGCCTGGCCTCTGTTTTGCAGGGCAAGCCAGGTAAACCACCAACAGATATAGTTGTTGAGTCTTGTCAGATGAACAAATCCCAACTTCTTCTTTAAATCTGAGCGATGACATCATTGTGGTGAAGCTCATTGGGAGTTTCAGCCCATACAACTTAACCAGCTCATTTTACTAAACAAACAAATAGGCCTTGCTCAGTGTACAATTTCCATCTGTAGAGCAGAGAGTGTAGCATTTTGTCTTCTGAATGGTTTCCAAGGGAGGAATCCCTCAGGATCATGTAACATAAGGCACATAATTTGCTTGGATGGACAACCCTTTGTGGTGGCTTGCAATACCCAGAGGCTAAAAATAACACGACTGTTGTTCTTTTCCATCTGTAAATTGTAATCAGGGCTAAATTGACCTGGTGGAATTAAAACTGAAATGATACAATGCTGTGCGCACACGTCCCTGGGAAGAGTTTCACCGACAACAAGAAGACCTTCCCTGAGCAGGACTGTGTGTGTGTTGGGTTGATCTGTGACAAGGTAAAGGCTAAAGCCTCCTCAGCAAAAGGAACCCATTTTGCAGATTCAAAAGGAGTCTTTATTTTCAATCAATCAATTGTTCTGCTGCCTTTGATTTTCCCAGATGGGTAAGGCAGAAATCCCACCAAGCAATTTGCAGAATTTACCTTTAATGGCATTAGCCCGGGGAGAGTTTCCCAAATGTTCAGCCCCTTTGTTTACCTTGAGGTCTGAAACAAAACGTCTCCTGGGAAATCAAAAGAATTGGGTGGGGGATCCCAATAAGATTTAAGGGTTGAGGGCCAGATCCCTTTTGAGGAGAGGTCAAACTTTGGTGATGTCACAGTGCTCCTGGCAGACTTTTGGATGGGAAAAAAGTTTGCATTTCCATTTTTTTTTTTGGTTTAGCTTTTCATTCCAGATAAGAGCCCTGAAATTCCAAAGGCCATCAACTCCTCAAAGTAGCAGCCAACCCTGTTAGGTGTCCAAGATCAACTAAGACAATCTTGGTGCTGCTCTACAAAAGTAGAGGATGGATGGAAGGATGGATGGACGGATGGATGGATGGATGGATGGATAGATAGATAGATAGATAGATAGATAGATAGATAGATAGATGATGGATGGATGGAAGGATGGATGATAGATAGATGATAGATGATGGATGGAAGGATGGATGATAGATAGATGATAGATGATAGATAGATGATATAGGATAGGTGGGTAGGTGAATGGATGGATGATAGATAGATGATAGATAGATGATAGATAGATGATAGATAGATGATAGATAGATAGATAGATAGATAGATAGATAGATAGATAGATTAACAGAATTGGAAGGGACCTTGTAGGTCATCTAGTCCAACCCCCCGCCTAAGGAGGAGACCCTACACCATCATTTACAAATGGCAGCCCAATCTCCCCCTTCAAACCCTCCAGTGACGAAGCTCTCATAACTTCCTATTCCATGGGTTGATTGTTCTCACTGTCAGAAAATTTCTCCTTATTTCTAGGTTGAATCTCTCCTTGGTCAGGTTACAGACAGGGAGGGAATTGCAGTCTTTTAAACAAAGAAATCAAGAAAAGAAGTGTTCTTCTGACATCTTCTGAAAACAGTTTTTCACATGCAATATTCTCAAGTCCTGGCTTGTTTAACAGCACTATATTAAACAAAAATGACAGTAGTCTAGTTTGGCTCAGCATACCAAGTCATGCATCAGAGTTTACAAATTGTAATATCTGAGGTGTACAAACTCTAAAGCTAAAACAAGAAAATCCCAGCAGAGTATAGCAGGCTGTGAGAAGTAAGTCCACTGAATCCCAGTTGTTGCCAAATTGCATTGGAAATGAGTTTTCCTTTAATCTCAAAATTAAGAAAGCACATATTCAGTGGTACTGCCAAAGTTGAGAATGGCCTTATCAAGATGCCTTCTGTATTCTAATTTATTTCTGGAGACAGCAGAATCGAAGAGAAAGAACTGGGGAAAATAATAAAATACAAAAGGCTGCATATAGAAATAGAACTGTGACCCAAGAAAGCAAAGCTATTGTGTTTCCCCAAAAATAAGACCCAGTTTTATTTTCTTTTGGGTCCCCAAATAAGCAGAAGGGCTTATTTTCAGGGAAACACGATTTCAGGGTGAACAGCCTGGTTGGGTGCCCTGCCCCCTGGCATGCACGCAAGAGCAAGTATGCGGGGATCGATGGTATCCAGCAGTAGCTCTGGGGCTGCATAGAACAGAAAGCACAAAGTGGAAGGCAGGCAATTCTGATGTGTCACATGGGCTACAGGCAAGCCAAGAGATTTGAAGATGAGCCTCCTGTGGCCACCCACCACTGCAGCCCACCACTGCTCAGCTTTCCTGCAGCCTGCGTGGCCTGTCTGGATTGCCTGCCTCCTCCCCGTGCCTCTGCTTCTGCCTCCTATTTGCATTTACCTGTGCTGTGCGGGTTGCAGCTGCTGCCAGACACCATCGGCCCACTCATGCTTACCTCCTATGCTGGCCACATCCACCCCCTCTTCACTGGGGCTTATTTTGGGGGGTAGGGCTTATATTAGGTGCAGGTGTGAAAATTGGGCTAGGGATTATTTTCAGGGTAGGTCCTATTTTCAGGAAAACACAGTAGTATCAATAGTGATAAGCGCCTTGGAGGCCAAATATCAATATCTGGATATCCAAATAATAGCCACTTCAACACCATCAGTATTGACAAATTCACTATCAGTCAATTGCAAAAAGAACAGCTTATCTCCTGCAATGATACCTTTACACCATCCAATAGCATCATCTACCTACCTCAGGTCCTTGAAAAGGACTCAATAGGTAGACAAAAATGCCAAACCCAGTCTGAACATCTGGCTGTGCGACGAACCATAATAATAATAAAAAAAGAATGCAGTAATGTTTGCAGAGGGAGTTCCTTGGGTTTGTTCCTGGAAACCTCACCTGATTGGGACAGGTGAAGCCGTTCTTTGGGAGTGCAGCAGAAATGAGGTTCCCTAGGAAATAGTGGGTCTTATCATCTCCCCATTATCTTTCTTTCACTATTCCATTGCCTCTTGTGATCAGGAAGTGGTGCAGTGCTGGTAGCCGGTAGTTCCAACGGAGCTTGCCATTATGAGAACGATTAAGGAAATAAAAACAAGGAATGTTAAAGATAAACGGGTTTTAACTCCACGTGTAATTTAATAGTGTGCCAATTGGCCATCAGAACCCATGACAATTAAATTACCCAGCGATTATAATGCATAATGAGCAATATTACTCTTTCATAAGTTCAGTTCAGTACAACTTTGACTCACATAACTTCCCACCCAGAATTTTGGAATTAGAGATGGACAGGAGAGACAAATACCCTCCTCCTCTTCCTCTTCCTTCCTCTTTTCCTCCTTCCTCTCCTCTCCTTCTCCCTTCCTTCTTTTTTGCATTACACATATGCAGATCTTTGGAATAGTGATACAACGCCCACTTCTGCCTGAACCATGGAGAACATGCTCGACGTGCCTTGTGTTTATTTTTATAACAGGGTAGGTCTCTACAGTGGCTCTTTTGAGACTTTCACCATGGAAACCATTAAGCTTGGCAATTTATTTTTGTAACTGTTGAAGATCCACGTTGACCAATCTCTGAATCTTTATGGATCGCACAACCTGGAAATTGAGCAGCAGGGAATAGAGTCCTTTCCCAAGTGGGTTTGACCAAACCCATCCTTGCCAGCAAAATTTTCTGCATCCTAGCATTATATATTCCCATATATCATTGCCACCCCCTCCCCAAATATGTCAAAGTCACTCACCTTTTATATTTATTCAGAAGCAGGAGGCATTTTAAAATCAAAAAGAGAGATGTTTAAAGGCAAGAATGTAGCACTGAACATGGAAGGCAGTTTTCTGAGAATTTTTAAAGCAAATGCATGGCTCCTATAAATGAGGTGTATATTGTACAGAGTAGGAAATCTCTCAGAAGCCACAGAGGTGGAAAGAACAATGCAGATTAGAGCTAACTTCAAAACAGAAAACAGGCACTTGATGAAATGCTTTTAAAAACATAATTGTGAAATATGTTTAATGGGCTGAATTTGTTTAATGCCCTGGCTGTTATAGAGAAGAAATACCTGTTTTTTTTCCTTGCTCATATTTTCTATAAAACGAGGCAGCTATTCTTTCAGGACAGGGTGTGTGTGGCCATCACTGCAGTGGTGGGATTCAAAAAATTTTTACTACCAGTTTTGTGGGCATGGCTTGGTGGGCATGGCTTAGCGGGCGTTGCAGGGGAAGGATACTGTAAAACCCCCATTCCCTCCACATCCCACTAACCTGCTTTCCAGCTCAGTTCTCCTGTGCAGGGCAACAAAAGAAGACCCAGCTGATCAGCTGAGACTCAGAGGCAGAGAATAGATGGAGGTGGGGCCAGTCAAAGGTAGTATTTGCCGGTTCTCTGAACTACTCAACATTGCCGCTACTGAACTGGTCAGAACCAGCTGAACTGATCAGAACCTCTGCATCACTGTGATTCTTGTGGGTAAAGTTTTCACTTTGCTGATTCAAGGTGTTCCTTTTTTCCCTTTAGGGATAGTTACATTGGGCAAAGAAGCAAGAACTCAACTTTAATCACGACCTGCCTTTCTTCATGAAAAGTAGATGAATCAAAGAGCATTTCCAAATTCCAAGATTTGGACCCTCAGCCCCAAACCCTTGGCCACTTACAGTCCCCATCCAGATCAGGGTTGACATCCAGGCAACTATATGTTGATGCTAATAAACCACTCTTCATCCATGACCAAAACCTTCATAATATGTGTTAAACATGGGAGAGGAATGTGTGACATGAAGGTTGAAGGTTGCTGATGGCAGAACAAATCTGGCCAATGGCTCTTCTGGCCTTAATTCATCTCAGCCAGAACATCTTACCTTCTGTTATGCCCCTGGTGGAGACTGACTCTGAGGGAGAGGAGGAACAGCCAACAGGAAGTGTGGCTCCAGAGGTTCTGGAGGAGGCTGGGGAAGGGCAGAGGTTGGCTGAGCAGTCAGAGGAGGACCCAGGCCCATCCCATCTCCATCCTAGGGCACACAGGGAGGAGAGGATAAGGGAGAGCCATGGTCTACTTGGGAGGAGAGGGCCTTGATCCTCTTCATGGGCTGCAGCTGTGACAACTGAATGAGAGGACGGAGTTGTGTACTGGTGAACGCTGGAAACATAGCGTGGAAATATCTCTAGTATATGGTTCCTCTCTGATTTTGGTGTCCTTCCCAGTGTGTGTTCTGTTATCTGTGGACGTCCTCCAGCCCTTATCTTGCCTGGTTTGTGTTGCTTTCTTCCCTCCTTCTTGTAACTATTTGCGTGGGAGTTTTTTGTCTTCCGTCAAGAATATTCGGAGCTTGGAAGCAAAGTGAAGGAATAAAAGGGGCTTCACCTGTTTTCTGTGACTGTGTTTGTATTGTATCCCACCCTGAGTCATCATACCTTCTAAGGCAGTGGCTGCCAATTTTTTGGGCACCAGGGACCGGTTCCATGGAGACAGGTTTTTCTGCAGACTGGAAGAGGTTTAGTTTCATGTGATACCTGCATCCTGAAGATGGGGCTTCATTTGTTTGTGCAGCCTGGTTTCTGGCATGCCACAGATGGGGTAGGGTGGGGTCTCCTGTTCTAAGTCTTTTCCTCCAATCAACTTCTTGAAGTGATCTCCAAAATGTCACCATTTGAATGTGACCAACTCCCAGAGGAGGCATGTCAAATCGCAATCCTGCCTGGTATCTGCAATGAAGACGAAGATGGGGTCCACCACAAACAGACACTCAAAACCCTGCATCATAAGCTCCAGTCCCACTCAAGCCAGCTTGACTTCTTTTGACCTCTCTTGGAGATGCCTCTGCAAACCTGCCACATGAATTCCATCTTCAGTTGACTTCCTTTTGCCCTTTGGTTGAGCTGCTGCCCTTGGAAGGTACTAAGCCATCGTGTGTTCCTGCTTCTTGTCACTGCATTCTGTCTGTCTGGTTTCTGCTGTTCCAAAACAACAACAGCCTGAGATGCCAGCCCAGCAACCCTGATGGAGTGAATAGACTGCACCGACTCAGTAATCATACACAGCGGTACAGATGAATCTGTAAAAGCTGCTTCCATGTCTGCCATTATGCAATGAATGGGCTCCTTGTGGCTTCCCCTGAGCTCAGCCAAACAACAAAGCCTTTGCCAGGGTAGATTAATAAGCAAACCGTCGAGCCTTCAAAAAAGGAAAGGAAATGTGGGCAGGAGGTGGGTCGTTGCTCTGTTTTTAATTTCTCTGCAGCAATTTTAGAGGCCCCAGGCTACCTAACTGAGCAGGAGGCTTAGTCGCAGAGAGGGATTCTGGAGGCATGGCTGTCATTCTGGAGCAAAGAGGCTTTCAGCCCATAAGCCAGCACTTCCAGCTCTCCAGAGGCCTCCTCATAATAAATGTTTTAACTGTGAGTTATCCATGGGCTTCTTTTCCTTTTGCAAAAGGCTTTCTGGATGGAGAGTTATTCTGTATTTTCTTATTCAGCTTGGTTTTTCTTCTCAGCAACAAGTGATAGGAATGATGATAGGGAATCACGGGAGGTTTCCACATGTCGAGAAATACACTGCCCTGACACTCAATGACCGAGGCTGAGCATTTGCACAATGAAAGCCTTCATTGGGACACCTCGGAAGGAGATGCTTCACAGAAGATTAAGAACCTCTTGGATTCCGGGAAGATGAACTCCACAACTACCACTTCTTCACAAGAGGAAACAGCAGACCTCTTGGGTGAGTTTGAATTTCTTCTTCCAGCTGAAGCATAATCCTTTAAAATGTTAATATGTTTGCAACCAATTTGGAGAGGTGACTTTCCTCTCCCCCCCCAATTTAATCAATTATCTTTTTAGTTGGGGGAAAACAGGGGCTATTTGCTATTTGATTGGTTAGGATAAAAGCTCAGATCCAAATGCTATTAAAAATCCAATCAAAGCTGCAGAGAAATGTTCCGGCTGGGATTATACTATATTCTTAAACCTGGATCCGGTTCCAAATGCTGTGGCTATCCAGGAATTTTACCCCAGAAAGGAAGTCTAGATGTACCTTCCCCAAATGTCCAAATTAAGAACCTTTAGGGGAAATCAAGAGGGCACACATCTGTATCCTAGGAGACACCGTACAATGTGTTAATTATCTACCTCTTTTCTGCAATTCCAGCACACACAAACAATTTGCTACTGTAGCTCAAAAGCCTTTGTTTACATTGGCACAGTTTACAAAAATTTATTGTGGGTTAGAGCAGGGATCGACAACCTTTTCAACCTCAGGAACAACCAAACTCATAATTTTAAATACCATGGACCACTAATATGAATTTTGACTGACGGTGGCGGCAGGAAAAAAGTCTGCAGGAAAATTCCCCACCCCGTTTTCCTACCAATTGATCATTCTTTATTTGGGATTGCAGGATACCGTCTCCAGCTCCGTTCTCAGGGGGACAGAGAGAGAGAGAGAGAGACTTTTGGCTTCATGCAAGGAAAGCAGCAGAAGCAGCAGAAGTCTTTCTCTTCCCAAACTCTGCCAGAAATGAGTCTTTGTGAGCCTTGTTGCGCTGGCACAGCCTCTTGGAGCAGAATGCCTTGCAGGGTCCCAAAGACTCATCTCTGGAGAAGTTTGGGGGAGAGAAAGAAAGACTTTTGCTTCTTTCCTTGTGTGCAGCCAAAAGCAGAAGAAGAAAGAAGTGGAAAGAAGCAGCCTGGTGGCCAAGCAAGGCACATGGGGCAAGTTCGCCCCTCCACCCTTTCCCCCCTCCCCTCACTACCTCATGTTGTTCACAACGCAAGCGATGCAAGCCTTGTGTTCCAGCGGGCCATGTGGGCAGTGCAGCCTTGTGTTCCCACACAGCCTGGATTAATTGCTTTGGGGGGTGCTTTGGGGGGACATTTCTCTGTGGACCACCAACATTTTCTCATGGACCACCAGTGGTCTCCGGCCCACTGGTTGGCGACCACTGGGTTAGAGGATGTTTTTACTACAGTACCAAGGCTACCCTGCTGGCTGCCTGAAATTTGACAGTTCAAATCCCACCAGGCTCAAGGTTGACTTGGCCTTCCATCCTTCTGAGGTAGGTAAAATGAAGACCCAGATTGCTGGGGGCAAGAGGCTGACCCTGTAATCCACCTAGAGAAGGCTGTAAAGCACTGTAAAACAGTATATAAGTCTGCTAGTGCTAGTGCTACCCAAAAGGATGACTTAAACCCAGGCTTGGAGCTTTGAGATGCTTCAACCAGTAGCTGCTGGATGTGAAATAGTTGAGTGAGTGGATCTACTCTGAAGTTGTGTCAAGAGTTATGACCTTTTCTGTTATTCTGCTTCTCTATATTTTAAATTGTAGCATTGCTCTCATACCAAGCTTTTAATCAGTTGGCTGAAATAAATCATTTTTTACTCAATCGCCAAACCAAGAACAATACTTACCAAACTTCTTGTGTTTTGTGAATGCCTCTTTCCCTAACTTGTTTCTTCTGACTTCATCCAGGATGACACGTTAAAGGGAAAAAAAACTTTTTCTGGATGTGGCTGGCTACTAATGTGGCCTTTCTGGATGAATCTCCCCGTGCCATCCACCACCAACCACCCTTACGGAGCAGCTGAAGTTTGAATGTCCCTATTCAGCAGGCAGCTGTGTATATTTTCTGATTTAATTCAAGAGAGAGGAGCAAAGGCTTTTCAACATTACTTAATGGCACTGGGAGGCATTTGATTTCAGACATAAATGAAAACGTGTTTCTTTGGGATATGTTCACCCGTGCAAAAATGCATTAATTTTTCAGGAACAACCTAGATTTGGAGTAGAAAAAAACATGCTTATTTTCTAAATGGGTTTTTGACATCTTCATTTGCTCTACCTATATATAACCTACAGAGATAGGCAGCTAATCATGAATGCTGAGACATTCCTTCAAAATCAAACTTTGTGAAGAGGACAACACCTTTTACAATAATATAACGTCCTTCTGAAAGATTTTGGCACCAGCACTGGTGAGGAGATCTGAATGAGTGTCAAAACCAGGTGGGAAGGCCTCAATTTTGAGCATTTAACTATCTCAGGTGTAGCTGAGATGCAGCTCTTAAACAAACCCAAAGCGTCGGGCAGACTAAAACTAGTATGTGCAGCAATGTGTAAACTGATCTGCAGCCAAACTGATCATTTACTTAGGTATCAGGTAATTTTATCAGCTTCATGACATTATTTTTAAAAAAGGCCTTACTTAGCATCCCCATTTTGCATGGGTGGATCCCAAATAAGACAGAATTATATCATCTTTGTACAATATATGCATTTCTATGCACAATTTATAAATGGAGAGAACTGAGATTACATTGAGGGCCCAGATTGTTGGGGGCAATATGCTGACTCTGTAAACTGCTTAGTGAGGGCTACAAAGCACTACAAAGTGGTATATTAAGTCTAAGCGCTACTGCTATTATCATCTCACAGGTCACTGTCTCGATTGTCATGTCAGCTTAAGATGTATACAATTAAGAATGGTCAGTAAAATGCATTTTTTTAAATTACATTTATATGCCGCCCTTCTCCAAAGACTCAGGGCGGCTTACAATTTTTGGGATACAACCCAGTGTGCTCAGCAATAGCCTTCATTCCATTGTATATGCCTGCTTATTACTAAGTGGCATTTTTACAAAGTCAGCTTATTGCCCCCAACAATCTTGGGTCCTCAATTTACCTACCCTGAGAGGATGGAAGGCTGAGTCAACCTTGAGCCTGGTGGGATTCGAGCCTACAGCAGTTGTAGGCAGCTGGAACTTAAGTGCAGGCAATTAACAGCCTGAGCCACCAAGGCCCTTTGTTCCAACTTGGTGCATAGAAAAGAAAGTTGCTGTCTTAAGGTGGCCCCTGATATCCTACAATTGGTTTTCTCATTTTGAAAGTGGCAGGAGAGAGTTATGAAACATCTGAAGATATTCACTGCACTAATTAAAGTTTAAATCAAATCCACCCATTTTATTTTATTTTTATCCTGGTGCTATGATCCCTGCTGACATTTTTGTCTTGTTTCACCTGTTTTTTGGACTGTAGGCCCTAATAGCACTCAAAGGACCAGTGCAGCTTCATCTTCTCCTCCATATATATATATATATATATATATATATATATATATATATATATGCCGTGGTGGTACAGTGGTTAGAGTGCAGTACTGCAGGCTACTTCTGCTGACTGCCAGCTGACTGCAATTTGGCAGTTCGAATCTCACCAGGCTCAAGGTTGACTCAGCCTTCCACCCTTCCGAGGTGGGTAAAATGAGGACCCAGATTGTTGGGGCAGTAGGCTGACTCTGTAAGCCACTTAGAGAGGCCTGTAAAGCACCACGAAGGGGGAGATAAGTCTAAGTGCTATTGCTCTTACTCTATAAATAGAAGACTACATGTTGGTTTGACATGAAGAATCTACCTGTTTCTGTGAAATCTTCTTTATGAAATGTTAGGAGTAGCAAAGTGAAGCAGGAAGAGGATCCTAAAATTCAAAATACACCTGCACAGAAGAGGCACATTTGAATCCTGAGGTGTAACTGCAATAGAAAATAAAGGAAATGTGTGAAAATGAAAGTGTTTTTATGGTTGATTAGAGAAATAAGTACATATTATGTGGAAACATTTGCCCAGGACAGTATTCTTTGGCTATAATGGAAGGTTAGATTATTTACCCCCCTGGAATCCAGCAACTGGGAAGACACCGGAGGATATTATAGCTATTTAAAAATGCATATAACCAGGTTTGAGTTTGGAGATATCAAGGCTCATTAATAAGGGATTGGATAATCCAAGAACATTTGAGTATGAGAAAACCTGTGGAGGAAACGGATGAATTTAGGGCTTCGTAGGGTGAGGGAATTCTACAAAATAGGACCCAAACTTATGAAATACAGCTCTGAAGGAGGAGAGGGAGAAAGGAGTCTGGTGAACATAGTTAAGTGATGCAAATAGTGTGGAGGAAAACACACAAGACAAACACCATCCATCAGCAGGGAAACACATACTAGAGTGAACACATACTGCAACTGCAAAGTAGCTCTGAATGGGAAGATCGGAAGACCTGGGATTTACTTAAGATGGTTTTGGAAACCCATCACTATATGTGATCAGCGCAGTAGTTGAAAACGCTAATTAAGTAGGATTTGGAACCAAGAATGATCAGAGTAACCATAACACGTACACACGCAAAGCTCTTAAATAAAGCATCCCAAAGAACCTATTTCTGCTACTCACTCTTTTCTGTTTGGCCCATTGAACTGGATGAAGGACCTATAGTTGTTGGATGACATCTACCACAACTTTTCAGAGATATCATGCACTGACCATAGTACCTTTTGCCAGCAATTCATGACAACTGCACCATAGATCCAACAGGGCACAACTATAATTTGGTGGTGCTATCAGTTCATTCTGAACAGATTCAGAAAACTGAGTGGGACTTCCTGCACCTATAAAACACCAAAGAGTTTTCTGCCATTAAGTATCACCAGCAGAAAGTGGAAGGGAGACCTCATAGCACCAAGCTGACCAGATCATGGCAGGATCAGATGCCTTGATTTGTGGAATTCAGGAATCTCTTTCCAAAGTCTGCATATATATGTACTCAGTCTCTGCCCTGGGGGGTGTTCAGCCTCCACCTTCTCATGTGACATCCAACAGAGGCAGCCAAACTGGGCCATAAGTTGGAATGAACAGGCCTGCAGTCTTCCCTTTTTTTTTTGCTGTGGATAATAGTGCAGGGTTTGAACTCTGCTCTCAAAGGCTCTTAGCACTGTAAAGTTTAATGATGAATGCTGTATGGAGGCTAGATAGTGGTTTAAAACTAGAAGTAAAAAAAAAGGAGAAGCTTGCCCCTAAGTTAATTGACTCAGTAAATCACTGTAGTT
This sequence comes from Naja naja, assembly GCA_009733165.1. Classification (NCBI taxonomy): domain Eukaryota; kingdom Metazoa; phylum Chordata; class Lepidosauria; order Squamata; family Elapidae; genus Naja; species Naja naja. The sequence goes on from CM019151.1 coordinate 85,410,125, forward strand.
CAATGATTAAAAAGCATTAGCCAAGAACGTCAGAAAGGCAAGAGAAAGAAGTCATAGGGGCTGCAAGGATGCATCAGAAAGGATGAAGAATTGGTTTTAATTAGCTATGCAAATTACACATCCAGAAATTCAGATGATTGAAAGTTAAAAGTGAGAATCAAGGTGTCATTCCGTAATTATGGAATAATTATGTCAGGTGACTTTTCATGTTGGAATAGAGGTAATAATAATGACCAAAGAATACCTGATCAAGAAATATCAACTAGAGGCAAGAAAGATCTAGGAAGCATTGGAAATCATAAAGCAGTCAATAACAGCCATGACCAAGAAAATCAGCAGATACATATTTCGAATTGCACACCATAGGCAGAGTGTCCAATTTCTGTCGAATCAGGAACTTTTCTACCAATCCATCAATGGAGGGACCACAATGAACTAGCCAACAGAGCAGTAATGTTTTATGAACTCAGGTTTGGGATTCAGTGGGTTGTGTGAACAAATGTGAAGCTTAACATAGCATGTGTCTCATAAAAAGTCTTCTTTGTATCTAAGGGTAGATATCTGGTTGACAGCTTATATTTGTGAAGAAACTGATTCAAAGAATTTTCAGGGTTTCAGGTGTGTCTCAAACCCCAGAGAAGAGCTGCCCTCTGATGTCCATTTCATTTGGATCTTAGTCAGCCCTTCCTTGGCAATTGAGCGAGGCAGATGTCAGTTTCTTCACAAATACAAGCAGGGCAAAATTTTAAATGAATAAGGTCTACAAACCATCAAGCCAAGCCTTTCTCTATAGAGTTATGATGTCTCCCAAGAATTTTCAATGTATACGTTTTTGACTACTTACTTAACGCTACTGAAAAGGAATTGAGAAACCCTTGCCACAGGGCTTAGTTTGATGAGCTATAAGTCGGGGTTCTTATATTAAGGAAAATATTGGAGCTGTCAAAAAGAATTAATGCTGTGTCTGCAGGATCCTGTAAGGAAAAAAAAAACCCTGTCAAACTTAACGGGCCTAAAGAGAAAGAGGCCATCTATTTCCACATAAGCTAGTATGAATACGATGTGTGAAGTGTTTGACGCAGCCACAATACCAGGCATGCTTGCTGTTTTTGATACGGCAAGGAACTATTGCTTCCCCTTTGGAATTCTGTATGTAAGGAGCTTGGTATCTTTTTGGCAGTTTTAGTGAGTAATATTGCACAAAGATTAATTTGAGGGTTTCTACGGCTTCTCCTCTGTGAACGAGAGGCCTCCTGAGAAGATGGCAACATCATGGCAGACACCCTCCAATTTCTTCGATCCTTCTCTGAGTCGGTGTGTGGCGGGATCAGGGAAGCAATTGCTTAGCAACAAGGCGGAGACAAGCAGATGGTGGGAGATGCAGGGAGTGTGAGACAGAAAGAGAGAGACACACAACACAGGTTGTGGCTACTTTGCCTCCCCCTCCTCCCTTTTTCCACGCTTATCTGAAAAAGAAAACGCTGCTTCTGAGAGCTTCAGCTGGCAACTTCGATTGTTCTCTTTAATTATTTTTCCCCAATATATAGATTTTTCAAAAAGCGATTAGGCAAAAGGAAATTGGAGGCCGATGTTACAGAATCATTCCCCGAAGCTCAGTTCAAGTGATGTCCATCCGATCCGTCCTTCGACTGGCAGGAAATGATCCTGGCCCCAAACACACTGTTCCCGCTGCCGTTTCTCAGCCTGTCTCTACAACAGTGGTGGTATGCCAAACCCGGTTTGGACCGGTTCAACTGAACTGGTAGTAAAAAAAAAGGGCCTTGATCAGCTGAGAGCATAAAAAACCGAAAAGCACATGGGGGGTTGGGACGGTCACTCCTAGCTTTTTATTTCTACATCCTCTCAGTTGATTGGCTTGTTCTTCATCTCAGCTGATTGGCTTGTTAGGGGTGCACACGCTAGGGGTGTGCACGTATGTGCATGTGCTGTGAACTAAAAAAAACACTTCTTTGGTCTTTTTAGTTGCCAGCACGAAGGGAAGGGGGAAAGTAGTGCATTCCTTAATTGCTTCAGATAATTGCTAGGCAACCGAAGCTGTTGGCACGCCAGAATATTACTGGAGAGCATGATTGGTGACTCTTGGCTATGGATGTGTCCCATTGGAGAATATACATCCAGGGGGTGGGGGAAGACCAGGGTCAAGAGGGAAATGAATGATGTTTCTTAGTGTCAGCTGCACCCAGGTAACACTGACATGGTCACTCCTACTAAATCAATTTTATTTTACTCTGAGAGATGTGGCTAGAGACTTATGATTTGAATGGAGGTGGATTTGTTGGAGCCCTGACACACGCGATCACCCATCAAACCAGTAGCGACTAAGGAAGGATCCCACTACTGCTCTACAACCCTGTTGTGGCTGGCTGGAGGATTCCTGATGTTCTGCTCTCAGGGGTGCAGGTCATTTTAAATGAATTGGCTGGTCAGACCCTCTGCTTTGCTGCCCTCTGGCTTTCTAAAGGTCACCAGCCAGCAGAGAACTCACTGCGAATCACAGAGTGGGCCATTAGAGGGCTAGAAAATTTGGTCTGCAAAAAATTCAAGATGCCAGTCAGAGCCCATGAAGCTATTCATTCAATTGTGCCTGATTTTTGGCAGTCTCCTGGATTTTAGATTAGGTATTTTGCCTTGGAAGGGAATGAGTTTTATACTCTCTCAAGAAACAAAGGGTGCATTCATTCACATTTTTTTTAGCCACAGTTGTCTGGATTTACACAACATGCTGAGCTATAAACTACAACTAACAAGTGTGCAACGACTACATTTGCTCAGTGTACTAGATGGAACACATTTTATGATGGCTTCGAGGGATGCACTGATCGCTGTGTGCTTAATGTAAATTCAGTTGTATACCCGGGACTCAATTCTTACTCTAAAAGAAACCACAGTAGCCGTTTGCAAATTGTCAAAAACCATGAAGATTGCTGTAGACATGTAGCATTTTTGAAAAGGAAAATACCTGCAAGGGGAGAAAAAAAAACAACCACCAGCTTTTGAGCCTTTAAAAAGGACGGCAAAAAATTCTTCCAAACCAAACCTATGTATCAGAGAACCTCTGCAGTGCCTGGATTTTTGCAAACAACTCATGACATTTCTCAAGAACAATGTCAAAATGCATCTTGTGTCATTGTGACAGACCTTTTGCAGATAGCTGCCAAGACCCAGGCAATGCCAAAATCTCAGCTTGACCACAAAATCCAATTGTCCATTCTCCGATTTTAAGGACAGCCTGCCATCTAGTGGGAGATTGAAGTATCAGAATACTTGCCAGTGGCTAAGATTCGCTTGGTTGTTTTTTTTTTAATAAATATTTTATTGTATTTTTTGCTTTTTACAAAACTCAATCATCTTTGACAGTACATATGGTTCTCCTTAATAATAAATAGTAGTAAATACAATTAATAATATACAAATAAGGAAATAAACAAAATGCTATAAATATTCTACTATATATGGTATTACTATATGTTAATGCTAATATGATTTAATGTATATATAGATATGTATACAATTCTAATTCTAATTATTCTATATATAAATATATATCCATAAATATATAAATACATACAGTATAAATATATGTAAATATATAAATGTACCAAACCTCATTTCAAAAACTATAAGTACACATTTGTTGAATAATTCCTGCTGTTGTCTATATTTCTCACTTGTTGGTTTTGCATTCTTGTCACAAATGTCTACAAAGAAACAAACAAGGTGGAGAAGAATTACTGTATTTTGGGCACTTTATGTATTTTGAAGCTTTCTTTGCAAAGCAAAAGGGTTGATTCTCCTCTCTTGGTTTATAGTGGTAATTTTAGACACTATATTTTAGATCTCTTGGAAGATCAGATGTTCCTGTCTTTTTAAAGCATTTTTGGGCCATTCTACACACATGTTAGCAGAAGCAAGTTTTGCAAAGGAAATCTGCTTGACCAAGAAGCCTTAAAAACAAAAGCCTTAAGAGATACGTGCCAGCCTTCCAAGATACACAGATTTTGGAGACACGTTTTCTGCCCGAAAAGATGTGTCTCAAAAGACAATGGGAGTTCTGTCAAAACTTCTTCTCAGACCTTACAACCACATCTTCATTTACAGCGTGCTTCCAAACAGCCCCATGAATGGTATTTGCATTGCATCACAACTCGAACAACTGTCGCTCAGATCATTCACTGTCGTGCGAAGAAAGAGCTCCTTTGATCTCTTGGGACCAAGTTATACATTTGGCTTTCAGTTATAAGGAGAAAGTTTTATGATCACATCTCATCCCAAATCTTAGGGACTGTGAGGATGTTTCAACTTCTGATGATACTAAATCAATGAAATATAGTATGGGGAAAAATTAAGATGTTGCTATCGAAAGTTATTGGGTTTTGCTCCTATTTATACACAATGTTGTCCAAGAAAACCAGAGAGTGAAGGGCTCCCACCATTTGAGTTAATTTACTTGCGTTTTTGTTGTTCCCCCAAAATCAGGAAGACTATCAACCAAGTTTCAACTGACTGCTGAATTCTAATCATTGCTTTTATTTAAAACATGCTGGTGGCGTTACAATATAACGGTAACCAACAGTAAAGCTCTTCATAAAAACTGATGGCTAGAACTATTTCCCATTTGTATTTACAGCCAATGACTCAAGTTCAAAGCCACAGAATATTCTCTAGCATGGTGAAAAACTGCCCTGGAGGACATTTTCCCACAAAAGAAGACTTGCAAAATATTCTATACTTTTTTTTTCTTTCCACATTAAATAAACCAAGACATTGGCAAACCTTGCTAGCCCATAGCAAGGACTAGCACATATTGTTGGCTAGCAATTTCTGGGATTGGGAGCTTAAAAAGAGAACCACCTTTCTTTTTATGGGGTCCTTGGTGCCTCTTATCTTGGTTCTTCAAACATTCTTGCAGATGTTTCATTCTACTGCAACTGATGTTGTAACTTAGTTGGGTCATGAAATGCCTGTAAGAAAGCAACAACCCCATAGTCATCTTCCTCTTCCTCCTCCTCTCCACAAACCCCACTAGCATTGATGATGTAACATAATTGGGTCATGAAATGTCTGTAAGAAAACAATCCAGCTCAGAGAGCACCAAGGACCCCACAGTTCAACCCTGAGCTGCAAATATTCTCTTCTATGGGTTGTGTGATGATCCAAAGGGGCGTGGCACAAAAGCAACAAAGTCACAAAAGTAGGTAAAGTCCCTTTAATTCCTCCAACTTGGCCCCCAATGTCCAGTTATCATCGGCTGGAGAAAAAACTCTCCCAAGAACAGTTTTTAAAGAGAAAAATTCAGTCCGAACCCAAAGTACATATAAATTATAAATAAAAACCAACACAAACCACGCTGCAGCAATTAACAAGACAGGGCAGGATAAGGAATTGCAGACTTCAAAAGATAATGAAACACATGCAGTTGGGAGGACAACCAGAACCCAGATAAGACTTGACAAACAAAGATAATGCATGCTTTGCTTCCAGCAAGGAGCTGGGCGTAAACGCCCTCTTTATCCTGTTTTCCTAGCTGCAGCTATTGAAGGGAATTAGGACCTTTTTCTCCCCCGTAACCCATGTTGCTCCCTTATCCATTCCTCCCTGCTTGCCCTAGGATGAAGAGGGGATGGCCCTGGGTCTTCCTCTGAATGCCCAGCCGGACTGTGCCCTTCCCCAGTTTCCTCCACAGCCACTGGAGCCACACTCCCACTCCCTGTCAGCTGTTCGACCTCCCCCTCGGAATCAGACTCCAACAGGGGCATGACAGGTTGCTTTCTTTTTGCTACACACCTCTCAGCAGAGTTGTCTATCAAGCGGCCTCCTCCTGGCCATTTTTCTCGGTTGAATGAAAGAGCTGAGAAAAATAGTTCCACATTTTGGCAAGGATCAGCACCACTGTATATTTTGAAAAAGAAGGAAGGAACAGCTGATGTCAAAAAAGGAGCCTTTCTGAGTCAACCATCACAGCACAGAAGAACACTCAAAATATTATGCAAAAATAATGTTTGATTAAATCAACTTTCCCATTAAAAGCACTTTTCCTCTTACGCTGATCTTGAGTCATATTTCCTCATTTCCTCACTGGCATCTGCCAAATAATTCAAACTCAAGTTTCTCTCTTTTTTAGCAAACAGTCCTAAATACATTTTTGGTTGAATAAAACCAAAAGGCTGCAGAAGGGTGTCCATTATGCTAAATATAACTCGGATGGGTCACTGCTGACTCTTTAATCTCTGGTTGATATTGTCTGCTGAGAACTGCAAAACAAAACAGCCAAGAAGTGGGGGGATAGGGAAGAGCAAGAAGGCTAAGGGAGAGGCCATGGATTTTGCTTGAGGGCTCAGGGGTTCCTTGCTCATCATTCGATCATGGCAGGTTTGCAGATTGTGATAAGTTTTAGAATGGATATCTTAAACCAGAAAGTGCTGGAAGAGAATCCTTTTCATGCCACCACAAATTCAGCCTAAAAGCCGAGCTGTTCCATTTTATCATGCCATTGCTTTATTTTCTAATTAGCTCGTTATGCGGCCTTCCCTAATGTAGTGATTGCAATCTCAGCTCAAGCCATTAATTCTATACTTCCCAAAATTCAGATAAGGCTACTAATTGTGCCAGTGTTTTACTAAACAGAATGCAAAAGGTTGGTTGGCAACTAGCTAGCTGGTCGGTTTATTATTTATCAGATTAACACTTCACCTCTCAAGTGGACTTGACATATTCATGCAGTCTATATGGAAGCAACAGAAATGGCTTGTCAATGCCTCCTCCTCCTCCTCCCTCCCTCCCTCCCTCCTCCTTCCTTCTGCCTTCCTCTAGAGCAGAGGTGTCAAACTCAAGGCCCATGGGCCAGATCCAGCCCACAGGGTGCTTAGATTTGGCCCTCTGGCCTGCCCTGGAAACAGCGAAGGAGGACTAGTCCGCAGTGCTTCTGCCAGTGAAAATGGAGCTTGGGAGGGTCCCGCATGGCCTTCCCAGGCTCCGTTTTCACTGGCAGAGGGTTGCAAGAGGAGGTTGCAGCTGGAAATGGAGCTTGGGAGCCTGTTTTTGCTGGCAGAGCCCTTGGGCCACCACAGGTACTTCCCCCCCAACATGCGTGCCATTGAGCTAGCCACGCCCATCCTGGCCACACCCACCCAGGTCAAACACAACCCTGATGCGGCCTTCAATGAAATCAAGTTTTTTTAAAAATTACATTTATATGCCGCCCTTCTCCGAAGAGTCAGGGCGGGTTACAATTTTTGGGATACAACCCAATGCGCTCAGCACCCCTGCTCTAGAGGTTGGGAATAAAGAGTATGGGGAAGAGAATAAATGTATTTATTTTTTTAATTTGCATAGTTTAAAAAATTTAACACTGTTTCTCAGGGGTGGGATTCAAAATTTTTAACAACTGGTTCTGTGGGCATGGCTTAGGTGGTGGGTGTGGCTTGGTGGTCATGTGTCTGGGTGGACATGGCTTGGTGGTCATGTGATTGGCTGGGTGTGGCCAACTCAATATCACTCACATGGTGAGGCACGCATCTCCTCGCCTGGCCTCTCATGACTGTGAGGATGCTGCAACAGTCATAAGTGTGAAAAATGGTCATAAGTCACTTTTTTCAGTGTCATTGTAACTTTGAATGGTCACTCCACACAAGCAAAGCACCAGCAAAGGAGGAGGAAAAAAGTCCAGAGATGTTCCTGAGATAGGAAGTCTAGTCCTGCCAAGAATGTAATAAGGGTTAACGGAGAGGCAGTTTCTGTAAGCAACCCCAGAATGTTTCCTTCCTGCCTTCCTTACAGGATTAGCCAGTAATTTCTTCTAGCAACCGGTTCTCCGAATTGCTTAGAATGTTAACAACCGGTTCTAGAGAATAGGTGAGAACTGGTAGAATCCCACCCCTGCTGTTTCTGTCCGAGTATATTCATGAACTGGAATAGAGCATGGTAACAAGGTCAGCCAATGAATAGGCAAAGCAACTAAGTCAGCCAGTGGAAACTGAAACTAGAAGTAGCCTAGGCATGGCTCTGTATTAAACTCTGCAACTCTGCAGCTATGTGAATCTCTGAGTCTGTCTATTGAAAATGAAACTGCTTCTCTCCTCTTGCTTGCCTGCTGATCTATTGAAGATGAAACTAACTTGCTTGCTTGCTGAAGACTGGAGCTCTGCTCTGAACTTGCAACCTGTTTCTGTTTGAGTTTGCTCCATGTTGGAGAAATCTACAACTGGTTTGTAAAATCTACTTATTATGTTTATAAAGATGGTAAATGAAGCACCAGCCACCTGTGTTTATTTTTCTGATGCTGAATTAATGCTGCAAAACTCTGAACAGTTTTTATTTATCTTTTTAGGATCTGTAAGCCACCTAGAGTTGCCTTATTGGGCAGATGGGTTGTATTAAGTATTGTAGGCAGATTGAAGAGGCAGGGGCTAATCTTCGACTTCAAGCTCTTTATTCAGTAACAACAACAGGAACAATCCAGCAACTGCCTGATTGACAGCTCATCCTTTTATAGGGAGCTGTCAGATGGCTCAGCCAATCAGGTTAAACTATTTTTCCCACCATTATGGCAGACCTGAGTGAAGCCTTCGCTTCATGGCTTCACTCCTTTATTTCAATATTCAACAGGTGGCATATAAATTTAATAGCTAAATAATAAATAAACCTTTCAGCTCAGAATAGGTGGGTCACTATTTCTTCCACCACCCTTATATTACAGATTAACAGATTAACATTAATAAAAGAGCTTTGGTGGTGCAGGCTGTTAAATGCCTTGCACTTAAGTTCCAGCTGCCTGCAATTACTGCAGGCTCGAATCCCACCAGGTTGACTCAGCCTTCCATCCTCTCGGGGTAGGTAAAGTGAGGACCCAAGATTGTTGGGGGCAATAAGCTGACTTTGTAAAAATGCCACTTAGTAATAAGCAGGCATATACAATGGAATGAAGGCTATTGCTGAGCGCATTGGGTTGTATCCCAAAAATTGTAAGCCGCCCTGGGTCTTCAGAGAAGGGCGGCATATAAATGTAATAATAATAAAAAACAAGAGTTGGAAGGGACCTTGTAGGTCATCTAGTCCAACCCCCTGCCCAAGCAGGAGACCCTACACCATTTCTGACAAATGGCAGTCCAATCTCTTCTTGAAGCTCCCATAACTTCTGAAGGCAACTTCTATTCCATGGCTTGATTGCTCCAGTCCTTGCTTCTGTCCGAAAGCCTTCTGCTGACAGCTAGCAGACCTTCCAAGAAAGTGTGGACAGTGCACAGACCTGTCTTAGCTCCAGAAGCAAAAACTGGATACGGAAAAATCCTTCCCACTTACACTGTTGCAGCAAGTATTAATTCATCCATTTACTAAACATTTAAATGGTGGTGGTGGTTTTTTTTTTGCTTTGAGAAAGGAAAGAAGGAATCAGTTACAGAAAACAGAAGCTGCTGTTAGCAGGTCCTGAGATTCAAAGGAGAGACGCGGTGTGTGTGCCTTTGGCTTTTGAAGGCAACCAGGCTCCCTCCACAGCTGACATCCATGCTGTTGTAGGAGGCCTCCTGGATCTCTTCAGGCTTTCTTGTTATTTCTGGATGACGCTGAAGGTGGGGGCTCGGGGAACGCAAGAATGTGGTGGTGCATTTCAAACAGGAAACAAATGATGTACTGAAAAGTCACATTTAATTGTATAAATATGAAATAACACGAGTGCAGCAAAGGAATGGCTCCTGCGTCCAAGAGAAATACAAGAGCAGCATCGAGGCGGTGGAAAGTCCCAAAATTTCAGAGCTTTGAGGAAGTGCTTGAAAATGTAGTCTTGTGTCAACCTGGTCAGATAGAAAAGAAAGACTCCTGGCCCAGGATTAGCCAAAAGTATATTTTACCAAAGCCAAGATCGTTAAAGAAGAGGCAAAGATTTTTGCACGCAAAAGATACAATTAACTTTCCCCCTGTTCCTGGCCAGCTCCCCCGCTCCCTGGTTATCAGCAGAGGTGGGCTTTTTAGCAAAGGGTTCTCTCCTGGTTGCTGGTTGGGCGTGGTCATGGTGGGTGTGGCCTACTCGGCAAAGCTGGCTGAAGAACTCTGGGAGTTGAAGTCCACAAATCTTAAAGTTGCCAAGGTTGGAGACCCCTGACCTAGATGACTATGGAAGATCTCCATAGACAAAGAACACTGTAATGTTTTTACTGGAGACAGTGAGTGTCCTGACTTCCCCTCCCCTTCAAATATTCTCGTTTGGTGTATAAACAAATGTTGGCCTTTTTTTTTTTTTGCTGGTCTTCCAAGATGTTGAAATATGAAAACCAAGGACTACTTTCCCCCAGAAAAGGCAGAGCAAAATATAAATTATACTAGAAAGCATTCAGTGGGAAAGATACCCTGAGAGGAAGGAATTCTTCTGCATTATATAGCAACGTATCATTACTGTGTTTTTATCATTTTCCATTTGGCAAAGCCTGACTCTGTTTCCTGTCCATTCCTCCTAAAGTAAAATAAAAAATAGACCAGATGTGGCTCCATTTCAAATTGCTTTAAATCCTGCCAGTGGCAATAATAAATAACTGAAACGTTTCACAATTGGTTGGCGTACTTAAAATGTTAAAAGTAAAAAAAAATGTACACAGTCCCAAACTTTCAAGGATGGTGCCAGGAAAATTGCATTTTTGGGGTTTGTCCTTGTAGTAAAATGCATAGAATTATGGAAAAGAGAGCAGACAAGAATGAGGATTTCAGATGCATTTTCTTTAAATGCAGTGGAGATAGGTATCCAGATAAAATTATTATTGCTGTTGTTTTTATCAACAGTAGATGATGCTGTAAAATAATTCTTCCAAATCCTCACTCCCCAGAATTAAAACCTATCTCCTTTGCTTAATTTTGTTAAGCTGCCAGTTTGAAAATGTTCACAATCTGGTGTGTCTTCTTAACGAAGTCCAGCTGTGTGCAATCGGGTGTGTTATTAGCTAGCTGAGAAGATGGCAGCTTCAGTTATCCATAAATATTCCTACCCAGCAGTTTCAGGGTCCAGATGGGAGAACAATGGTTAAACTGGTTTGGCATGATCTAAAGATTAGGCTGATGAGTTGGTAACAGCTGAAGTTTTCTACAAACAAGAGCTCTCCTTAGCATTGACTTCCAGTCTTCATGCCCACCTTCTTGCCCACCAGATACTTTCCCCCTTGAGGTTTCATTCCCAAGACTGAGATTTAATTTCACAATTTCATTTTTGGAGGTTTTGCATCCTGATCAATTCCTAAGATTCAAAGTGGTTCATAATTACAGAAAACTAAAACACGAACAAGTCTTCCCAGAATGGACTAAGTAATAGAAGTTCTTTCAGCATCCAAAGGACTGCAGAATGAAATTCTAAAAGGCAGGGACTTTCCAAATGTATAAATTAAAATGCCTTCTTGGCTCTTCATTCTAAATTGTATTCATCTTACCTCTGTGTAGGAATTTCAAAAGTTGGCATTAACATATGCTGTGATGCTTGCCATATGTATTTTTGCTCTACTCCCACGAAATACTCTCAATACTTGAAAATATTTGATGGGTATTAAATAATACTGCACAATTAAAACTCTGATGCCTCTCATTTCTGTTTAGCAGATTTATGTTTTTGTTGACTTTTGAAAAAACAAAACAGGCTTGAACTCAGGTACTGTTTTTACAGTGTCTTTTCATGGGGATATAACCAGCTCTTTTCCAATTGTGGTGGCAAAAAAAAGAGTAAGAATGCTAACTTCCTGTAACTTGGAATCATATTTCCAAAGTATTCTTTGGATATTGCTCAACCTTTTTATTGAGGCAACTTAAAATTGTTTTTTTTGCTTCTTTACATCACGGTATCTTTCTGCTTAAAGAGGTTGGAAGATTTTTCTTTCTCTGATCTTGGAAATACTGAAGAATGACAGAAAGCAGACTAACAATTTAGAAAGTGGTTATAAGATTACAATTTACTTCCAATTGACATGTGAAGACATTCATCTGGATAGGAGGAAAATCTGGCTTTTGCACAGTGATATATTCAAGGAATTAAGACTCAACGGGATTGTGTTTGTGTCTCCGTCTGATTCCAAACTCAATTGCTGGCAATCTGTGGCTGGAACTCCATCCAAGATTCGGAACCCACACAGAGATTGGAGCACAGCAGAGTGTTAAGGGAGGCCACAAAATAAATGTCAGATATGCACAGCAATGAAAAATTCCACCAGAGCATGTGCCCAAGCATCAGCAGAGCAAATGAGGGGATGTTTCCTTACAAAATAGGTGAGCCCCTACCTCCTATGAAGAAGGCAAATAATAATTTCCCCTCCCCATAATCATTAATGCCAACCAACTCTGGCCTTCATGCCAGATTTAATAAATAGCATTTTGGAACACGTGCACTGAATTTGGGGAACTTCAGAGCAGTAATTGGTCCTCCCAGTTGGGCTAACATTCATCAATTGAGTGGGGCTTTGGCCAAATGGCTGAAAATAGGGAACAAGGGAGCCAAGGCATTTGGGTTAGCCTTGAGTTTGGGGTGATGGACTGGGGCCAGGCCTGAAGGGGAAAAATGAACTTGTACTGAGAAAGGGAAATTGATCCAAGATAACCATGCTGACCAGGTTAAAGGCCAGCTGCAATCTCCTCTATGCCCACAAACATTGGTGGTTTAAGATCAACAGAGTTGGAAGGAAGGGATCTTGTAGGCCATCTAGTCCAGCCCCCCACCCAAGCAGGAGACCCTACACCATTTCTGACACCATTTTACCAGCAAAGAGTAGAATGGGCTCTCATTATGATGAGTGCTGCTCCTCCTAAACAGATGATTACCAGATTTACCACCAAAACAAAAAGAGCTGCAGGAGCCATTAGTCAGATTGGCTGAAATATCAAGGATCTCTCATACAGATTGCTAAAGTTGCATGTTTTATCTTAAGTGTAGGCAAATCTTGTAACCCTACCCTGAAGCCTCCTGAGAAAGATGATTTTCTTCTCCCGGATGGTTTCTAGCTAAGCTCATCATAAATCAGAGAGAAGCTCAACACATTCTAAGTACAAGGCTTAAAAATCTTCGAGCAATTAAAATTAAGTCTCTGGCTGTTTTCTTGAGAAGCCAAAGATAAGGCAGCCATTCCTGCTGATAGAAAGAGAAAGAAAGAAAGAGGGCCATGCCCAAGCAATGTCTAAGCCCTTCTCTTTCTATTATTACAGCCCTGGGTTTTTCCAGATGCAACAGCTGCTTTGGTGAGTGGCTTCCAAAATAACTAGGATTATAATTGCCATAATTCCTGACACCCCGAGATCTTGTGTTGATCCCATCATGGGGACATAAAGTCTGAGCACATCTACAGAGATAAATAATGATGAATAGCCATTTAGATGTAGAGGTAGACACTATGGTGAGGAAACTTTGTAAGAGAAGTGAAAAGTGCAACCTCCAATGGGTATAAATATTAAGAAAGAAGTTTATAAATTGAGGGTGTTTGCTGATGATCTGGTTATATTTTTACAGGACCCAAAAATATAGAATATTTGATGAGGAAATTGAATGAGTTTGGGGCTTTGGCAGGTTTCAAAATAAATAAACAGAAAACAACAATGCTGATCAAGAATATGTCTTCTTAGGATAGTGATATATTGAACGGGGGTTTAGATAGTGATATAAGGTTTAGATAGTGATATAAGTCGGGGGTTTAGAGTTGAGAAAAAGGTGAAATACTTAGGGGTTATGTTGACAAATTCAAATATAAAACTGTTTCAAAATAACTATGAAACAGGACTTACAAAGATGGGATGAACTGCACTTATCATTATTGGGTAGAATCTCTGTAATCAAGATGAATATGTTGATAACTTTTAATGGATCTAGCCAAAATTAATCTTCAAAAATATTTATGATCAGAATAATCCTTTTATTGTAGAAATATAAACTTACATCATGTCTATGTTTTCTCTTAGGTACATCATTCTTTCAGGCGAGGGATGAGAGAGCGTTCAAAAACAGAAATCAGTACCTTTTTATACTTAGTGGGAGGGGAATATGCAGTGATGCATCATGGAACTTGTATGCTTAATATTAGGAACAACAATGAACATTTTTTCTTATATGAATTTTTTTTTGGCATTTTACCTTAACAGAATATTTCACCAAAGATGCTTTTTCATTTCAGACATTACCAATGTTTACAACTGACAACCCATTTAAACAATGGCAGAAGGATATTTCTAAGTTCATATGACAAGGGAAAAAACAAGAATTAGATATAAGCTACTGCAAAATGAAAGGGACGTGGTGGTTCAGTGGATAAGATGCTGTGCTCCAAAAATTGTAAGCTGCCCTGAGCCTCCGGTGAAGGGCGGCATATAAATGTAATTTAAAAAAAAACTGGACTTTCTTGTTTTTTCTTTGAAGACGTTTTGTTTCTCATCCAAGAAACTTCTTCAGCTCTGACTGGATGGTGGGAAATGGAAGGATTTATGTCCTTGCAGGCTGGTCATCTGGTATCCTTTAGCTGAGTCGTTGACCTTGGAGAAAGGTTTACCATGTCAACAGGGTTACCACACATTTAGTGACTAAGAGAGTTCCTGGTTGTACAGTGTCCCAGGCTCATGTGGTCACCTCTTGTCACCTTCGGGCAAGCATAATCAACAGGAAGCTTGAGTGATTCACAACTGTGACAAGAAAGATTGCTAAAATGGGGCAAAATTCACCTCACAACATAAATTTCACTTAGCAGCATAAATTTTGGGGACATTGTGGTCGTAAGTCGAGAACTACCTGTGACCTTTTTAAGATTTACAGCAGAAGTGGTATTCAGCAGGTTCTGACCAGTTCTGGAGAACCAGTAGCGGACATTTTGAATAGTTTGGAGAACCAGCAAATCCCATCTCTGACTGGCCCTGCCAACCCCATCTATTCTCTGCCTCCCATTGAGTCCCAGCTGATTAGCTGGGTCTTCCTTGGTTGCCCTGCACAGGAGAACGGAGCTGGAAAGCAGGTTAGTGGGGTGGGGAGGGAATGGGGATTTTGCAGTATCCTCCCCTGCCACGCCCACCACGCTACACCCACCAAGCCACATCCGCCAAGCCATGCCATGCCCCCCAAGCCACGCCCACAGAACCGGTAGTAAAAAAAAAATTGAATACCACCACTGATTAACAGCCACACTGAGGATAGTTTTGAAAATTCCTGGGTTTGGTCCTTTTTTTTTTTGTAGAAGAGCTACTCTGCCATTGAACCAAAATATTGAGATTTATTTTAGCTCCTTGAACTTAATTTGTTTCTTTCTTTTTGCTACTATGACAAGAAAATTCCAAAGTAGGGCAATTTTAATCAGAAAAGGAATCCCTCCTGCAGCTCTGGGATTCTGCTGGTTGCTCTGGAAACTTCCAAGATCTGGAGCCAAGTTCCTCCCTGTCATTTTCTTGGCTTGCTTCTCCGTTCTGCCCTTTCCTTACCAACTTCTTCTTTTCTTCCTTGGCTGCCCTGCAGGCAGGAATTCTATAATGTCCTCCAGAGAGTCATAGGGTGATTACGCCATTTCTAAAAATTAATCAAAATCCTTTCAAGAGTGACCTCAGATAGTTAATCCTTTTGTGTGTGTGTGTAATTTTTTTTAAACATACATCAATATCATTTCATGGACAATGTAGGGTCTGAGTATCATTCATTTTGGTACAAAAATAGTATTGATACAGATAAAAATTACCACATTAATCAAACTTACGTAATCTAATTTATAACTTGGTCAATAATAATAACTTGGTCCTCAACACCAATAAGACCAAGGAGCTTATAGTGCAGTGGTTCTTAACCTGGGCGATAGCGCCCCCCAAGGGGCGATTTTGTTTTTCAGGGGGGCGATAGAATGAAAAGGGGCGACTGGGGCGAAGGAACGGAAGGGGGGCGATATGGGGGCAATGGAGGGAGATATATTGGGAGAGAGAGAGAGAGAGAGAAGCAGTGGCACGTTACGTGCTGCCGTGGCCACGTTCGACACGCCGCCCCCCTGCTGCCTCTTAGCGCCGCTCTGCTGGCCCCCTTGGAGATGCTAAGAGGCGGCAGGGGGGCGTTCAAGCTGCCAGCCCTGCACATTCACCCATTGACTAGTAACGCTCTGGAGCCAGCACCAAAATGGATGAAACAGCAGAGCCGGCCGGCGCCTCGAACGCCGCCTGCCGCCTTAGCGCCCTCTGCTGGCCCCTGGCCTTGGGGACGCTAAGAGGTGACAGGGGGCGGCGTGTCGAACGCAGCCACGGCGGCACATAACGCACCACCTCTTCCACATTGGAGGCACTGGCTCCGGAGCGTTACTAGTCAATGGGTGAATGTGCAGGGCCGGTGCCTTGAGCGCCCCCCTGCCGCCTCTTAGCGCCGCTCTGCTGGCCCCCTTGGCCAGGGGGACACTAAAAGGCAGCAGGGGGGCATTCCAGGCGCCGGCCCTGCAGGCTCACCCATTGACTGTAGCACCACGCCGGAGCCAGTGCCACAATGGGTGAAACTGCAGGGCCGGCCGGCGCCTCAAATGCCCCCCATGCTGCCTCTTAGTGCCCCTCTGCTGGCCCCCATGGGGACGCTAAGAGGCAGCAGGGGAGCGGTTATGTTGGGGGAGGGGGGCGATGACAACTTCCTCAATGGCTCAAGGGGGCGATTCTTTCAAAAAGGTTAAGAACCACTGTTATAGTGGATTATAGAAGGAAGAGATCAGACATTCAGCCCTTGCTTATCAATGGAAACTGAGTGGAGCAAGCGGCCAATTTTAAGTTTCTGGGTGTTACCCTAAAAGAGGACCTGACCTGGGGTGCTCTCATTGCAGAACTGGTCAAAAGGGCCCAACAGAGATTATACTACCTGAGACTTCTCAGAAAACAACTGAATGAAAAACTGCTGGTGACCTTCTACCGCTGCACCATAGAGAGTATCTTAACTTACTGCACCTCTGTAGGGTTTGCCAATTGCACAGGGGCAGATAGGACAGCACTCCAGAGGGTTAAGGTCATTGCCCAGAGGATCATGGGTTGCCCTCTCCCCTCTTTGGAAGAGCTTTATAGCTCCCGCTGCCTTAAAAAAGTTCAAAACATTCTCAAAGATCCATCTCATCCTGGGCACCCTTGTTTTGAACTATTACCATCTGGCAGATGGTACAGGATAATAAAAACAAGGACAAATAGGCTGAAAAACAGCTTCTATCCCTGGGCAGTAGCTCTTTTGAATTCTGCTGTATAGTGCAGTGTTGGTGCAGTGTCTGGGTTTTCGGTTCAATGTGTGGAGGGTGAAGGATGTGTGTTTGTGTTTATTTTCATGGTCATGATGTGCACTGAAGATGGTGTTTGATTTTGTTGTACGAGGTGCAATGACAATAAAGTAATCTAAACTAAACTAAGCTAAACTAATGTTTAACACATAATCCTTCCTTTTTCAATTGTTCAATATTTGCTACATCCTTCTAATAGTAATAGCATAATTACTAAGGAAAGATCCTCTTTCAAAGTCTGATCTTATCCTCTAACATTCACTTTAGACATGTTAAGTAAAAATATTTTTAATTTTTTCATCTCTTCTAATTTTTAATACAGCCAGTTGTTTTTTTAAAATAAAAATCCTTCCTATCCATCATCTCTCAACAAATGTTAATCCTTGATAGCTTCTAACTGGCCAGAAATTTCCTAGCACAGTACAGAAGAGCACATGATGATTTTACCTGCAATAAATATTTGGAAAGGACATTTCCAGTAAAATGCGTATTGGGTGTTATAATATACAATATACATGTATAAATGAGGCAAACAAAATATGTCCACCAGCCATGGAAGGCCCATGAAAATATCTCTTCAGCTCAGTGGTGGGATTCAAAATTTTACTACCAGTTCTGTGGGCATGGGTTGGTGGGCATGGCTAGGTGGGTGTGGCCATGTGACTGGGTGGGCGTGGCTTTTTTGCCTTTTTGCAGTCCCCCCACCCATTTTTTGGGCCTTCTAGGCCTCAGAGGAGCCTTTGGGGGGCGTTTTTGCTCCCAGAAGGCTCCTCTGAGGCTCAAGAAGGCAAAAATGGAGGGGGGGCTGAACCCCTCCCTCCATTTTTTGACTTCTTGGGCCTCAGCAAGGGGAATCCCAGCACAGCTGATTGTATGAACAGCTAATTGTTGGGAGGGGAAAAAAGAAATAAATATCTTAAGGGGACAGTGTCAGGCGGGTGGGGCAAGCGAGCCAATGACTGGGTCAGAGGCATGGCCAGCCAGAACTTACTACTGGTTCGGCCGATCCAGTGCAAACCGGCTGAATACCACCACTGCTTCAGCTATGGTGGAACAACTTGCTCCAGAAGTTGTGGGTCTTCCAGCTCTGGAAGCTTTTAAGAAGAGATTGGAAAACCATTTGTCAGAAAATGTCAGAAAACCTAGAACTATGCCGTCTTCAGTCCGATCTAAGTATAGTATATAAAATCATACATTGCAATGTCCTACTGGTCAGTGAATACTTCAGCTTCAACCATAACAATACAAGAGCACACAATAGATACAAACTCAAGGTAAACTGCACCAAACTTGAGTGCAGGAAATACGACTTCAGCCACAGAGTGGTCAATGTCTGGAATACTCTACCTGACTCTCTGGTTTCTTCTCCAAACCCCAAAAACTTTAACCTTAGACTGTCTACTATTGACCTTTCCCAAGAGGCCTGTAGGGGGCGTGCATAAGCGCACCAACGTGCCTACCGTCCCTGTCCTATTGACTCTTTTTATTTTTCTTATATGTATCCATTTCATGTATTCATAACTATGTTTACACTTATACCTATTATCTTATAATCACTTGACAAAATAATAAAAATAAATAAATGGTATAGGGTTTTCTGCCTTAGCAGGGGGTTGGACTAGATGACCTCCACGGTCCCTCCCAACTCTGTTATTCTATTATTGGAGAAGTCCTCATCTCGTAGTCTGGTTTTGTTAACCATACCAGACTATTATCTCTGGCCGAGATGTAGTATAGAAAGATTTCTGAAGAATCAGGAAAGGCGCGAGCTCTTGCAGCCTCTCTTTGTCACTAGCCCACAGCCAAGCAAAACAGCACTTAAGAAATACTTCTTGTTGGAAATGTAAAATTTAGAGGAGGGATTTATTTTATCATGGTTGACTTGGCTAAGAAGTATTGGCTCAATCGTAGAGGAACCATTTGTAGAATTAATGGAAATACCTGTAAATGCAGTCTGTTGGGTACTTCTTTTATAAGACCTTTACATATTGTACAGTTATCTTCCTTGGCGTAAAGTGTTTTCTAAGAAAAACATTATAAAGCTGTGTTTTATATCTACAGGGTGCGCCCCAAAACCAGGCTCCATGGACCATTTATTACAAGAGTTGCAGTAAATGCTCAAATTGGATGCCATTTTCTTCTAGATATTTCCTTATGCCTTTGATGCATGATTTTTAAACATTCCTAAGTACACAGATTTTTCTGAAAAAAAGAGCCATATTAAATAAAATTTATTGTGATTGACCTATGAATCCTGATTTTTGATGCATCCGGTGTCTCCCTCCTTCTCTCCCTCTTTCTCTCTATGGTGTGTGTCTGTGTTTGTGTGTGTCTCTGTGTGTGTGTGTTGTGTACTTCCTTAGCCATTCTTAGCTAA
Source organism: Naja naja (assembly GCA_009733165.1). Lineage (NCBI taxonomy): Eukaryota > Metazoa > Chordata > Lepidosauria > Squamata > Elapidae > Naja > Naja naja. Next base: position 85,429,727 of record CM019151.1, read on the forward strand.
GAACCAGGTGCCTCACCAAACAGTGGATATATTCCAACCTGCCATTCTTTTCTGTGGGTTCCTATGAAATATAATTATTTATTTATCACTACAAAGGTAAAAGACACTTTTAAGTTGCTGTTTTTATGGGACCCAGAAAGTCCAGACAGAGGACAGCTCCTTTAAATTAAGGGGAGTTTTTCGGAAAGGTATCTCCGATGTTCCAAAAAGGATCTTTTCATGGCTGGAGGCATCCCACCTCCAAAAGATTCAGTCGAAGATGTCCCCGATGCTGGTGGTGGAAGAGAAAGAGGAGATTTCTGCAACTTCATTCCCGAGGCAACCCCATAACACAACAACACAATCTTTCCTCTGTCATCTCCCTTGTCACTTTCCAGGTCCGGAAGACAATTATGCACAGTTTAAAGCTTCCTCTAGCATTTAAGCCCCTCTGAAAAGATGGAGGAAGGAAAATTAACTGTGATTCAATGTTGATGAATTATGAGTCATCGTAGTGCACGATAGTAGTTTCAGATGTTTCTGTGTTGTGTTGTTTTTCTTTTTTCCTTTTCCCTGCACAGTATTAACTTCCCAGGCTTCAAGAAGCCAAGCTATCTCTGGGATGGAGCCTGAGTGGGAAGCAAATTGGCAGAGTCTCCTTCTTAGAAGTGCCAGCGTGCAATTGTAAAACTCTTTTGAACAATGATTGAGGGCAATTACATTCCAAACAATTGTGCTGAGTGTGAGCTTCGTATCTCTTCCAATGAAGTCCTCCAATGAAAAATGAGGTGTGTGTGTGTGTGTGTGTATGTGTGTTGTGTGTGTGTGTTTGGTATATCCATTTATTAACTTAACGAGAGAATCAGTCCTAGGGGACACAAGATCTTCTCCACCACATTCCAATGCTGTATTGCTACCCAACATGCTGTCCAGAAAATCTTGTCCTCTTTGAAAGGCATCATTCCCTTCAGACATGATATCGCTTATACAACAATTTAGATGTCCAGATCACTCTGGAAGATTATTAGCAAATCTCATCTGTGATCCCCAGACATTTCCAGCAATCAACCTTCAAGGTTTTGGTATTAACATTCAAAGTCCTATGAGACATGGGTCCGGGTTATTTACGGGAGTGTCTCCTGCCGGCATCGAATGCCAACCTGTTATGTATGCAGGTTTGAATGTCATTGGTTAAGTTTGAACTGTTCTTGTAAAATGTCAGAAATGATTGGTTTAAAAAGTGCGGGAAACTGATTGGCTGATTGGCTGGCAACTGCACCTGCTGGCTATAAGTCGGGTCTGTTATGAGCTGTAGTCACTAATAAACTCTTCACTGAAGCACTCTGCGTCTGACTCTTCATGCAAATCTAACACTGGCGACGAAGGTGGGATCCTTCCCGAAGAGAAGACAACGTGGAGAAGAAGCCGAGAGAGATGGCTGGCTGAACACCCCCCCAGCCCCGTTCGATCCAACGGCAGAAGACTGGGACTCGTATGCAGATCGTTTCCAAATGTATTTGGAGGGAAACGATCTCGCCAACATTTCCGACAAGTGGAAGAGGGCGGTCTTTCTTACCCACTGCGGTCCGGTCATTTTCAAGATGGCGAAGGCATTGGCGGGAGCTGCAGACATGAAGGTAATGGACTGGCCGATTTAGAAAAGTTATTAAGAGCCCATTACGCGCCACAAGTATCGTGCCTCATTAAGAGACACGAATTCTACCGTTGGGATCAAGGGGAAAGTGAAAATGTTAATGACTTCGTGGCAAGTTTAAGGGACATTGGGGTGCATGTGAATTTATCAACTTAGAAGAGGCCATGCGCGATTGATTTGTTCTAGGCCTAAAGACAAGGTTTTGCAGAGCAAATTATTAATGAAACCTAAGATCACGCTTAAGGAGGCCATAGAAGAAGCTTCTTCAGCGAAGCTACCAAGTCCTCAGCAGCAGCCATGAAGAAAATTAACAAGGCCGCAAGCCATCCTGATGTGGAAAAATCCACAACAACCCATTGCGAGCAAATAGATTCTGATTCAGACTGTAGTGAGGTGGAGGAAGGAATTTATAGACTCAGAATGGAGAAGAAAAGAAAAGACCTTGGAAGAAAGAGGCAAGACTTTTATTGCAGAGGTTGTGGGGGGGGCCACCCCTGCACTGAATGCAAGTTTCTTGATACCATCTGCCTCCGCTGTGAAAAAAGAGGTCACCTAGCAAGAGTCTGCAAATCATCCAGAACTCCACCAAGCAGAAAGAAGTCTCCTGACAAAGATTTCAAGCCTAACAACTTCAGTGAGAAAATGGGGGGCAACACAAAAGCAAATGGGAAGAATGAAACTCATCAAACAGTCACCATTGGTCATTCTTCACCCTTAAGAAGCAGAAAAGTACATGTGAAGGTACTCATTGAAGGAAGGCCTTGCGAAATGGAAGTGGACTCAGGCTCATATTTATCTATGGTGTCATGGGACACTATTCATAGGCTACTTCCCAACATTCAGAAGAAGCATTTCCAGAAGCAAGCACTGACTCTTAAAGACTACCAAGGGAACAAGATTCCAGTAGTTGGGACAAGAGAATTCATCGTGAAGTTCAAAGGCCACACCAAACGTTTGCCCCTGACCATCGTGGACAAGGACGCCCAAGCTTGCTGGGACTTGAGTGGTTCAATCCACTAGGCATCGAGGTGACTGGCATCAATCACGTGAGCAACACTGAATGGGAGGAGGCCCTGAAGTCTGAGTTTCCAGAGGTCTTCAGTGACGGATTGGGCAAGTATATGGGGACCCCTATCACTTTCAACCTAGATCCCAAGGTGCCCCCAATTCACTTAAAGCCCAGAAGGGTCCATTTGCCTTAAAGGAAAAAAATGATGCACAATTAGATAAACTAATAGCTCAAGGAGTTTTAGAGCCCACTGACCACTCCAGTGGGAGACACCCATAGTCACACCAGTCAAGACTGATGGGTCAGTGAGAATCTGTGGGGACTATAAGGGACATTGAACCATGCTTCAACAGAGCATATCCAGTTCCAGTGGTGCATCATTTATTACATTCACTTGGCAGGGGTACAGTCTTTGCCAAATTGGATCTGGCCCAGGCATATCAACAATTAACAGTTGATGATGCCACTGCAGAGGCCCAAACCATTGTGACTCATAGAGGTGCCTTCAAATGTAAAAGATTAGAGTTTGGAGTAAGCGTGGCACCAGGCATTTTCCAAAGCCTTATGGAAAGGATGCTCCAAGGACTGCCAGGGGTAGTGCCTTACTTTGATGATGTGTTAATCTCTGCTGAAAATGACACTCAATTACAAGAGGGACTCAGAGAAGTCCTTACCAGATTCAAGAAAGCGGGGTTAAAAGTCAAGGAAGAAAAATGCACTCTTAGAACTGACAAGGTTGAGTTCTTGGGCTATATGATTGACAACATGGCATCCACCCTACAGATGCCAAGGTTCAAGCAATCAAAGAAGCCCCTAGACCAAAATGCAAAACAGATTTGCAAGCCTTCCTTGGACTTATTAACTTTTACCACATGTTCCTACCTCAGAAGGCAACCATTGCAGAACCATTACACAGATTGCTTGACAAAAGTCTGTTTGGGTCTGGGGCAGGAAAGAACAATCAGCATTTAACAGTATTAAAAGACTAATCACGTCTGATGCTGTACTCATACAGTTCTCTGAGAATTTACCTGTTGTACTGACTTGTGATGCATCCCCTTTGGAGGGGGGGTTACAGGCTTCCCAGGGACGGAAGCCCTATTGCATTTTACTGCACCTTGACCAAAGCAGAGAGGAATTACAGCCAATTGGACAAGGAAGCATTGGCAATTGTTGCAGCTATCAAGAAATTTCATGAGTATTTATATGGGAGAACATTTACCATTGTCACAGATCACAAACCTTTGTTAGGCATTGTGGCAGGAGACAAACCTAAACCCATTATCCTGTCACCAAGAATGCTGAGGTGGACTGAATTTCTTGCTGCTTATTCATACAACCTTATCCACAAGCCTGGCAAGGACATTGGACATGCTGATGCCTTGAGTCGTTGCCCACTTCCTTATCACAGGAGGACTTTGAACCTGAGGCACACACCTTTTTCCTAGAAACTGTTGCCAAGCTTCCAGTACACGCTGCTGAAATTGCCAGAGAGACTGCCAAAGACACTTTATTGGCTCCTATTATAGGCTGGATTAAGAAAGGTTGGCCTCTTCAAGATCTACCTCACCTTGCCCAACCTTTTAAATCCAGGTAAACTGAATTATCTGTATTAAGAGGATGTATTTTGTGGGGTAACAGGGTGGTTATTCCTGCAAAACTGCAAAGGAGGTTTTGGAAATGCTACATGAGGGTCATCCTGATATTGTAAGGATGAAGGGATTGGCCAGGAGTTATGCATGGTGGCCAGGTATTGACAAAATGGTTGAAAACTGGGTTGCATCTTGTCCCAACTGTCAGGTAGTCAGGCCTGCTCCACCTCTAGCCCCAAACAGGAATGGGAATGTCCTAGGGGCCCATGGTCTAGGATTCACATTGATTTTGCTGGCCCTACCAGAGGGCACACCTTCCTTATTATAGTAGATGCATATTCCAAATGGCTAGAGGTAATCCCTATGGCATCCACCACAACTGATGCTGTCATCAAGCAGCTTAAAAGCTTTTGTAACCCACGGGTTACCTGATGTTCTTGTCTCTGACAATGCTTTTTGTCCTATCTAGCATCCAACCCTTTTGAATCCTATCTGACAGCACAACTGGGTATCACCTTTGCCCTGACAGCCCTGGGCACCCTTCGGCTAATGCCGGCGTTGAACAAATGGTAAGGTTTTACCAAGGAAAAGCTTCAGCAATTGGATCCAGGGGATATCACTGAGAAAGTGATGTGTTAGTGTTCAGCACATCACTCCTAACCCGTCAACTAACTTATCCCCAGCAGAGTTGTTGATGGGTAGAAACTTAGGTCTTCCTTGACCGCCTTCATCCCACTTACGCACCCAACGCACCGCTAGATTCCACTAGCAAAGTTCGCACGTTCAGTGTGGGTGTTTCTGTTTATGCTAAGAACCTTATGGGTGAGCCTTCATGGATTCCTGCTGAAATAACTCAAATCACAGGCCCTCGTTCTTACAGGGTACAAACAGAGGATGGAGTCCTCTGGAGCAGGCACATTGATCAGCTTAGATCCAGGTTACCTCAGGAACATGCAATTGTTCCTCTCTAGTTCCCATACCTAATGCTTTTTCTAGGGGGAGGGGAGGAACATGAGGATAATCAGCAACAAGAATCAACCCCATGTGTAACGAGCCATTACGACAGGAACCATCCCAAAACCTGTCACAATGCCAAAATCCATCCTTACAAGTGGAAGATTGCACATCACTACCTGACTTGGGTGCTGACATTGGGCTGGAGATGGGTTGGGAGGAGAGACCAGATTCTAACAATCAAACAAAGTCTTCTTTCACAGGAAGTCCAACTAGGGAAATGTCAACAGACACATTTCCCTCTCACTGGGTGAGAACGTTAAAACTTCTGAACCACGAAGGTCTCAGCACTGTACACGTAAGAGCTCCAACTATTTAAAAGAATACATTAGATAGGTTGGGGTTTGAGTATGGACTGAACCTAGTGGGGAGGGGTGTTATGTATGCAGGTTTGAATGTCATTGGTTAAGTTTGAACTGTTCTTGTAAAATGTCAGAAATGATTGGTTTAAAAGTGCGGGAAAACCCTGCACTCTGATTGGCTGGCAACTGCGGCTGCTGGCTATAAGTAGCAGCCACAGACCAGCCAAGTCGGGTCTGTTATGAGCTGTAGTCACTGATAAACTCTTCACTGAAGCACTCCGCGTGTGACTCTTCATGCAAATCTAACAAACCACTCCTCGGGGTGCCACTGTAAAGTGCACAGGCAGCGGCTCCCACTTTATGGAGGGTGCCATTTGTAACTCTAAGTTATTGCCCCCGAGGGAGACAACTTGTTTAACAGGCTCCTCAAATTTGACCTACCCGAGAGGACGGAAGGCTGAGTCAACCTTGAGCCTTGTGGGATTCGAGCCTGCAATAATTGCAGGCAGCTGGAATTAAGTCCTAGGCATTTAACAGCCTGCACCACCAAGGCTCTTGAAAAAGCACCTATGGGACAACCATGTCTTGAATGCCTGAGAGTCTCCCTAGACATTTAGCCATGTGCTTTGGGATGAACCCTCTTCGAATGGTGCAGGAATACGAACGGATTACCAGAAAACTTGCAGACTGCAGGAGCCATTTGAGCTTCAACTTGTGATGCAGACAACACAGGCCCACCCCCAATAGCCTGCATCTTTGTTCAGAATGAAAGGACACAGGGCAGTAAACATCCCGCAGAAAGCACAGCTCCAGCTTCTCAATGAAATAATAAGACTGATTAATTTTACAACTGAGCTTTTTTTTTGTTTTTGGGAAAGCGAACATGGAACACAAACTCCAAGAACTTCTACCTCACCAAGAAAGTCCAGTTACCTTTTGAAAAGCACCTTTGGGATAACCGTGACCTGGATGACAGAATCTCCACAAACAAGGAAGTTGGTAGTTCAAAGGTATGGCGGTCACAAGTACTCACCTTAATTGCATCTTCTTCTTGTGCCATATGCGTCATCGGACGTTGGTGATCATGTTGGCGATCCTATTTTTATCAACAGCCACAAAAAAGTCCTGTTGAGTTTTGGCCAAACCAGTCCATCATATTGAGGGAGTCCAGAAGTATTTTACAAGAAGAGTACTACACTCCTCTGTTCGCAATAGAATACCCTACACCACCAGACTTGAGATTCTAGGCTTAGACAACCTTGAACTACGCTGGCTAAGATTGGACTTAAGCACAGTACATAAAACCATATGTTACAACCTCTTACCAGTTAATGAATATTTCAGCTTTAACCACAACAACACACCACAGATATAAACTAAATGTAAACCATTCCAAACTTGATTGTAGGAAGTACGACTTCAGCAACAGAGTGGTCAATGTCTGAAACTCGCTACCTAACTTTGTTGTCACCTGCTCAAACCCCCACTCCTTTACCCTCAAACTAACCTCTATTGACTCGTGCATAAGCACAATCATGCCTACCGTCCCTGTCCTATTTATTAGTTCCTATTTCATGTATTTAAACTTATGTTTATTCTTATTTCTATATTGTAAGCATTTGACAAAATAGATGATAGATGATAGATGACAGACAGACAGACAGATGATAGATAGATAGATAGATAGATAGATAGAGTGATGTTCTTCTTCTGCCTGGACCTCATTTGGCTTCAATGTTTCCCTTGAGGATTAAGTGAAGTATGTCGTATTTTTCTGGACATCACGTGTCCGAAATATTGTAACTCACTTTTTAATGGTTTTGATGATTTCCCTCAGCTTCCCCAGATGGCTTATCACCTCCTCATTTCTGATTTTGTCAACCCAGCTTAATTGTTTACATCGGAATTGTTTACATTGTACAATCGCAGTCCCTGATCATTGCTTAAATGGACAGAAACACATGGACCTTAAATGCTCCAAAGATAGGGCAGGTCAGGCGGATGCTTTAAATGTCCTTTCTGCATGGTTCCATAAACAAAAGGCAGTTGGCTAGGAATGTCAATACGTTGAAGTTGGACTCACATCTGCCTGGCCTGGATGAACATCAACTGATCCATGTCAATCGAGGGCCGAATAAGTAAAATATTAAGCCTTAGGTTTCACATCATGTCCTATTAATCTGGATTGAAATTCAGGAAGACAAGAAAGAGACCAGTGCAAGTGTGACTCGGCCACAAGCCAAACAACACCACTTCGCTTGCATGTATGTCAGTTTGAGTTTGTACAAAGTTTAGGCATCCTAGCCAAGCTATATGCTGCAATAAACTCCTAAGTGAACACAATAACAGAATAACCAAGTTGAAAAGGAGATTTCAAACCTCTGCTCAAGTCATTTCAGACAAATGGTTCTTCAATCTTTTCTTTAAAACCTCCAGTGATGCAGCAACCCATAACTTCTGGAGGCCAGACGTTCCACTGGTTAATTGTTCTGTCTGTTCTGAACCAAGCCTTGTTCAAATTAAACAAACACAAACTGTGTAAAAAAAGCAAACCTTTTTAAATGCAGCACTGGGAATTCTGCATTCCCAGCCAAGAGTCAGTTAAAGCTAATTGTCCAATATCAAAAGCAAGCCCTTTCAAGGTTGCGAAAGGCTGCCAAGAACAGAAGACTAATTACTGATTAAATATCCACTGACAGAAGTTTTAAGAACAAACCGGAGTAAGCAGGGCTTCGATGAGAACCCTGAGTCTAAAGAACTTCTTTGCTTCCTGCAAAGAACACCTCCCCGAGGGCTGGTTTTTATCCCTTATGGGAGGGGCCATCACCTTCCAGCCTTACTCCCGAGTCGCCCTTGCTGCTTCAGCTGCTGTTTTCTTTGAGGAACCCTGTGGGCATGTGCACTGGGCACAGGCTCCCCGGGGTCCTCTGCATCACTGCTGCCAGACTCCACAAGCTCTGAAGGCAGTTCCCCACTCTCTGATAGTCTTGGCCCCATCCCTACATCACATGAAGGCCCCTCGTCCGAGTACTCGCTATCAGAGACCTCTGCCATCCGCACCTGCTGCCGGCAAACCACAATACTGGCAGGAAATTTCTCCTTATTTCTAGGTTGCTTCTCCCTTTGTTTAGTTTCCACCCATTGCTTCTTGTCCTGCTTCAGGTGCTTTGAAGAATAGGCCGATCCCCTTTACAAAAGAAGCTGACATAAGTTCCATCTGGTACAATACAAAGCATGATCTTTCTGCACATATAAAAGCATTCCTCATATTTTTGAGCAATTGTTTTGCAGATCCAAAGCAGGAAGGCAGTTACATGGAGGTGCCAAAAACGGACCACCTTACAATCAATCCTACAGTTTGCATCACCCTCCTGTGGCAGAAACAGCAGCATCCAAATGTTTCCTGAAGGCAGCTAACAGTTTTACATTTTTTGCATTTGGATTTCAACCCTTTTGTTCTAGCTCAGAAATGTTCTGTGATTTTTTTAGGCCAGGGAGCTCTGAAGGCCATTCCAAAACCTGCATCTTTCTTTCTTTCTTGCAAATAATTCCTGACTGGTTTGGAGATATATTTTTCTCATCAATCATCTGACCACCAAATAACCTGCACTGAATAAATAACATTGGATAAATCTCCCCCCTTTTTTTCTTTTCTATTTTTATTCCATTTTTTTCCTTTTCTTGCACTTCACTTTAAAAAAATATTTTTTCTTCAATACTTTACATTAATTTTAGTTTCTATCTTCTCGTTTAAAAGTTTGAGTATAAATTATATTTAAAAAGATAAATAACTTGCAATGTCTATAGCTACCATATAATGAAGCAAGTAGTAAAAATGAGACTAAAAGAAAACATTCCTAAGGGTGGTATCTTTTTGGAGTTGACTGCCTTCTCCATGCATGAATTCTCCACGTGAAAACATTTAACAACGTTATGTCTCTTTCTCACAATGGTGAAGAGGTAAGTTAAAATTTGGGAGAGAAGTGCAGTTAAATTTTCTTCACCAAGCCCTGAATAGATCTAGATGTGTGTTTGCTCCTTTGTGTGCTTTGAAAAACCACACACACACACACACACACGAGCATGAAGCATTCCTTTTGACTTGCTTTTCATATCTGGAAATTCTCCACGTTCATCACTTGTGTTTATGTAAGTCTGAGGTCCAGAAAGTTGTGTGTGGTTCCAAACACTGTTTGGGCTTTTAATATTCAAAGGTCGGAGACAGGATATGATGAAGAGGTGATTAAACAAAAACTGGAAAATCTGCAGCCAATTTTCATAGAGGACGACTGTGATTCAACCCTCGGTTCCTGGATTCTTGGGTTTTATGTCTACCAGATGGCCCCAAAGTGACTTCTCCATTTCGACTGTTAAAAATGCTACAATCCAGAAATCAGCTTTCCTGTCATTTGGGTGACTTTGAGATGCACAATGTACATGGCACATATTTTTCAGAGACATGCGAAGGAACTCAGACACCAAGGCCATGGAAAAGATGGCAAGAGACACAAAGTTGAGAGAGCCTGCGTATAGGCAGAAGACAGATAATTTCAACATTTTTTTCTCCTCGGCTTTGGCCCTTCTCCACCTCAGGATGGAGCTCTTGGGATGCTATTTGTGTAACCAAGAGATTGGGGAAGAGATGAGATGAAAGAATGAATTCCTGAAAGTATGCTAGATAACCTCCCTGGTAATGAGGCTGGTGCCCCTTGTGTAAAGCATCACCATACAGGTTGGACTACCGTCTCAGAAGAATGAAGTTCAACCCTTACTTCTCTGAAGAAAGAAAGAAAAAGTAAGAGAGAGGGGGGAAGGAGGGAAGGAAGAAAAGAAAGAGGAAAGAAAGAAAGAAGGAAGGAAGGAAAGAAAGGAGAAAGGAAGGAATGGGGAATGAAAAGAGGGAGGGAGGAAGAAAGGAAGGAGAGGGAAAGGAAGAAGAGAAAGGAAAGAGAAGGAAAGAGAAGGGAATGAAGGGAGGAAGGAAAAAGGAAGGAGAGGGAGAGAAGGAAGGAAGGAAGGAAGGAAGGAAGGAAGGAAGGAAGGAAGGAAGGCAGGCCACTTGAGATGCTTCAAGCCTTAGGCTGTGTCCCACCACAGACAGAGCACCATCAAGTAGTAATTTTACAAGTTGTAGAAAAGGGATTTTTTAAAAATTAAATGCATAGGATGTAATCTTCTTAGCTGTATTTAAGTGATTTCCAGCTAAAACTAAATTGATCTGGTCCCACTGAATTTTTTTGTCCCTGGCTTTCGTTTTCACCTTCAATGACCCAAGTTTTGCCTTGATGTCTTGGCATTCTGGGGGAGATCCTTCTTTCTCCTTCTTTGAGCAACTATTTGAAAATAATCCTTCCAGTTGGATAATCTTTCCTTTATGTCTCTGCTTATGCACAGCATCACTTTTTCTCTGCAGAAATCCATTTGTTGCATATTTATTTGATCTTTGCACTTTCGCACTGCTTGTTCCTTACATTTTAAATCTTACTGCGAATGACAATTCCATTTCAACAGGGCCTCAGAAATAATTGGTGACGTTGATGAAAATAAATCAACTGGCAATCTTTGAAAAGACTTCAAATCTAAGTTTAAATTTTAGCATTTAACAAACCTTTAATCTCCGAATTATATTTCTCTAAATCTAATTCAGGCATTCTATTTATTATTTTTTATTAGTATTCCAACTTTCTGCCATAAACACTACCAGCATGTAGGTCTTAACTCATAATTCCTGGAAAGGGAAAATAGAGATCTAATTTCCTCCCCTTCTTAAGATCTTTGCGCCACAGACAGCAGCACAGTGCTGTTGTCATGCCTCTGTCAGAATTGGATTCTGAGGGTGAGGCCAAGCAGCTGACAGGGAGTGGGAGTATGGCTCTAGTGGCTGTGGAAGAAACTGGGGAAGGGCAAAGTCCAGCTGGGCAGAGCAGGGGAGAGGTAGAGCAAAGGAGACGGAATTCAGATGAAGATCCAGGGCCACCCCCTCTTCATCCTAGGGCACGCAGGGAGGAACAGAGAAGGGAGCAACATGAGTTGCATGGCTTACGGGGGAGGAAAGGGCCCTGATTCCCTTCATTAGCTGCAGCTGGGAACACAGTGTTTAAAAAAAAAGGGAGAGATTGCGCACAGCAACTTGTTGGAAGCAAATTGTGACTTATCTTTTATTGTCGAGGCTTATCTGGGTTCCTGGCATCTTCCCAACTGTGTGTATTTTGTTGGCCTTAGAAGTCTGCAATTCCTTCTCCTGCCCTGTCCAGTTTATTGCTGTAGCATGGTTTCTGTGTATTTTTATTTACAGTTTATATGTACTTTGTTTTCGGATTGAATTTCTTCCACTTAAAGACTGGTTTGGCAGAGGTTTTTCTTCAGCCGAACGTAACTGGACTTTGGGGGCAAAGTTGGAGGTATTAAAGGGATTTTTCTTACTTATGTGACTGTGTTGCCTTTGTGCCATGCCCCAGGTCATCACAGCCATAGACAAGTGCATAGCTTAATGGAGTCAAAGCTTCAATACTGCCATCCATTTAGTCCACGTCTCAATTCCAGCACAATTAGAGGCATACATCACTGCCAACATGGGATCCCCAACTAATGTGAGCAAAGAGCTCACCTTAATTTATAGTATCCAGATCACATTAAAGAGAAGTCTCAAATTGTCACCCTGGCAAGGTTCCTTTCCAAAGGAAGGTGGTTTTTGGGGAAGGAAAGAAGGAGCATTGAACTATGCAATTGTTACATCTGCATTTGGAAATTTGAGAGTCTCATTGTATTTCCAGTTGTTTTGGTAGCAGTAGACGGCATGCACAAAAGAGAAGGAACTGCACCCAAGGACTCCACGCCACTATGGCAACAGAAAAATATTGACATGATAATGGTTCACAGAAAACATACCTTAATCCAGAAAAAAAAATTTTTTTTTGATTCCACTGCTCTTCCTGACTGACCTCCCTTTACAATCACTATCTTAGCTTAAGGAAAAAGTGAGCCACCTAACTTCTGTAGTCTTTAGAGCAGTGGTGGGTAACCTTTTTGGGTCCTGTGCCAAAAATTGTGTGTGCTCTCGGGCTCACGTGTCAGCACCCAGAAGGCAATGTGCATGCCCCCTGCCTCCTGCTCATGCATGTGCAATTGCCCCTGCTGCCCCCTTATCTGCACTGCACCTCCCAGCTGATTTTCGGCCCATTTGAGGCTTTTTTCAGCCTCCCAGAGGCTTGAGGAAAGCTTCTGCGGGCTTTGCAGGCCAAAAAATGAGCCCGTTTTATCACTTCCGGTATTTCTGGAAATACAGGAAGTGACAAAATGTGCCTATTTTTCGGCCTGCAAAGGCTTTCCTCAAGCCTTTGGGAGGCTGAAAAAGACCTCAAACAGGTCGAAAATCAGCTGTGAGGTGTGTGCATGCACAGTGAGTTAAGTTTGTCTGTGGCTCACGTGCCAGCAAATGGTTCTGCGTGCCACCTGTGGCACGTGTGCAATAGGTTCGCCATCACGGCTTTAGAGCAATTATTCTGGTTAAGAACAGAAGGTTAACTAGCGACATGTTTAGAAATAAAACCAGACTTCATTTAACCAGCAACGTAACAAGGGTTATATAAATTTATTCTTTCATGTAACATTTGATTAGTTTGAAATTCTCCACTTGTAAATGTTTAATTCCATAGTTTATTTATTTACCTTTTTAAAAAAAATCACTAAAAAGGATCGCATCCCTCCCCAAATACAATCTGTATCTGCTCTATATTTACAGATAACTGGTCGCTATAAAGGCACAATATTTTAAAACGAATGCTTCGGTATTCTTTGTGCATTAATACAATACTGACAATACTGAATGTTGCGTTGCCATTTTTCTTCTCCTCTCGTGGAATTCAAATGAGTAAGAAAGTTTTGTTTGCCCAGTGTGGTATGTGGAGGGGTGGGGTGGGGTGTGTCTTTGTGGAAGAGTGGGCCTCTTATTAATTTTATATCTCAGACATTCTTCGCTTCAGTATAGACCACTGCAGCTTGAATGCGTCTTCCAAGGGTATCACTATCGAAGCATTCGGCCATTTGAGTTCAAACTGGGGGGAAAAAAATATCATGACACAAAATCCACGAGAGAGAGAGAAAAAATCTCCAGTGGGATATATTGTGGGTTAGGTCTCAATGTAAACCAAAAGACTCAACTGAATCACTCTGGCACAGATTAAACAAAGTTAGTTTTCCACATGGGGTGAAATGCTTCACCTCCTGAGGTCCTGAACCTTTTAACACAAGGGCTGTGCTTCACAACACAATGCGGAGTCTCCCGCTGAAGGGAGCAGCCACGATAAAACACGCCGCGTTCTTTGAAAATATCAGGACCTCCATTTTGTACAAATTGACAGGACAGATTGTGTTTCAAAAGAAAAAAAAATATTTGGTTTCCTGAATAATGCACAACTCCGGACTGAGAAAAAGCACTCGTTGTGCTCCTCCGGCCCTGTTTGTTTCCAAAATCAGAGAAAGATCAGCAGCTATTCCAGCAAGAGTGAGAGGCTGTTGAGATGTCATAGGTTGTGATTAAAATGAATTCTGATGTATAACTGATTATTATTTCCTAATTTTAACTAAGTTCTCACCTTTCTAATCTTCCCTTTGTGTTGGTGTCTCCTTCATGATGGAAATGAAATATACCCACAAAAAGTGTCAGAACTCTTCCTCACCTCTATGTTGTGCATATGCATATATATATATATATATATATATATATATATATATATATATATATATATATATATATGTATCACCATGATAATTGTTAATGCCTTTCTGAAGAGTGGTATGCCTCCACCCTAAAGGGTTTGTACATTGTACATAAATAAAAAAGAAAAATTACAGTACAAGTAATTCACAATATATGCAATGGGAATGTTGCTTTTCTTCTATTAATAAATTCGCGTTCAGAAACATCATTTTGCATCACTGAGAGGCACTTCATTTCATCCTTCATAAATTAATACCAAATCATTTGACAGAGACAATATAATTGGATTTCTAGACCTTTTCCAGGATAAGAAGAGAACCATTTGCCCTACCAAGACATCATATGAACTCTTCGCTCAAATACAGAGTTCTGGAAGTAGCCCAACTCAAAACCTTTGTGGTAGATAATCATGGGCTTAAGTCAAGGAGGCAGATGTCATAATCTGACAAGCTCATGGAGAATCATGTCAGCAACATCCCTTAGGGCAGGGGTCTCCAACCGTGCCAACTTGAAGCCTGGCGGACTTCAACTCCCAGAATTCTGGGAGCTGAAGTCCCCTGGGGCTTAAAGTTGTCAAGGTTGGAGACCCCTGCCTTAGGGAATAGAGACAAGAGTGCTGTCTTGTCAAATTTCTGCTCTGTCAAATGAACGAAGGGCCTGGAGATCCGCTTCATGATCCACTTCCTGATCCCTACCCTAAACGCTTTAGTAGATCATTTTAATTTCTTGTGCGCTCTAAGTGTACAGGTTCTAAAAAGAAGATGTTTGCTATAAATAAAGTGTCCTTTAGTGGCAGTTTATACTAAAAATAGTCCTTGGTTTGAGATAATCATTAAAATCAGGTTTAGCATTGAAGGCAGCAGCTAACTAAGATTAGCGATGGCAAGACAACTCTGTTTTTGGTCTTTCCCTGCTTGGTTTGCAGTGTTGCAAATATTTCTCAAGACTTCCTTCTCAAGGAGGTTGGAGACCCCTCTCTTCATAGATCTGATTCGGGGAAAATTCCCTACACTTGTCTAAAGAAAACCATCATCCACTACATTTCAACTCGTTAGTACCATTTATGGGGGGGGTAAGCATTTTCACCCGGAGTGGGAATGCACCTGGCAAACATTGGTTTAGCGCCACTACCATAATCGTGTTTTTCTTCCCCCGTGGAAATTATAGAGGAAAGTAATAAAAATTTCCACAGGAAAAGCAATCCGAACACATAAAGTGCAGAAAGACCTCTAATAATTATTAAGCAGTACCAGAAATTTCCTTGATAAAAACCCATAAGCAACGACCCCCTCTGGCATCCCTGCCCATCACTCTCCATTCAAAATAGTAAAAAAATTCATTCAGTGCATACAATATAGTTATTATAAGTCATAAAATACTAAAAAGCCCCCCACCCCCCACCCCCAATATTATTGCAAATTCTGTCCAATCTACAAGAGTTAAAGGCGAAAATCCACATTTGGTGCGTGGAAAGACAGACAAATGTTCTTTCTTTCTTTCGGCACAGGAAGTTGTGCAAAAGAAGAAGACTTTGGTCCTTGGTACCTAAACTCCCAAGTGCAGAGGGTAGTGTGCAGTGGTGATGGATGGTCCACAGGATTGCCATGTCTGTGGAGTTGTGCAGTCAATGGTGGAAGCCTCGTGTTCCTGCTACCAACGGCCGCTCACGCTGGCAATGTCCGAATGGTATTGATGAGACAGCCGCCCGCTAGCACCGCCTTCCAGAAACGAGGCTCGGACATTAGAGGGGTCAAAGAGTTTTCTTCGGTTTTTGTTCAGTTCTGCATGGGGGGTGGGGCGGGGGTGAAGAGGGGAGAGAAGAGAAGCTTCCCTTCAAAATCTGGACACCAGATGCAATCTTACCAGGAGACATTTTTTACTATTTCATAGTCCAGGGAAACTGAGTCCAATCAAATGCAATATGTCCCTGTCAGGTGCAAGCAATAGCAATGGCACTTAGTGTCAGCTTTGGAAGCCATATTGACGCCAGACGCTTCCACACTGCCACATTCTGAGCCTGGGAAAATGGGAAGGGTGGGATTTCTTGGAGTGTATGTGATTAGACATAATAGCATTCTTCTTCTAAGTCAAGGTCATGTTATTTCTGCACTTGGTGGAGAGGACGTCTCAAATTGGGATGGATGGTGATTGGGGCATGTGATGCAATGATGGGTGCAGGAGGTGGATTTGTAATGTTTTACTTATTGCAAGGAAGCCCGGAACTTTCAGATTCAGGATTCCCCAGATGTTCCAGTTTACCATCCAATTAAAGCAGAACTTTTGAAAAGATGTCTGTTATTGATTGGAGTGGAGGTTTTCTGGAATGCTGACACTTAGACTGGCACTTCGTAATGCCTTACAGCCCTTTCTGAGCAGTTTACAATATCAGCTTTATTGCCCTCAACAATCTGGGGTCCTCATTTTACCGACCTCGGAAGGACGGAAGGCTGAGTCAACCTTGAACTGGTCAGGATCGAACTCCTGGCAGTGGGCAGAGACAGCTTTGCAATATTGCATTCTTACCACTGGGTCACTATGGCTCATCCAGCCAGATTCTCTGTAGTTCTCAATGAAAACCACTTGTGAATAGTCTCAAGGAGAAGCTTTATTGCTAGGCACCTGTGTTACAAGAATCTCACCAGAGTGACTGCATTCCCTCGGGAATCCCTTCAGGGATTCTGGGGGAGCTCAGACCTGTGCCACTTTCTGCAATGCAAAGACTCCAAGCTTGGTCCCTTCTTAACACCTCCCTCCTCTCTAGCTGGAGATTCTACCACAATACTCCCATCAGATATAAAATCATTTAGGATAGATTTGGATCAGAAAAGGGAATAGATCCATCACAGGTCTATTGAGACAATTGCTTTGGTTAACTATGGGCTGAAAATAAGAGAGGCATCAAGCTGCTGATTTCAGAACAGGTTGCTAGCACATGAGACATTCCTGGCTATCTTCAAGGGGAACCTATAAAGACATGGGGCTTTATAGGTTCCCCTTATGGGGTTTTCCATATCCCTGAATATAAACCATTATAAATATTAACATCAAGGTAGAAACCAAACATCAGGAAGCTGTTTGTTACAATCTTACAGTAGGTGAAACCTAGTAAATTTCCTAACTTCGCCTACCAGAAATAACTCCCATGGAAATCAATGGATCTTACACCGAAAGATACACATGACTGGACTTATGAGAAGAGAGAGATTAAGGCTGGCATGATAAGGGTGGACAAAAATATAACTATACACAGGGGTACCTTGAGTTTCTGAAAAGAGACATTCTGCATCCTGTGTTATGAGAATAACTCCACCAAGGAAACAAAGGGAAAAGAGAATTCTTACAAACTGCACAAGGTAGTGGTTTTTCTTTACCTGAGATTGCCAGAAGCATTTTCCTTCGTGCACCAAAAGTGGTAATTCCAAGCTCTTTCAAATCCTGATCTGTCAGAGTGAGGAACGTCTGAAGATCAATCTAGGAGAAACCACAACAACACTACACTCTTAAGATGCTCTTCCACTGAGAGGACAGAGGACTTTTGTGGGAGAACATTCTGCTGAATATATTTTGTACACAAATTGGATACAAAGGACAGAAGCAAAACCATTCTTTCAGTTCCTGGTAATTGCGACTACTAATAATATCCCAAGCATGTTAAAAATCAAAGGAGCAACATTTTTATACCAAATGCAACATATTATTTTGACAGCCTAAATAAATACTAGAAGAGGATTTAGGAGGATTCACCAGATGAATCACCTTGGAATACTTCATGGCATAGAATTCCTTCAACTCTCGTTTGGTGAGTCATAAAAAAATTGGCTGCCAGAACAATTCAAAAGATGTTACTTGTGTTCTAAAATTAGTTTATATAAATTGAAAATATCTGGAACTTTTCTGAGTGGTTGCCAGTGAATTAGTATACGTTATTTTCTGAAAGACAATCCCTTTTAACTATTTGTGGCAGTTTCTGAACAAATTTTAAAACTACTGAGCCATTATTGGTAATTTATGCCCACAGGTTAATTGTCTGTATGTCCCAAGGCTGATGAACTACTGTAACACAGAAAATTAATTTGTTTGTTATATTAGTATTGCAAAATATTAGATAATTGCATTTTTCTTTGGAACCGTGATATTTAAAAGACAAGGAAATCGCATCAGATGAAAAACATATAACAAAGTCATATTAATTTTTATTCTGGCATGTTTGCGTGCAAACACTGCCAACACACAGAAGCAGGGATCAGTATACACAAACACATACTTGTAACTCACATGTCTGCATATATGTTTGCATAAGTTTCAACTACTTCTATCAGTGAACACAACTTTTCATTTATACAACCAAGTGAATTAACACACAGTATGAAGATCCATAGGAAATTCCATACTTTTTCTGCAGTCCCGTCAAGGTATCCCATTCTGAACATTTTTTGATGGCCACCAGTCTTATATATCTGCTTTTATTTATTAATTAAATGTATTGACTCCCCATCTTATCACAAGGTAACTCTGGGTGGTTGTTCTTCATGCCATCACCTGCCTTCCTGCTCTGAGTAGCATTTTCCAAGTAGTGAGTAATGGGTTTGTTGATAACATCCAAATCAGACTTCCATTCCCTCCAGAGAGTTATTTTTAGGTATGATTACAAACAACGGAAATTGATTTGAGAATGCAGAACTGGTTCTCTGAACAGAGCGCTTCAAAAACATTGAGGCATGAAGCTAGCTATTTCTATAGCCAAGGAATGAATCTTGGTTATCAATAAAAGTGCAACAGATGGGAGCCATTTTGTTTGCAAAGCAATCAAAATAGTCTACAACAGGGGTCTTCAAACTTGACAGCTTTAAGACTTGTGGACTTCAACTCCCAGAATTCCTCCTCCAGTCACGTTAGCTCAGGAATTCTGGGAGTTGAAGTCCACAAGTCTTAAAGCTGTCGAGTTTGAAGACCCTTGGTCTACAAGGAACCACGACCCCCCCCCTCAAGCCCTTCACAAACACTGACCTCTTGTTGCTGAAATATGTCTGTGTATTTACCCAGGCCCAGTTTGCTGAATAATTCAGGTAGGTCAGATCCCTTAAACAGACTGTTCAGGTTACAGCCGTTGCTTCCAATCAGGGAGGAGATGCAATCCATGTAGTTGCTACTACTGAGATAATGCTCACCTAAAAGTTCAAGAGACAATAAGCTTCTAGTTAGGTTCAGTCCGCTTTAGGCTGGAGAAGCCACTTCAACTGCTTAAATTCCAGTACTTGCAAACTGCCAAGAAGTACTGAACTGAATCTCTAAAGGAGAATATTTATTGTTGAAATGAGATGTCTTTGGTGCTCTCTGAGCTTGCTTGTTTTCTTGCAGATGTTACATTATCCTAACTAGGTAACATCATCAGTGATCACTGATGATGTTACCTAGTTAGGGTAATTAAATGCCTGCAAAAAAAAAAACCAAGCAAGCTCAGTGAGCACCAACGACCACTCAACTGAATATCTGCCTGCTGTGGAATTAGCAAGCTTTTACATCTTTGTTTTCATGGAAATAGAGCACAACAAGTGATTGGTCAGGGTTAAGGCAAAAATTACATGCCATCCCAAACATGAGAGACTCTGCTTTGGAGCACCCCAACCAATTCTATCTCTTGTGATGTGACTTGGGAGAATAAAACTATATGACGACATTTGGACATGGAGAAGAAGGAACAAGTCACCATGGGGGGAAGAGATGTGACACCAAGCTATTATTGTCACCAAGTTTCTCATGTTTCTAATAAGATGTAGCAGAATTAGGGGTGGCATGATAGCAGTATCCCAAGTATTTGAGGGAAGAGAAGGGTCTCAAATGCCACAAAGGACCAGAGGGCAGGACAAGAAACAGTGGTTGGAAACTAATCAAAGAGAGAAGCAACCAGGACATAAGGAGAAACTTCTTAAAAGTGAGGGCAGTTAACCAGTGGAAGGGCTTGCCTTAAGAGGCTGTGGGTGCTCCATCATTGGAGGTTTTTAAGAAGAGACTAGAGACAGTCACTTATCTGAAATAGTATACTTCTGCTTGAGCAGGGGGCTGGACTAGAAGACCTCCAAGGTCCCTTCCATCTCTATTCTATTCTAATACCCTATCATTGATATATATATTTTAATTACATTTATATGCCACCCTTCTCCGGAGACTCAGGGCGGCTTACAATTTTTGGAGCGCAACCCAATGCGCCCAGCAATAGCCTTCATTCCACTGTATATGCCTGCTTATTATTACTAAGCGGCATTTTTACAAAGTCAGCTAATTGCCCCCAACAATCTTGGGTCCTCAATTTACCTACCCCGAGAGGATGGAAGGCTGAGTCAACCTTGAGCCTGGTGGGATTCGAGCCTGCACTAATTGCAGGCAGCTGGAACTTAAGTGCAAGGCATTTAACAGCCTGCACCACCAAGACTCTTTTTTTATTCAAGTCAGTGGCTCTGCATGAGAACTCTGACCTAACCCAACGGGGGTAAACCCTTACTTGATTTCTGTTTCCGTTTAGGGCTCCCAATGGAAGGAATGAAGTCACCCGGAGCAGCTGAACTAATGCCGTTGTGATCTCTCCAGTTGTCGGAATCGCTCCCGCTCCCCAGGTGTTCCCGGCTGTTGGATCGGGAGAGAGACATGGAGGAACCCTGCAAAGAAGTCAGCAGGAAGAGGTGTGACCAGGAGAGGCGGGGATACTGCCCGCTTGGCTCTACTCAAGGGCATGATGCCAACGCTGCAATCCATTAGCTTAAATTAATGAGCAATATTTTGTTTAAAAAAATATTATTGTCAGAGAAGTCTTAAGAACCTTAGGTAAAGGCATAGGCAAATAAAGAATTAATTTGTTAATTCTTAATTAATTAATAAATTAATTTGTTAATTAATTTGATTGGCAACACTCAGTATTGTCAAAGTAAATTAATTTTACCTTGTGGCACACTGTATCCTACTATATTGTCCCAATTCAGACTGATCCTTTTTTGAACCAGTGTTTCTAGGACTGTGAACATTCTGAAAACAACCCAACACAAGCAGGAAAAAACAAAGGAATAGATGGTTTTTGTTTTTTAAAAATTATTTTTCCCCACATGTTTCAAGTTGTAGGAAAAACAACGGATGGCCGGGTCTCTAAAAAAAACCAGCTTACAGAGCAGAGAACTCAGGCTGTGGTTTGATCCTGGGGTGACAGCCAAGTGACTCAGATACAGTAGACACACACACACACACACACACACACACACACACACACACACTCTGTATCCACTAATAAACACCTAAGGAGAAAGAGAAAAATGGCCGAAAAATAACATGAAACGCAGATATTTATGGAATAAACAAAATACAAATGAATTAAGTTTGCCTCCCGCATGCAGTAAAAAATGCTAACACAACCTGCAGTTTCATGGAGGCCTTGAGGGTCACGCAAAGGAGACCTTTGTCAGAGGGACCTTGTCATGCCCCTGTCAGAATCTGATTCCGAGTGGGAGGCCAAGCAGCTGACAGGGAGTGGGAGTGTGGCTCCAGTGGTTGGGCAAGAAACTGGGGAAAGGCACAGTCCGGCTGGGCAGAGCAGGGGAGAGGTAGAGCAAGGCAGAGGGAATTCAGAGGAAGACTCAGGCCCACCCCCTCTTCATCCTCAGGGCACGCAAGGAGAAACGGAGAAGGGAGCAATGTGGGCTGCGTGGCTTACGGGGGAGGAAAGAGCCCTGATTCCCTTCATTAGCTGCAGCTGGGAACACAGTGTTTAAAAAGGGTAGGGTAGCTGCGCACAGCAAGTTGTTGGGAGCAAATTGTGAATTATCTGGTATCATTGAAGCTTATCTGGGTTCCTGGCGTCTTCCCAACTGTGTGTGTTTTGCTGGCCTTTCAAGTCTGCAATTCCTTCTCCTGCCTGTCCAGTCAATTGCTGCAATGTGGTTTGTGTGGATTTTTAGTTACAGTTTATATGTACTTTGTTTTCGGACTGAATTTCCTGCACTTAAAGACTGTTCGTGGGAGAGTTTTTTCTCCAGCCGAAGGTAACTGGACACTGGGGGCAAAGTTGGAGGTATTAAAGGGACTTTTCTTACTTATGTGACTGTGTTGCCTTTGTGCCATATCCCGGGTCATCACAGACCTTGGAAGTCCCAGCAGCAAACCTTTACAGATTAACAGAGTTGGAAGGGACCTGGGAGGTCATCTAGTCCAACCCCCCCTGCCCAAGCAGGAGACCCTATGCCATTTCTGACAGAGGGCAGTCCTCAGACACAACCTGCTCAAAGTTCAGACCAAAAGCTCCAATGTTTTCTTTTTTTGTATGCGTAGTACACCCTGCAGTTTTGCATACCTCATAAGTGGTCGACATCGATGGTTTGTAGGCTACGTGGTTGGCCCTTCTCAGTTCCTTAATGGTTTCGGCCGGCATCGATTTGGAGAAGCCCAGCCCGCTCCAGGTGTTGGTGGGTGTCCTCACTTCCGTAACAACTGGCTTTTTCAGCATAGCTTTAAGGGGGCAGGAAGCATATTTATGAGCATCAGTTATCTTTTTTGCTTTCTCATAAAAGGCAGCCTGTCAGCCTTCAAGACTTTCTTCTTTTGCTTTGCATCTTTCGGCTGTCATAAGTAACGGGGTGAGGAGGGGGGACATGGTTATGGGAAGCGAGCTGGAGGTTTTGCAAAACAGAATTGTATAAGTTGGGGGGTAGCTTCTTGCTTAGGCTTCTATCCTACGCTATGTGCAGCCACAGCTCTTTATCAAAATATGTCAAGGTCAATGGACAGAGGTCTCATCACCACCTGGAGATGCCCACATGATGTTATACACAACTTTTTATTGGGTGGACAAATTGAACTCTTGTGGGTGTGAACGTTGCCATCACTTTGTATATGTGATTTACACACTCATTTTGTCAGATTCAGAATTCTTTTGTTGCTACAGCTTGACTTCCAGTAAAAGATATCTTTTCTCTAATCACTGGAGTATTTCTTTCTTGGATTTTGAATGGAGCACCATCAGACACAGCCAAAATTCTTTTGGCAGTGGATGGTCAGATGCAGAAAATCTTCCACCCTCTGCTTTGACAGCTTTCCAAATATTTTAAACTTACTAGGGTCACTTCATATTTCATTTGTATTTCTGAGCACGCAGCAAGAAAAGATTATACTTAATATGTGATGTGGCCTTGAGTGCATGTACATATTTCTACACGTGTACACATTGCATACATACAGTATTTACTCACACAAAGTACATTAATTCCTATAAATTACATTAAGGTTAAGCTCGGAGGATATATAGATCAATGTTTTTATAAAGCCAGAAGAGTTGTTCTGAAGTTTCAGGAGATGGAAAAGAGAAACCTGAAATCTTCAGAAGTAGAAGAAAGCTTTTTTTTAAAAAAAAGCGGTAAAGCTTTTCAAAAGTAGAATGTAGCAAGATGAAGCAGCTGCATCAAAAAAAGGAAAGTAAGTCAAGAATCTTTTGTTATTGTTTTATTTCTTATCTCAATTTCAAGGGAGATGTAGAGATCAAGCCCAAAAGCGTGGGAGAAAGCTACCAAGCAAATATTTGATGGAAGGATTTTGCTAGCCAAGGACAGGATAAATAAAGGATGAATCTCTCTGTTATAAAAATGGAAAAATTCATGTGTATAGACCAAAAACAACCCCACTTCTTTTTCTAAAACAAAGTACTTAAAATCTGCATCTTTCTGCATGCCCAATAAAGAAGGCAACCTGCTCATGTTTGATGGCTGCAGATCAGAAAAGGAAGCAGAAAACCTAAGAATCTGTTAAAAGCCACAAGGACATCAGAATGGCATCCAATAGTTCATGATATCATTGCAGTGATGCCATTTGGGCCAGTTGGATTACATAGCCATTAAATCTGTACACCGAGATGTACGTCACACCCTTCTTGAATCATGAAGGCTTCTAGGAGGCCTCTATGGGTTGAGGGTACTGAAGGACTGCATAATTGGCACACCATTTCCTAGCATATCCACCTCATCTTTCTGTGACTGTCATGATTCTTTCCTTTTCATGAGTCAAAAGTACATACAACATGCTGATGTGCACCTATCCCGAATGTGCCAGCTGAATGGAGAAACATGGCTGGCCTGAAACCCTGTTTGTGGATGGTGAATAAGGATGCATAAAGCTTTCAACCCTCCCAAGTGGCATGAAATAAGGATGTACACTGCATGAGAAAAACTACTCCTAAGACCTGTGCCTTTTGAAGAGTGAGAAAGGCAAATAGAAATAGGAATATTTTTTGAGAGAGCTGAATGCAACGAGCTTTCATTTTAATGTATGCTGATTAGTGTACATTTAAAGTGACAATAAAGTTCTGTTCTATTCTATTCTATTCTAATCTATTCTATTCTCCTATTCTCTTCTCTTCTCTCTTCTCTTCTATTCTCTATTCGATTTTATTCTTATTCTATTCTCTATCTTTTCTATCTTCTCTATTCTATTCTATTCTATTCTCTCTTCTTTTCTATTCCTCTTCTATTCTCTCTTCTCTTCTCTATTCTATTCTATATTTGATTTTATTCTCTATTCTATTCTATTCTCTATCTTTTCTATTCTATTCTATTCTATTCTCCTATTCTCTTCTCTCTTCTATTCCCTCTTCTATTCTCTCTTCTATTCTCTCTTCTCTTCTATTCTCTCTTTTCTTCTCTATTCTATTCTATTCTATTCTATTCTATTCTATTCTATTCTATTCTATTCCAAACAATCCTGTAACAGGCAGGGGAAATGTTCTGATCACCACCCCATAAAAAGGGCCTTGTAGTCAGGAAGATAAAAAGTGATGCTGTTTGCTCAGAAAATGTAACTCCAGGCCCCTTTCAAGGGGAAGAAAAGAAACAAAGACCAGTTGGATTGCAAAACATGGTTGTCTAAGCTACAGTTTGTCCACTGGAACAATGAGAGAGCCCAAGCCGAGGGCCGAAGGGAATGGATGGCAGGGGGAGGGCCAGGAAAGCCTCCTTCATCACTCTGCTTACAAATAGATGCATGCTACAAGTTCACCATTGTCCCACATACCTTTGGTTGCCAGTAGCTTCTTCTGTTCGTAGTCAAATGCCTAGAAATGAAACCCAGAGAAGGCCACTTAATCACTGCCCTTGCTAAATGCCATGCCTACACTCTGCTCCACAAGCCACAAAGATTTGGACCAGGATCCATCACTTTGTCTCGGAGGAACCCTTCGCACCACCCAACAATGTGCCAGCAGTCCAATGAACCTTTGATATACTTAAAACTCCCACTTAAAACCAGCTAATTGGGGCTGCAGTGTCCGCTGAGGAGAAACCTGGGAGCACCAGCAATCCATTTCAAAGTTTTGGGGATGTTCAGCGGATCGCCTCACTAGAAGAGCCACACATAAATCTCTGATGCTGGTGGTGTAAGTGCAGAGGTCCCCCAAACTTGGCAACTTTTAAGACTTGTGGACTTCAACTCCCAGAATTCTCCAGCCAGCTATGCTGGCTGGAGAATTCTGGGAGTTGAAGTCCACAAGTCTTAAAGTTGCCAAGTTTGGGGGACCTCTGTGTTAGTGCAACGCAGAGACTGCCTTACCAATAGAAGGGAATACGTGTAGCACAGGTTTGAACTGTGGGGTCCTTGGTGCTCTCTGATCTGGATTGCTTTCTTGCAGACATTTCATTACCCGACTGGGCAACATCCTCAGTGTGAGGGGAGAGTGGGGTTTACTCTCAGCCATCAACAATCAAGGTAAGCAAGGACTAAACACCAGGATGAATATCAGACTAACAACTGAGCAGTAAAATAACAGCCTAATCGGGGAACTGCCAAGAACATCATGCCCACACTGGCAAGGCAAGCCAATATAAATCTCCCACGCAGCGCTTCCCAGAGGGGGAATCCTTCCTTGGGGGAGTCAATACCTGCATGTCCACATACGTCGACTGGGGGCCCAGGTGTGCTCTTTCCGAGTTCTGCTGTGCCGCGGCCGCCCTCTCTGCTGCCCTCTCGCTCCCGGGTGCCTTTTTGTCAGCCACCGTGGCCTCCGAAGCGCTCAGCTCAGAATCCGAAAGCAACCTCTCTCCCGCGCTGCAGAAAGACAGGTGTTCATTTTTAAAAAGAGATGGGAACTGACGAATGATGCTTTGGATGATCAGACAGGAGAGACTATAGAAAGAAGAGGGCCACGGTGGAACTTTAGGGAAAGAGGTAAATTTATAACGGTGGTCATAAATGTTGTAGAAAAGATTGGAAGCCCTTTTCTTCTT